>OY282508.1:15000-1215000 GCA_958295605.1 Ajuga chamaepitys
GATGAATTCTTCATTGCCGGACTCGAATGGTATTCGTCCACGTCCTCAAACATGTGGAAAAAAATTTGAATAGGAAATATTAGCAGATATGATTCATCGGTTAGCTGGAAAAAAATTGATTAGGAAATATTAACAAATATGATTCATTGATTATGAAAGGTTACTTGAACGTTACACACATGTAAATCGATTTTTCAAATCTCCAAAATCATGTACAAGTACAGACAGGTACTCGAATGGAATTTTTTGTCAATATGGTGATAGACAGGTACAGACTAAGAATCAGTCTAGGCATGTATACACTATCAAAGCTGTATTTTGTTGTTTAATTTACTTGTACATGCCTTTTAGAACATGTACATCATTGTTAGATAATCCATTCAACAACAAGAAATGAGAGCCAAACAGAAATTAAGTATATAGAAGAAGGTTTTATGCATAACCATCCATATCTCAGAACTTAATTTAACTTTGCCATAACATACCTCCCGACCGCTTCTTCTTTAATAGTGACAGGCAATCATAATTTAATAGTGAACACACCAATTAGATTTGCAAAAACAAAATAATCTAAAACAAAGATCCCTTTGCAAAATTCTGACTTAAGCTACATGAATTCAACATTTTATAATATGATTTTTTATACACAACTATAACTGATAGAATTATTTTATATGTATGCCGTTCTAAAACAAAGATCCCTAGGATTACTACCTATGTATGTCGTTCTAATGCCACCCTATAATATTTTATATGCTATGAATCAAGTTTCTTCATGCAATTGGCCGGACTTGATGGAAGAAAATCTAAAATAAGCTTCAACTATTTACATAGATTTTATCACACAACGCGCACTTAATAAAAAATGCTGATCACTTAAGCTTCTGCGATTTGGCGTACTTATTGAATAGATAGAAACCAAAATAGCAAGATAATCAATCATCGAAACAGCAAATGTTAACAAGATCGTGAAAACAGAAAAAGAAACTCATTTTTCAAGGAAAAACAGACATTGAAAACTGAAAAACTAAGCCTTAAATTGGTTTAATAAAACCATAATGGACGAGTAAAAATATAAAATCCTGCAGGAGGATTTCAAATACAAACAATTTTCTAAGTGAGCAATTTCTTGTCTTGGTCAATGAAAATGCCCATGCCCTAAACATTCTTAGGATCAATGCATTTGTTTATCGTTTTAGGACTCTAGTACGACAATAAAGTGAATTAAAGTACCTGATGAAATCTCATGACACGCTCTGAGAAAAGTGTGGTTAGAAGATGGATTGCGGCACCTATAGCTGTTCGGGCAATGAGAGCATAAGAACTCAATCTCTCATCCATAGCTACAGAGAGAAAATAATTAGAGCATCGGTAAAATGAGTTAATATTGATACCAAAGATGAGTAAGGTGGCAATAACTTTTAATATCAAATATGGAAAATTAGTCAGATAACAATTTACCAGCAATGGAAGCCTGAGCATAATCATGCTCATCATCGTCACTGAAGGCTGATGCAGAAGCAGCTATTCAGTAACAAATGTAAAAATATAAGCACAGTGTGTTGCCCAACGCGAAAAATACAATGAAAAACACAAAATTTGCAGCATAATGTTACCCTTTAAAACAGATTCTACAATCAATACAAAGAGATTGGACGCAACACTTATACCCTCTGATGGAAGCAAATGATTAGGTCGACTACCATCCAATTGATGTAGTTGTATAAACAAAAAAACACACGATAATAAATATTCAAGAAAATTAAGCCACATCTATTGACAAAATAAATCTACAACATTGATGCCGCACCGCCATCTTCAAAAAACGAATATCATATGATGGGAGAATGCATGGAAAATACAACAGGCTGTGTATCTACTCTTAGTTCAAAATATAAGTGACAAGTCCCTTGAGAGTAGATAAATATCAGGCCTCCATTAGCTATAAGAACATAGGTACCACTGAGACTAAAAGACTTTGAAACACTGGAACCGTCCTCATTTTTAATGACCACCAAATCAAAAAAGCATCATTGGTGTGTGTTGTGCAGTGTGATGAAAATGACAACAGATGCAGCCGTGTTTGAAACATTCAATGACAACTATGTACCTATGTTCACGAAATGTAGCATCTTTCTTACAATTTCTACGTTTCTGGGAAGTCACTCTACCTCTTGTATTTACTCATGATTTTACAAGGTAAATCATGAACAAAAGCAAACACTAGAAAAATTTGCTCACTTTTCCCACCTGATAATATTGTTAAATTATTATTCTTCTGATTCATTCTTTTAAGCTTATTCTGATATTAAAAGTCAATGAAGCATTATCTTATCATAAAAGCATATTTAAAAGAAAAAGAATAATCAAAATAACAATGAAAAAATAGAAGATTCAAAATTTGAAAAACTTCAATGAAGAGCTAATATTTTTAGAATGTTAAGTTGACAGGGGATCAAACAGAAACTGACTTATACACATTGTTCTCAAGTCAATTTTATTATCACTCAATATATTCCAACTACCCTTGCAAGTTTCCCAAACTTTGTAGTAAAAAGACAAACCTGCCCCCATGTTTCTCTCTTTGCATAAGTTAGAATATCTTTGTTTGCCTAAGAAATCTGATTAAATAGAAATAAAGATACAAGAATTTATATGGGATTGAATATCTGATAAAGGGGGATTGTATTGCACGCACTGGGAAGCAATTGCAGTCATCTATTTCAGTTTACATAAGAGGATAATCAGCTGGCAGAACTGAATTACCTTTGCAGCTGCTTTAGCAGGATAGTCTCCGTTCAGTCTAGTATCCACTGATGTACCTTCTCTTCTGACAGCATTGGTGTTGCCTGTTATTTGTCTAAGAATCAGTCAACTGGTGTAGATATGTATGTACATGGAAACAGTAGGGAATACCCTTCATTCACACATGCACAAACAAACACACAAAATAATTACTAGGAAAAATGCATACCCGTGTCACAAGAGAATGCTGTCCCCTTGGCCGTGTATGATCGAATACTTTACAGCGAGTCAAGAGCTCTAGGAGTACTACACCGAAGTTGTATACATCACTCTTCTGGCTAAATACACAATATCTTGTGTATCTACCACCAAAAATGAAGTAAGGTGACTGACAAGTAACTCAATCATTTATGTGTTCCGAAGCAAAGTTGTGCATTCCTATGGGGATAGTGGACCTCAGTACATGCACCATCTGCTAAGACACAATAATATAAATCAGCAGCTATGACGACAAAGTCAATTCAATCACAAGAAGGGCCCCAATGTAGGTTGCCACTCTTCTAGTTCTCATAGTCATCTTTTAAACTTCGCACACTTATCTTTATTCTCCTGATTGAGTTGTTTAAGTGGGCTTATTTCAAGACAAATGGACAACCTTTTATACTTTTCACATTGTCAAGTTCATGAATTGTGTAGAAGCTGGATACATAAGCATTTACATTTGAAAGTAAATTCAGGAACTTCAATCAGATCAATGAAACCATTTTCTCTTCTTTACCATCAGTTTGTGCAGCAAGTTCTGCCAAATCTCAGAAGTACAGATTACCAAAAGATAAGAAATTCACTAAAATAGTAAAATGTAAGTTTCAAAATGGAATCTCTTCACCATATGGGAAAGGCCATTACAATTAATTCTTATATTGTAATTTCAGCTCTGTGAGGAAGAAGCTACAAACATTTAAAAACCTCTAGAGGGGTGTGAATATTCAAATAGTAACCAGAAGCTTCATATGCTCAGAAGCTTAAAGAATGTGGCGAAGAAAGTAGAAAGGAAGAATGATATCACAATTTCATAATGTAACGGATTATCTGCCATGGGTATGTGTCCTTTTATTATTAAGCTTATTTAATAAATCCAAAATTAAGATTTAGAAAGACTTACACAGAAAACACTGTGATGATGAAATCTGCTAGCTGAGGAACATGCACTATATTTGCTGCTGTTAATCCCATAATCAAAAATAATCCAAGTAAGTGCCTGCAAGAATTAATATCAAAAAAATCTCTAGTTAATTAATTAGTACAGACTAGCTAATTGTACCGTAAAGACATAAGAACTGGAAAAGAAGAAGTGATTAAATTAGCTAGTACTTACATCCACACATTAAGTGTCTCAATTTACTTCATTTGTCATCAAATTTTGATTTCGTAATAAGTTTCTCTTCTCCAAATGGAGAATTCAAGTTCATTAAATAACTCCAGCTAAATCCTGAAAATTTCCACCAACAGAAGGAAGAAAAAGAGGAACTATTTCAACCAGCAACAAGCAAAAGTATCCTAAGAAACTGAGTTGTTTCACAAACTTAATTAATGCAAATAAATCAATTGAATTTCATGATTGAGTATATTAGCAACATAATTCAATTTTTGAGACGAATCCACACTGACCAAAACGTACAGTACAGATGCGGCGATAATCATCCGATATCTCCCCAAAAATGAGTCTGCCAAAAACGCACTCAAAAGAGACAGCAGGATAGGACGACGGGGGGGGGGGGGGGGGGGGAGGGGGCGAAGTCGGCACGACGGCGGAGCAGAGTCGGGGCGACTGCGGGTCAGGGAGGGGGCGACTAGGGCTTGGAGATTTTACATTACCAAACATCCTGCATATATATTAAAACTAGCATATTAAAATGGCCATAAATGATAAACCTCAACAAATCAGAGTCAAAACATTAACAGGTGAACAATGATTATACAGGCTAAAAAGATCCCATGAAGTATTTATTCAATAATAGAAATGTGTGATAATGGTTAAGAACTAACGACATAAAGTGGACTCTGAAAGACATTGTACAAGTTAATGTATTATGAGACAGAAAATGCCAGACCTGGGGAAAAAATCCAGTAGTTTGGCGACCACTTCCATACATAGAGACACACTATTTCTTCTTGGCCTTGGGTGTGAAATAGTCAGCTACAAATTTCCTCCAAAACTCAATATTGTTATCCTACAAAAAAATTGTGATATGCTTTAATTGATAACTCATAGAATGCATAAATAAAGACTTTACCAACAAATTTGTAGCAACATCTTACATTGGGCCTATGTTGTTGTTGATACATATACTTTGTAAAGGAATAAAGATAATCAGGTCAACACAGCACAACACATTCACATATACTAATCAAAGTTTTAAATAGTTATTTCAAAAACCCAAGCCCGAAAATCTAATTCAACACATTGCAAAACTGAAGCATATAGAATTTTCCTTCATACCTTTGATTTTGAATCCTGTTTCATCTTTTTCTGATCCTATTTCATCTTTTTTTGGTCGGCTACCAACGTCGCACATCTTTTCTCTTCCTCCTACAAAGTTTGATTCATTCAATTTTCTTCCAGTAAGCAACATTCAAAGAGCAGATGCACTACATTGTCATAACATCAAAGTTACCTGAACAAAATGTAGGTAATACTTGTTGAAGGTCCGAAGAGTTTCCATGACCTTAGCGTATGCACCTTCTTCGACGGCAGCAGAATCATCAGCACCGTCACTATCGCCGGAAACAAAGGAAACGAGAGGAGGGAGATGAGATTTAATTTTTTCAAAATTTCACTCTCTCCAGGGTTTAGTATGCGAGAGTGTAATTGGGTTTAGTGTAATGGGCCCCAATCAAAAGCAGCTTCCTAGTGTAATTGGGCCGAAGTTCAGGCTTCTATTTTCAGATCTCTGATTTTCTCCATTGGGCCCATATTATTCCTGTGATCAAATTTCCCAGGTTTCGGCCGAAGCTTGTGAAGGAGTTTCGGCCGAAGTTTCAGCCGAGGCTTGTGAAGGAGTTTCGGCCCAAGTTTCAGCCGAGGCTTGTGAAGGAGTTTCGGCCGAATGTTCAGCCGAAGTTTGTGAAGCGTGTTCGGCCGAAGTTTCAGCCGAACATTGCTATTGCATTCTTTTCTTTTTCCGACTCAATTCTTATTATGCTTATACCTAGTGTGTTGTGGATATCTCTCATTCAAGATGTTAACATTTGACAAGTTACTTCTCTTGGTAGACGAACCACCATCACGAAAGGGGCTTTCCAAGATCGGATTACATGATCACCATATAAATGTTATGAAATATTTCTGGTACAAGGAAATAACCTTCAATCACTGCTAGATTAAGAGAAGAACTTAATGATCTCAACTGCATTCGTCCACCCTCACCAAGACCTTATTCTGCACATCAGGAAGATCAATTAGCAATATGATAGTTCTAGTCGATGGATTGGTTGATATAACATGCTAAAAACTCCAATGCATGCTGGAATGAAGAGTAGAATACTATCTGAACTATTTACATGCTCTTCCCAGCTGTATAACGTCATGGTTTTCTGCTTCTTGGTGCAAAGGATTTCGCTCCAAAGAAAGCTGAAAAACCGGGCCATGTTCGTGCAAATGATGCCACTTGTCCTCTTATAAAGCCAGGCAAGGGAGTGAAAGAGGAATATGATGAAGTAAGGTTACAGTGCGTGATGGATGGTGCAAGGCGAAAAGAAAAGGGCGGTGATATCGTGATCTAGTTAAAACGGCCGATGAAATGCTTCACACCGTATTCTCCTTACTTTCTCTAGGCCTCTGGTTGATATTTGACTCTATATCAGTTTTTTTGTGAAGTCTATAATATAATGCCAAAACTCATGCTCTGGTGCCTAACTCCTGCTGCATCAGCTCGTACAGAATACCAATTCATACTGTCAAAGAAACTCGCTACTGCCTTCGACAGTAGTAATTATGTTTCTCCCAAGTCAACAAGGCATGATGTAAACGTTCAATCATTCACAAAAAGAATCAATAGACGATGCAATACAGATGAACGTCAATAATCTGAGCGAGATCTGAAAAGAACTCAACCAAAGTATGAGAAATAATCAAGCAGCACAGAAAGAAAATAAGGCCCAAGTTTGGATAAACGTAATCCGGATAGCAGTTTCAGCTTGCAATCCAGAAAGTTTTCTTTCTTTGCCTTCAATCTCCCAATGAGATGCTGTGGCAGTCAATTCTTCAGGAGTTTCTAGTTCAGAAACAGTTTATTCCTCTTACCTCACGAAACAGTTTAGTGACAATGCCTCTTCCATTATAACCTTTCCCTTCAGTGTCTGAATATCTACCTCCATTTTCTCGATGAACAATATTTGCAGCATGATTTCCTTCATTATTCAGAGAAAATGCAGAAGCATTCTGTAACAATCTAATCTCATCTGTCTGTAAAGCATCTTGTATTTGTTGCAAAGTTAATTTCTCATTTCTGTTAGACAAGGTCCCATGCTTCACTGCTTCTTCAGGAAAAGTTTTTCTCTTAGTTCCAGCTCATCATCATACGCCTTCCTTCGTAGTCTACTAAGCTTTTCCACTTGAGCTTTAGCCAATGATTTGAATGGAGGTAATTCATCATATTCCGATTCTTCAGTTGTGAACCTACAGTTGTTCTGTTGCTGTAGTTGAAGCCCTTATTGGTTATTATGTTCTTGAAGTCAACATGCCATTTTGTGTTCGGGTCCGTATTACTGCATATGGCTTTTTCAGCTAACGGACCTGCTACAAATTAATACGGGAGGCCTAGTAAATAAAAGGAGCAAAATCTTTGGTAACATATTAATAACCTGATGTCAGGAGATTCGAAGGAGCTGACCTGGGGAATAATCACCATATCATTACTGGCTTGATTTTGGGCAAGGTATTATGAATATTGTATAATAAATACTGGTTGCGTTAAGTACGGGAATCGTCCCGGTGTACCCTTTTATTACATCCAAATAAATCATATATCCCTCTAGATACAGTAGTCTAAACCCTGAACCCGCTATAGTTATCACACGAGTATCTGTAGTAACAAGTGCGTAAGATGATTTTATATAATACTGCCACAACCAAGTTCAGCCCAACAAAAAGGTAATCACATACCTTATCCAAAAGGCTTGTCGCAAAGTTCAGGTTATCAAAATCAGTGTGGATGTATTTTGATTTACAGATAGCAAATATATATATATATATATATATATATATATATATATATATATATATTTTTTTTTTCTTTTGGAAAATAAGAAATATTCCAAAGAGAAAAATAGTTAAATAGTTAATAGTGTTTGACGTGTGTAAACTAACGTGGTGTAGGACGAAAAGGACAACATCCGGTTGAGTCCTTTTGTAATTTATTTCTGCTTAGTAAGGTGAATCAGCATTGATTTGTCTTTTCACTTTTACAGCTGTCTCTCAGTTGAGAAGTTAAATGTTGTTTTTTTCTGCGTAAAGTTCAGAAGCTTTGTTGCTAACTGCTTATTAGTTTCAGAATTCAGATTTCCTATTCAATTCTGGAATAATATTTTGCCACTGGTTGCTGAGATTCGTAGTTATGAATCCTCCTAATCAGTAACTGTTTAATCCTCAGTAAAGCTAAAGTATAGTGTGCGTTGTTTGTCTGTTGCTTCGATCTTCTCCTTCCACCTTTTGTACATCACGAACAAGCTATTGCTCGTTGCATGGTTTAACCATTTATGCCCCTCTTCTTTCACTAACCTTGTCAGTATCTTGATGCTATCTTAACCCATCTCATAAACCTTCCTTTGCTTATGTCTAATCTTGTTATATGCAGTGCTCGCTTCTGTTTGTCTTTCCGTCAGTTTTTCTTCAACTTAAAGTTACATCCAATAGCTGTATATCAATAGGTCGGGGTCTCTCATCATGTTCCATAAACTCGGCCTGAAAAAAAGTTTAGCAGAAGACCAACGTAGTACATACATAAGCAGCAACATGAGTATGCACCTGCACATCTTGGTTGACTAGCCGTTGGACTAGTGGCAGCTGTAGCTCAGTCAATTGTCTACCGTGATCATTTAAGCCCTTTGAGTTAGCTTTCCTATACCTCTGTTTTCACCACGATCTAATAAGTGTAGCCCCATATATTATCAAAATACTAGTGGTATGTCAAGATGGACCCACAAGTGCGCTACTTTCAGTTTCTTGGCGATTTATGCTCGTTTTTTGTATGAGTTGGGAAATGGTGTCAACCAAAAAGTTGTAGCCCTTTAAGTCGGCTTTCCTATGCTTCTAATTTTACCATGATCTGATATGTGTAGCCCGAGATATAATCAAAATACTAGAGGTGTGTCGGGGCGGACCCACAAGTGCACTAGTTTCACTTCCGTGGCGATTTGTGTCGATTTTTTGAATGAATTGGGAAATGTTGTGAACGTAAAAGTCATAGGTATCCGTCTTAGCTTTCCAAAGAATCAATTTTCGCCTGATTTCAATTTCTACATTACACGAAATTAGCAGTCGAACACAATGGTACTGTTTCGGCCGAAATCTCCCAACTTTCAGCCGAAGCTCCTGAAATAGCTTCGGCCAGTGTTTCAGCCGAATCTCCTCAAATAGCTTCGGCCAGTGTTTCAGCCGAAGCTCCTCAAGTTTCGGCCGATTTTTCAGCCGAAGTCCCTCAAGCGTTTTCGGCCCAAATACTATAATCTTCAAAATGATCACCTCAATTCATTTATTATACTATAATCTTCAAAATTATTAGTTTAAAATACGAATACACAAATACTTATTCAATTAGCACCTCAATTCATATATACTGTAATCTTGAAAATTATTAATTTCATTGACGAATACACAAATACTTATTCAATTATCACCTCAATTCATTTAATATACTATAATCTTCAAAATTATTAATTTCATTGACGAATACACAAATACTTAATCAATTAGCACATCAATTCATTTAGTATACTATAATCTTCAAAATTATAAATTTCTATTGAGAAATACACAAATACTTATTCAATTCCTACCCTTGACAGAAGCTTCCTCAATCAGCTCAATTTCAAGGCTGCTGATAGGTTAAGTTTCACATTTAGTTTTTCTTTCTTTCAGTTCTTTTTGTTATAAACTTTACAACCTTTTCCATTTTTCATCCGTATTGATAAATTAAATGTTAAAACATGATATCATCATCAGCTTTTATTGATCCGTTTTCTGTTTGTACGTTTTGTTATTCTATTAGTAAATACGATTGCACGTTTGCTGAGTGTGGTGATTTGTGACTTGGATACACTCAGAATAGATTGGAAACTGATTCGGATCAGAATTGGACTGGAAAATGCAGTCTTGGAGCTGGATTGAAGAGCAGTTACTAAAGCTGTTAAACTCTGTTTCTAACTGTCAAGTGCAACGGTTATTGCTAAAAACCGTTGTCTTTCCCAGCGCAGCAGTTTTTCCAGAATTTATTTCAGCTGTTTTCTTGGATCCGTTTAAATTTTTTTTCTTCCAGTTGTAAAAGCATTATTGAGATATCATTCTAGAGAGCTAATTCATCTATCTAGAGAGAGAAGGGGCGGGGTTCTAGAGTGAGAAACTCAAGAGGGTTTGAGTTATGTTTTGCTTTAATCTTGGGTTGGTTATCTCATGGTTTTGATTGCATTTCTCTTGTTATCATGTACTGTTTTCTATCACAGTGAAGATGGTGTTCGTTCTGCTCCGTGGATGTAGACCATAAGTTCGAACCACGTAATTCTTTGGTGTGATAGCTTTACAGTTTTGCATTTCATTTCTTTTGTGGTTGGAGTTGATATTTTATGTTCTTGCTTTGATTCCCATAACACTGGGAGAGTCTTAAATTTTGAAACAACTGATTATTTGTTCATTCTCAGGTTTCCGAGAAGTAGAATTTAAAATACCACAACAGCGGGAGCCATCATAGCTGAGTACTTTGCAGCAATAATCTTATCCTTTTCACCATGAGTCGGAGGTGTATTTTCTGCAATTCGTGCAGCCTCCTCTTTCTGCAGTTAACACAGTATTAGGCAAAGAAGCATGAATTTCGTTTACCAGATCCTATCAAAGTAGAACATAATGGTTCAGGGGAGAGCATTCATGGTTAATATCATACTTTAAAAAGGCAGAGAGAGAGAGATTATAAGTTTGTGCATAGCATAGCATGGTTGATATCATACTATGCTTTTACATCTAGTTTTGCATGCTCATGCACCAACTTTGTCATTTTTTCACTACTTTCACTTCCTTGGAAATTTATGTAAATTTTGTGTACGAATCGGGAAATGTTATCAACAGAAAAGTTGTAGAAATTTGAAATATCTTTCCTATGGCTCTGATTTCACCACGATCGGATATGTGTAGCCCGAGATATGATCAAAATACTAGAGGTATGCCGGGATGGACCCACAAGTGCACTACTTTCACTTTCTTGGCCATTTTTGGACATTTTTTTTATGAATTGAGCAACGTCATCAACGGGAAAGTTGTAGCCCTTTAAGTCAGTTTTCCTATGCCTCTAGTTTCACCATGATCGGATATGTGTAGCCCGAGATATGATCAAAATACTAGAGTTGTATCGGGGCGGATCCACAAGTGCACTACTTTCAGTTTCTTGGCGATTTGTGAACATCTTTTGTATCAATCGGGAAATGTATCCGTCTTAGCTTTCTAAAGAACTAAGAATCGCCTAATTTCAATTTCTACATTACACGAAAATAGCATTCGAACACAAGGCGCAAGGTTCGGTCGAAGTTTAGGTTGTTTCGGCCGAATTCTTTGAATGAGCTTCGGCCAGAATTTCAGCCGAAGCTATTCAAAAAGCTTCGGCCAGAATTTCAGCCGAAGCTATTCAAACAGCTTCGGCCAGAGTTTCAGCCGAAGCTATTGAAGCTTGTTCGGCCCGTATTTCGACCGAACACTGTTATTGCATTCTTTTCTTTTTCTGATTGAATTCTTATGTTTATAACTTGTATGCCACTTATTCTAGCCTACTCCCAAACTTATAAAGGTGGCCATCACAGGGTGATGACATCTCAATAAAGAAAAAACACATCTTATTTCTCATAGATGCAATACATGCAGCTTTAACTAGTTGTGATTTTCCATCTTTGCTGTCAAGTTTTTCACTCTTCTTTTAAATATACATGTTATACATAAATTAAATATACATGTATTCGAGTTCATGAATAGCCACATCATCAACCCAGCTTGACTCTATCCGCTCGGCTATACTGCTGCGACCCGAATTTCCGTTATTCTGCACCGTTCAACACTCTCTGAAGAAAGCTCCAGTTCACCGCTCTCTCCACTTCTCAAGCTACGAACTTTTAATTTATTCCTCCAAAGCCCTCAATTTAAGTCTTTCTCCATACTTGCATGTACAATTTATTAACAATTATAGCATACTAATATTTACTCCATGCATGATGTCGAAGCAGTAGAAAGAAAAACATAAAATTAATAGAAAATGAACGAAGTCTATCAGCTTTTTCGAAAGAAGTCAAATGTTGTTGTTAGGAAATGGAGTTCCTAAGTTGCTCAAAACTACGTGATGATGTGTATTCAAGTATTGTATAAAATACTAGTCGTTAAATATATGCTGATGCTCAAAACAAGCAATGCAGGCATCTGTGACCTGCTACCACAAAATTCAGTGTACCGAGTCAAAGGATGTCTATGGTTTCAGGTTTACCTTGTAGTCTTCGTGCTTCCCGAAGAACATCTTCCACAAGAATGAGCAGAAAGGAGCAATACCGGTTCCACTGGCACGCTACGTTTTCATCCATACAACAATGCTAAATCAGTTTTAACCTCTTTAAAAATTAAAGAAACATAATGAAATGAAAAGATGTTTATAAGAAATAAACAACCTCAAGTGGGGTAAACATACCATTATAATAATAATTAAAAAAGAAAGAAAAGAAAGCTTAAAAAATTTACATTGAAGAGTCTACAATTAAATCTGAAAGTTACTAGCTGGCGAAACTGAGAAATTGATTGGTTTGATGCCAATATCTATTGAGCCTGTAAACAGACAATTAGACAACAGACTCTACTCAATCTGCGTAACTCCAGACCTGTAAATAGACAGCACCTCAACAATTCCATTAGCTAATGCTCTTCTAAACACACACAAGGCTTCAACGTCTTCCCTTTCAAAATTTTCGTTGCTCAACTTGATTTTGGGATTTATTGGCAAGACGTTCCAGCTCTTCGTAGTCAAAACCTAGTGTGATTACCCACTCAACAATCTTCTTGCCACATAACCAAATATTGTATCAACACCACCATAATTAATTTGTAACTCACTTAGATACGGATACAACAACAAACATAATTCATGAAGGATAGTGAAATAATTAACGCAATCAGAGCAATACTCTCAATTTATGGCTACGGAATTAGATGGTTCTTCTTGAACAGAAAGGCTGCTAATAGGTTAAGTTTCACATTTAGTTCTTCTTTTTTTTTAGTTCTTTTTATTATAAACTTTCCAACCTCTTCCATTTTTCATCCGTATTGATAAATTAAATGTTAAAACATGATATCATCATCAGCTTTTATTGATCCGTTTCTGTTTGTACGTTTTGTTATTCTATTAGTAAATACGATTGCACGTTTGCTGGGTGTGGTGATTTGACTTGGATACACTCAGAATAGATTGGAAACTGATTCGGATCACAATTGGACTGGAAAATGCAGTCTTGGAGCTGGATTGAAGAGCAGTTACAAAAGCTGTTAAATTCTGTTCTAACTGTCAAGTGCAACGGTTATTGTTAAAAACCGTTGTCTTTCCCAGCGCAGCAGTTTTTCCAGAATTTATTTCAGCTGTTTTCTTGGATCCATTTAAATTGTTTTTCTTCCAATTGTAAGAGAATTATTGAGAGATCATTCTAGAGATCTAATTCATCTATCTAGAGAGATAAGGGGCGGGGTTCTAGAGTGAGAAACTCAAGAGGGTTTGAGCTATGTTTTGCTTTAATCCTGGGTTGGTTATCTTGAGTGTCTCTTTCTTGGACTAAAGATGTCACTCTGGTCCGAAAGTTTCCCTTCCGTACTGCAAAATTTACAAGATAACCCATAATCAAGCATGTTCTATCATAACTATGTTTGACTGGATTTTTCATCACTAATGTCGTTTTAGGAGAATAATAGTGGAGTTGCTTTTTTCATCTCTGTTCTCTTAAGGGGTAAGGACATAAGATTAACATGTTCTGATATTTATTTAGAGGTGGGAAGGTTTTGAGTTGCAAAAACGTTTTTCAACTTTCCGCAACTTCTCCATGGTACTACTTGCATCTTTTTTGGCTTGGGCAAGTACTGACTCAATTATTGAGTTTTTCTCTGCTAATATTGTGGCAAGGCCCCCACTTGACATACAATTTTTAAAATTTGTCAAACTAACCCTCCCAAGCGACTGAGTTTTACTGAGCCAAATAATCTGCCGCTCTAGCGCATTAACCAACAGCAAGCAACTGCTTAAGGGGAAAAAATACTAGCTTGAGACTGGACAGTATTTTAAATTTTAAATTTTTTGACGAAAGCATTTGAAGTATACCAAGTTCAAAAGCGTCGCAAGAATTTCTGGAGGTATGTTTGGAGATGAAAATGCCATTTCCGGACTTCTTGATTGTGGCATATTGCGATGCGCCAGCAATGCTTCTGTATTAATACTCATCTGCTATAGGCTGACCTTGATCCGGGCTACTCACCATAGGCTTGGCTGTGGCTAGGTCTCGTTCCCCTATACTCGCATAGTCATTCGTTGCTTGCTCCAATAATTTTCATTTGCCTGATATCTCGCTCTTAAAAGCTTCCGGCTGTGATGGCTACCCATTCTTGAGGCCAGAATTGACTTAGAAACAGCTCGATTTTATCACCTTAAAAGTGTTCATTCCAACATCAGTAAAACGTGATTGGCTGCTGCAATTACCGGCCCTTGACTTCTGATGTAAACCTGATAAGCCCCAGTTCACATACAAAATTATGCTAATTCTTTCCCGATTTTGCAAACAGATTATATATCTTCTTGTTTAGTCTTCAGAATTCAAAGTGTTTGGCTGTCAATTCTGGTCAAACAGTCTGAATGCTTCTTGAATGCATGTAAGGGGTGATATTGT
The DNA here is from genome assembly GCA_958295605.1 of Ajuga chamaepitys. Classification (NCBI taxonomy): domain Eukaryota; kingdom Viridiplantae; phylum Streptophyta; class Magnoliopsida; order Lamiales; family Lamiaceae; genus Ajuga; species Ajuga chamaepitys. The sequence goes on from OY282508.1 coordinate 29,905, forward strand.
AAATAGCTGCAGGAATCTGAACATAAAGCACGCTGTTGCTGTTGCATACATGCAGATGGGAAAGCACCCTCTGTGGAATTTCCTCTGCTTCAGCAGCCATTTCAAAAGAATGAAACACAGATCTTTGTTTTGATGGTGACAACACAATAGAAACGAAGAAAGGTTGCGGAAGAGTGTGCAACATGGTAACTAGATCTGGAGCTGTGAAACAAATCTAAAACTAATAACCAATAGATCAGAGAGAGCAGTGCTTAACCTGATGCTCTTGTACCAGAAAAGAGAATAATATGAAAAACCAAGCTAATAAATGTCAAACATGTTAATATCACTAATGAATAATCTAGCATGCTTGTATAGTGCTATACAGGTATAGTGTAATCAATGTATTGATATCACTAATGGTTTTGTCAAACTTTGTATTGATAGTGCTATACAGGTTTACATATATTGAAGTCATGAATATAGCATGCTTGTATAACTTTTTGGATTGCAGTGGTTGTTATCGTGGAGTTTTATTTCTGTTCATTTTCAATGGCTTATCCATGATAATTTTTTGACCAGTGATTTTAGGACACATTTCTTGTGGCGGTGGCGGAAATTCGATTTCAGGGGTGCAAATCTTCTGTCTGATGTGAGCTCCTTTTGGTAAGGCTAAGCAGATCAGTACTGATTCAAATTGTGTTCCTGCAGCAGAAGTCTTAGATATATAAGCATTAATTTGCTCATATGGGTTCTGTGGGAATTGCTGTTGAGGTTTCTCTCATATCTAATGAATCTCAGTGAGTTGGATAATATGTACACTGAGATACATATTGGCGAAAATGCCGGTGACAGTAAGGCAGTCTCATCTTTAATTGATCTTGATTTTGGTATTGGTGAATTAGCTTTTTCTCGCATACCGTATGAATCCTCTTGGAGCTGATGAATCATCTGCAACTATGGCCAAACCAGCTGCTGATGGTCTTCTTTCAGCTTTGCCGAGGATGCGAGAGCAAAAAATACCATTCGAGGTGATGCTAACCTGCCTGGACAGAGAACGGATGAGGGGCAAGATACTTGTAAATTTGGTTCTTCGGACTTGGCAAAGATTGCTAAACCATCTACAAACGGGGATGGTGAACCTGAGGTAGTTGACGAAATTGGCAAAAACCGGAAATCAAATGGCCATCTGATTGTATACACATCTTCTAGGAAGAATAGTGCTCGTGTTACAAATACTGAATTAAGAAACTGTAGGATGTTTGCCCAAAAACGCTCAGAGTCAGATTTGAAGTCCTTGCAGATTGCTAGAAGAAGAAGGAGCTTATTCTCCAAAGAACACGGTGTGCTTGACCCAATATCAGGTAACGGGAAAAAGATAGGGAGAGAAGGAAGTGGTAGAGGGAAAAGAAATGTTATCGGGGGCGAGACAGGTCATAAATCAGTGCAGAAGAGCTGCGCTCCAACTCGTCACATCACTTTGAAGATTAAAATCGGCAATCAAAGATGTGGTTACTGTTAGTGAAAAACTTATTGCTTCAGGGGAGAGCATATTTCCTGGTCTATGTGACATTATGGAACGTAAATAAGGTAACCGGTGCAGAAATCGAACATAATGCTAAAGCACTTGCTGAACTTGAACCAAGGCAGAAAATGGTTGACATCTCTAAACGTGGGGATTCTTTAGTAATTTCAAATGCAAGCCTATGTACAAGTACATACAGCTGGAACAGAGTTTCCAGCGGTGTTTCGGGGTTTTCAAGGATGACCAACTCAAGAACCCTTACTACTACCTTAGAAAAAGCTTATACTTGAAGTGGATCCTTCTGTGTTTGCTGATGGCACTGAGTCCTCAAACCCACAGTCCTATGACTCATTACTTCCTTGTAGCAATGGGCAAAAATCCCCGAAATATTCTGGTACAGAGGGACGGCACAAGAGCAGATCTGGAGTCTTGGATTTACCCAGCAATTAAGACATATAAAGATAAAAATGACTCTGTAGCCAAGCATCAAATTTATGAGGATGATACTAGTTGTCTTTTCAATGAGGTCGAAAGCCATTTGACAGCAGATATCTGTTTAAATCCTGTTTAGATCAACATTTATGTAATTCTGAAAGAGCATGAAACTCGAAAATGACACTGCGTGGAATTCAATGCAGGTTTAATGTAGGACAGTAACAATTTGTTCTATTCGCAAATAGATATATGATCAATGCAGTACTATATTTAAGCAATAGTTTGCCTGTTTTCCGTTTCCTTCTGCAGCTATATTTACTATATTCTGAGGTTTACTAGCAGAAAAGTGAAAACTGAAAAACCTCATAAGTTCTCTTTTCCTTAAAAAGGAAACTTATCTATCGTTTCCCGGATAGGTGCTCATGTATCATAGCCACCAAGGCAAATGGACCCACAAGTGCACTACTTTCACTTCCTTGGCGATTTGTGCCCATTTTTTTTTTATGAATTGGGAAATATTTTCAACATAAAAGTTGTAGACCTTTAAGTCAGCTTTCATATGCCTCTCTAATTTCACCGTGATCTAATATGTGTAGCACGAGATATGATCTAAATACTAGAGGTATGTCAGAGAGGATCCACATGCGCAGTACTTTCACTTCGTTGGCGATTTGTGTAAATATTTTGCATGAAGTAGGAAATATTTTCAACATAAAAGTTGTACGTATCCGTCTTGGCTTTCCAAAGAACCAAGAATCGCCTAATTTCAATTTCTACATTACACGAAAGTAGCAGACGAACACTATGAGTAGTTTCGGCCCAAATTTCCCAAGTTTCGGCCGAAACCTGTGAAGTATATTCGGCCGAAGTTCAGCCGATGCTTGTGAAGGAGTTTCGGCCGAAGTTTCAGTCGAGGCTTGTGAAGGAGTTTCGGCCGATGTTTCAGCCGAGGCCTGTGAAGGAGTTTCGGCCGTATTTTCAGCCGAAGTTTGTGAATCGTGTTCGGCCACATTTTCAGCCGAACACGTCTATTGCGTTCTTTTCTTTTTCTTATTGAATTCTTATGCTTATAACTTGCCACTCATGCAATGATAGAAAAATGCAATAACAGGACAATGCCAATAGTATTACAAGCACAAAACCGGATGAATTTAAAAACATCGTGTAAACGAAACCGGAGCACATGAAAATTTATAAGCAGCAGTTTCTCTGTATATGGTTCTGCTACTCACAAATATTTTTACTTCAACATCAATGCCATTATCAGCACTAGTTACATAGTCATATTTTTTATGTTTTTGCAAAGTACAATCACCTAAAAGCACACATTAAGAGCACTTCAAATCTTTGATCACCGCAAGGTGACTGGACCAGATTCGCATCATGTTTCTTGTTAGCAGAAAACTTTTGTGCAGTTCCCCCCGATCGCCTTGATGGTGACAGAAGCTCTTGCTGCCTTTTGAAATTACGGAGTTGCCCTGATAAGCCTTACTTGGCCCTTCACCAGCTTTAGAATCAAGAAAACTGTTAACAGGAACAGCATCACAATGGTCGAGCAGAATGAAATCCCGGTAAATATCACTTGTGGCTAACTGCAACAATAAAACTATCCATTATCTTTTAACAGGGATAGGCAATACGATATAGTTCGAGACGTAACGCAGGTATACCAGATACGACTCTAGCTCCCCAGCATCACCACTGGCATCCAAGCATTCACCTTCGAGCACAACTAGATTTGCAGGGGGCCGTACGGAATGACTGGGTGGTGCATGTCGACAGGTTGCACTATCGAGCATATCCTTTGCTTCCACTACAACACGATAGGCCAAATGAATCAAATTGTGTAATATGTACACTACCACAATTGCCAAGTACACAACCTACCAGGTATATCATCCAAACCCCAATATTGATCACCCTATTCATCTTTTGCACTTTTTGCACCTGAATCTGATCGAGCAGATGGACTTGCTGCTTGATCTTCTTGACTCTCAAAATAATGATATCAAACCATAAATTTCCTAAAAGTACAATCACCTAAAAGCACATATTAAGAAAATGCACATTGGTAAGCCTCAACACCTTTGGAACCATGCGGATTACTTTCCGGATGACGTGCCATAGCAAAAGGACAGGGCCTAGAGATTGATGCAAAGAAGGATCGAAATTGCATTGCCCGCCCATTGTACAACACTCGGAGCATATTATCTCATAAGGAACACTGTAAGTTACACTAAAACCTTGCATTAAGGCTTCCCCAAGATTCAGCTGCGAATTCCTGAGCTGATTGCTTACGGCCCTCAAAACCGTGATGGGAATACTTGTGCTACTGATGGAGAAGCTTGAAACTTGGAGTGTTGATGATATTAAAATAGTCGTTTTACTACAAACCTTGTAGCAAAACAGAAATTTTATTAATGAAGAGTCATGATTTTGAAATGTTCTCTATACATACGATCAAAACTGTTGTTTCAGTTCATTATCTTTGGTAGTCGCTCTTTCCACCTTTTTTGCATGCTTGATGAATCGAATCGTTCCCTGAACTTATGCCCTTAATAGTCGAATTATCAGAATCCTATTTCTCTGTTTCCTGAAGTCCCATGGTGAAATCCTCATTTGCTTCTCCAAACATGGTATCTGATATAATTTGGATGATTTTGCAGTTACGTAATAACTCCAAATAATGAGTACCCACAATTGCTTGGGTTACTTCTGGAATTGCTTAGTGGTGCGCTAGCTTTGTCTACGAAGCGCGAAGTGTTGAAGGTAGCTGGATTACACAATAATCGGTTTTGTGCTACATGTAGTTTGTTACTTCAAAATGTGCTTTGGTTATTGCTAGGTCCTTGGGATAACGGGTGCTTTAGATCCACATGCACATAAACGAAATCAACTAAGCTTACAAGGTTCCCACGGTGAAGTCGCCCGCACTGCATATTCTGTCAGTGGATGAACTGCCTTTGGATCTCTGGCCATATCTTTCAACATCAGAAGATTATTTTTCCACTTTAAGAACCCATTATTTCTGCTACATTTCCAGCTGCATCAGTACTGCCTAGTTCAAATAACAAACGAGTTAAAAGCTGCCAAAAACAGAAGTAATTTGAGTCGGATACACACTGTACTTACTGATTGCAGAAAGAAAGTCCTCCATTTCTGCCATTCAATAATACGTCACAAATTACATCTTATATGTGTGTGTGTGAACACCAAGTCAAGATTTTGCACCTAATTTAACCAAGGGAAGTCCAGACAGATAAGTGCAAAGGAATACTGGGACAAAAGAGAAAAAGAGGCAAATATTTATGTGTGTGCGCGAGCCCCAAGTCATGGTTTTGCACCTAAATTAACACAGGAAACTTCAAACAGAGAAGCACAAATAAATACTGGGACAAAAGAAACTGATTTGATGCACCAAAGATGACAATAAAATGCTTCACACAGTGAGAAGGCAAGTTTCATTTCCTTTTTTTTTTTATAAGAAACAGAGGATTCATTCAAAGAACGGTCCGAGGGATGAGAAATCCCTAACGCAATTACAACATACTTCCTTGCAGATAACAACTCTGCTATTTCAGCTTTAAAAAGTAGAAAATTTGCAACTCAATCAGTATCTTTTAATATCATATCCGTTTCCTTTGAGATAAAAAACCAAAATTATAAACAATAAGTTCAACAAGAATTTTACTTATATCGAACTTCTGAAACCAGAAAGAATATCAGTATCTATTAAACACTACATAGTGAACGTGTAGCTCCCAAGAGAAAACGAAGATGATAATCAAACAACAGAGAAAAGGAGGAAAGAGTCTTACATCTTGGGGCCACACATAAACCAGAGAAAAAAAGTTGAAACCATGAGTGGTATCGGTCCATATCGTAGCAATGTGGAGAATGAACTGAGAAAGGAATATTGTGATCTTGGAATCGAAAGGGCCAAATTTTCTTCCGCTCACATAAAAAGGATCCTAGATGAAACTGCAAGTTGATATTTCTATTTCTTTCCGCTCCAAAATGTATCCAGAAAGTTTTCTTTCCTCATGAGATGCGGTGATAGTTGATTCTTCATGTTTTTCTAGTTGATAGCTGACAATTAGACAACGGACTCTACTCAATCTGCGTAACTCCAGACCTGTAAATAGACAGCACCTCAACAATTCCATTAGCTAATGCTCTTCTAAACACACAAGGCTTCAACGTCTTCCCTTTCAAAAATTTCGTTGCTCAACTTGATTTTGGGATTTATTGGCAAAACGTTCCAGCTCTTTGTAGTCAAAACCTAGTGTGATTACCCACTCAATAATCTTCTTGCCACATAACCAAATATTGTATCAACACCACCATAATTAATTTGTAACTCACTTAGATACGGATACAACAACAAACATAATTCATGAAGGATAGTGAAATAATTAACGCAATCAGAGCAATACTCTCAATTTATAGCTACCGAATTAGATGGTTCTTCTTGAACAGAAAGGCTGCTAATAGGTTAATTTTCACATTTAGTTCTTCTTTCTTTCAGTTCTTTTTGTTATAAACTTTACAACCTCTTCCATTTTTCATCCGTATTGATAAATTAAATGTTAAAACATGATATCATCATCAGCTTTTATTGATCCGTTTTCTGTTTGTACATTTTGTTATTCTATTAGTAAATACGATTGCACGTTTGCTGAGTGTGGTGATTTGTGACTTGGATACACTCAGAATAGATTGGAAACTGATTCGGATCAGAATTGGACTGGAAAATGCAGTCTTGGAGCTGGATTGAAGAACAGTTACTAAAGCTGTTAAACTCTGTTCTAACTGTCAAGTGCAACGGTTATTGCTAAAAACCGTTGTCTTTCCCAGCGCAGCAGTTTTTCCAGAATTTATTTCAGCTGTTTTCTTGGATCCATTTTTTTTTTCTTCCAGTTGTAAAAGCATTATTGAGAGATCATTCTAGAGAGATAATTCATCTATCTAGAGAGAGAAGGGGCGGGGTTCTAGAGTGAGAAACTCAAGAGGGTTTGAGCTATGTTTTGCTTTAATCTTGGGTTGGTTATCTCATGGTTTTGATTGCATTTCTCTTGTAATCATGTACTGTTTTAGATCATAGTGAAGATGGTGTTCGTTCTGCTCCGTGGATGTAGACCATAAGTTCGAACCACGTAATTCTTTGGTCTGATAGCTTTACAGTTTTGCATTTCATTTCTTTTGTGGTTGGAGTTGATATTTTATGTTCTTGATTTGATTCCCATAAACTGGGAGAGTCATAAATTTTGAAACAACTGATTATTTGTTCATTCTCAGGTTTCCGAGAAGTAGAATTTAAAATACCACAACAGCGGGAGCCATCATAGCTGAGTACTTTGCAGCAATAATCTTATTCTTTTCACCATGAGTCGGAGGTGTATTTTCTGCAATTCGTGCAGCCTCCTCTTTCCGCAGTTAACACAGTATTAGGCAAAGAAGCATGAATTTCGTTTACCGGATCCTATCGGAGTAGAATTGTAGCAGTTTGAGAAGAAAAAATAGAAATAATTATGTGTGTTGTATGTAAAGATGCACTTGAAATAACAAATAATGGGTGCCTATCTATGTTATATTCCTCATACCACCAATAATGGCTCATCACGACGATAGGCTGAAGCCTTATCGCAGGAAGACTGAATAAACTACATGTTAAATTTTTAGGAGATTCCCTGTTTTCACTTACCGAAGCACATTCTTCAGGTGTTAAAAATGGAATTTCCAAGGGAGTATAGTTTCTCATCCTAATAGCCTATCTTAAAAAGACTCAGAGATTGAATTTCATAAAAAGATAAAATCTGTTGAAGATGAAGATACAAGAGTTGAGATAAAATCCGTATGCATGAGCTAATCTCATGCATAACTTCTTAAGCTAACTAACATCTATTCTTAACTGGCCTGTGTGAAACATGCCAACTGATTACATCAATGCTTGATAATCAGTTTCAAGTTTAGAGAACAGCTCGACTAAAGCTGCCAGAATTTCTTTCATTCTCAAGAGATGCAAAACTTATTTACTGGTCCCTACCCTTGACAGCAAGAATGCTGCACACTCTTCTTCCAGTCTCTCAATATCAGCAGCATAAGGTAAATGGGAATATCACAGTATGTACTTTATCTTTGCCAGGAGTTTGTTTTCTCTTGTTACTCGTTCTTGGGGTTTCTTCCTGTCAGTTTTTGTTGATTTTATTATTGACTTCTGTGAAGTAATTGTCACCTTCACCTATAATGTGAACAAGAGAATAAAGTCGATCGAGAAAAGACATTGAGACAAACAGAACAGTGTATTACTTTGCCATGATCTTCCCTAGCAGATCTAGGGACATCTTTATCAGAAGCATGTTTGGAACGTCCACTCTTTTTACTATCTTCTCCCCTCAAAGAGGACCCATGATCCTCAGCAATTGTGGTTCTGAATCTCTTGCACAACAATCACCATTCTTTTCTTCAGAAATAGGCTCTCCTTCACAGAAGCACTATCAACATATATCACAATAACCAAGTTCCCCTTTGCTGCCCGATCCGGTGATTGTGCTTCAGAATCACTGCCATCCTCTTTCCACAGACAGTGGTTTACCCTTTTTAGCTGAGTCTGCACCTCCCTTTTCCCCCAGCACCAGTGTTTCTTTGCTTGTGAAACAGATTCTCCTTCAAATGCTTTCTGAGATGCAGCATCAGAACGTATACCACATCTTCCAAAACCAAGTTCCCCTTCCCTTTTCTGCCTGTTCCAGTGACCGTGCTTCAGAATCACTCGTACGTACATAGCTATTCCTCAGTGTAACTTCGTTAGGCAACGATTTATCCTTTGCGAAGATGGCGAAACTGTATTACAGAAAGAGGGGTACAAATCTATCTCATAAGACGTATTTGCTTCAAAAGCTAGTTCCTTCAAAATTATATGTGGACACAACATGCATTTAAGACATAGAAGGTGATGCTAATTAAGGACCACATGTAAGGCGAGAGCTATATTATCAGAGAGCAACAATAGTTTGCACAAGTGGCAAACGTTTCAAGATTAAGGTGTGGCGTTGGAAAGAAACGGAGCCAAGAGCCAACTACGAGGATCATATAGCACTTGATGCTCTCCGTTTGGATATGGATTTTGAGCATCATAAGCAATTCTTTTGTTAGTTTTGTTTGTGCATGATATCATTTAAGCCAAATTTGTTGTATTGTGGTGCATTGATTCTCATTCATTATTTCAACAGAATCCATGATCAAAATAATGGGGTTGTGTTAGGATGGACCCACAAGTGCAATACTTTCACCTCCTTGGTAATTTGTGCAAATTTTTTACATGAATTGGGAAATGTTGTCAACATAAACATCGCAGCCCTTTAAGTCAGCTTTCCTATGCCTCGGATTTCAGCATGATCTGATATGTGTAGCCCGAGATATGATCAGAATGCTAGAGGTGTGTCAGGGCGGACACACAAGTGCGCTACTTTCAATTCCTTGACGATTCGCGATAATTTTCTGTATGAATTGGGAAATGTGGTCAACATAAAAGTCGTAGTCCTTCGATTTATTTTTCATACGGCTCTGATTTCACAATGATCTGATATGTGTAGGGCGAGATATGATCAAAATACTAGAGGTGTGTCGGGATGCACCCACAAGTGCACTACACTCACTTCCTTGGCCATTTGTGGAATCAATTTTTAAAAATTGGGAAATATTGTCAACACGAAAGTTGTAGCTATCCGTCTTAGCTTTCCGACGAACCAAGAATCTCCTAATTTCAATTTGTACATGACAAGTTATGATCATTCAAAGTTGTAGGTGTACATTTTAAAAATGTTCGCTCAGTACTGAGCGAACATCTTCAGAAGTGTTCGCTCAGTACAGAGCGAACATCTTCAAAAGTGTTCGCTAAGTACTGAGCGAACATCTTCAGACATGTTCGCTCGGTACTGAGCGAACGTCTTCACAAATGTTCGCTCAGTGTTGAGCGAACATCCCCTGGCCTTTTTTTTCTTGCTTCACTTAAAAATTTCCTTTTTACCTTCCATGTATGAATAAGTTCTAGTTAGCGAACATCTTCAAAATACGGTCGAACCTCCCTTAGCATTTTTTTCGGGTTTTTTTTTTTTTTTTTTTTTCCTTTGCTTACTCAATGTAACTGACAAGCACTGTTTTATAACTACAAGAAACTACAGATTCAGCAGATGCTTGATTTCGATTTCCTCTGTGGTAAGTTTAGCCATCCGGACTGACACATCTCTATCTTGGTTCTGACAAGAAGTCGTCCAAGCAGATAGTGTAAGGTTTACACTAGCACTTTCACTATATTTCTCACTTTTACTTACGAAACATGGATAACCAGCAACTACCGTAAGGAGGAAAAGAAAAAACAGCTCAACTGGTATACTGTCTGCTTGTTGAATAGATTTTCCTTTCTTCTTTCATCTCCTCTCCAATCAAGAGGTGAAGTTAAATTTCCATCAGAGCAGTTTGATGATGATGATGGTGGTGGTTTAGATGATGATCTGGACGATAACTCAGAGCCGGACAAAGAATCCGAAGATGATAAAGGCTTGCATAACTCTTTACTACACCACTTATCAAATTATAACAGGGTCAACCACCTCAACTTGAGTTGTTATATGATTCAACCAAATGAAACTGGAGTTAGAGCAGAGCAGTTATAGTTGTTAGCTAGAACATTAAGACAAGAAGTATGTACACTTGTATAAATACCCCCTCGACGCCATTGAAACAAATGAGATGCTTTCATTTTCTATTTCTGATTATCTGATCTTTAGCATGGTATAAGAGCTAGGAAAATTTATACCTGCTCAGTCTAATACTCATGTGTCTGCTTCTACCGATCAATATGATGCAACCCACACACCATCTAGTTCTCATCACAATGATTCTGCTGAATCACACACACAATCTGTTTCTCATCGATCAACTACTATTCCTCCTGCTACTACAAATACTCACACTATGGTTACGAGGTCTAAAGTGGGAATATATAAACCAAAGATATATACTGCTCTTCATAATTAGAAAGTTTCTGAGCCAAAGACGGTTATTGAAGCATTAACATCAACTGATTGAAAGGGAGCAATGCAGCATGAATATGATGCACTTATTGAACATGGGAAATCAAATACTGCTTTCATCAATCAGCTGAGTTGCTGCGAACAAAGACTTAGTCTGCAGTTCAATTGTTTGAAGCCTGTCTAACAGGCAGGACATAGGAAAGGAGAAAACATGGAGTGTCTGGCAGCCATAACAAAATAAAATTGCACAAACAAGACCACAATGGCATGTAGTCGCATGAATAATATTATCAAGTTCATACATTATAATACCTGCACGCCACTGTTTCGAGCTCTAGCATGGAATTTAGGACTCATGCTTCATGCATGTATGATAACTGCCATAATCTCAAATCTGGAGACCTTTCTTACGGAGGTATAACTTTTTATTTTTGACCAAAATGATGAACATACAAACTTATAGAAACTATAAATTATCGTTTTAGAACTTCTTTTATTTGTTAATTCTTATTTTAACTAATTAAACAAGACAGCAACTTTTAAAACAACTCTTTTTAAAGACACAAAATGACTTTGAGATTGGCTTCTTTTTATGGGACGGAATGAGTATATTTTACCATTCTGTCGTTGACCGACAGTGGAGGAAGTTTTCCGCAATTCTTCCTCAGCCCTGTTCTCATTTAACATGGATTCTTTGGCATTGAGCACCGAATGCACATCCCAGATTTCATGATAAAGAAAGGAATTTCCTTAGGAACTGTAAAATACATATCTGGAAAACCGAAATCATGAAAAGAAATCATAGTTCAAACAAACCTAAAATTGGTACAGTCAAATCAAGACCATTTAAGCAGTCTGCAAGACTTGCCTCAGCAGATGTAGCCCCTGACTCTGCACTGCCACTGCCGATGCTCGTTGAGGAGATACCCATCCACTATCTGGCAAAGCCTCCATCATATTCCCCATCAGATCTCATGAACATCGATCAGCATCATCTGCCCTCAAAGGATCAATATCCTGTAGGCTTTCTATCATTTTGCATCACTAGGCTTCCTCAGCCCTGACAAAGAATCTGAATATGATGAATTACCTCCATTCAAAACATTGAGAAAAAGCTCAACCGGAAAAGCTTAGTGGACTACAAAGGAAGGCTTATTATGATGAGCAGCTGAAGGAAGAAAGAAAGCGATGGAAGATGACGAAGAAATTGCAGGAAGCAGCCAAGAAGAGAGCAATGCTGTTGCATCTGTACCGTTCCTGTCCAAGACTTGATCCTACCTGCTTCTTTTGGTTCTGATAATCCGACTTATTGATATCGGTCTCTTTCTCTGGTAACATTTCAAAGGACAAGAAGGACGCTAACCTTCAAATGGAAATTGCAAGCTCATTGGGAGATTGAAGAAGTAAACTTTTTGGATGCAGCATTGACGGTAAGTCTGTTATTTCATCCAATTCTGATGTCATGAAAGCTCTAGTCGAGCCATTCTCCAAGATTGACAGAGTTGGGAACCGATTCTTCACAGCATTGTCAGTTCTGGAAGAAAAATGATACTATCTGAGAAAGAAGTGCTTTAGGAATTACGAACATGTTAATAAAGGGAGGCTGCTCGCCCTGGAAATACCGATCCTTGAACGGCTTCAAGAGCATGCTCCTTCGCTGTTCTATAACAGCTCAACACCAACTTGCAACTAATTCATCTTGAACTACACTGTGATGTAATATTAATAAATGTTTTCAACCGAGATTCCTCAGACTTAGCTGACCTTAGATTCAGGCTAGATATGCGTACCTCTACAAACCTTATATTTACGTCTTTGTTCATTTGGTTTGGAATAAAAGTCAAAATCTTATCTTCCAAGATCATTTTCAACTTAAGAGCTATCTGGGAAAACTTTTTCAGCGGCAAACCATTACTGGTGCATAATGGGTTAATCATCAGATTACCTGAGTAGGATACGTATCTTCCATGCATCCTGGAAATCATTGGATGAGCAAAACAGAAAAATAATATTCTACACAACTCATGCAGTTTATATGTATAATTGCTAATGAAGGCAAATTGTCAATCAAAGAAGCAACACACACCTGCGGTGCATGGCTGCAGCGTAGTTAGGTTGAGATTGTAGTGAATAGGGGATGATTATTTTACTCGTAAGTAATTGGACATTAGCTCAGTTTGCTTCGTTTTTTTGCTGTGTTTCCATGCTCACGTATAATTAATATAATTAATGTACTGATATCACTAATGGTTTTGTCAAACATTTTAATATCACTAATGAATAATCTAAGCGACTTTGTATTGATAGTGCTATACAGGTTTACATATATTGAAGTCATGAATATAGCACGCTTGTATAACTTTTTGGATTGCAATGGTTGTTATTGTGGAGTTTTATTTCTGTTCATTTTCAATGGCTTATCCATGATAATTTTTCGACCAGTGATTTTAGGATACATTTCTTGTGGCGGTGGCGGAAATTCAATATCAGGGGTGCCAAATCTTCTGTCTGATGTGAGCTGCTTTTGGTAAGGCTAAGCAGATCACTACTGATTCAAATTGACTTCCTGTGGCAGAAATCTTTGATATATAAGCAGTACTTTGCTCATATGGGTTCTGTGAGAATTGGTGTTGAGGTTTCTCTCATATCTAATGAACTTCAGTGAGTTGGATAATATGTCCACTGAGATACATATTTGCGAAAATGCTGGTGACAGCAAGGCAGTCTCATCTTTACTTGATCTTGATTTTGGTATTGGTGAATTAGCTGTTTCTCGCATACCGTATGAACCCTCTTGGGTTAGAGCTGATGAATCATCTGCAACTATGGCCACACCAGCTGCTGTTGGTCTTCTTTCCGCTTTGCCGAGGGTGCAGATGTGATGGATGCGAGAGCAAAAAACACCATTCGAGGTGATGTTAATCTGCCTTGGACAGAGAACGGATGAGGGGCAAGATACTAGTAAATTTGGTTCTTCTGACTTGGCAAAGATTGCTAAACAATCTACAAACGGGGATGGTGAACCTGAGGTTGCTGACGAAATTGACAAAACCCGGAAATCAAATGGCCATCTGATTGTATACGCATATCCTAGGATGAATAGCGCTCGTGTTACAAATACTGAATTAAGAAACTGTAGGATGTTTGCCCAAAAACGCTCAGAGTCAGATTTGAAGTCCTTGCAGATTGCTAGAAGAAGAAGGAGCTTATTCTCCAAAGAACACGGTGTGCTTGACCCAATATCAGGTAACGGGAAAAAGTTAGGGAGAGAAGGAAGTGGTCAAGGGACGAGCATTGATCAGTGCAGAAGAGCTGCGCTCCAACTCGTCACATCACTTTGAAGATTAAAATCGGCAATCAAAGATGTAGTGTGGTGTGGTTAATGTTAGTGAAAAATTTTAATGCTTCAGGGAGAGCATGCATGGTCTATGTGACGTTATGGAAAGTAAATAAGGTAACTGGTGCTTCAGGGCGAGACAGAGCTGCGCTCCAACTCATGCACAAACTTGTTATTTTTTCACTACTTTCACTTCCTTGGCAATTTATGTAACTTTTTTGAATGAATTGGGAAATGTTGTCAACAGAAAAGTTGTAGAAAGTTGATTTATCTTTCCTATGGATCTGATTTCACAACGATCGGATATGTGTAGTCCGAGATATGATTAAAATACTAGAGGTGTGTCTAGATGAACCTACAAGTGCACTACTTCCACTTTGTTGGCCATTTGTGGAGATATTTCGTATGAATTGAGAAATGTCATCAAAGGAAAAGTTGTATCCCTTCAAGTCGGCTTTTCTATGCCTCTAGTTTCACCATGATCGGATATGTGTAGCTTGAGATATGATCAAAATACTAGAGTTGTATCGGGGCGGATCCACAAGTGCACTACTTTCAGTTTCTCGGCGATTTGTGAACATCTTTTTTATGAATCGGGAAATGTTGTCAACATAAAAGTTGTAGGTATTCGTCTTAGCTTTCTAAAGAACCAAGAATCGCCTAACTTCAATTTCTACATTACACGAAAATAGCAGTCGAACACAATGCGCACGGTTCGGCCGAAGTTTCCCAAGTTTCGGCCGAAACAAGTGAAACAGCTTCTGCCCAAACTTCAGCCGAAGCTTTTGAAACAGCTTCGGCCAGAAGTTCAGCCGAAGCTTGTGAAGTATCTTCAGCCAGAATTTCGGCCGAGGCTTTTTAAGCTTGTTCGGCCCATATTTCGGCCGAACACTGTTATTGCATGTTTTTTTCTTTTCTGACTGAATTTTTATGCTTATAACTTGTAGCTTTTCTGATTTTATTCTCATATTCCATTTTTTACAATATAGGATAGTATATTTTCGATAATTTCAATTTACGTCACAAACAAAAGGGCCGGCACATAGTTCACATCCAATTTCTTGATCTTCATAACAATCATTTTATGGGTCGGCCAAATGCAGTCCCATACAACTTCCTATACCTGAGCCAGAGCCAATATGCTGTTATGAATCAGAAAGCTAACTAAACCGTTGCAACATAAACACCAAGTAGCACAGACAAAGCTTCACAGCTAGAATAGCAGCACTAAGAACCTGATGATAACAGCCGTGCAGCTTCTTGCATGCTTGTGGCTTTTGACTCATCCGCCGAAGTGCAAGTATGATCTTGGTTATGAAATACTTCAGAATTGGGTGTGTTCCCTGACAAATCATTGTAGAAATGAACAAAAAGAAGAAGAATGAAAGAATGCACCGCAACTATGAAACCATGTAATTAATTACAAAGTGTAGCAGGAAATGACAATACTGATAACAATACCATAAAATAATACATCTCCAAGTTCGTATCATTCTGAAGCACACTATAGCAATCAAGTTAACAATTTAAGATGCACCTAAATAATATCCTTCGCACATGTTGCGAAATGAATCTAAACTGCAAAAAACTTAAATTACAACTTTATTCATTTTTTTCGCAGCGTAATGGTGCAAAGCTGTTTGCTGTTGGAACTTCATGAATATGACCATCTTTCATGCAGGTAGTTCACTTGTTCAGTCATCTACATGTTCAAAGTCGCATATCTTTTTACCGCAAAACTTTTGTGCACGGCAGGATTTGTACTAAACTTTCCACTGCAGCGTAACACCTTAGAAGTTATGGAATTGGGTACAAGTAAACGTCACATCTTTTTCCTAAGTTACAAAAAGTTCGACTCCATTAATGACGTGATTTTTTGCCGATTGCATGGTGCTTTTCTTCATGCTTCTGGGCCAGCTTCCAGACCCTACTCTGGAAAGCTCTATATCACTTTTTTTTTGTAGCTACGTTCTACAGCTTATTTTACATCTGCCTTGGCAGATACCACAGCATATCTGAGATCTCATGACTGCACTTATCAGACGTATGCATTCTGCAGAAATTGCAGGATTCAGAGTTCTTCAGATCTAATTTTCATTAGATTGGTTTGCTTCAAACTGGACTATAGATGATTTTTCTAAATATTTTCTGTAAGCTTAAAGGTGTGCTTCACTTTATTGCTTTTGATGAAATGTTTTAGCTAGGAAAATTTGTTTTTAGCATTCTTCAAGTGAATGCCTTACTAATGCTGCATAGCATAATTTGATATGTAGTTAAGTGAACGTAAACCTGAGAAAATTTGAACAAAATTGAAGATGTATATAGAAACATGTGGAAGTAAACTGTAAAATTTCCTTCTGCTTTGTCAAGTTACCCTTCGATGTTTACTTTATTAGATTTCTGTACCAGAAACTGGAACTGTGCTAGAGCAAATCTTAATTGATGATATAGCAACTGGTGAGATAATCACTCTGAGAAGCACAAATGATTTTACATGCAACTGAAATATCTTCGTTTTCTTTCTGTATATGCCCATTTGTTTCCATCTATTTGCAAAGTTTTCTGCTGTAGAAATCGAGATGCAACATTGTCTCCGTCTCTCGATGACCTTACGTAGTTCCAGTTATTTGTTTAGATGAAAAATCAAGTAACATGGGATTTTATGTTTGCTGCGATTATGCTTGTTGCCATGGATGTGTAAGAACTTGAGACTGAATATTTTCTTTTGAATACATTTATTGGTATGTCGTCTGCTGTTACTTTTTCTAATAATCTGTGAATTGCAGAAAGAGGAGGCTGCAAAAATTCCAGAAAATATACTCTGGCTCATGGGGAGAAGAATAAGATTAGTGCTGCAAAATTTGAGTATGCGAGAGGATCGACTGACCTATATAAACATCACTGTATTTGCTGATTTTTTGGTTAGAGTATTTGACGGTAATTTGTAGGATTCTCGCAAATAGATAATCTGAAGCGCGATCAAAAGAGCGAAAAATATCATTACATGAGTGAACTGGAGAGGAAAATGCAGACTCTGCAGACTGAAGCAAAAACTCTATCTGCTCAGATCACAATATTGCAGGTTTTCGTAAACAAAAACTATCTGCTGATTATGTGGAGAGATTCAAGTGGATTTACAAATGAGAACAAGAACTTAAACTAAAGCTACAGGCTAAGGAGCAGCAGGCACACCTCAGAGACGGTAAGTTTTTACTTCTATATTAGTTGAGTGAGTTCAAGTGTAACTAATGTTCGCGTTACTTTGTGCAACCAATCATTTCAATAACGACATGGCTACGGCATGTGGGTTCAGCTCTGAGTGAGGCACTGAGGAATGAACTGCAGCATAAGAACTATTTTTGCACAACGAGAACCATAAAACTTGATGAATCTATGCATATAATGTGTTGATTATGTGGAGTAGTAGCAACTCCTTGCGTTTCAGTTTATTAGCTTGGTTTTTCATCTTGTTCTGTTTTCTGGTACAAGAGCAGCAGGTTAAGCACTGCTGAACTATTGGTTACCATATTGCACACTCTTCCACAACCTTTCTTCCTTTCTATTGCGTTGTCACCATCAAAACAAAGATCCGTGTTTCATTCTTTTGAAATGGATGTTGAAGTGGAGGAAATTCCACAGAGGGTGCTTTCCCGTCTGCGTGTATGCAACAGCAACAGCGTGCTTTGTGTTCAGATTCCTGTAATTATTTACAGAATCACCCTTCCTTACATACATTCAGATAATAGTTCTTTATCTGATCTGACTTCAGTAAATCCGACATCCTCTGCTTTAAATCTGAAAATAATGACTTGAAATACCCATCACCAAGAGATTCATCCCAAGCATCCAGTCAGTTGTCATTAATTGTTTCGGATGTTGGGCAAGTGGCGTTTCCCATTGAGGTAATCGAGGCAGTGGTAACTAGAGAAAAACTGTAAGTCTCATCCTGAACTACCAAAGTATCCTGTGTTGAAACAAATGGGCAGATTCGTACTAAAACGCTTTACATCCAAAGAGTACTAGATGCTGCAGATCTAATAAGATCAATAGTCTAACTTGGTCATTAAATATTTTGAGCCACTCTCAACTGCCCACTCCTCCCTTCCGACCAGAATGAAATTTCAATTATTTGCAGAAAACCAAAGTCATCCTTCCTACCGAGTTTTGGCGATATCATAGGGTATGCATGCATTGAAAGGGAATCAGCTCAATCAGCATACAGCTCGGCGAGGGAGATTGCTGCCAGCTCACATCATCAGCCACGCAAGCAACTGAACTACATTCACACCATGCACACTATGGTGCGTAATAGAAACCCGGCGTAGGAATCAACTTGTATCATTCTGCAGTAATTAATCAATTTGTACTACGCGGAATTAGTTATCTTCTCTTTTGTATAGCCAATATTAGGAGAATATGTGTTCCTAAATAGTCTACTAGGATCCACCCGTTGTACATAAAGTGTATACTGTTGCATTGAATGATGATATATAGAAAATTGTCCCGAAAACGGTTTCAAGCTTCTATTTCATTCTATTTATGGCTTCTTCCAGTGTTAGCTTCCTTAATCGTTTTATCAGCTATCCTAACATGCATCGGAATCGATCACATATATCACATTAACGAGCTTCTAGATCGCCCATCCAACAACACTCAGAGGAAGTAAAGTCATATAGAACCAGTTTTGTGTGGCATCATTTACTAAAACTTCAGTAAGGTTCTTAGTCTACATCTTTGCCAGAAGAAGCAAAATTATGTAAAGAACCCATTTCAGTTATACGTTGATGTTTTCTCCCAGGGATCCCATTCTGTTGGTGAGTGTGTGGACATCGATGTCTCACTAATACACCCAATGAGTTGAGATCATTATACCACAGTCTGACTGAAAGGCTTTAATCTTAGTTTGAAACTTCCTCTAACAGAAATTAAAACGTGTTTTAAAAAAGACAATGCCTACTCTTTGCTGTCCTAAGATAAAGTGTATCTAGTAAATGCATCCAAAAATTCATATAGTACTTAGTAGATGCAGTAGAGGCTGGACTCAAAACATCAGAATACTCTAGGTCAGAAGGGGCTTTAACATGGCTAACAACACACGGAAAGTTAAAATGTTGAAACAACAGATCTTCCTCTGAGCTCTCAACAGATGCACCTGAAAGAAAGCTAGCAGAACCCAGTTATTTGTTGGACATAACACATGAAAGTGAGCATAAGTATAGCAGTTTCGAGGAATCTGATTCGGGGCTAAAGAAAAAGAAATTCATGCTCATAGACAGATTTTTAAGTACGCATATTCGCAGCTTGAGAGAAGAAACCTCAGAAGCAGAAAGATAAGAAATTTACATTCTCAGGATTAATTTCAATGGCCACAGACACTTCAGAGACCTGACTATCACTCTGAAAGGCAAACATAAAAATCTTTTGAGATCTTTCACTGGGAAGATAATCCGGGCCGGACGACGGCTATCCCGGGACCATCAAGAGCTGGGAAAACAACTTTTCTTTCTGCTCTAGCTGGAAAGGTTTGGATGTACGACTAGTGGCATGATTTTAATTAATGGATACACTCCTACGGAAAAATCTAGAAAGTTATGCTATTATCGCTCCTACTATGTACCTAAATATTTCACTGATGGGTGGAAGGATATTCAGCAAGACGATCCAAATGACCTTTAAATGTTCTCATGCCCGAACCTCTTGCAGTCCTGTTCTGCACTTTTTTTTTTTTTTTTTATGCCTTCTAATATTACTGTGCCATTGACACTGCGGCTTCTGTTAGCAGTACTGATAGCAAATGCAGACAACAAAGTTCAAACCTTTTGGGGTGCTTAATTCGCCATTGCAAGAGATTAGGTCTCCAATATACTGCTCCAATACACAAGGTTTTATATTCACTGAGTTATGTTTAGTTTGCTTAGCGATTTGCTTTTGCCTCTGTGATTTATTTATTTTTCTAAATTCTCGGGCCCTTAATTCAGAACTCTTTTACGGAACCCGGGTGAATGCTAATAATGGAATTATAAGTGGGGTTCTGGTTGCTGTTGACAATCTCGAAAGAGTGGTGGGGAGTTTTCGTATGGCTGCTGCACTTTCAGAAAACCTGCAAGGGAACTGAAACAAATCAATATATAAGTGCACTACTTTCACTTCCTTGGCGATTCGTGCACATTTTTTGTACGAATAGGGAAATATTGTCAACAGAGCCCTTCAGGTTAGCTGTTCTGTGCCTCTGATTTCACCGTGACTTGATATGTGTATCCCAAGATATGATAGAAATACTAGATGTGTGTCGGGATGGAACCAAAAGTGCACTACTTTCAGTTTCTTGGTGATTTGTGAACATTTTTTGTGTGAATCAGGAAATGTTGTCAACAGAAAAGTTGTACCCCTCTAGGTCATCTTTCCTATGCGTCTAATGTCACCATGATCTGATATGCGTAGGTCGAGATATGATCAAAATACTAGAGAGGAGTCAGGGCGGACCCACAAGTGCACTACTTTCACTTCGTTGGCGATTTGTGTAAATTTTTTGTATGAACTAGGAACTGTTGTCAAGAGAAAAGTTGTAGATATCCATCTCAGCTTTCCAACGAACCAAGAATCACCTTATTTAAATTTCTACATCACACGTTATGCTCATCCAAACTTGAACATGCATATTTCAATATGTTCGGCGAGTATCCACCGAACATCTTTCAAATGTTCGGTGAGTACTCACCGAACATGCATCAAATGCTCGGTGTGTATCCATCGAACATTCGTCAAGTGTTCGGCGTCTAGCCACCGAACATTCGCCCAACGTTCGGTGCGTACCCACCGAACGTTCCTTTTTTTTTTTTTTTTTTCACTTACTTGACAATACTCCTTTGCTCTATCATTGGTACAGATACTTTCTATGCGGAATTTGCATTGCCATCTAACTTTGTGCGGAATTTGCATTGCCAAGGGTCGAGCAGAATGAAATCAAGAAAACTGTCAACAGCAACAACATCACAAGGGTCCAGCAGAATGAAATCCCAGTAAATATCACTTGTGGCTAACCGCAACAATAAAACTATCCATTATCTTTCAACAGGGATAGGCAATCGATATAGTTCGAGAAGTAATGCAGGTATACCAGATACGACTCTGGCTCCCCAGCATCACCACTGGCATCCAAGCATTCACCTTCGAGCACAACTAGATTTGCAGGGGCCGTATGAAATGACTGAGTGGTGCTTCTCGACAGGTTGCACTATCGAGCATAATCTTTGCTGACACTACAACACGATAGGCCAAACGAATCAAATTGTGTAATATGTACACTACCACAATTTCCAAGTACACAACCTACCAGGTATATCATCCAAACCCCAAAACTGATCATCCTCTTCATCTTTTGCACTTTTTGCACCTGAATCTGATCGAGCAGATGGACTTGCTGCTTGATCTTCTTGACTGTCGAAATAATGATAACAAACCATAAATTTCCTGAAAGTACAATCACCTAAAAGCACACATTAGGAAAATGCACATTGGTAAGCCTCAACACCTTTGGAACCATTCGGATTATTTTCCGGATGACCTGCCATAGCAAAAGGACCGGGCCTAGAGGAGGTTGATGCTAAAAAGAATCGAAACCGCATTGCCCGACCATCGTACAACACTCGGAGCA
The DNA here is from genome assembly GCA_958295605.1 of Ajuga chamaepitys. Taxonomy (NCBI): domain Eukaryota; kingdom Viridiplantae; phylum Streptophyta; class Magnoliopsida; order Lamiales; family Lamiaceae; genus Ajuga; species Ajuga chamaepitys. The sequence goes on from OY282508.1 coordinate 51,870, forward strand.
TATTCTCTCACAAGGAACACTGTAAGTTACACTAAAACCTTGCATTGCCATTAAGGCTTCCCCAAGATTCAGCTGCGAATTCCTGAGCTGATAAGGAACATCTTTAGCAGAAGCATTGTGATGATTTGTGACTTGATCACACTCAGAAAATATTGGAATCAGTTTTGGATCAAAATTTGGACTGGAAAAACAGAACTAGAGCTAAATAGGAAAGGCGGTTATGAATCTGTTAAATCTGTTTTAACTGTCACTCGCAACGGTTTTGATAAGAAACCGTTGTCTATCTCAGCGTAGCAGTTTTTCTGTTTTGTTTTCCCAGCCGTTTTCTTGGATAGGTTTCAAGTAGTTATTATTCCAATTGTAAACACACTTTTGAGAGATAAATTCCAGAGAGCTAATTCATCTATCTAGAGAGAGAAGGGGTGGGTTCTAGAGTGAAAAACACAAGAGGGTTTTGAGCTTGGTTTAGCTTGATCTTGGGTTTTGTTTTTCTCAATTGTTTGGAGAGTGATTCTTCTGTATTCTTTTACTGATTCGATTATAGTGAAGATGGCATTCGTTTCTGCTCCGTGGATTTAGACCTTTTGGGTCGAACCACGTAAATCCCTTGTGCAATCGTTTATATTTTCAGTCTTTTCTTCAGAAATAGGCTCTCCTTCACAGAAGCACTATCAACATATATCACAATAACCAAGTTTCCCTTTTCTGCCCGATCCGGTGATTGTGCTTCAGAATCACTGCCATCCTCTTTCCACAGACAGTGGTTTACCCTTTTTAGCCGAGTCTGCACCTCCCTTTTCCCCGAGCGCCAGTGTTTCTTTACTTATGAAACAGATTCTCCTTAAAATGCTTTCTGAGATGCAGCATCAGAACGGATGCCACATCTTCCAAAACCAAGTTCCCCTTCCCTTTTCTGCCTGTTCCAGTGACCGTGCTTCAGAATCACTCATACTTACATAGCTATTCCTCAGTGTAACTTCGTTAGGCAACGATTTATCCTTTGCGAAGATGGCGAAACTGTATTACAGAAAGAGGGGTACAAATCTATCTCATAAGACGTATTTGCTTCAAAAGCTAGTTCCTTCAAAATTATATGTGGACACAACATGCATTTAAGACATAGAAGGTGATGCTAATTAAGGACCACATGTAAGGCGAGAGCTATATTATCAGAGAGCAACAATAGTTTGCACAAGTGGCAAACGTTTCAAGATTAAGGTGTGGCGTTGGAAAGAAACGGAGCCAAGAGCCAACTACGAGGATCATATAGCACTTGATGCTCTCCGTTTGGATATGGATTTTGAGCATCATAAGCAATTCTTTTGTTAGTTTTGTTTGTGCATGATATCATTTAAGCCAAATTTGTTGTATTGTGGTGCATTGATTCTCATTCATTATTTCAACAGAATCCATGATCAAAATAATGGGGTTGTGTTAGGATGGACCCACAAGTGCAATACTTTCACCTCCTTGGTAATTTGTGCAAATTTTTTACATGAATTGGGAAATGTTGTCAACATAAACATCGCAGCCCTTTAAGTCAGCTTTCCTATGCCTCGGATTTCAGCATGATCTGATATGTGTAGCCCGAGATATGATCAGAATGCTAGAGGTGTGTCAGGGCGGACACACAAGTGCGCTACTTTCAATTCCTTGACGATTCGCGATAATTTTCTGTATGAATTGGGAAATGTGGTCAACATAAAAGTCGTAGTCCTTCGATTTATCTTTCATACGGCTCTGATTTCACAATGATCTGATATGTGTAGGGCGAGATATGATCAAAATACTAGAGGTGTGTCGGGATGCACCCACAAGTGCACTACACTCACTTCCTTGGCCATTTGTGGAATCAATTTTTAAAAATTGTGAAATATTGTCAACACGAAAGTTGTAGCTATCCGTCTTAGCTTTCCGACGAACCAAGAATCTCCTAATTTCAATTTGTACATGACAAGTTATGATCATTCAAAGTTGTAGGTGTACATTTTAAAAATGTTCGCTCAGTACTGAGCGAACATCTTCAGAAATGTTCGCTCATTAACGAGCGAACATCTTCAGAAGTGTTCGCTAAGTACTGAGCGAACATCTTCAGACATGTTCGCTCGGTACTGAGCGAACGTCTTCACAAATGTTCGCTCAGTGTTGAGCGAACATCCCCTGGCCTTTTTTTTCTTGCTTCACTTAAAAATTTCCTTTTTACCTTCCATGTATGAATAAGTTCTAGTTAGCGAACATCTTCAAAATACGGTCGAACCTCCCTTAGCATTTTTTTCGGGTTTTTTTTTTTTTTTTTCCTTTGCTTACTCAATGTAACTGACAAGCACTGTTTTATAACTACAAGAAACTACAGATTCAGCGGATGCTTGATTTCGATTTCCTCTGTGGTAAGTTTAGCCATCCGGACTGACACATCTCTATCTTGGTTCTGACAAGAAGTCTTCCAAGCAGATAGTGTAAGGTTTACACTAGCACTTTCACTATATTTCTCACTTTTACTTACGAAACATGGATAACCAGCAACTACCGTAAGGAGGAAAAGAAAAAACAGCTCAACTGGTATACTGTCTGCTTGTTGAATAGATTTTCCTTTCTTCTTTCATCTCCTCTCCAATCAAGAGGTGAAGTTAAATTTCCATCAGAGCAGTTTGATGATGATGATGGTGGTGGTTTAGATGATGATCTGGACGATAACTCAGAGCCGGACAAAGAATCCGAAGATGATAAAGGCTTGCATAACTCTTTACTACACCACTTATCAAATTATAACAGGGTCAACCACCTCAACTTGAGCTGTTATATGATTCAACCAAATGAAACTGGAGTTAGAGCAGAGCAGTTATAGTTGTTAGCTAGAACATTAAGACAAGAAGTATGTACACTTGTATAAATACCCCCTCGACGCCATTGAAACAAATGAGATGCTTTCATTTTCTATTTCTGATTATCTGATCTTTAGCATGGTATAAGAGCTAGGAAAATTTATACCTGCTCAGTCTAATACTCATGTGTCTGCTTCTACCGATCAATATGATGCAACCCACACACCATCTAGTTCTCATCACAATGATTCTGCTGAATCACACACACAATCTATTTCTCATCGATCAGCTACTATTCCTCCTGCTACTACAAATACTCACACTATGGTTACGAGGTCTAAAGTGGGAATATATAAACCAAAGATATATACTGCTCTTCATAATTAGAAAGTTTCTGAGCCAAAGACGGTTATTGAAGCATTAACATCAACTGATTGAAAGGGAGCAATGCAGCATGAATATAATGCACTTATTGAACATGGGAAATCAAATACTGCTTTCATCAATCAGCTGAGTTGCTGCGAACAAAGACTTAGTCTGCAGTTCAATTGTTTGAAGCCTGTCTAACAGGCAGGACATAGGAAAGGAGAAAACATGGAGTGTCTGGCAGCCATAACAAAATAAAATTGCACAAACAAGACCACAATGGCATGTAGTCGCATGAATAATATTATCAAGTTCATACATTATAATACCTGCACGCCACTGTTTCGAGCTCTAGCATGGAATTTAGGACTCATGCTTCATGCATGTATTATAACTGCCATAATCTCAAATCTGGAGACCTTTCTTACGGAGGTATAACTTTTTATTTTTGACCAAAATGATGAACATACAAACTTATAGAAACTATAAATTATCGTTTTAGAACTTCTTTTATTTGTTAATTCTTATTTTAACTAATTAAACAAGACAACAACTTTTAAAACAACTCTTTTTAAAGACACAAAATGACTTTGAGATTGGCTTCTTTTTATGGGACGGAATGAGTATATTTTACCATTCTGTCGTTGACCGACAGTGGAGGAAGTTTTCCGCAATTCTTCCTCAGCCCTGTTCTCATTTAACATGGATTCTTTGGCATTGAGCACCGAATGCACATCCCAGATTTCATGATAAAGAAAGGAATTTCCTTAGGAACTGTAAAATACATATCTGGAAAACCGAAATCATGAAAAGAAATCATAGTTCAAACAAACCTAAAATTGGTACAGTCAAATCAAGACCATTTAAGCAGTCTGCAAGACTTGCCTCAGCAGATGTAGCCCCTGACTCTGCACTGCCACTGCCGATGCTCGTTGAGGAGATACCCATCCACTATCTGGCAAAGCCTCCATCATATTCCCCATCAGATCTCATGAACATCGATCAGCATCATCTGCCCTCAAAGGATCAATATCCTGTAGGCTTTCTATCATTTTGCATCACTAGGCTTCCTCAGCCCTGACAAAGAATCTGAATATGATGAATTACCTCCATTCAAAACATTGAGAAAAAGCTCAACCGGAAAAGCTTAGTGGACTACAAAGGAAGGCTTATTATGATGAGCAGCTGAAGGAAGAAAGAAAGCGATGGAAGATGACGAAGAAATTGCAGGAAGCAGCCAAGAAGAGAGCAATGCTGTTGCATCTGTACCGTTCCTGTCCAAGACTTGATCCTACCTGCTTCTTTTGGTTCTGATAATCCGACTTATTGATATCGGTCTCTTTCTCTGGTAACATTTCAAAGGACAAGAAGGACGCTAACCTTCAAATGGAAATTGCAAGCTCATTGGGAGATTGAAGAAGTAAACTTTCTGGATGCAGCATTGATGGTAAGTCTGTTATTTCATCCAATTCTGAAGTCATGAAAGCTTTAGTCGAGCCATTCTCCAAGATTGACAGAGTTGGGAACCGATTCTTCACATCATTGTCAGTTCTGGAAGAAAAATGATACTATCTGAGAAAGAAGTGCTTTAGGAATTACGAACATGTTAATAAAGGGAGGCTGCTCGCCCTGGAAATACCGATCCTTGAACGGCTTCAAGAGCATGCTCCTTCGCTGTTCTATAACAGCTCAACACCAACTTGCAACTAATTCATCTTGAACTACACTGTGATGTAATATTAATAAATGTTTTCAACCGAGATTCCTCAGACTTAGCTGACCTTAGATTCAGGCTAGATATGCGTACCTCTACAAACCTTATATTTACGTCTTTGTTCATTTGGTTTGGAATAAAAGTCAAAATCTTATCTTCCAAGATCATTTTCAACTTAAGAGCTATCTGGGAAAACTTTTTCAGCGGCAACCATTACTGGTGCATAATGGGTTAATCATCAGATTACCTGAGTAGGATACGTATCTTCCATGCATCCTGGAAATCATTGGATGATCAAAACAGAAAAATAATATTCTACACAACTCATGCAGTTTATATGTATAATTGCTAATGAAGGCAAATTGTCAATCAAAGAAGCAACACACACCTGCGGTGCATGGCTGCAGCGTAGTTAGGTTGAGATTGTAGTGAATAGGGGATGATTATTTTACTCGTAAGTAATTGGACATTAGCTCAGTTTGCTTCGTTTTTTTGCTGTGTTTCCATGCTCACGTATAATTAATATAATTAATGTACTGATATCACTAATGGTTTTGTCAAACATTTTAATATCACTAATGAATAATCTAAGCGACTTTGTATTGATAGTGCTATATAGGTTTACATATATTGAAGTCATGAATATAGCACGCTTGTATAACTTTTTGGATTGCAATGGTTGTTATTGTGGAGTTTTATTTCTGTTCATTTTCAATGGCTTATCCATGATAATTTTTCGACCAGTGATTTTAGGATACATTTCTTGTGGCGGTGGCGGAAATTCGATATCAGGGGTGCCAAATCTTCTGTCTGATGTGAGCTGCTTTTGGTAAGGCTAAGCAGATCACTACTGATTCAAATTGACTTCCTGTGGCAGAAATCTTTGATATATAAGCAGTACTTTGCTCATATGGGTTCTGTGAGAATTGGTGTTGAGGTTTCTCTCATATCTAATGAACTTCAGTGAGTTGGATAATATGTCCACTGAGATACATATTTGCGAAAATGCTGGTGACAGCAAGGCAGTCTCATCTTTACTTGATCTTGATTTTGGTATTGGTGAATTAGCTGTTTCTCGCATACCGTATGAACCCTCTTGGGTTAGAGCTGATGAATCATCTGCAACTATGGCCACACCAGCTGCTGATGGTCTTCTTTCTGCTTTGCCGAGGGTGCAGATGTGATGGATGCGAGAGCAAAAAACACCATTCGAGGTGATGTTAATCTGCCTTGGACAGAGAACGGATGAGGGGCAAGATACTAGTAAATTTGGTTCTTCTGACTTGGCAAAGATTGCTAAACAATCTACAAACGGGGATGGTGAACCTGAGGTTGCTGACGAAATTGACAAAACCCGGAAATCAAATGGCCATCTGATTGTATACGCATATCCTAGGATGAATAGCGCTCGTGTTACAAATACTGAATTAAGAAACTGTAGGATGTTTGCCCAAAAACGCTCAGAGTCAGATTTGAAGTCCTTGCAGATTGCTAGAAGAAGAAGGAGCTTATTCTCCAAAGAACACGGTGTGCTTGACCCAATATCAGGTAACGGGAAAAAGTTAGGGAGAGAAGGAAGTGGTCAAGGGACGAGCATTGATCAGTGCAGAAGAGCTGCGCTCCAACTCGTCACATCACTTTGAAGATTAAAATCGGCAATCAAAGATGTAGTGTGGTGTGGTTAATGTTAGTGAAAAATTTTAATGCTTCAGGGAGAGCATGCATGGTTTATGTGACGTTATGGAAAGTAAATAAGGTAACTGGTGCTTCAGGGCGAGACAGAGCTGCGCTCCAACTCATGCACAAACTTGTTATTTTTTCACTACTTTCACTTCCTTGGAAATTTATGTAACTTTTTTGAATGAATTGGGAAATGTTGTCAACAGAAAAGTTGTAGAAAGTTGATTTATCTTTCCTATGGATCTGATTTCACAACGATCGGATATGTGTAGTCCGAGATATGATTAAAATACTAGAGGTGTGTCTAGATGAACCTACAAGTGCACTACTTCCACTTTGTTGGCCATTTGTGGAGATATTTCGTATGAATTGAGAAATGTCATCAAAGGAAAAGTTGTATCCCTTCAAGTCGGCTTTTCTATGCCTCTAGTTTCACCATGATCGGATATGTGTAGCCTGAGATATGATCAAAATACTAGAGTTGTATCGGGGCGGATCCACAAGTGCACTACTTTCAGTTTCTCGGCGATTTGTGAACATCTTTTTTATGAATCGGGAAATGTTGTCAACATAAAAGTTGTAGGTATTCGTCTTAGCTTTCTAAAGAACCAAGAATCGCCTAACTTCAATTTCTACATTACACGAAAATAGCAGTCGAACACAATGCGCACGGTTCGGCCGAAGTTTCCCAAGTTTCGGCCGAAACAAGTGAAACAGCTTCGGCCCAAACTTCAGCCGAAGCTTTTGAAACAGCTTCGGCCAGAAGTTCAGCCGAAGCTTGTGAAGTATCTTCGGCCATAATTTCGGCCGAGGCTTTTTAAGCTTGTTCGGCCCATATTTCGGCCGAACACTGTTATTGCATGTTTTTTTCTTTTCTGACTGAATTTTTATGCTTATAACTTGTAGCTTTTCTGATTTTATTCTCATATTCCATTTTTTACAATATAGGATAATTTATTTTCGATAATTTCAATTTACGTCACAAACAAAAGGGCCGGCACATAGTTCACATCCAATTTCTTGATCTTCATAACAATCATTTTATGGGTCGGCCAAATGCAGTCCCATACAACTTCCTATACCTGAGCCAGAGCCAATATGCTGTTATGAATCAGAAAGCTAACTAAACCATTGCAACATAAACACCAAGTAGCACAGACAAAGCTTCACAGCTAGAATAGCAGCACTAAGAACCTGATGATAACAGCCGTGCAGCTTCTTGCATGCTTGTGGCTTTTGACTCATCCGCCGAAGTGCAAGTATGATCTTGGTTATGAAATACTTCAGAATTGGGTGTGTTCCCTGACAAATCATTGTAGAAATGAACAAAAAGAAGAAGAATGAAAGAATGTACCGCAACTATGGAACCATGTAATTAATTACAAAGTGTAGCAGGAAATGACAATACTGATAACAATACCATAAAATAATACATCTCCAAGTTCGTATCATTCTGAAGCACACTATAGCAATCAAGTTAACAATTTAAGATGCACCTAAATAATATCCTTCGCACATGTTGCGAAATGAATCTAAACTGCAAAAAACTTAAATTACAACTTTATTCATTTTTTTCGCAGCGTAATGGTGCAAAGCTGTTTGCTGTTGGAACTTCATGAATATGACCATCTTTCATGCAGGTAGTTCACTTGTTCAGTCATCTACATGTTCAAAGTCGCATATCTTTTTACCGCAAAACTTACTCCATGTGCCGGAAACTTGTAAAAACTTTGTGAACCGCATGTCGGCATCACCACCTCGTGTAAGCCAACGAGGGTTCATGTTGAGGCTCAAAGGCCTGAATTAAATCCAGTATACAGATAATTTAATTTTTCAAACTATCCTGTTGGCTGAGTGCAACACATGAGAAGCACAAAGACGAACGCTCAATAAAATATTTGTTTCTCTTATTCTACCCAAGACTAGGAAGCTAGCTTGCTCCATTGTTATCTAATGTGTAGTTCTCTTTGCTTCATATACCTTCACATGTGTGTGTGTGTGAGAGAGAGATGATAATCAAAAGTTGAGGGAGAGGGAGAGAGAGAGAACGAGAAATAAGAACCAAAACTGGAGGGAGTATAGTTTCTCATCCTAATAGCCTATCTTAAAAAGATTCAAGAGATTTAATTTCATAGAAAGATAAAATCTGTTGAAGATGAAGATACAAGAGTTGAGATAAAATCCGTATGCATGAGCTAATCTCATGCATAACTTCTTGGGCTAACTACTGTGTGAAACATGCCAACTGATGACATCAATGCTTGATCAACAGTTTCAAGTTTAGAGAACGGCTCGACTAAAGCTGCCAGAATTTCTTTCATTCTCAAGAGATGCGAAACTTATTTACTGGTCCCTACCCTTGACAGCAAGCATGCTGCACACTCTTCTTCCAGTCTCTCAATATCAGCAGCACAAGGTAAATGTGAATATCACAGTATTTACTTTATCTTTGCCAGGAGTTGTTTTATGTTCTTGGGGTTTCTTGCTGTTCAGTTTTTGTTGATTTTATTATTGACTTCTGTGAAGTAATTTTCACCTTAACCTATAATGTGAACAAGAGAATAAAGTCGATCGAGAACAGCAACAAAGGAAGCCGTATTACTTTGCCATGATCTTCTCTAGCAGATCTAGGGACATCTTTAGCAGAAGCATTGTGATGATTTGTGACTTGATCACACTCAGAAATATTGGAATCAGTTTTGGATCAAAATTTGGACTGGAAAAACAGAACTAGAGCTAAATAGGAAAGGCGGTTATGAATCTGTTAAATCTGTTTTAACTGTCACTCGCAACGGTTTTGATAAGAAACCGTTGTCTATCTCAGCGTAGCAGTTTTTCTGTTTTGTTTTCCCAGCCGTTTTCTTGGATAGGTTTAGAGGAAAATGCAGACTCTGCAGACTGAAGCAAAAACTCTATCTGCTCAGATCACAATATTGCAGGTTTTCGTAAGCAAAAACTATCTGCTGATTATGTGGAGAGATTCAAGTGGATTTACAAATGAGAACAAGAACTTAAACTAAAGCTACAGGCTAAGGAGCAGCAGGCACACCTCAGAGACGGTAAGTTTTTACTTCTATATTAGTTGAGTGAGTTCAAGTGTAACTAATGTTCGCGTAACTTTGTGCAACCAATCATTTCAATAACGACATGGCTACGGCATGTGGGTTCACCTCTGAGTGAGGCACTGAGGAATGGACTGCAGCATAAGAACTATTTTTGCACAACGAGAACCATAAAACTTGATGAATCTATGCATATAAGACTAAATATGCAACTATCATGCTTGAGTAAGATAAGAAAGCAATATTATTGGAGCAGTATACATTCAACTCATGCTTATAGAGCATGTAAAAGGGATAGTAGCAACCCTCAAAACGTAAAGAACGACTGGGGAACAAAAACTATGTGTTGATTATGTGGAGTAGTAGCAACTCCTTGCGTTTCAGTTTATTAGCTTGGTTTTTCATCTTGTTCTGTTTTCTGGTACAAGAGCAGCAGGTTAAGCACTGTTGAACTATTGGTTACCATATTGCACACTCTTCCACAACCTTTCTTCCTATCTATTGCTTTGTCACCATCAAAACAAAGATCCGTGTTTCATTCTTTTGAAATGGATGTTGAAGTGGAGGAAATTCCACAGAGGGTGCTTTCCCGTCTGCGTGTATGCAACAGCAACAACGTGCTTTGTGTTCAGATTCCTGTAATTATTTACAGAATCACCCTTCCTTACATACATTCAGATAATAGTTCTTTATCTGATCTGACTTCAGTAAATCCGACATCCTCTGCTTTAAATCTGAAAATAATGACTTGAAATACCCATCACCAAGAGATTCATCCCAAGCATCCAGTCAGTTGTCATTAATTGTTTCGGATGTTGGGCAAGTGGCGTTTCCCATTGAGGTAATCGAGGCAGTGGTAACTAGAGAAAAACTGTAAGTCTCATCCTGAACCACCAAAGTATCCTGTGTTGAAACAAATGGGCAGATTCGTACTAAAACGCTTTACATCCAAAGAGTACTAGATGCTGCAGATCTAATAAGATCAATAGTCTAACTTGGTCATTAAATATTTTGAGCCACTCTCAACTGCCCACTCCTCCCTTCCGACCAGAATGAAATTTCAATTATTTGCAGAAAACCAAAGTCATCCTTCCTACCGAGTTTTGGCGATATCATAGGGTATGCATGCATTGAAAGGGAATCAGCTCAATCAGCATACAGCTCGGCGAGGGAGATTGCTGCCAGCTCACATCATCAGCCACGCAAGCAACTGAACTACATTCTCACCATGCACACTATGGTGCGTAATAGCAACCCGGCGTAGGAATCAACTTGTATCATTCTGCAGTAATTAATCAATTTGTACTACGCGGAATTAGTTATCTTCTCTTTTGTATAGCCAATATTAGGAGAATATGTGTTCCTAAATAGTCTACTAGGATCCACCCGTTGTACATAAAGTGTATACTGTTGCATTGAATGATGATATACAGAAAATTGTCCCGAAAAAGGTTTCAAGCTTCTATTTCATTCTATTTATGGCTTCTTCCAGTGTTAGCTTCCTTAATCGTTTTATCAGCTATCCTAACATGCATCGGAATCGATCACATATATCACATTAACGAGCTTCTAGATCGCCCATCCAACAACACTCAGAGGAAGTAAAGTCATACAGAACCAGTTTTGTGTGGCATCATTTACTAAAACTTCAGTAAGGTTCTTAGTCTACATCTTTGCCAGAAGAAGCAAAATTATGTAAAGAACCCATTTCAGTTATACGTTGATGTTTTCTCCCAGGGATCCCATTCTGTTGGTGAGTGTGTGGACATCGATGTCTCACTAATACACCCAATGAGTTGAGATCATTATACCACAGTCTGACTGAAAGGCTTTAATCTTAGTTTGAAACTTCCTCTAACAGAAATTAAGACGTGTTGTAAAAAAGACAATGCCTACTCTTTGCTGTCCTAAGATAAAAGTGTATCTAGTAAATGCATCCAAAAATTCATATAGTACTTAGTAGATGCAGTAGAGGCTGGACTCAAAACATCAGAATACTCTAGGTCAGAAGGGGCTTTAACATGGCTAACAACACACGGAAAGTTAAAATGTTGAAACAACAGATCTTCCTCTGAGCTCTCAACAGATGCACCTGAAAGAAAGCTAGCAGAACCCAGTTATTTGTTGGACATAACACATGAAAGTGAACATAAGTATAGCAGTTTCGAGGAATCTGATTCGGGGCTAAAGAAAAAGAAATTCATGCTCATAGACAGATTTTTAAGTACGCATATTCGCAGCTTGAGAGAAGAAACCTCAGAAGCAGAAAGATAAGAAATTTACCTTCTCAGGATTAATTTCAATGGCCACAGACACTTCAGAGACCTGACTATCACTCTGAAAGGCAAACATAAAAATCTTTTGAGATCTTTCACTGGGAAGATAATCCGGGCCGGACGACGGCTATCCCGGAACCATCAAGAGCTGGGAAAACAACTTTTCTTTCTGCTCTAGCTGGAAAGGTTTGGATGTACGACTAATGGCATGATTTTAATTAACGGATACACTCCTACAGAAAAATCTAGAAAGTTATGCTATTATCGCTCCTACTATGTACCTAAATATTTCACTGATGGGTGCAAGGATATTCAGCAAGACGATCCAAATGACCTTTAAATGTTCTCATGCCCGAACCTCTTGCAGTCCTGTTCTGCACTTTTTTTTTTTTTTTTTTTGCCTTCTAATATTACTGTGCCATTGACACTGCGGCTTCTGTTAGCAGTACTGATAGCAAATGCAGACAACAAAGTTCAAACCTTTTGGGGTGCTTAATTCGCCATTGCAAGAGATTAGGTCTCCAATATATTGCTCCAATACACAAGGTTTTATATTCACTGAGTTATGTTTAGTTTGCTTAGCGATTTGCTTTTGCCTCTGTGATTTATTTATTTTTCTAAATTCTCGGGCCCTTAATTCAGAACTCTTTTACGGAACCCGGGTGAATGCTAATAATGGAATTATAAGTGGGGTTCTGGTTGCTGTTGACAATCTCGAAAGAGTGGTGGGGAGTTTTCGTATGGCTGCTGCACTTTCAGAAAACCTGCAAGGGAACTGAAACAAATCAATATATAAGTGCACTACTTTCACTTCCTTGGCGATTCGTGCACATTTTTTGTACGAATAGGGAAATATTGTCAACAGAAAAGTTGTAGCCCTTCAGGTTAGCTGTTCTGTGCCTCTGATTTCACCATGACTTGATATGTGTATCCCAAGATATGATAGAAATACTAGATGTGTGTCGGGATGGAACCAAAAGTGCACTACTTTCAGTTTCTTGGTGATTTGTGAACATTTTTTGTGTGAATCAGGAAATGTTGTCAACAGAAAAGTTGTACCCCTCTAGGCCATCTTTCCTATGCGTCTAATGTCACCATGATCTGATATGCGTAGGTCGAGATATGATCAAAATACTAGAGAGGAGTCAGGGCGGACCCACAAGTGCACTACTTTCACTTCGTTGGCGATTTGTGTAAATTTTTTGTATGAACTAGGAACTGTTGTCAAGAGAAAAGTTGTAGATATCCGTCTCAGCTTTCCAACGAACCAAGAATCACCTTATTTCAATTTCTACATCACACGTTATGCTCATCCAAACTTGAACATGCATATTTCAATATGTTCGGCGAGTACCCACCGAACGTCTTTCAAATGTTCGGTGAGTACTCACCGAACATGCATCAAATGTTCGGTGGGTATCCACCGAACACTCGTCAAATGTTCGGCGCCTAGCCGCCGAACATGCGTCCAATGTTCGGTGTGTACCCACCGAACGTTCCTTTTTTTTTTTTTTTTTCACTTACTTGACAATACTCCTTTGCTCTATCATTGGTACAGATACTTTCTATGCGGAATTTGCATTGCCATCTAACTTTGTGCGGAATTTGCATTGCCAAGGGTCGAGCAGAATGAAATCAAGAAAACTGTCAACAGCAACAACATCACAAGGGTCCAGCAGAATGAAATCCCAGTAAATATCACTTGTGGCTAACCGCAACAATAAAACTATCCATTATCTTTCAACAGGGATAGGCAATCGATATAGTTCGAGAAGTAATGCAGGTATACCAGATACGACTCTAGCTCCCCAGCATCACCACTGGCATCCAAGCATTCACCTTCGAGCACAACTAGATTTGCAGGGGCCGTATGAAATGACTGAGTGGTGCTTCTCGACAGGTTGCACTATCGAGCATAATCTTTGCTGACACTACAACATGATAGGCCAAACGAATCAAATTGTGTAATATGTACACTACCACAATTGCCAAGTACACAACCTACCAGGTATATCATCCAAACCCCAAAACTGATCATCCTCTTCATCTTTTGCACTTTTTGCACCTGAATCTGATCGAGCAGATGGACTTGCTGCTTGATCTTCTTGACTGTCGAAATAATGATAACAAACCATAAATTTCCTGAAAGTACAATCACCTAAAAGCACACATTCGGAAAATGCACATTGGTAAGCCTCAACACCTTTGGAACCATTCGGATTATTTTCCGGATGACCTGCCATAGCAAAAGGACCGGGCCTAGAGGAGGTTGATGCTAAAAAGAATCGAAACCGCATTGCCCGACCATCGTACAACACTCGGAGCATATTCTCTCACAAGGAACACTGTAAGTTACACTAAAACCTTGCATTGCCATTAAGGCTTCCCCAAGATTCAGCTGCGAATTCCTGAGCTGATTGCTTACGGCCCTCAAAACCGTGACGGGAATACTCGTGCTACTGATGGAGAAGCTCGAAACTTGGAGTGTTGATGATATTCAAATAGTCATTTTACTACAAACCTAGTAGCAAAAGAGAAATTTTATTAATGAAGGGTCATGATTTTGAAATGTTCGCTATACATACGATCAAAACTGTTGCTTCAGTTCATTATCTTTGGTAGTCGCTCTTTCCACCTTATTTGCATGCTTGATGAATCTAATCGTTCCCTGAGCTTATGCCCTTAATAGTCGAATCATCAGAATCCTATTTGATATCATTTGGATGATTTTGCAGTTACGTAATAACTCCAAATAATGAGTACCCACAATTGCTTGGGTTACTTCTGGAATTTCGTAATGGTGAGCTAGCTTTGTCTACGAAGCACGAAGTGTTGAAGGTAGCTGGATTACACAATAATCGGTTTTATGCTACATGTAGTTTGTCACTTGAAAAATGTCCTTTGGTTATTGCTAGGTCCTTGGGATAACGGGTGCTTTAGATCCACATGCACATAAACGAAATCAACTAAGCTTACGAGGTTCCACGGTGAAGTTGCCCGCACTGCTGGTAATCCTGCTCAGCATATTCTGTCACCGGATGAACTGCCTTTGGATCTCTGGCCATATCTTTCGACATCAGAAGATTATTATTCCACTTTAAGAATTCAAATTTGATTGTCTGCTTGGCTAGAGGGCTTCTTAATATTATAGTCTATTTATCTCATTTGGGCCTTCATGAAGGGAACCTCCTCTCTCCAACATTTGTCCGTGCCATGCTGATTTCCCTGAATCATGACTACTACTGCTATACAAGCTGCTGAACCTGCTGCCATGTCAAAATGATCCATTAACTTAGCTGCACAAAACTCACAGCCAAGGAGAGGAGGCTATAGACAATTTGGCAGAGGGAGAAAAAACTATCTAGGCAATAGAGGTGGCAAGTTCTTTCCCGAAGGGGGAACACTTCGAGCCAGAGGAACATCTAATTTCAACAGTTTCCATGATGTTAATCACTTTTCTAACAAATGCATTCAAAGAGAAGTGTTGAGCTATAATCCTTGTGAGAACGCCAATCAGACGAACTACAGTGGACGCCTCCAGAGAAATTATCAGCATCATGGACCTAGTGCCAATATTTCCCAGTTTGCGTAACTCAAACTGCACTTCTGAATTTTCACAAGAAAGCTGCTGGTACCCAGATGCTGGTGCTACTAATCATGTCACCTATGCAGGTTTAACTATATACCACTTTGGTAATTCTGCAGTTAAGTTTTCACATGCTAGTGATTCTCAATTTCTCATGTTGCTCCCACCGCTATACACGGTTGGATGCTCCCTTTTCCCTCCTTCCTTTAAAGTAAGCCGTTTTTTCTCAATATACCATGAACATATGTGGAAAGCTTGTTGAGTTAATTTGTCATTAATGGAGAAGTTCTATTTTTTTACTCATCACCGGTAGATGGTTACATGTAGAGCTATTTGCTGACAATATTTGAGTAAAAAAAACTTGTTATTATTGCAGTGGTATCTGTTTTCATGTCAAAAATTGGCAACAACCAGTGTAACAGGATTCGCTGGAAGCAAATTCTGAGAAGTCAAGTTTATGGAACTCTTTACTACATCAGTTATCAAATTATAACAGGGTCAACCACCTAAACTTAAGCTGTTATATGATTCAACCAAATGAAACTGGAGTTAGAGCGAACATTAAGACAACAAGTATGTAAATGTACATTTTTTTTGTTTTCAACCAATTTGATGAAGATACCACTCCAAAAAACCTAAAAATTCTCACTGACACGACTTATTTTATCTTTTGATTTGACATATCAATCAATATACAAGTGATTCGTGAAATAAGAAATTAATTTTTTTTGCTTAAACTAAGAAGGCAAGAAATTGATGCTTGAAACTGAGTCTTATTCTTAGACAAGATTCATTTGAACATAACTGTTTTATGAAATGAAAGGAATAGATAAATTAAACTCAAGTTTAGCTCAACACTGAATGAAATATTTCTTTTGCGATATTTATCAAAGTTATTAGAATTTGAGGGGAGCGAAATCCAGTATTTAACTACAGTTACACTATATATGTATATACACTATAGTTTCAACAGAAAATTTGAGGGGGGCGACGGCCGCAACCAGTCCCCCGCTGGCTCCGTCTCTGCCTGCACCAGCCTGATCAAAGTCACAACAGCATTAGAAAAAAATACTCTTACCTGCAAGTGTTCCTTGTGGTTGAGAGGTTTACTGTCTTCTGTCCTTTGAAACTGATGTAGAGTTGTTCACTTTGATTTTAAGATTGGAGGACTCATTTTTTGTGCCACCAGTTTTCCATCTGTTTTCCTTAATCAATCTGTCAGCATAGAATCAGGAAAACCAGATGGAATCCCTCCTTCCCGAGCAGCGTTATGTCTACTCCTTCAACGGCGTTAACACCAAGCAGTTTCCTCAGTAATTTCAGCAAGCATTGCATATGCTGCTGGAGATATCTGGCTGGACAAAGGTTCTAAAGCCGGAGAGATTATTAGACAACTTATACACTGTTTCCGAACCAGCAAAACATGAAGAATCAACTACCATTTCATCTCATGAGAAAACTTTCCGGATGCAGCACTGATCCATTTGTTTTCTAATGTTATGCACAGAATGCAACAAAGCCTAGATACTTTTGGAGTGGAAAGAAATAGAAATATCAGCTTGCAGTCTCATCTAGGATCGTTTTTATGTGAGTTCGAAGAGTGAATACAGAATTGTCTACTTGTAACAGAGGTTCTTGATGACCTGACGTACGTAGTTGGCGTGGATATTTGCAACTTTCAGGCTGATGCAAATACTTCAAACTTACATACAGCCTGCCTAGACTTCTATTTTCGAGACCTGTATTCTCTTGTGCAATGACATTGTTGGGAATGTGAATGAAGCGGTTGTACACAGTGTGATAAATCTATAATCTCATCTAATGAAAGCACTAGTGCACTAGTTGCACTTCCTTGACGATTTGTGATAATTTTCTCTATGAATTGGGACATGTTGGCAAAAGAGAAGTTGTAGCACTTTGATTTTTCTTTCTACGGCTCTGATTTCACAATGATCTGATATGTGTAGCCCGAGATATGATCAAAATACTAGAGGTGTATCGGGATGCACCCACAAGTGCACTACTTTCACTTCCTTGGCCATTTGTGGAAATAATTTGTAAAAATTGGGAAATATTGTCAACATCAAAGTTGTAGCTATCCGTCTTAGCTTTCCAACAAACCAAGAATCGATTAATTTCAATTTGTACATGACAAGTTATGATCATTCAAAGTTGTAGGTGTACATTTTAACAATGTTCGCTCAGTACTGAGCGAACATTTGTAAATATGTTCGCTCAGTAAAGAGCGAACATATTCACAAACGTTCGCTCAGGACTGAGCGAACATCTTCAAATGTGTTCGCTCCGTACTGAGCGAACATATTCACAAATGTTCGCTCTGTACTGACCGAACACACCTTGGCTCTTTTTTTTTTTTTTTTTTTTTTCCGATTTTCTTTTCTTACTTCACTTAAATTTTTCCTTTTTACCTTCTATTTATGAGTTTATCTTGAATAATTTCTAGTCAACCCAAACACAAGTTGATCTTGAGTAGTTTAGGGAGGTATAGCTTTTCATTTCCGACCAATTTGATGAACGTACAAAAACTATAAATTATCGTTTCTTGTATTTGTTAATTTGACTTATTCAACCATGTGTAATTTATTTGTGAGATGAAAAAAAATTAATTCGTATTGTAATTAATAAAACGAGACATCGACTTTTAAAACTACTCTTTTTAAGGACACACAATGACTTTGAGATAGGCCTCTTTTTATGGGACGGAAGGAGTGTGTTTTCCCATTCTATGGCTGACTGACAGTGGAGGAACCTTTTGCAAGATCCTCAACTGACCCGGCCAAAACGATTGGAGCACAAAGCAATATGGAAGCAGCTTCTGGTGCTTTAGTTTCTGCAACTAAACTATCAAGTGCCTGTTAAAGTGAAATCTGCATCTGAATCTGTTCCGGCACTTACCTTAAGGCTTTGGCATGTTTGACTAGCTTTTTTTCCCTAAGAAGATACAAGTGACGGCACAAGAGCAGATCTGGAGTCTTGGATTTACCCAGCAATGGAGGCAAATAAAGATTAAAATGACTCTGTAGCCAAGCATCAAAATTTATGAGGATGATACTAGTGGCCTAACATCACAGGATAGTGGACCCACAAGTACACTACTTTCACTTCCTTGGCGATTTGTGAACGTTTTTTGCATGAATTGGGAAATGTTGTCAATGGAAAAGTCGTAGCCCTTTAATTCAGCTTTCCTATGCCTCTAATTTCACCGTGATCTGACATGTGTAGCCCGAGATATGATAAAAATACTCGAGGTATGTCGGAACGGATCCACATGTGCACTAGTTTCACTTCCGCGGCGATTTGTATCAATTTTTTGTATGAATTGGGAAATGTTGTGAACGTAAAAGTTGTAGGTATCCGTCTTAGCTTTCCAAAGAACCGAGAATCGCCTAATTTCAATTTCTACATTACACGAAAGTAGCAGCCGAACACTATGCGTAGTTTCGGCCCAAATTTCCCAGGTTTCGGCCGAAGCTTGTGAAGGAGTTTCGGCCGAAGTTTCAGCCGAGGCTTGTGAAGGAGTTTCGGCCGAAGTTTCAGCCGAGGCTTGTGAAGGAGTTTCGGCCGAAGTTTCAGCCGAGGCTTGTGAAGGAGTTTCGGCCGAATGTTCAGCCGAAGTTTGTGAAGCGTTCAGAGGGCCGAGTTTTCAGCCGAACATTGCTATTGCATTCTTTTCTTTTTCTGACTCAATTCTTATTATGCTTATACCTTGTGTGTTGTGGATATTTCTCATTCAAGATGTTACATTTGACAAGTTACTTCTCTTGGTAGACGAACCACCATCACGAAAGGGGCTTTCCAAGATCGGATTACATGATCACCATATAAATGTTATGAAATATTTCTGGTACAAGGAAATAACCTTCAATCTCTGCTAGATTAAGAGAAGAACTTAATGATCTCAACTGCATTCGTCCACCCTCACCGAGACCTTATTCTGCACATCAGGAAGATCAATTAGCAATATGATAGTTCTAGTCGATGGATTGGTTGACATAACATGCTAAAAACTCCAATGCATGCTGGAATGAAGAGTAGAATACTATCTGAACTATTTACATGCTCTTCCCAGCTGTATAACGTCATGGCTTTCTGCTTCTTGGTGCAAAGGATTTCGCTCCACAAGAATCTGAACCTTGAAACTCCGGGGGAGAAGAAGGTTTCGGTTCATAGTTAAAAGAAGCAAGCGACGTCACGACATCCCACTATTATCATTATACTGCAAGTACCACAGAATCAGAATAAATCAACACAGCCCAGTAGAATGGAAAAAGCAACAGCAAAGTCGATCCCTAATATAAGAGAAATAACCAGAGAACCAGACAGTGGGCGTCTAACACTTTCCTTAATATACGAAACAGAAATTTTACGAATAACCAGAAAGATTACAGTAGGCGTCTAACACTATGATTCAGAAACTTTTTACAGTTAATTCCTTTCCTCACAATCTGCACCAGAAATAGTAATCTGCCTATGACAAACATGTACACACACTCTCTTATGATGTGAGGAGAGATGCCATACATTCACAAGCACTTGCCATCTATTATCATTGTTCAAATGACAACCCAAAACCATTTTACAACTCTTTGAAATTAGAAAAAGAAATAAAAATCAAACTCCTTCATGTGTATAGAGTGGATGCTTTATTCAACCTGTGAGGGAAGGGTGAAAAGAACCTCCATCGGGGCGTTCAGTTCACAACCATATACTACTTCACAGACGAGATAATTTTTCATGCAGCCAGTTGTCCAACATGATACATAGGCTTCTCACAACTACAACTACTGATGATAATAATCAAATTAACAGTGGATTATAATTAACATGCAACATCAGTTAGATTACCTGACAACTCCCTTTGAAGTCATTTATCAAGAAACAAATACCTTCAGAAGTTCCAAGATGAACTTAACAGCTTCTCTAGGGCTTTTCTTGTCTGAAGATCTGACCATAGCTACAGTATGTGGTATTGCCTGAAAAAAAGTAATTAATTTGAATCATTCAAGTAATAACCAAAAAATATGTCCATCAGCACACAAAACAATTTGTTGTTTTCTTCATTCATTATTAGTGTAAGTGTCCCTTTAGTTTAAAAGATAGAACCCTGAGAAGAGACAATATAGGTTTGGTAAGGAGTGAGCACTATGGTAACAGGCAGAGCCAGATTTGACAGCTAAAACCAAAGAACTCCAATCTTGCTCGTGAAATCTTGCAAGTGCTCACAAATAAAAGTATGTGCGTGTTGAGGAAGGGAGCGGGACTAGCAAGTTCCTTTCAGTTGGATATGATGAACCACTTTGGACAAGCCCAGATCAGAAAATAAGATACAACTATTTTAATATTCTTTCCCTTCTTGTAGTGGGGTTGAGGAAGGGCACTATCTTTACGGAATGGAGGGAGTAAAAAAGAAAAAAACGAGTTAGCCCTAAAATTGGCAAAGGTACCGAACTTTGTTCAAGAGCTCCACATTCATAAACCAATTAAGGAGATTTAATTGCAGTTTAAACTAATCATTTATATGTTTGCAGTGCAAAGTAAAAGCCTTCACTGGGGTTTTTGATGCAAGAACATCATATCTACCCCCATTAAAGGAAGAATAGATATGCACATTGGAAAGCAATTCTACAAAACACTCCATCTTAAAAATGAAACAAATCAAACAACCGACATCTGCTTGTTGAGGCTCTTGCTTTTCAGGACCCATATGCTTTTCCAACATTTGAAGGACAACAACCTATAATAGAAGATATTGTTGAAAGTAAAAAAATTGAAGCTCCTACTGTAAACCAACTGAAACAAAGCAAGATGAAACAAGCCAAATTGGATGTGTTGAATACATTTGTATATGACTAACTCCTCAAAAGTATCAGCTGAAATAAGGGAAACAAAGCTTGGAAATTGGATCATTTCTATTAAAGGAAAGACAACAGACACAGCAGTCAAAATTCTGGTAAAACGGATAAAACCGTTGTGGAAGGATGTGAAAACCGTTGTTAAAGAGCATGTGCAGTTTCCATTTTTTCTTTCTGTTTTGAGTAGTCTGGAGTTGATAGATAATCATTCTCACTGTAACACATTTTAAAGTGTAACTATTACCAGTG
The DNA here is from genome assembly GCA_958295605.1 of Ajuga chamaepitys. Classification (NCBI taxonomy): domain Eukaryota; kingdom Viridiplantae; phylum Streptophyta; class Magnoliopsida; order Lamiales; family Lamiaceae; genus Ajuga; species Ajuga chamaepitys. The sequence goes on from OY282508.1 coordinate 73,498, forward strand.
TGTTTTTTCAGTTTGCATAAACCATCTTTGTTTGTTCGTAGGTGCTAGCAGGCAGCAGAAATAAAATATCTACATTAAAAGGGTCCCCATACTTACCAGCACTTGAGGTCAGTTCCGCTTGTGTCTATGTGCGTTTGTAAGAAAATTCCTTGTCACGTGCATAGAATGGCGTATCTTCTTCACCACACGGTCAATCAATCAAAGAAGCATCAAATTTAGTTTCTGAGGATATTCCTCTGTAGTGGCAGCATGTAATTTTAAAAAAAAATGGTATGTATCTGTCTTTCCAAACAAGATCATATTACAAAGTTGATCCTTAGATTAGTTGAAGATAATTCCCTTAAAGATCCTCAAACGGCTAGTGATGACAAAAATCTTCAAAAGTTCTGATGACTGCTGCACCAGAAAACTAATCGCCTCTTGAGAATGACAGCTTTTCTTGCAGAGCTAGTCGAGCCATTCTCGAAGCTTGAAACTGTTGATCAAGCATTGATGTAGCTCGGGAAATTAAGGTCTGTCATGTTCCTTCTTTTTCTTTTACTACAGCATCTTTATCTTGCTGGAATCAGATCACATCCTTGAAGAGCCTTCCTGAGCTACCCAACTTGGAGGTGAATCTCTAGAAATTGTTCCACTTTGTTGCATTCTCTATGATTCGCAGTTTCTCTCTGTTGCTCAGAATAAGTTAAAGTCTTTCAATGGCTAGCAAGCCCAAGTGACAATTTTATCGGCATCAAATTTGAATATAGCTGCAAGATAATGAACACAGCTAACATTACATGTCAGATTTCAATAAATGAGCTAATACTTCTTCCTGCGAATGTTAGTGAAAAAGTTAATGCTTCAGGGGAGAGCATTCATGGTCTATGTGACGTTATGGAAAGTAAATAAGGTAACTGGTGCTGAAATCGAACGTAATGCTAAAGCACTTGCTGAACTTGAACCAAGGAAGAAAATGGTTGACATCTCTAAATGTGGTGATGCTTTAGAAATTTCAACTGCAAACCTACTTACGAGTACGTACAGCGGTGTTTCGGGCTTTTCAAGGATGACCAACTCAAGAACCCCTCCTACTACCTTAGAAAAAGCTTATATTGGTTCTGAAGGGAATCCTTCTGGTTTTGCTGATGGCACTGAGTCCTCAAACCCACAGTCCTACGACTCATTACTTCCTTGTAGCAATGGGCAAAAATCCCCGAAATATTCTGGTACAGAGGGACGGCACAAGAGCAGATCTGGAGTCTTGGATTTACCCAGCAATGGAGGCAAATAAAGATTAAAATGACTCTGTAGCCAAGCATCAAAATTTATGAGGATGATACTAGTGGCCTAACATCACAGGATAGTGGACCCACAAGTACACTACTTTCACTTCCTTGGCGATTTGTGAACGTTTTTTGCATGAATTGGGAAATGTTATCAATGGAAAAGTCGTAGCCCTTTAATTCAGCTTTCCTATGCCTCTAATTTCACCGTGATCTGACATGTGTAGCCCGAGATATGATAAAAATACTCGAGGTATGTCGGAACGGATCCACATGTGCACTAGTTTCACTTCCGCGGCGATTTGTATCAATTTTTTGTATGAATTGGGAAATGTTGTGAACGTAAAAGTTGTAGGTATCCGTCTTAGCTTTCCAAAGAACCGAGAATCGCCTAATTTCAATTTCTACATTACACGAAAGTAGCAGCCGAACACTATGCGTAGTTTCGGCCCAAATTTCCCAGGTTTCGGCCGAAGCTTGTGAAGGAGTTTCGGCCGAAGTTTCAGCCGAGGCTTGTGAAGGAGTTTCGGCCGAAGTTTCAGCCGAGGCTTGTGAAGGAGTTTCGGCCGAAGTTTCAGCCAAGGCTTGCGAAGGAGTTTCGGCCGAATGTTCAGCCGAAGTTTGTGAAGCGTTCAGAGGGCCGAGTTTTCAGCCGAACATTGCTATTGCATTCTTTTCTTTTTCTGACTCAATTCTTATTATGCTTATACCTTGTGTGTTGTGGATATCTCTCATTCAAGATGTTACATTTGACAAGTTACTTCTCTTGGTAGACGAACCACCATCACGAAAGGGGCTTTCCAAGATCGGATTACATGATCACCATATAAATGTTATGAAATATTTCTGGTACAAGGAAATAACCTTCAATCTCTGTTAGATTAAGAGAAGAACTTAATGATCTCAACTGCATTCGTCCACCCTCACCGAGACCTTATTCTGCACATCAGGAAGATCAATTAGCAATATGATAGTTCTAGTCGATGGATTGGTTGACATAACATGCTAAAAACTCCAATGCATGCTGGAATGAAGAGTAGAATACTATCTGAACTATTTACATGCTCTTCCCAGCTGTATAACGTCATGGCTTTCTGCTTCTTGGTGCAAAGGATTTCGCTCCACAAGAATCTGAACCTTGAAACTCCGGGGGAGAAGAAGGTTTCGGTTCATAGTTAAAAGAAGCAAGCGACGTCACGACATCCCACTATTATCATTATACTGCAAGTACCACAGAATCAGAATAAATCAACACAGCCCAGTAGAATGGAAAAAGCAACAGCAAAGTCGATCCCTAATATAAGAGAAACAACCAGAGAACCAGACAGTGGGCGTCTAACACTTTCCTTAATATACGAAACAGAAATTTTACGAATAACCAGAAAGATTACAGTAGGCGTCTAACACTATGATTTAGAAACTTTTTACAGTTAATTCCTTTCCTCACAATCTGCACCAGAAATAGTAATCTGCCTATGACAAACATGTACACACACTCTCTTATGATGTGAGGAGAGATGCCATACATTCACAAGCACTTGCCATCTATTATCATTGTTCAAATGACAACCCAAAACCATTTTACAACTCTTTGAAATTAGAAAAAGAAATAAAAATCAAACTCCTTCATGTGTATAGAGTGGATGCTTTATTCAACCTGTGAGGGAAGGGTGAAAAGAACCTCCATCGGGGCGTTCAGTTCACAACCATATACTACTTCACAGACGAGATAATTTTTCATGCAGCCAGTTGTCCAACATGATACATAGGCTTCTCACAACTACAACTACTGATGATAATAATCAAATTAACAGTGGATTATAATTAACATGCAACATCAGTTAGATTACCTGACAACTTTGAATATCAACCCTTTGAAGTCATTTATCAAGAAACAAATACCTTCAGAAGTTCCAAGATGAACTTAACAGCTTCTCTAGGGCTTTTCTTGTCTGAAGATCTGACCATAGCTACAGCATGTGGTATTGCCTGAAAAAAAGTAATTAATTTGAATCATTCAAGTAATAACCAAAAAATATGTCCATCAGCACACAAAACAATTTATTGTTTTCTTCATTCATTATTAGTGTAAGTGTCCCTTTAGTTTAAAAGATAGAACCCTGAGAAGAGACAATATAGGTTTGGTAAGGAGTGAGCACTATGGTAACAGGCAGAGCCAGATTTGACAGCTAAAACCAAAGAACTCCAATCTTGCTCGTGAAATCTTGCAAGTGCTCACAAATAAAAGTATGTGCGTGTTGAGGAAGGGAGCGGGACTAGCAAGTTCCTTTCAGTTGGATATGATGAACCACTTTGGACAAGCCCAGATCAGAAAATAAGATACAACTATTTTAATATTCTTTCCCTTCTTGTAGTGGGGTTGAGGAAGGGCACTATCTTTACGGAATGGAGGGAGTGAAAAAGAAAAAAACGAGTCAACCCTAAAATTGGCAAAGGTACCGAACTTTGTTCAAGAGCTCCACATTCATAAACCAATTAAGGAGATTTAATTGCAGTTTAAACTAATCATTTATATGTTTGCAGTGCAAAGTAAAAGCCTTCACTGGGGTTTTTGATGCAAGAACATCATATCTACCCCCATTAAAGGAAGAATAGATATGCACATTGGAAAGCAATTCTACAAAACACTCCATCTTAAAAATGAAACAAATCAAACAACCGACATCTGCTTGTTGAGGCTCTTGCTTTTCAGGACCCATATGCTTTTCCAACATTTGAAGGACAGCAACCTATAATAGAAGATATTGTTGAAAGTAAAAAAATTGAAGCTCCTACTGTAAACCAACTGAAACAAAGCAAGATGAAACAAGCCAAATTGGATGTGTTGAGTACATTTGTATATGACTAACTCCTCAAAAGTATCAGCTGAAATAAGGGAAACAAAGCTTGGAAATTGGATCATTTCTATTAAAGGAAAGACAACAGACACAGCAGTCAAAATTCTGGTAAAACGGATAAAACCGTTGTGGAAGGATGTGAAAACCGTTGTTAAAGAGCATGTGCAGTTTCCATTTTTTCTTTCTGTTTTGAGTAGTCTGGAGTTGATAGATAATCATTCTCACTGTAACACATTTTAAAGTGTAACTATTACCAGTGTGTTTTTTCAGTTTGCATAAACCATCTTTGTTTGTTCGTAGGTGCTAGCAGGCAGCAGAAATAAAATATCTACATTAAAAGGGTCCCCACACTTACCAGCACTTGAGGTCAGTTCCGCTTGTGTCTATGTGCGTTTGTAAGAAAATTCCTTGTCACGTGCACAGAATGGCGTATCTTCTTCACCACACGGTCAATCAATCAAAGAAGCATCAAATTTAGTTTCTGAGGATATTCCTCTGTAGTGGCAGCATGTAATTTTAAAAAAAAATGGTATGTATCTGTCTTTCCAAACAAGATCATATTACAAAGTTGATCCTTAGATTAGTTGAAGATAATTCCCTTAAAGATCCTCAAACGGCTAGTGATGACAAAAATCTTCAAAAATTCTGATGACTGCTGCACCAGAAAACTAATCGCCTCTTGAGAATGACAGCTTTTCTTGCAGAGCTAGTCGAGCCATTCTCGAAGCTTGAAACTGTTGATCAAGCATTGATGTAGCTCGGGAAATTAAGGTCTGTCATGTTCCTTCTTTTTCTTTTACTACAGCATCTTTATCTTGCTGGAATCAGATCACATCCTTGAAGAGCCTTCCTGAGCTACCCAACTTGGAGGTGAATCTCTAGAAATTGTTCCACTTTGTTGCATTCTCTATGATTCGCAGTTTCTCTCTGTTGCTCAGAATAAGTTAAAGTCTTTCAATGGCTAGCAAGCCCAAGTGACAATTTTATCGGCATCAAATTTGAATATAGCTGCAAGATAATGAACACAGCTAACATTACATGTCAGATTTCAATAAATGAGCTAATACTTCTTCCTGCGAATGTTAGTGAAAAAGTTAATGCTTCAGGGGAGAGCATTCATGGTCTATGTGACGTTATGGAAAGTAAATAAGGTAACTGGTGCTGAAATCGAACGTAATGCTAAAGCACTTGCTGAACTTGAACCAAGGAAGAAAATGGTTGACATCTCTAAATGTGGTGATGCTTTAGAAATTTCAACTGCAAACCTACTTACGAGTACGTACAGCGGTGTTTCGGGCTTTTCAAGGATGACCAACTCAAGAACCCCTCCTACTACCTTAGAAAAAGCTTATATTGGTTCTGAAGGGAATCCTTCTGGTTTTGCTGATGGCACTGAGTCCTCAAACCCACAGTCCTACGACTCATTACTTCCTTGTAGCAATGGGCAAAAATCCCCGAAATATTCTGGTACAGAGGGACGGCACAAGAGCAGATCTGGAGTCTTGGATTTACCCAGCAATGGAGGCAAATAAAGATTAAAATGACTCTGTAGCCAAGCATCAAAATTTATGAGGATGATACTAGTGGCCTAACATCACAGGATAGCTGACCCACAAGTACACTACTTTCACTTCCTTGGCGATTTGTGAACGTTTTTTGCATGAATTGGGAAATGTTGTCAATGGAAAAGTCGTAGCCCTTTAATTCAGCTTTCCTATGCCTCTAATTTCACCGTGATCTGACATGTGTAGCCCGAGATATGATAAAAATACTCGAGGTATGTCGGAACGGATCCACATGTGCACTAGTTTCACTTCCGCGGCGATTTGTATCAATTTTTTGTATGAATTGGGAAATGTTGTGAACGTAAAAGTTGTAGGTATCCGTCTTAGCTTTCCAAAGAACCGAGAATCGCCTAATTTCAATTTCTACATTACACGAAAGTAGCAGCCGAACACTATGCGTAGTTTCGGCCCAAATTTCCCAGGTTTCGGCCGAAGCTTGTGAAGGAGTTTCGGCCGAAGTTTCAGCCGAGGCTTGTGAAGGAGTTTCGGCCGAAGTTTTAGCCGAGGCTTGTGAAGGAGTTTCGGCCGAAGTTTCAGCCGAGGCTTGTGAAGGAGTTTCGGCCGAATGTTCAGCCGAAGTTTGTGAAGCGTTCAGAGGGCCGAGTTTTCAGCCGAACATTGCTATTGCATTCTTTTCTTTTTCTGACTCAATTCTTATTATGCTTATACCTTGTGTGTTGTGGATATCTCTCATTCAAGATGTTACATTTGACAAGTTACTTCTCTTGGTAGACGAACCACCATCACGAAAGGGGCTTTCCAAGATCGGATTACATGATCACCATATAAATGTTATGAAATATTTCTGGTACAAGGAAATAACCTTCAATCTCTGCTAGATTAAGAGAAGAACTTAATGATCTCAACTGCATTCGTCCACCCTCACCGAGACCTTATTCTGCACATCAGGAAGATCAATTAGCAATATGATAGTTCTAGTCGATGGATTGGTTGACATAACATGCTAAAAACTCCAATGCATGCTGGAATGAAGAGTAGAATACTATCTGAACTATTTACATGCTCTTCCCAGCTGTATAACGTCATGGCTTTCTGCTTCTTGGTGCAAAGGATTTCGCTCCACAAGAATCTGAACCTTGAAACTCCGGGGGAGAAGAAGGTTTCGGTTCATAGTTAAAAGAAGCAAGCGACGTCACGACATCCCACTATTATCATTATACTGCAAGTACCACAGAATCAGAATAAATCAACACAGCCCAGTAGAATGGAAAAAGCAACAGCAAAGTCGATCCCTAATATAAGAGAAACAACCAGAGAACCAGACAGTGGGCGTCTAACACTTTCCTTAATATACGAAACAGAAATTTTACGAATAACCAGAAAGATTACAGTAGGCGTCTAACACTATGATTCAGAAACTTTTTACAGTTAATTCCTTTCCTCACAATCTGCACCAGAAATAGTAATCTGCCTATGACAAACATGTACACACACTCTCTTATGATGTGAGGAGAGATGCCATACATTCACAAGCACTTGCCATCTATTATCATTGTTCAAATGACAACCCAAAACCATTTTACAACTCTTTGAAATTAGAAAAAGAAATAAAAATCAAACTCCTTCATGTGTATAGAGTGGATGCTTTATTCAACCTGTGAGGGAAGGGTGAAAAGAATCTCCATCGGGGCGTTCAGTTCACAACCATATACTACTTCACAGACGAGATAATTTTTCATGCAGCCAGTTGTCCAACATGATACATAGGCTTCTCACAACTACAACTACTGATGATAATAATCAAATTAACAGTGGATTATAATTAACATGCAACATCAGTTAGATTACCTGACAACTCCCTTTGAAGTCATTTATCAAGAAACAAATACCTTCAGAAGTTCCAAGATGAACTTAACAGCTTCTCTAGGGCTTTTCTTGTCTGAATATCTGACCATAGCTACAACATGTGGTATTGCCTGAAAAAAAGTAATTAATTTGAATCATTCAAGTAATAACCAAAAAATATGTCCATCAGCACACAAAACAATTTATTGTTTTCTTCATTCATTATTAGTGTAAGTGTCCCTTTAGTTTAAAAGATATAAACCTGAGAAGAGACAATATAGGTTTGGTAAGGAGTGAGCACTATGGTAACAGGCAGAGCCAGATTTGACAGCTAAAACCAAAGAACTCCAATCTTGCTCGTGAAATCTTGCAAGTGCTCACAAATAAAAGTATGTGCGTGTTGAGGAAGGGAGCGGGACTAGCAAGTTCCTTTCAGTTGGATATGATGAACCACTTTGGACAAGCCCAGATCAGAAAATAAGATACAACTATTTTAATATTCTTTCCCTTCTTGTAGTGGGGTTGAGGAAGGGCACTATCTTTACGGAATGGAGGGAGTGAAAAAGAAAAAAACGAGTCAACCCTAAAATTGGCAAAGGTACCGAACTTTGTTCAAGAGCTCCACATTCATAAACCAATTAAGGAGATTTAATTGCAGTTTAAACTAATCATTTATATGTTTGCAGTGCAAAGTAAAAGCCTTCACTGGGGTTTTTGATGCAAGAACATCATATCTACCCCCATTAAAGGAAGAATAGATATGCACATTGGAAAGCAATTCTACAAAACACTCCATCTTAAAAATGAAACAAATCAAACAACCGACATCTGCTTGTTGAGGCTCTTGCTTTTCAGGACCCATATGCTTTTCCAACATTTGAAGGACAGCAACCTATAATAGAAGATATTGTTGAAAGTAAAAAAATTGAAGCTCCTACTGTAAACCAACTGAAACAAAGCAAGATGAAACAAGCCAAATTGGATGTGTTGAGTACATTTGTATATGACTAACTCCTCAAAAGTATCAGCTGAAATAAGGGAAACAAAGCTTGGAAATTGGATCATTTCTATTAAAGGAAAGACAACAGACACAGCAGTCAAAATTCTGGTAAAACGGATAAAACCGTTGTGGAAGGATGTGAAAACCGTTGTTAAAGAGCATGTGCAGTTTCCATTTTTTCTTTGTGTTTTGAGTAGTCTGGAGTTGATAGATAATCATTCTCACTGTAACACATTTTAAAGTGTAACTATTACCAGTGTGTTTTTTCAGTTTGCATAAACCATCTTTGTTTGTTCGTAGGTGCAAACAGGCAGCAGAAATAAAATATCTACATTAAAAGGGTCCCCACACTTACCAGCACTTGAGGTCAGTTCCGCTTGTGTCTATGTGCGTTTGTAAGAAGATTCCTTGTCACGTGCACAGAATGGCGTATCTTCTTCACCACACGGTCAATCAATCAAAGAAGCATCAAATTTAGTTTCTGAGGATATTCCTCTGTAGTGGCAGCATGTAATTTTAAAAAAAAATGGTATGTATCTGTCTTTCCAAACAAGATCATATTACAAAGTTGATCCTTAGATTAGTTGAAGATAATTCCCTTAAAGATCCTCAAACGGCTAGTGATGACAAAAATCTTCAAAAGTTCTGATGACTGCTGCACCAGAAAACTAATCGCCTCTTGAGAATGACAGCTTTTCTTGCAGAGCTAGTCGAGCCATTCTCGAAGCTTGAAACTGTTGATCAAGCATTGATGTAGCTCGGGAAATTAAGGTCTGTCATGTTCCTTCTTTTTCTTTTACTACAGCATCTTTATCTTGCTGGAATCAGATCACATCCTTGAAGAGCCTTCCTGAGCTACCCAACTTGGAGGTGAATCTCTAGAAATTGTTCCACTTTGTTGCATTCTCTATGATTCACAGTTTCTCTCTGTTGCTCAGAATAAGTTAAAGTCTTTCAATGGCTAGCAAGCCCAAGTGACAATTTTATCGGCATCAAATTTGAATATAGCTGCAAGATAATGAACACAGCTAACATTACATGTCAGATTTCAATAAATGAGCTAATACTTCTTCCTGCGAATGTTAGTGAAAAAGTTAATGCTTCAGGGGAGAGCATTCATGGTCTATGTGACGTTATGGAAAGTAAATAAGGTAACTGGTGCTGAAATCGAACGTAATGCTAAAGCACTTGCTGAACTTGAACCAAGGAAGAAAATGGTTGACATCTCTAAATGTGGTGATGCTTTAGAAATTTCAACTGCAAACCTACTTACGAGTACGTACAGCGGTGTTTCGGGCTTTTCAAGGATGACCAACTCAAGAACCCCTCCTACTACCTTAGAAAAAGCTTATATTGGTTCTGAAGGGAATCCTTCTGGTTTTGCTGATGGCACTGAGTCCTCAAACCCACAGTCCTACGACTCATTACTTCCTTGTAGCAATGGGCAAAAATCCCCGAAATATTCTGGTACAGAGGGACGGCACAAGAGCAGATCTGGAGTCTTGGATTTACCCAGCAATGGAGGCAAATAAAGATTAAAATGACTCTGTAGCCAAGCATCAAAATTTATGAGGATGATACTAGTGGCCTAACATCACAGGATAGTGGACCCACAAGTACACTACTTTCACTTCCTTGGCAATTTGTGAACGTTTTTTGCATGAATTGGGAAATGTTGTCAATGGAAAAGTCGTAGCCCTTTAATTCAGCTTTCCTATGCCTCTAATTTCACCGTGATCTGACATGTGTAGCCCGAGATATGATAAAAATACTCGAGGTATGTCGGAACGGATCCACATGTGCACTAGTTTCACTTCCGCGGCGATTTGTATCAATTTTTTGTATGAATTGGGAAATGTTGTGAACGTAAAAGTTGTAGGTATCCGTCTTAGCTTTCCAAAGAACCGAGAATCGCCTAATTTCAATTTCTACATTACACGAAAGTAGCAGCCGAACACTATGCGTAGTTTCGGCCCAAATTTCCCAGGTTTCGGCCGAAGCTTGTGAAGGAGTTTCGGCCGAAGTTTCAGCCGAGGCTTGTGAAGGAGTTTCGGCCGAAGTTTCAGCCGAGGCTTGTAAAGGAGTTTCGGCCGAAGTTTCAGCCGAGGCTTGTGAAGGAGTTTCGGCCGAATGTTCAGCCGAAGTTTGTGAAGCGTTCAGAGGGCCGAGTTTTCAGCCGAACATTGCTATTGCATTCTTTTCTTTTTCTGACTCAATTCTTATTATGCTTATACCTTGTGTGTTGTGGATATCTCTCATTCAAGATGTTACATTTGACAAGTTACTTCTCTTGGTAGACGAACCACCATCACGAAAGGGGCTTTCCAAGATCGGATTACATGATCACCATATAAATGTTATGAAATATTTCTGGTACAAGGAAATAACCTTCAATCTCTGCTAGATTAAGAGAAGAACTTAATGATCTCAACTGCATTCGTCCACCCTCACCGAGACCTTATTCTGCACATCAGGAAGATCAATTAGCAATATGATAGTTCTAGTCGATGGATTGGTTGACATAACATGCTAAAAACTCCAATGCATGCTGGAATGAAGAGTAGAATACTATCTGAACTATTTACATGCTCTTCCCAGCTGTATAACGTCATGGCTTTCTGCTTCTTGGTGCAAAGGATTTCGCTCCACAAGAATCTGAACCTTGAAACTCCGGGGGAGAAGAAGGTTTCGGTTCATAGTTAAAAGAAGCAAGCGATGTCACGACATCCCACTATTATCATTATACTGCAAGTACCACAGAATCAGAATAAATCAACACAGCCCAGTAGAATGGAAAAAGCAACAGCAAAGTCGATCCCTAATATAAGAGAAACAACCAGAGAACCAGACAGTGGGCGTCTAACACTTTCCTTAATATACGAAACAGAAATTTTACGAATAACCAGAAAGATTACAGTAGGCGTCTAACACTATGATTCAGAAACTTTTTACAGTTAATTCCTTTCCTCACAATCTGCACCAGAAATAGTTATCTGCCTATGACAAACATGTACACACACTCTCTTATGATGTGAGGAGAGATGCCATACATTCACAAGCACTTGCCATCTATTATCATTGTTCAAATGACAACCCAAAACCATTTTACAACTCTTTGAAATTAGAAAAAGAAATAAAAATCAAACTCCTTCATGTGTATAGAGTGGATGCTTTATTCAACCTGTGAGGGAAGGGTGAAAAGAACCTCCATCGGGGCGTTCAGTTCACAACCATATACTACTTCACAGACGAGATAATTTTTCATGCAGCCAGTTGTCCAACATGATACATAGGCTTCTCACAACTACAACTACTGATGATAATAATCAAATTAACAGTGGATTATAATTAACATGCAACATCAGTTAGATTACCTGACAACTTTGAATATCAACCCTTTGAAGTCATTTATCAAGAAACAAATACCTTCAGAAGTTCCAAGATGAACTTAACAGCTTCTCTAGGGCTTTTCTTGTCTGAAGATCTGACCATAGCTACAGCATGTGGTATTGCCTGAAAAAAAGTAATTAATTTGAATCATTCAAGTAATAACCAAAAAATATGTCCATCAGCACACAAAACAATTTATTGTTTTCTTCATTCATTATTAGTGTAAGTGTCCCTTTAGTTTAAAAGATAGAACCCTGAGAAGAGACAATATAGGTTTGGTAAGGAGTGAGCACTATGGTAACAGGCAGAGCCAGATTTGACAGCTAAAACCAAAGAACTCCAATCTTGCTGGTGAAATCTTGCAAGTGCTCACAAATAAAAGTATGTGCGTGTTGAGGAAGGGAGCGGGACTAGCAAGTTCCTTTCAGTTGGATATGATGAACCACTTTGGACAAGCCCAGATCAGAAAATAAGATACAACTATTTTAATATTCTTTCCCTTCTTGTAGTGGGGTTGAGGAAGGGCACTATCTTTACGGAATGGAGGGAGTAAAAAAGAAAAAAACGAGTCAACCCTAAAATTGGCAAAGGTACCGAACTTTGTTCAAGAGCTCCACATTCATAAACCAATTAAGGAGATTTAATTGCAGTTTAAACTAATCATTTATATGTTTGCAGTGCAAAGTAAAAGCCTTCACTAGGGTTTTTGATGCAAGAACATCATATCTACCCCCATTAAAGGAAGAATAGATATGCACATTGGAAAGCAATTCTACAAAACACTCCATCTTAAAAATGAAACAAATCAAACAACCGACATCTGCTTGTTGAGGCTCTTGCTTTTCAGGACCCATATGCTTTTCCAACATTTGAAGGACAACAACCTATAATAGAAGATATTGTTGAAAGTAAAAAAATTGAAGCTCCTACTGTAAACCAACTGAAACAAAGCAAGATGAAACAAGCCAAATTGGATGTGTTGAGTACATTTGTATATGACTAACTCCTCAAAAGTATCAGCTGAAATAAGGGAAACAAAGCTTGGAAATTGGATCATTTCTATTAAAGGAAAGACAACAGACACAGCAGTCAAAATTCTGGTAAAACGGATAAAACCGTTGTGGAAGGATGTGAAAACCGTTGTTAAAGAGCATGTGCAGTTTCCATTTTTTCTTTGTGTTTTGAGTAGTCTGGAGTTGATAGATAATCATTCTCACTGTAACACATTTTAAAGTGTAACTATTACCAGTGTGTTTTTTCAGTTTGCATAAACCATCTTTGTTTGTTCGTAGGTGCTAGCAGGCAGCAGAAATAAAATATCTACATTAAAAGGGTCCCCACACTTACCAGCACTTGAGGTCAGTTCCGCTTGTGTCTATGTGCGTTTGTAAGAAAATTCCTTGTCACGTGCACAGAATGGCGTATCTTCTTCACCACACGGTCAATCAATCAAAGAAGCATCAAATTTAGTTTCTGAGGATATTCCTCTGTAGTGGCAGCATGTAATTTTAAAAAAAAATGGTATGTATCTGTCTTTCCAAACAAGATCATATTACAAAGTTGATCCTTAGATTAGTTGAAGATAATTCCCTTAAAGATCCTCAAACGGCTAGTGATGACAAAAATCTTCAAAAGTTCTGATGACTGCTGCACCAGAAAACTAATCGCCTCTTGAGAATGACAGCTTTTCTTGCAGAGCTAGTCGAGCCATTCTCGAAGCTTGAAACTGTTGATCAAGCATTGATGTAGCTCGGGAAATTAAGGTCTGTCATGTTCCTTCTTTTTCTTTTACTACAGCATCTTTATCTTGCTGGAATCAGATCACATCCTTGAAGAGCCTTCCTGAGCTACCCAACTTGGAGGTGAATCTCTAGAAATTGTTCCACTTTGTTGCATTCTCTATGATTCGCAGTTTCTCTCTGTTGCTCAGAATAAGTTAAAGTCTTTCAATGGCTAGCAAGCCCAAGTGACAATTTTATCGGCATCAAATTTGAATATAGCTGCAAGATAATGAACACAGCTAACATTACATGTCAGATTTCAATAAATGAGCTAATACTTCTTCCTGCGAATGTTAGTGAAAAAGTTAATGCTTCAGGGGAGAGCATTCATGGTCTATGTGACGTTATGGAAAGTAAATAAGGTAACTGGTGCTGAAATCGAACGTAATGCTAAAGCACTTGCTGAACTTGAACCAAGGAAGAAAATGGTTGACATCTCTAAATGTGGTGATGCTTTAGAAATTTCAACTGCAAACGGTGTTTCGGGCTTTTCAAGGATGACCAACTCAAGAACCCCTCCTACTACCTTAGAAAAAGCTTATATTGGTTCTGAAGGGAATCCTTCTGGTTTTGCTGATGGCACTGAGTCCTCAAACCCACAGTCCTACGACTCATTACTTCCTTGTAGCAATGGGCAAAAATCCCCGAAATATTCTGGTACAGAGGGACGGCACAAGAGCAGATCTGGAGTCTTGGATTTACCCAGCAATGGAGGCAAATAAAGATTAAAATGACTCTGTAGCCATGCATCAAAATTTATGAGGATGATACTAGTGGCCTAACATCACAGGATAGTGGACCCACAAGTACACTACTTTCACTTCCTTGGCGATTTGTGAACGTTTTTTGCATGAATTGGGAAATGTTGTCAATGGAAAAGTCGTAGCCCTTTAATTCAGCTTTCCTATGCCTCTAATTTCACCGTGATCTGACATGTGTAGCCCGAGATATGATAAAAATACTCGAGGTATGTCGGAACGGATCCACATGTGCACTAGTTTCACTTCCGCGGCGATTTGTATCAATTTTTTGTATGAATTGGGAAATGTTGTGAACGTAAAAGTTGTAGGTATCCGTCTTAGCTTTCCAAAGAACCGAGAATCGCCTAATTTCAATTTCTACATTACACGAAAGTAGCAGCCGAACACTATGCGTAGTTTCGGCCCAAATTTCCCAGGTTTCGGCCGAAGCTTGTGAAGGAGTTTCGGCCGAAGTTTCAGCCGAGGCTTGTGAAGGAGTTTTGGCCGAAGTTTCAGCCGAGGCTTGTGAAGGAGTTTCGGCCGAAGTTTCAGCCGAGGCTTGTGAAGGAGTTTCGGCCGAATGTTCAGCCGAAGTTTGTGAAGCGTTCAGAGGGCCGAGTTTTCAGCCGAACATTGCTATTGCATTCTTTTCTTTTTCTGACTCAATTCTTATTATGCTTATACCTTGTGTGTTGTGGATATCTCTCATTCAAGATGTTACATTTGACAAGTTACTTCTCTTGGTAGACGAACCACCATCACGAAAGGGGCTTTCCAAGATCGGATTACATGATCACCATATAAATGTTATGAAATATTTCTGGTACAAGGAAATAACCTTCAATCTCTGCTAGATTAAGAGAAGAACTTAATGATCTCAACTGCATTCGTCCAACCTCACCGAGACCTTATTCTGCACATCAGGAAGATCAATTAGCAATATGATAGTTCTAGTCGATGGATTGGTTGACATAACATGCTAAAAACTCCAATGCATGCTGGAATGAAGAGTAGAATACTATCTGAACTATTTACATGCTCTTCCCAGCTGTATAACGTCATGGCTTTCTGCTTCTTGGTGCAAAGGATTTCGCTCCACAAGAATCTGAACCTTGAAACTCCGGGGGAGAAGAAGGTTTCGGTTCATAGTTAAAAGAAGCAAGCGACGTCACGACATCCCACTATTATCATTATACTGCAAGTACCACAGAATCAGAATAAATCAACACAGCCCAGTAGAATGGAAAAAGCAACAGCAAAGTCGATCCCTAATATAAGAGAAACAACCAGAGAACCAGACAGTGGGCGTCTAACACTTTCCTTAATATACGAAACAGAAATTTTACGAATAACCAGAAAGATTACAGTAGGCGTCTAACACTATGATTCAGAAACTTTTTACAGTTAATTCCTTTCCTCACAATCTACACCAGAAATAGTAATCTGCCTATGACAAACATGTACACACACTCTCTTATGATGTGAGGAGAGATGCCATACATTCACAAGCACTTGCCATCTATTATCATTGTTCAAATGACAACCCAAAACCATTTTACAACTCTTTGAAATTAGAAAAAGAAATAAAAATCAAACTCCTTCATGTGTATAGAGTGGATGCTTTATTCAACCTGTGAGGGAAGGGTGAAAAGAACCTCCATCGGGGCGTTCAGTTCACAACCATATACTACTTCACAGACGAGATAATTTTTCATGCAGCCAGTTGTCCAACATGATACATAGGCTTCTCACAACTACAACTACTGATGATAATAATCAAATTAACAGTGGATTATAATTAACATGCAACATCAGTTAGATTACCTGACAACTTTGAATATCAACCCTTTGAAGTCATTTATCAAGAAACAAATACCTTCAGAAGTTCCAAGATGAACTTAACAGCTTCTCTAGGGCTTTTCTTGTCTGAAGATCTGACCATAGCTACAGCATGTGGTATTGCCTGAAAAAAAGTAATTAATTTGAATCATTCAAGTAATAACCAAAAAATATGTCCATCAGCACACAAAACAATTTATTGTTTTCTTCATTCATTATTAGTGTAAGTGTCCCTTTAGTTTAAAAGATAGAACCCTGAGAAGAGACAATATAGGTTTGGTAAGGAGTGAGCACTATGGTAACAGGCAGAGCCAGATTTGACAGCTAAAACCAAAGAACTCCAATCTTGCTCGTGAAATCTTGCAAGTGCTCACAAATAAAAGTATGTGCGTGTTGAGGAAGGGAGTGGGACTAGCAAGTTCCTTTCAGTTGGATATGATGAACCACTTTGGACAAGCCCAGATCAGAAAATAAGATACAACTATTTTAATATTCTTTCCCTTCTTGTAGTGGGGTTGAGGAAGGGCACTATCTTTACGGAATGGAGGGAGTAAAAAAGAAAAAAACGAGTCAACCCTAAAATTGGCAAAGGTACCGAACTTTGTTCAAGAGCTCCACATTCATAAACCAATTAAGGAGATTTAATTGCAGTTTAAACTAATCATTTATATGTTTGCAGTGCAAAGTAAAAGCCTTCACTGGGGTTTTTGATGCAAGAACATCATATCTACCCCCATTAAAGGAAGAATAGATATGCACATTGGAAAGCAATTCTACAAAACACTCCATCTTAAAAATGAAACAAATCAAACAACCGACGTCTGCTTGTTGAGGCTCTTGCTTTTCAGGACCCATATGCTTTTCCAACATTTGAAGGACAACAACCTATAATAGAAGATATTGTTGAAAGTAAAAAAATTGAAGCTCCTACTGTAAACCAACTGAAACAAAGCAAGATGAAACAAGCCAAATTGGATGTGTTGAGTACATTTGTATATGACTAACTCCTCAAAAGTATCAGCTGAAATAAGGGAAACAAAGCTTGGAAATTGGATCATTTCTATTAAAGGAAAGACAACAGACACAGCAGTCAAAATTCTGGTAAAACGGATAAAACCGTTGTGGAAGGATGTGAAAACCGTTGTTAAAGAGCATGTGCAGTTTCCATTTTTTCTTTGTGTTTTGAGTAGTCTGGAGTTGATAGATAATCATTCTCACTGTAACACATTTTAAAGTGTAACTATTACCAGTGTGTTTTTTCAGTTTGCATAAACCATCTTTGTTTGTTCGTAGGTGCTAGCAGGCAGCAGAAATAAAATATCTACATTAAAAGGGTCCCCACACTTACCAGCACTTGAGGTCAGTTCCGCTTGTGTCTATGTGCGTTTGTAAGAAAATTCCTTGTCACGTGCACAGAATGGCGTATCTTCTTCACCACACGGTCAATCAATCAAAGAAGCATCAAATTTAGTTTCTGAGGATATTCCTCTGTAGTGGCAGCATGTAATTTTAAAAAAAAATGGTATGTATCTGTCTTTCCAAACAAGATCATATTACAAAGTTGATCCTTAGATTAGTTGAAGATAATTCCCTTAAAGATCCTCAAACGGCTAGTGATGACAAAAATCTTCAAAAGTTCTGATGACTGCTGCACCAGAAAACTAATCGCCTCTTGAGAATGACAGCTTTTCTTGCAGAGCTAGTCGAGCCATTCTCGAAGCTTGAAACTGTTGATCAAGCATTGATGTAGCTCGGGAAATTAAGGTCTGTCATGTTCCTTCTTTTTCTTTTACTACAGCATCTTTATCTTGCTGGAATCAGATCACATCCTTGAAGAGCCTTCCTGAGCTACCCAACTTGGAGGTGAATCTCTAGAAATTGTTCCACTTTGTTGCATTCTCTATGATTCGTAGTTTCTCTCTGTTGCTCAGAATAAGTTAAAGTCTTTCAATGGCTAGCAAGCCCAAGTGACAATTTTATCGGCATCAAATTTGAATATAGCTGCAAGATAATGAACACAGCTAACATTACATGTCAGATTTCAATAAATGAGCTAATACTTCTTCCTGCGAATGTTAGTGAAAAAGTTAATGCTTCAGGGGAGAGCATTCATGGTCTATGTGACGTTATGGAAAGTAAATAAGGTAACTGGTGCTGAAATCGAACGTAATGCTAAAGCACTTGCTGAACTTGAACCAAGGAAGAAAATGGTTGACATCTCTAAATGTGGTGATGCTTTAGAAATTTCAACTGCAAACCTACTTACGAGTACGTACAGCGGTGTTTCGGGCTTTTCAAGGATGACCAACTCAAGAACCCCTCCTACTACCTTAGAAAAAGCTTATATTGGTTCTGAAGGGAATCCTTCTGGTTTTGCTGATGGCACTGAGTCCTCAAACCCACAGTCCTACGACTCATTACTTCCTTGTAGCAATGGGCAAAAATCCCCGAAATATTCTGGTACAGAGGGACGGCACAAGAGCAGATCTGGAGTCTTGGATTTACCCAGCAATGGAGGCAAATAAAGATTAAAATGACTCTGTAGCCAAGCATCAAAATTTATGAGGATGATACTAGTGGCCTAACATCACAGGATAGTGGACCCACAAGTACACTACTTTCACTTCCTTGGCGATTTGTGAACGTTTTTTGCATGAATTGGGAAATGTTGTCAATGGAAAAGTCGTAGCCCTTTAATTCAGCTTTCCTATGCCTCTAATTTCACCGTGATCTGACATGTGTAGCCCGAGATATGATAAAAATACTCGAGGTATGTCGGAACGGATCCACATGTGCACTAGTTTCACTTCCGCGGCGATTTGTATCAATTTTTTGTATGAATTGGGAAATGTTGTGAACGTAAAAGTTGTAGGTATCCGTCTTAGCTTTCCAAAGAACCGAGAATTGCCTAATTTCAATTTCTACATTACACGAAAGTAGCAGCCGAACACTATGCGTAGTTTCGGCCCAAATTTCCCAGGTTTCGGCCGAAGCTTGTGAAGGAGTTTCGGCCGAAGTTTCAGCCGAGGCTTGTGAAGGAGTTTCGGCCGAAGTTTCAGCCGAGGCTTGTGAAGGAGTTTCGGCCGAAGTTTCAGCCGAGGCTTGTGAAGGAGTTTCGGCCGAATGTTCAGCCGAAGTTTGTGAAGCGTTCAGAGGGCCGAGTTTTCAGCCGAACATTGCTATTGCATTCTTTTCTTTTTCTGACTCAATTCTTATTATGCTTATACCTTGTGTGCTGTGGATATCTCTCATTCAAGATGTTACATTTGACAAGTTACTTCTCTTGGTAGACGAACCACCATCACGAAAGGGGCTTTCCAAGATCGGATTACATGATCACCATATAAATGTTATGAAATATTTCTGGTACAAGGAAATAACCTTCAATCTCTGCTAGATTAAGAGAAGAACTTAATGATCTCAACTGCATTCGTCCACCCTCACCGAGACCTTATTCTGCACATCAGGAAGATCAATTAGCAATATGATAGTTCTAGTCGATGGATTGGTTGACATAACATGCTAAAAACTCCAATGCATGCTGGAATGAAGAGTAGAATACTATCTGAACTATTTACATGCTCTTCCCAGCTGTATAACGTCATGGCTTTCTGCTTCTTGGTGCAAAGGATTTCGCTTCACAAGAATCTGAACCTTGAAACTCCGGGGGAGAAGAAGGTTTCGGTTCATAGTTAAAAGAAGCAAGCGACGTCACGACATCCCACTATTATCACTATACTGCAAGTACCACAGAATCAGAATAAATCAACACAGCCCAGTAGAATGGAAAAAGCAACAGCAAAGTCGATCCCTAATATAAGAGAAACAACCAGAGAACCAGACAGTGGGCGTCTAACACTTTCCTTAATATACGAAACATAAATTTTACGAATAACCAGAAAGATAACAGTAGGCGTCTAACACTATGATTCAGAAACTTTTTACAGTTAATTCCTTTCCTCACAATCTGCACCAGAAATAGTAATCTGCCTATGACAAACATGTACACACACTCTCTTATGATGTGAGGAGAGATGCCATACATTCACAAGCACTTGCCATCTATTATCATTGTTCAAATGACAACCCAAAACCATTTTACAATTCTTTGAAATTAGAAAAAGAAATAAAAATCAAACTCCTTCATGTGTATAGAGTGGATGCTTTATTCAACCTGTGAGGGAAGGGTGAAAAGAACCTCCATCGGGGCGTTCAGTTCACAACCATATACTACTTCACAGACGAGATAATTTTTCATGCAGCCAGTTGTCCAACATGATACATAAGCTTCTCACAACTACAACTACTGATGATAATAATCAAATTAACAGTGGATTATAATTAACATGCAACATCAGTTAGATTACCTGACAACTTTGAATATCAACCCTTTGAAGTCATTTATCAAGAAACAAATACCTTCAGAAGTTCCAAGATGAACTTAACAGCTTCTCTAGGGCTTTTCTTGTCTGAAGATCTGACCATAGCTACAGCATGTGGTATTGCCTGAAAAAAAGTAATTAATTTGAATCATTCAAGTAATAACCAAAAAATATGTCCATCAGCACACAAAACAATTTATTGTTTTCTTCATTCATTATTAGTGTAAGTGTCCCTTTAGTTTAAAAGATAGAACCCTGAGAAGAGACAATATAGGTTTGGTAAGGAGTGAGCACTATGGTAACAGGCAGAGCCAGATTTGACAGCTAAAACCAAAGAACTCCAATCTTGCTCGTGAAATCTTGCAAGTGCTCACAAATAAAAGTATGTGCGTGTTGAGGAAGGGAGCGGGACTAGCAAGTTCCTTTCAGTTGGATATGATGAACCACTTTGGACAAGCCCAGATCAGAAAATAAGATACAACTATTTTAATATTCTTTCCCTTCTTGTAGTGGGGTTGAGGAAGGGCACTATCTTTACGGAATGGAGG
This sequence comes from Ajuga chamaepitys, assembly GCA_958295605.1. Lineage (NCBI taxonomy): Eukaryota > Viridiplantae > Streptophyta > Magnoliopsida > Lamiales > Lamiaceae > Ajuga > Ajuga chamaepitys. The sequence goes on from OY282508.1 coordinate 94,672, forward strand.
GAGTAAAAAAGAAAAAAACGAGTCAACCCTAAAATTGGCAAAGGTACCGAACTTTGTTCAAGAGCTCCACATTCATAAACCAATTAAGGAGATTTAATTGTAGTTTAAACTAATCATTTATATGTTTGCAGTGCAAAGTAAAAGCCTTCACTGGGGTTTTTGATGCAAGAACATCATATCTACCCCCATTAAAGGAAGAATAGATATGCACATTGGAAAGCAATTCTACAAAACACTCCATCTTAAAAATGAAACAAATCAAACAACCGACATCTGCTTGTTGAGGCTCTTGCTTTTCAGGACCCATATGCTTTTCCAACATTTGAAGGACAGCAACCTATAATAGAAGATATTGTTGAAAGTAAAAAAATTGAAGCTCCTACTGTAAACCAACTGAAACAAAGCAAGATGAAACAAGCCAAATTGGATGTGTTGAGTACATTTGTATATGACTAACTCCTCAAAAGTATCAGCTGAAATAAGGGAAACAAAGCTTGGAAATTGGATCATTTCTATTAAAGGAAAGACAACAGACACAGCAGTCAAAATTCTGGTAAAACGGATAAAACCGTTGTGGAAGGATGTGAAAACCGTTGTTAAAGAGCATGTGCAGTTTCCATTTTTTCTTTGTGTTTTGAGTAGTCTGGAGTTGATAGATAATCATTCTCACTGTAACACATTTTAAAGTGTAACTATTACCAGTGTGTTTTTTCAGTTTGCATAAACCATCTTTGTTTGTTCGTAGGTGCTAGCAGGCAGCAGAAATAAAATATCTACATTAAAAGGGTCCCCACACTTACCAGCACTTGAGGTCAGTTCCGCTTGTGTCTATGTGCGTTTGTAAGAAGATTCCTTGTCACGTGCACAGAATGGCGTATCTTCTTCACCACACGGTCAATCAATCAAAGAAGCATCAAATTTAGTTTCTGAGGATATTCCTCTGTAGTGGCAGCATGTAATTTTAAAAAAAAAAATGGTATGTATCTGTCTTTCCAAACAAGATCATATTACAAAGTTGATCCTTAGATTAGTTGAAGATAATTCCCTTAAAGATCCTCAAACGGCTAGTGATGACAAAAATCTTCAAAAGTTCTGATGACTGCTGCACCAGAAAACTAATCGCCTCTTGAGAATGACAGCTTTTCTTGCAGAGCTAGTCGAGCCATTCTCGAAGCTTGAAACTGTTGATCAAGCATTGATGTAGCTCGGGAAATTAAGGTCTGTCATGTTCCTTCTTTTTCTTTTACTACAGCATCTTTATCTTGCTGGAATCAGATCACATCCTTGAAGAGCCTTCCTGAGCTACCCAACTTGGAGGTGAATCTCTAGAAATTGTTCCACTTTGTTGCATTCTCTATGATTCGCAGTTTCTCTCTGTTGCTCAGAATAAGTTAAAGTCTTTCAATGGCTAGCAAGCCCAAGTGACAATTTTATCGGCATCAAATTTGAATATAGCTGCAAGATAATGAACACAGCTAACATTACATGTCAGATTTCAATAAATGAGCTAATACTTCTTCCTGCGAATGTTAGTGAAAAAGTTAATGCTTCAGGGGAGAGCATTACATGTCAGCTACACAACTCATGCAGTTTATATGTATAATTGCTAATGAAGGCAAATTGTCAATCAAAGAAGCAACACACACCTGCGGTGCATGGCTGCAGCGTAGTTAGGTTGAGATTGTAGTGAATATGGGATGATTATTTTACTCGTAAGTAATTGGACATTAGCTCAGTTTGCTTCGTTTTTTTGCTGTGTTTCCATGCTCACGTATAATTAATATAATTAATGTACTGATATCACTTATGGTTTTGTCAAACATTTTAATATCACTAATGAATAATCTAAGCGACTTTGTATTGATAGTGCTATACAGGTTTACATATATTGAAGTCATGAATATAGCACGCTTGTATAACTTTTTGGATTGCAATGGTTGTTATTGTGGAGTTTTATTTCTGTTCATTTTCAATGGCTTATCCATGATAATTTTTCGACCAGTGATTTTAGGATACATTTCTTGTGGCGGTGGCGGAAATTCGATGTGATGGATGCGAGAGCAAAAAACACCATTCGAGGTGATGTTAATCTGCCTTGGACAGAGAACGGATGAGGGGCAAGATACTAGTAAATTTGGTTCTTCTGACTTGGCAAAGATTGCTAAACAATCTACAAACGGGGATGGTGAACCTGAGGTTGCTGACGAAATTGACAAAACCCGGAAATCAAATGGCCATCTGATTGTATACGCATATCCTAGGATGAATAGCGCTCGTGTTACAAATACTGAATTAAGAAACTGTAGGATGTTTGCCCAAAAACGCTCAGAGTCAGATTTGAAGTCCTTGCAGATTGCTAGAAGAAGAAGGAGCTTATTCTCCAAAGAACACGGTGTGCTTGACCCAATATCAGGTAACGGGAAAAAGTTAGGGAGAGAAGGAAGTGGTCAAGGGACGAGCATTGATCAGTGCAGAAGAGCTGCGCTCCAACTCGTCACATCACTTTGAAGATTAAAATCGGCAATCAAAGATGTAGTGTGGTGTGGTTAATGTTAGTGAAAAATTTTAATGCTTCAGGGAGAGCATGCATGGTCTATGTGACGTTATGGAAAGTAAATAAGGTAACTGGTGCTTCAGGGCGAGACAGAGCTGCGCTCCAACTCATGCACAAACTTGTTATTTTTTCACTACTTTCACTTCCTTGGAAATTTATGTAACTTTTTTGAATGAATTGGGAAATGTTGTCAACAGAAAAGTTGTAGAAAGTTGATTTATCTTTCCTATGGATCTGATTTCACAACGATCGGATATGTGTAGTCCGAGATATGATTAAAATACTAGAGGTGTGTCTAGATGAACCTACAAGTGCACTACTTCCACTTTGTTGGCCATTTGTGGTGATATTTCGTATGAATTGAGAAATGTCATCAAAGGAAAAGTTGTATCCCTTCAAGTCGGCTTTTCTATGCCTCTAGTTTCACCATGATCAGATATGTGTAGCCTGAGATATGATCAAAATACTAGAGTTGTATCGGGGCGGATCCACAAGTGCACTACTTTCAGTTTCTCGGCGATTTGTGAACATCTTTTTTATGAATCGGGAAATGTTGTCAACATAAAAGTTGTAGGTATTCGTCTTAGCTTTCTAAAGAACCAAGAATCGCCTAACTTCAATTTCTACATTACACGAAAATAGCAGTCGAACACAATGCGCACGGTTCGGCCGAAGTTTCCCAAGTTTCGGCCGAAACAAGTGAAACAGCTTCGGCCCAAACTTCAGCCGAAGCTTTTGAAACAGCTTCGGCCAGAAGTTCAGCCGAAGCTTGTGAAGTATCTTCGGCCATAATTTCGGCCGAGGCTTTTTAAGCTTGTTCGGCCCATATTTCGGCCGAACACTGTTATTGCATGTTTTTTTCTTTTCTGACTGAATTTTTATGCTTATAACTTGTAGCTTTTCTGATTTTATTCTCATATTCCATTTTTTACAATATAGGATAATTTATTTTCGATAATTTCAATTTACGTCACAAACAAAAGGGCCGGCACATAGTTCACATCCAATTTCTTGATCTTCATAACAATCATTTTATGGGTCGGCCAAATGCAGTCCCATACAACTTCCTATACCTGAGCCAGAGCCAATATGCTGTTATGAATCAGAAAGCTAACTAAACCATTACAACATAAACAACAAGTAGCACAGACAAAGCTTCACAGCTAGAATAGCAGCACTAAGAACCTGATGATAACAGCCGTGCAGCTTCTTGCATGCTTGTGGCTTTTGACTCATCCGCCGAAGTGCAAGTATGATCTTGGTTATGAAATACTTCAGAATTGGGTGTGTTCCCTGACAAATCATTGTAGAAATGAACAAAAAGAAGAAGAATGAAAGAATGTACCGCAACTATGGAACCATGTAATTAATTACAAAGTGTAGCAGGAAATGACAATACTGATAACAATACCATAAAATAATACATCTCCAAGTTCGTATCATTCTGAAGCACACTATAGCAATCAAGTTAACAATTTAAGATGCACCTAAATAATATCCTTCGCACATGTTGCGAAATGAATCTAAACTGCAAAAAACTTAAATTACAACTTTATTCATTTTTTTCGCAGCGTAATGGTGCAAAGCTGTTTGCTGTTGGAACTTCATGAATATGACCATCTTTCATGCAGGTAGTTCACTTGTTCAGTCATCTACATGTTAAAAGTCGCATATCTTTTTACGGCAAAACTTACTCCATGTGCCGGAAACTTGTAAAAACTTTGTGAACCGCATGTCGGCATCACCACCTCGTGTAAGCCAACGAGGGTTCATGTTGAGGCTCAAAGGCCTGAATTAAATCCAGTATACAGATAATTTAATTTTTCAAACTATCCTGTTGGCTGAGTGCAACACATGAGAAGCACAAAGACGAACGCTCAATAAAATATTTGTTTCTCTTATTCTACCCAAGACTAGGAAGCTAGCTTGCTCCATTGTTATCTAATGTGTAGTTCTCTTTGCTTCATATACCTTCACATGTGTGTGTGTGTGAGAGAGAGATGATAATCAAAAGTTGAGGGAGAGGGAGAGAGAGAGAACGAGAAATAAGAACCAAAACTGGAGGGAGTATAGTTTCTCATCCTAATAGCCTATCTTAAAAAGATTCAAGAGATTTAATTTCATAGAAAGATAAAATCTATTGAAGATGAAGATACAAGAGTTGAGATAAAATCCGTATGCATGAGCTAATCTCATGCATAACTTCTTGGGCTAACTACTGTGTGAAACATGCCAACTGATGACATCAATGCTTGATCAACAGTTTCAAGTTTAGAGAACGGCTCGACTAAAGCTGCCAGAATTTCTTTCATTCTCAAGAGATGCGAAACTTATTTACTGGTCCCTACCCTTGACAGCAAGCATGCTGCACACTCTTGTTCCAGTCTCTCAATATCAGCAGCACAAGGTAAATGAGAATATCACAGTATTTACTTTATCTTTGCCAGGAGTTGTTTTATGTTCTTGGGGTTTCTTGCTGTTCAGTTTTTGTTGATTTTATTATTGACTTCTGTGAAGTAATTTTCACCTTAACCTATAATGTGAACAAGAGAATAAAGTCGATCGAGAACAGCAACAAAGGAAGCCGTATTACTTTGCCATGATCTTCTCTAGCAGATCTAGGGACATCTTTAGCAGAAGCATTGTGATGATTTGTGACTTGATCACACTCAGAAAATATTGGAATCAGTTTTGGATCAAAATTTGGACTGGAAAAACAGAACTAGAGCTAAATAGGAAAGGCGGTTATGAATCTGTTAAATCTGTTTTAACTGTCACTCGCAACGGTTTTGATAAGAAACCGTTGTCTATCTCAGCGTAGCAGTTTTTCTGTTTTGTTTTCCCAGCCGTTTTCTTGGATAGGTTTAGAGGAAAATGCAGACTCTGCAGACTGAAGCAAAAACTCTATCTGCTCAGATCACAATATTGAAGGTTTTCGTAAGCAAAAACTATCTGCTGATTATGTGGAGAGATTCAAGTGGATTTACAAATGAGAACAAGAACTTAAACTAAAGCTACAGGCTAAGGAGCAGCAGGCACACCTCAGAGACGGTAAGTTTTTACTTCTATATTAGTTGAGTGAGTTCAAGTGTAACTAATGTTCGCGTAACTTTGTGCAACCAATCATTTCAATAACGACATGGCTACGGCATGTGGGTTCACCTCTGAGTGAGGCACTGAGGAATGGACTGCAGCATAAGAACTATTTTTGCACAACGAGAACCATAAAACTTGATGAATCTATGCATATAAGACTAAATATGCAACTATCATGCTTGAGTAAGATAAGAAAGCAATATTATTGGAGCAGTATGGTATACATTCAACTCATGCTTATAGAGCATGTAAAAGGGATAGTAGCAACCCTCAAAACGTAAAGAACGACTGGAGAACAAAAACTATGTGTTGATTATGTGGAGTAGTAGCAACTCCTTGCGTTTCAGTTTATTAGCTTGGTTTTTCATCTTGTTCTGTTTTCTGGTACAAGAGCAGCAGGTTAAGCACTGCTGAACTATTGGTTACCATATTGCACACTCTTCCACAACCTTTCTTCCTTTCTATTGCGTTGTCACCATCAAAACAAAGATCCGTGTTTCATTCTTTTGAAATGGCTGTTGAAGTGGAGGAAATTCCACAGAGGGTGCTTTCCCGTCTGCGTGTATGCAACAGCAACAACGTGCTTTGTGTTCAGATTCCTGTAATTATTTACAGAATCACCCTTCCTTACATACATTCAGATAATAGTTCTTTATCTGATCTGACTTCAGTAAATCCGACATCCTCTGCTTTAAATCTGAAAATAATGACTTGAAATACCCATCACCAAGAGATTCATCCCAAGCATCCAGTCAGTTGTCATTAATTGTTTCGGATGTTGGGCAAGTGGCGTTTCCCATTGAGGTAATCGAGGCAGTGGTAACTAGAGAAAAACTGTAAGTCTCATCCTGAACCACCAAAGTATCCTGTGTTGAAACAAATGGGCAGATTCGTACTAAAACGCTTTACATCCAAAGAGTACTAGATGCTGCAGATCTAATAAGATCAATAGTCTAACTTGGTCATTAAATATTTTGAGCCACTCTCAACTGCCCACTCCTCCCTTCCGACCAGAATGAAATTTCAATTATTTGCAGAAAACCAAAGTCATCCTTCCTACCGAGTTTTGGCGATATCATAGGGTATGCATGCATTGAAAGGGAATCAGCTCAATCAGCATACAGCTCGGCGAGGGAGATTGCTGCCAGCTCACATCATCAGCCACGCAAGCAACTGAACTACATTCACACCATGCACACTATGGTGCGTAATAGCAACCCGGCGTAGGAATCAACTTGTATCATTCTGCAGTAATTAATCAATTTGTACTACGCGGAATTAGTTATCTTCTCTTTTGTATAGCCAATATTAGGAGAATATGTGTTCCTAAATAGTCTACTAGGATCCACCCGTTGTACATAAAGTGTATACTGTTGCATTGAATGATGATATACAGAAAATTGTCCCGAAAAAGGTTTCAAGCTTCTATTTCATTCTATTTATGGCTTCTTCCAGTGTTAGCTTCCTTAATCGTTTTATCAGCTATCCTAACATGCATCGGAATCGATCACATATATCACATTAACGAGCTTCTAGATCGCCCATCCAACAACACTCAGAGGAAGTAAAGTCATACAGAACCAGTTTTGTGTGGCATCATTTACTAAAACTTCAGTAAGGTTCTTAGTCTACATCTTTGCCAGAAGAAGCAAAATTATGTAAAGAACCCATTTCAGTTATACGTTGATGTTTTCTCCCAGGGATCCCATTCTGTTGGTGAGTGTGTGGACATCGATGTCTCACTAATACACCCAATGAGTTGAGATCATTATACCACAGTCTGACTGAAAGGCTTTAATCTTAGTTTGAAACTTCCTCTAACAGAAATTAAGACGTGTTGTAAAAAAGACAATGCCTACTCTTTGCTGTCCTAAGATAAAAGTGTATCTAGTAAATGCATCCAAAAATTCATATAGTACTTAGTAGATGCAGTAGAGGCTGGACTCAAAACATCAGAATACTCTAGGTCAGAAGGGGCTTTAACATGGCTAACAACACACGGAAAGTTAAAATGTTGAAACAACAGATCTTCCTCTGAGCTCTCAACAGATGCACCTGAAAGAAAGCTAGCAGAACCCAGTTATTTGTTGGACATAACACATGAAAGTGAACATAAGTATAGCAGTTTCGAGGAATCTGATTCGGGGCTAAAGAAAAAGAAATTCATGCTCATAGACAGATTTTTAAGTACGCATATTCGCAGCTTGAGAGAAGAAACCTCAGAAGCAGAAAGATAAGAAATTTACCTTCTCAGGATTAATTTCAATGGCCACAGACACTTCAGAGACCTGACTATCACTCTGAAAGGCAAACATAAAAATCTTTTGAGATCTTTCACTGGGAAGATAATCCGGGCCGGACGACGGCTATCCCGGGACCATCAAGAGCTGGGAAAACAACTTTTCTTTCTGCTCTAGCTGGAAAGGTTTGGATGTACGACTAATGGCATGATTTTAATTAACGGATACACTCCTACAGAAAAATCTAGAAAGTTATGCTATTATCGCTCCTACTATGTACCTAAATATTTCACTGATGGGTGCAAGGATATTCAGCAAGACGATCCAAATGACCTTTAAATGTTCTCATGCCCGAACCTCTTGCAGTCCTGTTCTGCACTTTTTTTTTTTTGCCTTCTAATATTACTGTGCCATTGACACTGCGGCTTCTGTTAGCAGTACTGATAGCAAATGCAGACAACAAAGTTCAAACCTTTTGGGGTGCTTAATTCGCCATTGCAAGAGATTAGGTCTCCAATATATTGCTCCAATACACAAGGTTTTATATTCACTGAGTTATGTTTAGTTTGCTTAGCGATTTGCTTTTGCCTCTGTGATTTATTTATTTTTCTAAATTCTCGGGCCCTTAATTCAGAACTCTTTTACGGAACCCGGGTGAATGCTAATAATGGAATTATAAGTGGGGTTCTGGTTGCTGTTGACAATCTCGAAAGAGTGGTGGGGAGTTTTCGTATGGCTGCTGCACTTTCAGAAAACCTGCAAGGGAACTGAAACAAATCAATATATAAGTGCACTACTTTCACTTCCTTGGCGATTCGTGCACATTTTTTGTACGAATAGGGAAATATTGTCAACAGAAAAGTTGTAGCCCTTCAGGTTAGCTGTTCTGTGCCTCTGATTTCACCATGACTTGATATGTGTATCCCAAGATATGATAGAAATACTAGATGTGTGTCGGGATGGAACCAAAAGTGCACTACTTTCAGTTTCTTGGTGATTTGTGAACATTTTTTGTGTGAATCAGGAAATGTTGTCAACAGAAAAGTTGTACCCCTCTAGGCCATCTTTCCTATGCGTCTAATGTCACCATGATCTGATATGCGTAGATCGAGATATGATCAAAATACTAGAGAGGAGTCAGGGCGGACCCACAAGTGCACTACTTTCACTTCGTTGGCGATTTGTGTAAATTTTTTGTATGAACTAGGAACTGTTGTCAAGAGAAAAGTTGTAGATATCCGTCTCAGCTTTCCAACGAACCAAGAATCACCTTATTTCAATTTCTACATCACACGTTATGCTCATCCAAACTTGAACATGCATATTTCAATATGTTCGGCGAGTACCCACCGAACGTCTTTCAAATGTTCGGTGAGTACTCACCGAACATGCATCAAATGTTCGGTGGGTATCCACCGAACACTCGTCAAATGTTCGGCGCCTAGCCGCCGAACATGCGTCCAATGTTCGGTGTGTACCCACCGAACGTTCCTTTTTTTTTTTTTTTTCACTTACTTGACAATACTCCTTTGCTCTATCATTGGTACAGATACTTTCTATGCGGAATTTGCATTGCCATCTAACTTTGTGCGGAATTTGCATTGCCAAGGGTCGAGCAGAATGAAATCAAGAAAACTGTCAACAGCAACAACATCACAAGGGTCCAGCAGAATGAAATCCCAGTAAATATCACTTGTGGCTAACCGCAACAATAAAACTATCCATTATCTTTCAACAGGGATAGGCAATCGATATAGTTCGAGAAGTAATGCAGGTATACCAGATACGACTCTAGCTCCCCAGCATCACCACTGGCATCCAAGCATTCACCTTCGAGCACAACTAGATTTGCAGGGGCCGTATGAAATGACTGAGTGGTGCTTCTCGACAGGTTGCACTATCGAGCATAATCTTTGCTGACACTACAACACGATAGGCCAAACGAATCAAATTGTATAATATGTACACTACCACAATTGCCAAGTACACAACCTACCAGGTATATCATCCAAACCCCAAAACTGATCATCCTCTTCATCTTTTGCACTTTTTGCACCTGAATCTGATCGAGCAGATGGACTTGCTGCTTGATCTTCTTGACTGTCGAAATAATGATAACAAACCATAAATTTCCTGAAAGTACAATCACCTAAAAGCACACATTCGGAAAATGCACATTGGTAAGCCTCAACACCTTTGGAACCATTCGGATTATTTTCCGGATGACCTGCCATAGCAAAAGGACCGGGCCTAGAGGAGGTTGATGCTAAAAAGAATCGAAACCGCATTGCCCGACCATCGTACAACACTCGGAGCATATTCTCTCACAAGGAACACTGTAAGTTACACTAAAACCTTGCATTGCCATTAAGGCTTCCCCAAGATTCAGCTGCGAATTCCTGAGCTGATTGCTTACGGCCCTCAAAACCGTGACGGGAATACTCGTGCTACTGATGGAGAAGCTCGAAACTTGGAGTGTTGATGATATTCAAATAGTCATTTTACTACAAACCTAGTAGCAAAAGAGAAATTTTATTAATGAAGGGTCATGATTTTGAAATGTTCGCTATACATACGATCAAAACTGTTGCTTCAGTTCATTATCTTTGGTAGTCGCTCTTTCCACCTTATTTGCATGCTTGATGAATCGAATCGTTCCCTGAGCTTATGCCCTTAATAGTCGAATCATCAGAATCCTATTTGATATCATTTGGATGATTTTGCAGTTACGTAATAACTCCAAATAATGAGTACCCACAATTGCTTGGGTTACTTCTGGAATTTCGTAATGGTGAGCTAGCTTTGTCTACGAAGCACGAAGTGTTGAAGGTAGCTGGATTACACAATAATCGGTTTTATGCTACATGTAGTTTGTCACTTGAAAAATGTCCTTTGGTTATTGCTAGGTCCTTGGGATAACGGGTGCTTTAGATCCACATGCACATAAACGAAATCAACTAAGCTTACGAGGTTCCACGGTGAAGTTGCCCGCACTGCTGGTAATCCTGCTCAGCATATTCTGTCACCGGATGAACTGCCTTTGGATCTCTGGCCATATCTTTCGACATCAGAAGATTATTATTCCACTTTAAGAATTCAAATTTGATTGTCTGCTTGGCTAGAGGGCTTCTTAATATTATAGTCTATTTATCTCATTTGGGCCTTCATGAAGGGAACCTCCTCTCTCCAACATTTGTCCGTGCCATGCTGATTTCCCTGAATCATGACTACTACTGCTATACAAGCTGCTGAACCTGCTGCCATGTCAAAATCATCCATTAACTTAGCTGCACAAAACTCACAGCCGAGGAGAGGAGGCTATAGACAATTTGGCAGAGGGAGAAAAAACTATCTAGGCAATAGAGGTGGCAAGTTCTTTCCCGAAGGGGGAACACTTCGAGCCAGAGGAACATCTAATTTCAACAGTTTCCATGATGTTAATCACTTTTCTAACAAATGCATTCAAAGAGAAGTCTTGAGCTATAATCCTTGTGAGAACGCCAATCAGACGAACTACAGTGGACGCCTCCAGAGAAATTATCAGCATCATGGACCTAGTGCCAATATTTCCCAGTTTGCGTAACTCAAACTGCACTTCTGAATTTTCACAAGAAAGCTGCTGGTACCCAGATGCTGGTGCTACTAATCATGTCACCTATGCAGGTTTAACTATATACCACTTTGGTAATTCTGCAGTTAAGTTTTCACATGCTAGTGATTCTCAATTTCTCATGTTGCTCCCACCGCTATACACGGTTGGATGCTCCCTTTTCCCTCCTTCCTTTAAAGTAAGCCGTTTTTTCTCAATATACCATGAACATATGTGGAAAGCTTGTTGAGTTAATTTGTCATTAATGGAGAAGTTCTATTTTTTTACTCATCACCGGTAGATGGTTACATGTAGAGCTATTTGCTGACAATATTTGAGTAAAAAAAACTTGTTATTATTGCAGTGGTATCTGTTTTCATGTCAAAAATTGGCAACAACCAGTGTAACAGGATTCGCTGGAAGCAAATTCTGAGAAGTCAAGTTTATGGAACTCTTTACTACATCAGTTATCAAATTATAACAGGGTCAACCACCTAAACTTAAGCTGTTATATGATTCAACCAAATGAAACTGGAGTTAGAGCGAACATTAAGACAACAAGTATGTAAATGTACATTTTTTTTGTTTTCAACCAATTTGATGAAGATACCACTCAAAAAAACCTAAAAATTCTCACTCACACGACTTATTTTATCTTTTGATTTGACATATCAATCAATATACAAGTGATTCGTGAAATAAGAAATTAATTTTTTTTGCTTAAACTAAGAAGACAAGAAATTGATGCTTGAAACTGAGTCTTATTCTTAGACAAGATTCATTTGAACATAACTGTTTTATGAAATGAAAGGAATAGATAAATTAAACTCAAGTTTAGCTCAACACTGAATGAAATATTTCTTTTGCGATATTTATCAAAGTTATTAGAATTTGAGGGGAGCGAAATCCAGTATTTAACTACAGTTACACTATATATGTATATACACTATAGTTTCAACAGAAAATTTGAGGGGGGCGACGGCCGCAACCAGTCCCCCGCTGGCTCCGTCTCTGCCTGCACCAGCCTGATCAAAGTCACAACAGCATTAGAAAAAAATACTCTTACCTGCAAGTGTTCCTTGTGGTTGAGAGGTTTACTGTCTTCTGTCCTTTGAAACTGATGTAGAGTTGTTCACTTTGATTTTAAGATTGGAGGACTCATTTTTTGTGCCACCAGTTTTCCATCTGTTTTCCTTAATCAATCTGTCAGCATAGAATCAGGAAAACCAGATGGAATCCCTCCTTCCCGAGCAGCGTTATGTCTACTCCTTCAACGGCGTTAACACCAAGCAGTTTCCTCAGTAATTTCAGCAAGCATTGCATATGCTGCTGGAGATATCCGGCTGGACAAAGGTTCTAAAGCCGGAGAGATTATTAGACAACTTATACACTGTTTCCGAACCAGCAAAACATGAAGAATCAACTACCATTTCATCTCATGAGAAAACTTTCCGGATGCAGCACTGATCCATTTGTTTTCTAATGTTATGCACAGAATGCAACAAAGCCTAGATACTTTTGGAGTGGAAAGAAATAGAAATATCAGCTTGCAGTCTCATCTAGGATCGTTTTTATGTGAGTTCGAAGAGCGAATACAGAATTGTCTACTTGTAACAGAGGTTCTTGATGACCTGACGTACGTAGTTGGCGTGGATATTTGCAACTTTCAGGCTGATGCAAATACTTCAAACTTACATACAGCCTGCCTAGACTTCTATTTTCGAGACCTGTATTCTCTTGTGCAATGACATTGTTGGGAATGTGAATGAAGCGGTTGTACACAGTGTGATAAATCTATAATCTCATCTAATGAAAGCACTAGTGCACTAGTTGCACTTCCTTGACGATTTGTGATAATTTTCTCTATGAATTGGGACATGTTGGCAAAAGAGAAGTTGTAGCACTTTGATTTTTCTTTCCTACGGCTCTGATTTCACAATGATCTGATATGTGTAGCCCGAGATATGATCAAAATACTAGAGGTGTATCGGGATGCACCCACAAGTGCACTACTTTCACTTCCTTGGCCATTTGTGGAAATAATTTGTAAAAATTGGGAAATATTGTCAACATCAAAGTTGTAGCTATCCGTCTTAGCTTTCCAACAAACCAAGAATCGATTAATTTCAATTTGTACATGACAAGTTATGATCATTCAAAGTTGTAGGTGTACATTTTAACAATGTTCGCTCAGTACTAAGCGAACATTTGTAAAGATGTTCGCTCGGTACAGAGCGAACATTCTCACAAACGTTCGCTCAGGACAGAGCGACCATCGTCAAACGTGTTCGCTCCGTACTGAGCGAACATATTCACAAATGTTCGCTCAGTACTGAGCGAACATACCTTGGCTCTTTTTATTTTTTTATTTTTTTTATTTTTTCCGATTTTCTTTTCTTACTTCACTTAAATTTTTCATTTTTACCTTCTATTTATGAGTTTATCTTGAATAATTTCTAGTCAACCCAAACACAAGTTGATCTTGAGTAGTTTAGGGAGGTATAGCTTTTCATTTCCGACCAATTTGATGAACGTACAAAAACTATAAATTATCGTTTCTTGTATTTGTTAATTTGACTTATTCAACCATGTGTAATTTATTTGTGAGATGAAAAAAGATTAATTCGTATTGTAACTAATAAAACGAGACATCGACTTTTAAAACTACTCTTTTTAAGGACACACAATGACTTTGAGATAGGCCTCTTTTTATGGGACGGAAGGAGTGTGTTTTCCCATTCTATGGCTGACTGACAGTGGAGGAACCTTTTGCAAGATCCTCAACTGACCCGGCCAAAACGATTGGAGCACAAAGCAATATGGAAGCAGCTTCTGGTGCTTTAGTTTCTGCAACTAAACTATCAAGTGCCTGTTAAAGTGAAATCTGCATCTGAATCTGTTCCGGCACTTACCTTAAGGCTTTGGCATGTTTGACTAGCTTTTTTTCCCTAAGAAGATACAAGTGACGGCACAAGAGCAGATCTGGAGTCTTGGATTTACCCAGCAATGGAGGCAAATAAAGATTAAAATGACTCTGTAGCCAAGCATCAAAATTTATGAGGATGATACTAGTGGCCTAACATCACAGGATAGTGGACCCACAAGTACACTACTTTCACTTCCTTGGCGATTTGTGAACGTTTTTTGCATGAATTGGGAAATGTTGTCAATGGAAAAGTCGTAGCCCTTTAATTCAGCTTTCCTATGCCTCTAATTTCACCGTGATCTGACATGTGTAGCCCGAGATATGATAAAAATACTCGAGGTATGTCGGAACGGATCCACATGTGCACTAGTTTCACTTCCGCGGCGATTTGTATCAATTTTTTTGTATGAATTGGGAAATGTTGTGAACGTAAAAGTTGTAGGTATCCATCTTAGCTTTCCAAAGAACCGAGAATCGCCTAATTTCAATTTCTACATTACACGAAAGTAGCAGCCGAACACTATGCGTAGTTTCGGCCCAAATTTCCCAGGTTTCGGCCGAAGCTTGTGAAGGAGTTTCGGCCGAAGTTTCAGCCGAGGAGGAATTTCGGCCGAAGTTTCAGCCGAGGCTTGTGAAGGAGTTTCGGCCGAAGTTTCAGCCGAGGCTTGTGAAGGAGTTTCGGCCGAATGTTCAGCCGAAGTTTGTGAAGCGTTCAGAGGGCCGAGTTTTCAGCCGAACATTGCTATTGCATTCTTTTCTTTTTCTGACTCAATTCTTATTATGCTTATACCTTGTGTGTTGTGGATATCTCTCATTCAAGATGTTACATTTGACAAGTTACTTCTCTTGGTAGACGAACCACCATCACGAAAGGGGCTTTCCAAGATCGGATTACATGATCACCATATAAATGTTATGAAATATTTCTGGTACAAGGAAATAACCTTCAATCTCTGCTAGATTAAGAGAAGAACTTAATGATCTCAACTGCATTCGTCCACCCTCACCGAGACCTTATTCTGCACATCAGGAAGATCAATTAGCAATATGATAGTTCTAGTCGATGGATTGGTTGACATAACATGCTAAAAACTCCAATGCATGCTGGAATGAAGAGTAGAATACTATCTGAACTATTTACATGCTCTTCCCAGCTGTATAACGTCATGGCTTTCTGCTTCTTGGTGCAAAGGATTTCGCTCCACAAGAATCTGAACCTTGAAACTCCGGGGGAGAAGAAGGTTTCGGTTCATAGTTAAAAGAAGCAAGCGACGTCACGACATCCCACTATTATCATTATACTGCAAGTACCACAGAATCAGAATAAATCAACACAGCCCAGTAGAATGGAAAAAGCAACAGCAAAGTCGATCCCTAATATAAGAGAAACAACCAGAGAACCAGACAGTGGGCGTCTAACACTTTCCTTAATATACGAAACAGAAATTTTACGAATAACCAGAAAGATAACAGTAGGCGTCTAACACTATGATTCAGAAACTTTTTACAGTTAATTCCTTTCCTCACAATCTGCACCAGAAATAGTAATCTGCCTATGATAAACATGTACACACACTCTCTTATGATGTGAGGAGAGATGCCATACATTCACAAGCACTTGCCATCTATTATCATTGTTCAAATGACAACCCAAAACCATTTTACAATTCCTTGAAATTAGAAAAAGAAATAAAAATCAAACTCCTTCATGTGTATAGAGTGGATGCTTTATTCAACCTGTGAGGGAAGGGTGAAAAGAACCTCCATCGGGGCGTTCAGTTCACAACCATATACTACTTCACAGACGAGATAATTTTTCATGCAGCCAGTTGTCCAACATGATACATAAGCTTCTCACAACTACAACTACTGATGATAATAATCAAATTAACAGTGGATTATAATTAACATGCAACATCAGTTAGATTACCTGACAACTTTGAATATCAACCCTTTGAAGTCATTTATCAAGAAACAAATACCTTCAGAAGTTCCAAGATGAACTTAACAGCTTCTCTAGGGCTTTTCTTGTCTGAAGATCTGACCATAGCTACAGCATGTGGTATTGCCTGAAAAAAAGTAATTAATTTGAATCATTCAAGTAATAACCAAAAAATATGTCCATCAGCACACAAAACAATTTATTGTTTTCTTCATTCATTATTAGTGTAAGTGTCCCTTTAGTTTAAAAGATAGAACCCTGAGAAGAGACAATATAGGTTTGGTAAGGAGTGAGCACTATGGTAACAGGCAGAGCCAGATTTGACAGCTAAAACCAAAGAACTCCAATCTTGCTCGTGAAATCTTGCAAGTGCTCACAAATAAAAGTATGTGCGTGTTGAGGAAGGGAGCGGGACTAGCAAGTTCCTTTCAGTTGGATATGATGAACCACTTTGGACAAGCCCAGATCAGAAAATAAGATACAACTATTTTAATATTCTTTCCCTTCTTGTAGTGGGGTTGAGGAAGGGCACTATCTTTACGGAATGGAGGGAGTAAAAAAGAAAAAAACGAGTCAACCCTAAAATTGGCAAAGGTACCGAACTTTGTTCAAGAGCTCCACATTCATAAACCAATTAAGGAGATTTAATTGCAGTTTAAACTAATCATTTATATGTTTGCAGTGCAAAGTAAAAGCCTTCACTGGGGTTTTTGATGCAAGAACATCATATCTACCCCCATTAAAGGAAGAATAGATATGCACATTGGAAAGCAATTCTACCAAACACTCCATCTTAAAAATGAAACAAATCAAACAACCGACATCTGCTTGTTGAGGCTCTTGCTTTTCAGGACCCATATGCTTTTCCAACATTTGAAGGACAGCAACCTATAATAGAAGATATTGTTGAAAGTAAAAAAATTGAAGCTCCTACTGTAAACCAACTGAAACAAAGCAAGATGAAACAAACCAAATTGGATGTGTTGAGTACATTTGTATATGACTAACTCCTCAAAAGTATCAGCTGAAATAAGGGAAACAAAGCTTGGAAATTGGATCATTTCTATTAAAGGAAAGACAACAGACACAGCAGTCAAAATTCTGGTAAAACGGATAAAACCGTTGTGGAAGGATGTGAAAACCATTGTTAAAGAGCATGTGCAGTTTCCATTTTTTCTTTCTGTTTTGAGTAGTCTGGAGTTGATAGATAATCATTCTCACTGTAACACATTTTTTGGAACTGCAAGTAATTGTTCTTACATCCAGATTTAAAATCCCTGCTGTCGTGCTGTTGTGCAGTTCTAAAATCCTCGGCATCGGTTTGCTGGAAATAAAAAATTTCCTGAACAAATAGCCGAACCCCTTTGTCTCGCAGTGGACTTCAACGCTTAGAAGTGGAACTAATCCAGGTTCACGAGGTTCTTGAAACTAATCTGCAGATGCTGTCACTTCAGAAGCTTGGACTTATGGAATCATCTGTGCATCCAAATCACCTTGTATCTTTTAACCTGCAAGCGAACCAAACCAGTGAAGCAAATCAATATACAAGTGCACTACTTTCACTTCCTCGGTGATTTGTGCACGTTTTTTGTACGAATAGGGAAATGTTGTCAACAGAAAAGTTGTAGCCCTTCAGGTGAGCTGTCCTATGACTCTGATTGCACCATGACTTGATATGTGTATCCAAGGATATGATCGAAATAGTAGAGGTGTGTCGGGATGGACCCACAAGTGCACTACTTTTAGTTTCTTGGCGATTTGTGAACATTTTTTGTTTGAATCGGGAAATGTTGTAAACAGAAAAATTGTATCCCTCTAGGTCAGCTTTCCTATGCTTCTAATGCCACCATGATCTGATACTCGTAGGTCGAGATATGATCAAAATACTAGAGTGGTGTCAGGGGGGACCCACAAGTGCACTGCTTTCACTTCGTTGGCGTTTTGTGTAAATTTTTTGTATGAACTAGGAAATGTTGTCAACGGAAAAGTTGTAGATATCCGTCTTAGCTTTCCAAAGAACCAAGAATCACCTTATTTCAATTTCTAGATCACACGTTATGCTCATCCAAACTTGAACATGCATATTTCAATATGTTCGGCGAGTATCCACCGAACATTTGTCAAATGTTCGGCGAGAACCCACCGTACGTTTTTCAAATGTTCGGCGAGAACCCACCGAACGTTTATCAAATGTTCGGCGTGTACGCACCGAATATTCGTCAAATGTTCGGTGAGCACCCACCGAACGTTCCTTTTTTTTTTCCACATACTTCACTTATGTCCTCCTTACCCACAAGTAATTTCCTCCTCCAAGATTTTTTGCAAAGGTTACACAGCACACTGAGGCTACTAGGAGGTAAATGCATGCATAAATGCAGATCATTGGCATCTGTTTATATGAATTACATGCTGCATTAGATACATACACATCATCCATAAAAAGTGGAACAAAGATACTTCCAAGTGGTTAGATAAGTTGTTCCCTAGATTATAAAAGGTCCAGAATCTTATCCATCAACAGTTACAAATCCCAAACCATACAAAGCAACAAATTGTAGTTCAACAAAAAACGGAACAAGGTGAAGGGAAATCATGTCATATTGTCGACAATGACATCTGTTTATATGAAACAGGCCACCATCTTGTTCGAGCAGAAAATTGTAAAAAAGGATAGCCCCAAAAGTATGCTTTATGACGTAACTTCAAAAATATAAAGAGCAATCTTAACTTATATTAATTGGCCAAAGTGACACAGAAAGATGGATCAATACCTACTAATCTTGTCTTGAGATAGTTGGGCAGCAAATGAATCAAGTTCTGTGGCCTCAGCAATATTATTGTGATCTATGGTCCAAATACGCACGATACCATCAGAGCAAGCTGTTACTATATCACCATTTTTCCTAGAATTTGGCATCCCAAACACAACCAGGATGCTCTATGGTCTGCACACAAACTCCATATTGCTAATGAAGATGGTGTTCGTTCTGCTCCGTGGATGTAGAATTTACAATACCACAACAGCGGGAGCCATCATAGCTGAGTGCTTTGCAGCAATAATCTTATTCTTTTCACCATGAGTCGGAGGTGTATTTTCTGCAATTCGTGCAGCCTCCTCTGGGACAAAAGAAACTGATTTGATGCACCAAAGATGACAATAAAATGCTTCAGACAGTGAGAAGGCAAGTTTCACTTCCCTCTTTTTTTTTATAAGAAACAGAGGATTTATTCAAAGAACGGTCCAAGGGATGAGAAATCCCTAACGCAATTTCAACATACTTCCTTGCAGATAACAACTCTGCTATTTCAGCTTTAAAAAGTAGAAAATTTGCAACTCAATCAGTATCTTTTAATATCACATCACTTTCCTTTCAGATAAAAAACCAAAATTATAAACAATAAATTCTACAAGAATTTAAATTATATGGAACCTCTGAAACCAGAAAGAATATCAGTATCCATTAAACACTACGTAGTGAACGTGTAGCTCCCAAGAGAAAACGAAGATGATAATCAAACAACAGAGAAAAGGAGGAAAGAGTCTTACATCTTGGGGCCATACATAAACCAGAGAAAAAAAGTTGAAACCATGAGTGGTATCGGTCCCATATCGTAGCAATGTGGAGAATGAACTGAGAAAGGAATATTGTGATCTTGGAATCGAAAGGGCCAAAAATTCTTCCGCTCACATAAAAAGGATCCTAGATGAAACTGCAAGCTGATATTTCTATTTCTTTCCGCTCCAAAATGTATCCAGAAAGTTTTCTTTCCTCATGAGATGCGGTGATAGTTGATTCTTCATGTTTTTCTAGTTGATAGCTGACAATTAGACAACGGACTCTACTCAATCTGCGTAACTCCAGACCTGTAAATAGGCAGCACCTCAACAATTCCATTAGCTAATGCTCTTCTAAACACACAAGGCTTCAACGTCTTCCCTTTCAAAATTTTCGTTGCTCAACTTGATTTTGGGATTTATTGGCAAAACGTTCCAGCTCTTTGTAGTCAAAACCTAGTGTGATTACCCACTCAATAATCTTCTTGCCACATAACCAAATATTGTATCAACACCACCATAATTAATTTGTAACTCACTTAGATACGGATACAACAACAAACATAATTCATGAAGGATAGTGAAATAATTAACACAATCAGAGCAATACTCTCAATTTATGGCTACGGAATTAGATGGTTCTTCTTGAACAGAAAGGCTGCTAATAGGTTAAGTTTCACATTTAGTTCTTCTTTCTTTCAGTTCTTTTTGTTATAAACTTTACAACCTCTTCCATTTTTCATCCGTATTGATAAATTAAATGTTAACACATGATATCATCATCAGCTTTTATTGATCCGTTTTCTGTTTGTACGTTTTGTTATTCTATTAGTAAATACGATTGCACGTTTGCTGAGTGTGGTGATTTGTGACTTGGATACACTCAGAATAGATTGGAAACTGATTCGGATCAGAATTGGACTGGAAAATGCAGTCTTGGAGCTGGATTGAAGAGCAGTTACAAAAGCTGTTAAACTCTGTTCTAACTGTCAAGTGCAACGGTTATTGCTAAAAACCGTTGTCTTTCCCAGCGCAGCAGTTTTTCCAGAATTTATTTCAGCTGTTTTCTTGGATCCATTTAATTTTTTTTTTCTTCCAGTTGTAAAAGCATTATTGAGAGATCATTCTAGAGAGCTAATTCATCTATCTATAGAGAGAAGGGGCTGGGTTCTAGAGTGAGAAACTCAAGAGGGTTTGAGCTATGTTTTGCTTTAATCTTGGGTTGGTTATCTCATGGTTTTGATTGCATTTCTCTTGTAATCATGTACTGTTTTCGATCATAGTGAAGATGGTATTCGTTCTGCTCCGTGGATGTAGACCATAAGTTCGAACCACGTAATTCTTTGGTCTGATAGCTTTACAGTTTTGCATTTCATTTCTTTTGTGGTTGGAGTTGATATTTTATGTTCTTGATTTGATTCCCTTAACACTGGGAGAGTCTTAAATTTGGAAACAACTGATTATTTGTTCATTCTCAGGTTTCCGAGAAGTAGAATTTAAAATACCACAACAGCGGGAGCCATCATAGCTGAGTACTTTGCAGCAATAATCTTATTCTTTTCACCATGAGTCGGAGGTGTATTTTCTGCAATTCGTGCAGCCTCCTCTTTCCGCAGTTAACACAGTATTAGGCAAAGAAGCATGAATTTCGTTTACCGGATCCTATCGGAGTAGAATTGTAGCAGTTTGAGAAGAAAAATAGAAATAATTATGTGTGTTGTATGTAAAGATGCACTTGAAATAACAAATAATGGGTGCCTATCTATGTTATATTCCTCATACCATCAATAATGGCTCATCACGACGATAGGCTGAAGCCTTATCGCAGGAAGACTGAATAAACTACATGTTAAATTTTTAGGAGATTCCCTGTTTTCACTTACCGAAGCACATTCTTCAGGTGTTAAAAATGGAATTTCCAAGGGAGTATAGTTTCTCATCCTAATAGCCTATCTTAAAAAGACTCAGAGATTGAATTTCATAAAAAGATAAAATCTGTTGAAGATGAAGATACAAGAGTTGAGATAAAATCCGTATGCATGAGCTAATCTCATGCATAACTTCTTAAGCTAACTAACATCTATTCTTAACTGGCCTGTGTGAAACATGCCAACTGATTACATCAATGCTTGATAATCAGTTTCAAGTTTAGAGAACAGCTCGACTAAAGCTGCCAGAATTTCTTTCATTCTCAAGAGATGCGAAACTTATTTACTGGTCCCTACCCTTGACAGCAAGAATGCTGCACACTCTTCTTCCAGTCTCTCAATATCAGCAGCATAAGGTAAATGGGAATATCACAGTATGTACTTTATCTTTGCCGGGAGTTTGTTTTCTCTTGTTACTCGTTCTTGGGGTTTCTTCCTGTCAGTTTTTGTTGATTTTATTATTGACTTCTGTGAAGTAATTGTCACCTTCACCTATAATGTGAACAAGAGAATAAAGTCGATCGAGAAAAGACATTGAGACAAACAGAACAGTGTATTACTTTGCCATGATCTTCCCTAGCAGATCTAGGGACATCTTTATCAGAAGCATGTTTGGAACGTCCACTCTTTTTACTATCTTCTCCCCTCAAAGAGGACCCATGATCCTCAGCAATTGTGGTTCTGAATCTCTTGCACAACAATCACCATTCTTTTCTTCAGAAATAGGCTCTCCTTCACAGAAGCACTATCAACATATATCACAATAACCAAGTTCCCCTTTGCTGCCCGATCCGGTGATTGTGCTTCAGAATCACTGCCATCCTCTTTCCACAGACAGTGGTTTACCCTTTTTAGCTGAGTCTGCACCTCCCTTTTCCCCGAGCGCCAGTGTTTCTTTGCTTATGAAACAGATTCTCCTTCAAATGCTTTCTGAGATGCAGCATCAGAACGTATACCACATCTTCCAAAACCAAGTTCCCCTTCCCTTTTCTGCCTGTTCCAGTGACCGTGCTTCAGAATCACTCGTACGTACATAGCTATTCCTCAGTGTAACTTCGTTAGGCAACGATTTATCCTTTGCGAAGATGGCGAAACTGTATTACAGAAAGAGGGGTACAAATCTATCTCATAAGACGTATTTGCTTCAAAAGCTATGTGGACACAACATGCATTTAAGACATAGAAGGTGATGCTAATTAAGCACCACATGTAAGGCGAGAGCTATATTATCAGAGAGCAACAATAGTTTGCACAAGTGGCAAACGTTTCAAGATTAAGGTGTGGCGTTGGAAAGAAACGGAGCCAAGAGCCAACTACGAGGATCATATAGCACTTGATGCTCTCCGTTTGGATATGGATTTTGAGCATCATAAGCAATTCTTTTGTTAGTTTTGTTTGTGCATGATATCATTTAAGCCAAATTTGTTGTATTGTGGTGCATTGGGGAGTAGTGATTTGTGCATTTGTACATTAACGTTCACATAAATTTCGCATACTCCCCAATAAAAAACACTTTTTTAAATTTCAAATTTTTGAACATTTTGTATCATTTTCCAGTAGCCATAGCTTTGCAATGCATCTAGTTTCACCTAAAAATCATTTTTGTAGCCCAAGTTATGACTAAAATACTAAAGGTATGCTGGAAAGTACCTCAATATGCACCATAGTCACTTCCGTTGAGCTTTTGGCTACTTTCTTGCAAGAAATTTGGAATGGTTCCAACACAAAAGTTGTAGCTAATTCACTTAGCTTTCTTAAAATATTTGAGTCACTTTGGGGAGGTTCCTACAGTAGGAGTTGTGATCGTGCATTTATACATTAACGTTCGTATAAAGTTCACATCTAATTGGCCCCAAATAAAAAGCACTTTTTGAAATTTTCTTTTCATTTTCTAGTAGCCCTATGTGTTAGCTTTCCAACGCATCTTGTTTCACTTTAAAATCATTTTTTTAGCCCAAGATATGATCAAAATACTAAAGGTATGCCGAAAACTACCTTACAATGCACCACTGTCACTTCCTTTGAGCTTTTGGAACCTTTCTTGCAAGAACTTTGGAATAGTTCTATCACAAAAGTTGTAGCTAACTCACTTACCTTTCCAAAAACAAAAGATTCACTTCGTGGAGGTTCCTACATGGGGAGTAGTGATTTGTGCATTTGTACATTAACGTTTATATAAATTTCGCATACAATAGGCCACGATAAAAAGCACTTTTTTAAATTTCAAAATTTTGAACATTTTGTATCCTTTTCCAATAGCCCTATGTGTGAGCTTTGCAATGCATCTAGTTTCACCTAAAAATCATTTTTGTACCCCAAGTTATGACTAAAATACTAAAGGTATGCTGGAAAGTACCTCAAAATGCACCATAGTCACTTCCGTTGAGCTTTTGGCCACTTTCTATCACAACTCCTATAGTATTTTTATCATATCTTGAGCTTTTGGCCACTTTCTTGCAAGAAATTTGGAATGGTTCTAACATAAAAGTTGTAGCTAATTCACTTAGCTTTCTAAAAATATTTGAGTCACTTTGGGGAGGTTCCTACAGTAGGAGTTGTGATCGTGCATTTATACATTAACGTTCGTATAAAGTTCACATCAAATTGGCCCCAAATAAAAAGAACTTTTTGAAATTTTCTAGTAGCCCTATGTGTTAGCTTTCCAACGCATCTTGTTTCACTTTAAAATCATTTTTTTAGTCCAAGATATGATCAAAATACTAAAGGTATGCCGAAAACTACCTTACAATGCACCACTGTCACTTCCTTTGAGCTTTTGGAACCTTTCTTGCAAGAACTTTGGAATAGTTCTATCACAAAAGTTGTAGCTAACTCACTTACCTTTCCAAAAACAAAAGATTCACTTCGTGGAGGTTCCTACATGGGGAGTAGTGATTTGTGCATTTGTACATTAACGTTTAGATAAATTTCGCATACAATAGGCCACGATAAAAAGCACTTTTTTAAATTTCAAAATTTTGAACATTTTGTATCCTTTTCCAGTAGCCCTGTGTGTGAGCTTTGCAATGCATCTAGTTTCACCTAAAAATCATTTTTGTACCCCAAGTTATGACTAAAATACTAAAGGTATGCTGGAAAGTACCTCAAAATGCACCATAGTCACTTCCGTTGAGCTTTTGGCCACTTTCTATCACAACTCCTATAGTATTTTTATCATATCTTGAGCTTTTGGCCACTTTCTTGCAAGAAATTTGGAATGGTTCTAACATAAAAGTTGTAGCTAATTCACTTAGCTTTCTAAAAATATTTGAGTCACTTTGGGGAGGTTCCTACAGTAGGAGTTGTGATCGTGCATTTATACATTAACGTTCGTATAAAGTTCACATCTAATTGGCCCCAAATAAAAAGAACTTTTTGAAATTTTCTAGTAGCCCTATGTGTTAGCTTTCCAACGCATCTTGTTTCACTTTAAAATCATTTTTTTAGCCCAAGATATGATCAAAATACTAAAGGTATTCCGAAAACTACCTTACAATGCACCACTGTCACTTCCTTTGAGCTTTTGGAACCTTTCTTGCAAGAACTTTGGAATAGTTCTATCACAAAAGTTGTAGCTAACTCACTTACCTTTCCAAAAACAAAAGATTCACTTCGTGGAGGTTCCTACATGGGGAGTAGTGATTTGTGCATTTGTACATTAACGTTTAGATAAATTTCGCATACAATAGGCCACGATAAAAAGCACTTTTTTAAATTTCAAAATTTTGAACATTTTGTATCCTTTTCCAGTAGCCCTGTGTGTGAGCTTTGCAATGCATCTATTTTCACCTAAAAATCATTTTTGTACCCCAAGTTATGACTAAAATACTAAAGGTATGCTGGAAAGTACCTCAAAATGCACCATAGTCACTTCCGTTGAGCTTTTGTCCACTTTCTATCACAACTCCTATAGTATTTTTATCATATCTTGAGCTTTTGGCCACTTTCTTGCAAGAAATTTGGAATGGTTCTAACATAAAAGTTGTAGCTAATTCACTTAGCTTTCTAAAAATATTTGAGTCACTTTGGGGAGGTTCCTACAGTAGGAGTTGTGATCGTGCATTTATACATTAACGTTCGTATAAAGTTCACATCTAATTGGCCCCAAATAAAAAGAACTTTTTGAAATTTTCTAGTAGCCCTATGTGTTAGCTTTCCAACGCATCTTGTTTCACTTTAAAATCATTTTTTTAGCCCAAGATATGATCAAAATACTAAAGGTATGCCGAAAACTACCTTACAATGCACCACTGTCACTTCCTTTGAGCTTTTGGAACCTTTCTTGCAAGAACTTTGGAATAGTTCTATCACAAAAGTTGTAGCTAACTCACTTACCTTTCCAAAAACAAAAGATTCACTTCGTGGAGGTTCCTACATGGGGAGTAGTGATTTGTGCATTTGTACATTAACGTTTAGATAAATTTCGCATACAATAGGCCACGATAAAAAGCACTTTTTTTAAATTTCAAAATTTTGAACATTTTGTATCCTTTTCTACTAGCCCTGTGTGTGAGCTTTGCAATGCATCTAGTTTTACCTAAAAATCATTGTTGTAGCCCAAGTTATGACTAAAATACTAAAGGTATGCTGGAAAGTACCTCAAAATGCACCATAGTCACTTCCGTTGAGCTTTTGGCCACTTTCTTGCAAGAAATTTGGAATGGTTCCAACATAAAAGTTGTAGCTAATTCACTTAGCTTTCTAAAAATATTTGAGTCACTTTAGGGAGGTTCCTACAGTAGGAGTTGTGATCGTCCATTTATACATTAACGTTCGTATAAAGTTCACATCTAATTGGCCCCAAATAAAAAGCAGTTTTTGAAATTTTCTTTTCATTTTCTAGTAGCCCTATGTGTTAGCTTTCCAATGCATCTTATTTCACTTTAAAATCATTTTTTTAGCCCAAGATATGATCAAAATACTATAGGTATGCCGAAAACTACCTTACAATGCACCACTGTCACTTCCTTTGAGCTTTTGGAACCTTTCTTGCAAGAACTTTGGAATAGTTCTATCACAAAAGTTGTAGCTAACTCACTTACCTTTGCAAAAACAAAACATTCACTTCGTGGAGGTTCCTACATGGGGAGTAGTGATTTGTGCATTTGTAAATTAACGTTTATATAAATTTCGCATACAATAGGCCACGATAAAACGCACTTTTTTAAATTTCAAATTTTTTAACATTTTGTATCCTTTTCTAGTAGCCCTGTGTGTGAGCTTTGCAATGCATCTAGTTTTACCTAAAAATCATTTTTGTAGCCCAAGTTATGACTAAAATACTAAAGGTACGCTGGAAAGTACCTCAAAATGCACCATAGTCACTTCCGTTGAGCTTTTGGCCACTTTCTTGAAAGAAATTTGGAATGGTTCCAACATAAAAGTTGTAGCTAATTCACTTAGCTTTCTAAAAATATTTGAGTCACTTTAGGGAGGTTCCTACAGTAGGAGTTGTGATCGTGCATTTATACATTAACGTTCGTATAGAGTTCACATCTAATTGGCCCCAAATAAAAAGTAGTTTTTGAAATTTTCTTTTCATTTTCTAGTAGCCCTATGTGTTAGCTTTCCAACGCATCTTATTTCACTTCAAAATCATTTTTTTTAGCCTAAGATATGATCAAAATACTATAGGTATGCCGAAAACTACCTTACAATGCACCACTGTCACTTCCTTTGAGCTTTTGGAACCTTTCTTGCAAGAACTTTGGAATATTTCTATCACAAAAGTTGTAGCTAACTCACTTACCTTTCCGAAAACAAAAGATTCACTTCGTGGAGGTTCCTACATGGGGAGTAGTGATTTGTGCATTTGTACATTAACGTTCATATAAATTTCGCATACAATAGGCCCCAATAAAAAGCACTTTTTGAAATTTCAACTTTTTGAACATTTTGTATCCTTTTCCAGTAGCCCTGTGTGTTAGCTTTGCAATGCATCTAGTTTCACCTAAAAATCATTTTTGTAGCCCAAGTTATGACTAAAATACTAAAGGTATGCTGGAAAGTACCTCAAAATGCACCATAGTCACTTCCGTTGAGCTTTTGGCCACTTTCTTGCAAGAAATTTGGAATGGTTCCAACACAAAAGTTGTAGGTAATTCACTTAGCTTTCTAAAAATATTTGAGTCACTTTAGGGAGGTTCCTACAGTAGGAGTTGTGATCGTGCATTTATACATTAACGTTCGTATAGAGTTCACATCTAATTGGCCCCAAATAAAAAGCAGTTTTTGAAATTTTCTTTTCATTTTCTAGTAGCCCTATGTGTTAGCTTTCCAACGCATCTTATTTCACTTTAAAATCATTTTTTTAGCCTAAGATATGATCAAAATACTATAGGTATGCCGAAAACTACCTTACAATGCACCACTGTCACTTCCTTTGAGCTTTTGGAACCTTTCTTGCAAGAACTTTGGAATAGTTCTATCACAAAAGTTGTAGCTAACTCACTTACCTTTCCGAAAACAAAAGATTCACTTCGTGGAGGTTCCTACATGGGGAGTTGTGATTTGTGCATTTGTACATTAACGTTCATATAAATTTCGCATACAATAGGCCCCAATAAAAAGCACTTTTTGAAATTTCAACTTTTTGAACATTTTGTATCCTTTTCCAGTAGCCCTGTGTGTTAGCTTTGCAATGCATCTAGTTTCACCTAAAAATCATTTTTTTAGCCCAAGTTATGACTAAAATACTAAAGGTATGCTGGAAAGTACCTCAAAATGCACCATAGTCACTTCCGTTGAGCTTTTGGCCACTTTCTTGCAAGAAATTTGGAATGGTTCCAACACAAAAGTTGTAGCTAATTCACATAGCTTTCTAAAAATATTTGAGTCACTTTGGGGAGGTTCCTACAGTAGGAGTTGTGATCGTGCATTTATACATTAACGTTCGTATACAGTTCACATCTAATTGGCCCCAAATAAAAAGCAGTTTTTGAAATTTTCTTTTCATTTTCTAGTAGCCCTATGTGTTAGCTTTCCAATGCATCTTATTTCACTTTAAAATCATTTTTTTAGCCCAAGATATGATCAAAATACTATAGGTATGCCGAAAACTACCTTACAATGCACCACTGTCACTTCCTTTGAGCTTTTGGAACCTTTCTTGCAAGAACTTTGGAATAGTTCTATCACAAAAGTTGTAGCTAACTCACTTACCTTTGCAAAAACAAAACATTCACTTCATGGAGGTTCCTACATGGGGAGTAGTGATTTGTGCATTTGTACATTAACGTTTATATAAATTTCGCATACAATAGGCCACGATAAAACGCACTTTTTTAAATTTCAAATTTTTTAACATTTTGTATCCTTTTCTAGTAGCCCTGTGTGTGAGCTTTGCAATGCATCTAGTTTTACCTAAAAATCATTTTTGTAGCCCAAGTTATGACTAAAATACTAAAGGTACGCTGGAAAGTACCTCAAAATGCACCATAGTCACTTCCGTTGAGCTTTTGGCCACTTTCTTGCAAGAAATTTGGAATGGTTCCAACATAAAAGTTGTAGCTAATTCACTTAGCTTTCTAAAAATATTTGAGTCACTTTAGGGAGGTTCCTACAGTAGGAGTTGTGATCGTGCATTTATACATTAGCGTTCGTATAGAGTTCACATCTAATTGGCCCCAAATAAAAAGCACTTTTTGAAATTTTCTTTTCATTTTCTAGTAGCCCTATGTG
Organism: Ajuga chamaepitys; assembly: GCA_958295605.1. Taxonomy (NCBI): domain Eukaryota; kingdom Viridiplantae; phylum Streptophyta; class Magnoliopsida; order Lamiales; family Lamiaceae; genus Ajuga; species Ajuga chamaepitys. The sequence goes on from OY282508.1 coordinate 124,183, forward strand.
TTAGCTTTCCAACGCATCTTATTTCACTTCAAAATCAATTTTTTAGCCTAAGATATGATCAAAATACTATAGGTATGCCGAAAACTACCTTACAATGCACCACTGTCACTTCCTTTGAGCTTTTGGAACCTTTCTTGCAAGAACTTTGGAATATTTCTATCACAAAAGTTGTAGCTAACTCACTTACCTTTCCGAAAACAAAAGATTCACTTCGTGGAGGTTCCTACATGGGGAGTAGTGATTTGTGCATTTGTACATTAACGTTCATATAAATTTCGCATACAATAGGCCCCAATAAAAAGCACTTTTTGAAATTTCAACTTTTTGAACATTTTGTATCCTTTTCCAGTAGCCCTGTGTGTTAGCTTTGCAATGCATCTAGTTTCACCTAAAAATCATTTTTGTAGCCCAAGTTATGACTAAAATACTAAAGGTATGCTGGAAAGTACCTCAAAATGCACCATAGTCACTTCCGTTGAGCTTTTGGCCACTTTCTTGCAAGAAATTTGGAATGGTTCCAACATAAAAGTTGTAGCTAATTCACTTAGCTTTCTAAAAATATTTGAGTCACTTTAGGGAGGTTCCTACAGTAGGAGTTGTGATCGTGCATTTATACATTAACGTTCGTATAGAGTTCACATCTAATTGGCCCCAAATAAAAAGCAGTTTTTGAAATTTTCTTTTCATTTTCTAGTAGCCCTATGTGTTAGCTTTCCAACGCATCTTATTTCACTTTAAAATCATTTTTTTAGCCTAAGATATGATCAAAATAATATAGGTATGCCGAAAACTACCTTACAATGCACCACTGTCACTTCCTTTGAGCTTTTGGAACCTTTCTTGCAAGAACTTTGGAATAGTTCTATCACAAAAGTTGTAGCTAACTCACTTACCTTTCCGAAAACAAAAGATTCACTTCGTGGAGGTTCCTACATGGGGAGTTGTGATTTGTGCATTTGTACATTAACGTTCATATAAATTTCGTATACAATAGGCCCCAATAAAAAGCACTTTTTGAAATTTCAACTTTTTGAACATTTTGTATCCTTTTCCAGTAGCCCTGTGTGTTAGCTTTGCAATGCATCTAGTTTCACCTAAAAATCATTTTTTTAGCCCAAGTTATGACTAAAATACTAAAGGTATGCTGGAAAGTACCTCAAAATGCACCATAGTCACTTCCGTTGAGCTTTTGGCCACTTTTTTGCAAGAAATTTGGAATGGTTCCAACACAAAAGTTGTATCTAATTCACTTAGCTTTCTAAAAATATTTGAGTCACTTTGGGGAGGTTCCTACAGTAGGAGTTGTGATCCTACATTTATACATTAACGTTCGTAAAAAGTTCACATCTAATTGGCCCCAAATAAAAAGCACTTTTTGAAATTTTCTTTTCATTTTCTAGTAGCCCTATGTGTTAGCTTTCCAACGCATCTTGTTTCACTTTAAAATCATTTTTTTAGCCCAAGATATGATCAAAATACTATAGGTATGCCGAAAACTACCTTACAATGCACCACTGTCACTTCCTTTGAGCTTTTGGAACCTTTCTTGCAAGAACTTTGGAATAGTTCTATCACAAAAGTTGTAGCTAACTCACTTACCTTTCCAAAAACAAAAGATTCACTTCGTGGAGGTTCCTACATGGGGAGTAGTGATTTGTGCATTTGTACATTAACGTTTATATAAATTTCGCATACAATAGGCCACGATAAATAGCACTTTTTTAAATTTCAAAATTTTGAACATTTTGTATCCTTTTCCAGTAGCCCTATGTGTGAGCTTTGCAATGCATCTAGTTTCACCTAAAAATCATTTTTGTAGCCCAAGTTATGACTAAAATACTAAAGGTATGCTGGAAAGTACCTCAAAATGCACCATAGTCACTTCCGTTGAGCGTTTGGCCACTTTCTTGCAAGAAATTTGGAATGGTTCCAACATAAAAGTTGTAGCTAATTCACTTAGCTTTCTAAAAATATTTGAGTCACTTTGGGGAGGTTCCTACAGTAGGAGTTGTGATCGTGCATTTATACATTAACGTTCGTATAAAGTTCACATCTAATTGGCCCCAAATAAAAAGCACTTTTTGAAATTTTATTTTCATTTTCTAGTAGCCCTATGTGTTAGCTTTCCAACGCATCTTGTTTCACTTTAAAATCATTTTTTTAGCCCAAGATATGAACAAAATACTACAGGTATGCCGAAAACTACCTTACAATGCACCACTATCACTTCCTTTGAGCTTTTGGAACCTTTCTTGCAAGAACATTGGAATAGTTCTATCACAAAAGTTGTAGCTAACTCACTTACCTTTCCAAAAACAAAAGATTCACTTCGTGGAGGTTCCTACATGGGGAGTAGTGATTTGTGTATTTGTACATTAACGTTCACATAAATTTCGCATACAATAGGCCCCAATAAAAAGCACTTTTTGAAATTTCAACTTTTTGAACATTTTGTATCCTTTTCCAGTAGCCCTGTGTGTAAGCTTTGCAATTCATCTAGTTTCACCAAAAAATCATTTTTGTAGCCCAAGTTATGACTAAAATACTAAAGGTATGCTGGAAAGTACCTCAAAATGCACCATAGTCACTTCCGTTGAGCTTTTAGCCACTTTCTTGCAAAAAATTTGGAATGGTTCCAACATAAAAGTTGTAGCTAATTCACTTAGCTTTCTAAAAATATTTGAGTCACTTTTGGGAGGTTCCTACAATAGGAGTTGTGATCGTGCATTTATACATTAACGTTCGTATAAAGTTCACATCTAATTAGCCCCAAATAAAAAGCACTTTTTGAAATTTTCTTTTCATTTTCTAATAGCCCTATGTGTTAGCTTTCCAACGCATCTTGTTTCACTTTAAAATCATTTTTTTAGCCCAAGATATGATAAAAATACTATAGGTATGCCGAAAACTACCTTACAATGCACCACTGTCACTTCCTTTGAGCTTTTGGAACCTTTCTTGCAAGAACTTTGGAATAGTTCTATCACAAACGTTGTAGCTAACTCACTTACCTTTCCAAAAACAAAAGATTCACTTCGGGGAGGTTCCTACATGGGAAGTAGTGATTTGTGCATTTGTACATTAACGTTCATATAAATTTCGCATACAATAGGCCACGATAAAAAGCACTTTTTTAAATATCAAATTTTTGAAAATTTTGTATCCTTTTCCAGTAGCCATGTGTGTTAGCTTTGCAATGCATCTAGTTTCACCTAAAAATCATTTTTGTAGCCCAAGTTATGACTAAAATACTAAAGGTATGCTGGAAAGTACCTCAAAATGCACCATAGTCACTTCCGTTGAGCTTTTGGCCACTTTCTTGCAAGAAATTTGGAATGGTTCCAACATAAAAGATGTAGCTAATTCACTTAGCTTTCTAAAAATATTTGAGTCACTTTGGGGAGGTTCCTACAGTAGGAGTTGTGATCGTGCATTTATACATTATTGTTCGTATAAAGTTCACATCAAATTGGCCCCAAATAAAAAGCACTTTTTGAAATTTTCTTTTCATTTTCTAGTAGCCCTATGTGTTAGCTTTCCAACGCATCTTGTTTCACTTTAAAATCATTTTTTTAGCCTAAGATATGATCAAAATACTATAGGTATGCCGAAAACTACCTTACAATGCACCACTGTCACTTCCTTTGAGCTTTTGGAACCTTTCTTGCAAGAACTTTGGAATAGTTCTATCCAAAAAGTTGTAGCTAACTCACTTACCTTTCCAAAAACAAAAGATTCACTTCGTGGAGGTTCCTACATGGGGAGTAGTGATTTGTGCATTTGTACATTAATGCTCACATAAATCTCGTATACAATAGGCCCCAATAAAAAGCACTTTTTTAAATTTCAAATTTTTGAACATTTTGTATCCTTTTCAAGTAGCCCTGTCTATTAGCTTTGCAATGCATCTAGTTTCACCTAAAAATCATTTTTGTAGCCCAAGTTATGACTAAAACACTAAAGGTATGCTGGAAAGTACCTCAAAATGCACCATAGTCACTTCCGTTGAGCTTTTGGCCACTTTCTTGCAAGAAATTTGGAATGGTTCCAACATAAAAGTTGTAGCTAATTCACTTAGCTTTCTAAAAATATTTGAGTCACTTTAGGGAGGTTCTTACAGTAGGAGTTGTGATCGTGCATTTATACATTAACGTTCGTATAAAGTTCACATCTAATTGGCCCCAAATAAAAAGCACTTTTTGAAATTTTCTTTTCATTTTAAAGTAGCCCTATGTGTTAGCTTTCCAACGCATCTTGTTTCACTTTAAAATCATTTTTTTAGCCCAAGATATGATCAAAATACTATAGGTATGCCGAAAACTACCTTACAATGCACCACTGTCACTTCCTTTGAGCTTTTGGAACCTTTCTTGCAAGAACTTTGGAATAGTTCTATCACAAAAGTTGTAGCTAACTCACTTACCTTTCAAAAAACAAAAGATTCACTTCGTGGAGGTTCCTACATGGGGAGTAGTGATTTGTGCATTTGTACATTAACGTTCACATAAATCTCGTATACAATAGGCCCCAATAAAAAGCACTTTTTTAAATTTCAAATTTTTGAACATTTTGTATCCTTTTCCAGTAGCCCTGTCTGTTAGCTTTGCAATGCATCTAGTTTCACCTAAAAATCATTTTTGTAGCCCAAGTTATGACTAAAACACTAAAGGTATGCTGGAAAGTACCTCAAAATGCACCATAGTCACTTCCGTTGAGCTTTTGGCCACTTTCTTGCAAGAAATTTGGAATGGTTCCAACATAAAAGTTGTAGCTAATTCACTTAGCTTTCTAAAAATATTTGAGTCACTTTAGGGAGGTTCTTACAATAGGAGTTGTGATCGTGCATTTATACATTAACGTTCGTATAAAGTTCACATCTAATTAGCCCCAAATAAAAAGCACTTTTTGAAATTTTCTTTTCATTTTCCAGTAGCCCTATGTGTTAGCTTTCCAACGCATCTTGTTTCACTTTAAAATAATTGTTTTAGCCCAAGATATGATCAAAATACTATAGGTATGCCGAAAACTACCTTACAATGCACCACTGTCACTTCCTTTGAGCTTTTGGAACCTTTCTTGCAAGAACTTTGGAATAGTTCTATCACAGAAGTTGTAGCTAACTCACTTACCTTTCCAAAAACAAAAGATTCACTTCGTGGAGGTTCCTACATGGGGAGTAGTGATTTGTGCAGTTGTACATTAACGTTCATATAAATTTCGCATACAATAGGCCCCAATAAAAAGCACTTTTTGAAATTTCAACTTTTTGAACATTTTGTATCCTTTTCTAGTAGCCCTGTGTGTTAGCTTTTCAATGCATTTAGTTTCACCTAAAAATCATTTTTTTAACCCAAGTTATGACTAAAATACTAAAGGTATGCTGGAAAGTACCTCAAAATGCACCATAGTCACTTCCGTTGAGCTTTTGGCCACTTTCTTGCAAGAAATTTGGAATGGTTCCAACATAAAAGTTGTAGCTAATTAACTTAGCTTTCTAAAAATATTTGAGTCAATTTGGGTAGGTTCCTACAATAGGAGTTGTGATCGTGCATTTATACATTAACGTTCGTATAAAGTTCACATCTAATTAGCCCCAAATAAAAAGCACTTTTTGAAATTTTCTTTTCATTTTCTAGTAGCCCTATGTGTTAGCTTTCCAACGCATCTTGTTTCACTTTAAAATCATTTTTTTATCCCAAGATATGATCAAAATACTATAGGTATGCCGAAAACTACCTTACAATGCACCACTGTCACTTCCTTTGAGCTTTTGGAACCTTTCTTGCAAGAACTTTGGAATAGTTCTATCACAAAAGTTGTAGCTAACTCACTTACCTTTCCAAAAACAAAAGATTCACTTCGTGGAGGTTCCTACATGGGGAGTAGTGATTTGTGCATTTGTACATTAATGTTCACATAAATTTCGCATACAATAGGCCCCAATAAAAAACACTTTTTTAAATTTCAAATTTTTTAACATTTTGTATCCTTTTCCAGTAGCCCTGTGTGTTAGCTTTGCAATGCATCTAGTTTCACCTAAAAATCATTTTTGTAGCCCAAGTTATGACTAAAATACTAAAGGTATGCTGGAAAGTACCTCAAAATGCACCATAGTCAATTCCGTTGAGCTTTTGGCCACTCTCTTGCAAGAAATTTGGAATGGTTCCAACACAAAAGTTGTAGCTAATTCATTTAGCTTTCTAAAAATATTTGAGTCACTTTGGGGAGGTTCCTACAGTAGGAGTTGTGATCGTGGATTTATACATTAACGTTCGTATAAATTTCACATCTAATTGGCCCCAAATAAAAAGCTCTTTTTGAAATTTTCTTTTCATTTTCTAGTAGCCCTATGTGTTAGCTTTCAGACGCATCTTGTTTCACTTTAAAATCATTTTTTGAGCCCAAGATATGATCAAAATACTATAGGTATGCCGAAAACTACCTTACAATGCACCACTGTCACTTCCTTTGAGCTTTTGGAACCTTTCTTGCAAGAACTTTGGAATAGTTCTATCACAAAAGTTGTAGCTAACTCACTTACCTGTCCAAAAACAAAAGATTCACTTCGTGGAGGTTCCTACATGGGGAGTAGTGATTTGTGCATTTGTACATTAACGTTCACATAAATTTCGCATACAATAGGCCCCAATAAAAAGCACTTTTTTAAATTTCAAATTTTTGAACATTTTGTATCCTTTTCCAGTAGCCCTGTCTGTTAGCTTTGCAATGCATCTAGTTTCACCTAAAAATCATTTTTGTAGCCCAAGTTATGACTAAAACACTAAAGGTATGCTGGAAAGTACCTCAAAATGCACCATAGTCACTTCCGTTGAGCTTTTGGCCACTTTCTTGCAAGAAATTTGGAATGGTTCCAACATAAAAGTTGTAGCTAATTCACTTAGCTTTCTAAAAATATTTGAGTCACTTTAGGGAGGTTCTTACAGTAGGAGTTGTGATCGTGCATTTATACATTAACGTTCGTATGAAGTTCACATCTAATTGGCCCCAAATAAAAAGCACTTTTTGAAATTTTCTTTTCTTTTTAAAGTAGCCCTATGTGTTAGCTTTCCAACGCATCTTGTTTCACTTTAAAATCATTTTTTTTAGCCCAAGATATGATCAAAATACTATAGGTATGTCGAAAACTACCTTACAATGCACCACTGTCACTTCCTTTGAGCTTTTGGAACCTTTCTTGCAAGAACTTTGGAATAGTTCTATCACAAAAGTTGTAGCTAACTCACTTACCTTTCAAAAAACAAAAGATTCACTTCGTGGAGGTTCCTACATGGGGAGTAGTGATTTGTGCATTTGTACATTAACGTTCACATAAATCTCGTATACAATAGGCCCCAATAAAAAGCACTTTTTTAAATTTCAAATGTTTGAACATTTTGTATCCTTTTCCAGTAGCCCTGTCTGTTAGCTTTGCAATGCATCTAGTTTCACCTAAAAATCATTTTTGTAGCCCAAGTTATGACTAAAACACTAAAGGTATGCTGGAAAGTACCTCAAAATGCACCATAGTCACTTCCGTTGAGCTTTTGGCCACTTTCTTGCAAGAAATTTGGAATGGTTCCAACATAAAAGTTGTAGCTAATTCACTTGGCTTTCTAAAAATATTTGAGTCACTTAAGGGAGGTTCTTACAGTAGGAGTTGTGATCGTGCATTTATACATTAACGTTCGTATAAAGTTCACATCTAATTAGCCCCAAATAAAAAGTACTTTTTGAAATTTTCTTTTCATTTTCTAGTAGCCCTATGTGTTAGCTTTCTAACGCATCTTGTTTCACTTTAAAATCATTTTTTTAGCCCAAGATATGATCAAAATACTATAGGTATGCCGAAAACTACCTTACAATGCACCACTGTCACTTCCTTTGAGCTGTTGGAACCTTTCTTGCAAGAAATTTGGAATAGTTCTATCAAAAAAGTTGTAGCTGACTCACTTACCTTTCCAAAAACAAAAGATTCACTTCGTTGAGGTTCCTACATGGGGAGTAGTGATTTGTGCATTTGTACATTAACAGTCACATAAATTTCGCATACAATAGGCCCCAATAAAAAGCACTTTTTTAAATTTAAAATTTTTGAACATTTTGTATCCTTTTCCAGTAGCCCTGTCTATTAGCTTTGCAATGCATCTAGTTTCACCTAAAAATCATTTTTGTAGCCCAAGTTATGACTAAAACACTAAAGGTATGCTGGAAAGTACCTCAAAATGCACCATAGTCAGTTCCGTTGAGCTTTTGACCACTTTCTTGCAAGAAATTTGGAATGGTTCCAACATAAAAGTTGTAGCTAATTCATTTAGCTTTCTAAAAATATTTGAGTCACTTTGGGGAGGTTCTTACAGTAGGAGTTGTGATCGTGCATTTATACATTAACGTTCGTATAAAGTTCACATCTAATTAGCCCCTAATAAAAAGCACTTTTTGAAATTTTCTTTTCATTTTCTAGTAGCCCTATGTGTTAGCTTTCCAACGCATCTTGTTTCACTTTAAAATCATTGTTTTAGCCCAAGATATGATCAAAATACTATAGGTATGCCGAAAACTACCTTACAATGCACCACTGTCACTTCCTTTGAGCTTTTGGAACCTTTCTTGCAAGAACTTTGGAATAGTTTATCACAAAAGTTGTAGCTAACTCACTTACCTTTCCAAAAACAAAAGATTCACTTCGTGGAGGTTCCTACATGGGGAGTAGTGATTTTTGCATTTGTACATTAACGTTCATATAAATTTCGCATACAATAGGCCACAATAAAAAGCACTTTTTGAAATTTCAACTTTTTGAACATTTTGTATCCTTTTCAAGTAGCCCTATGTGTTAGCTTTGCAATGCATCTAGTTTCACCTAAAAATCATTTTTGTAGCCCAAGTTATGACTAAAATACTAATGGTATGCTGGAAAGTACCTCAAAATGCACCATAGTCACTTCCGTTGAGCTTTTGGCCACTTTCTTGCAAGAAATTTGGAATGGTTCCAACATAGAAGTTGTAGCTAATTCACTTAGCTTTCTAAAAATATTTGAGTCACTTTGGGGAGGTTCCTACAGTAGGAGTTGTGATCGTGCATTTATACATTAACGTTCGTATAAATTTCACATCTAATTGGCCCCAAATAAAAAGCACTTTTTGAAATTTTCTTTTCATTTTCTAGTAGCCCTATGTGTTAGCTTTCTAACGCATCTTGTTTCATTTTAAAATCATTTTTTTAGCCCAAGATATGATCAAAATACTATAGGTATGCCGAAAACTACCTTACAATGCACCACTGTCACTTCCTTTGAGCTTTTGGAACCTTTCTTGCAAGAACTTTGGAATAGTTCTATCACAAAAGTTGTAGCTAACTCACTTACCTTTCCAAAAACAAAAGATTCACTTCGTGGAGGTTCCTACATGGGGAGTAGTGATTTGTGCATTTGTACATTAACGTTTATATAAATTTCGCATACAATAGGCCACGATAAATAGCACTTTTTTAAATTTCAAAATTTTGAACATTTTGTATCCTTTTCCAGTAGCCCTATGTGTGAGCTTTGCAATGCATCTAGTTTCACCTAAAAATCATTTTTGTAGCCCAAGTTATGACTAAAATACTAAAGGTATGCTGGAAAGTACCTCAAAATGCACCATAGTCACTTCCGTTGAGCGTTTGGCCACTTTCTTGCAAGAAATTTGGAATGGTTCCAACATAAAAGTTGTAGCTAATTCACTTAGCTTTCTAAAAATATTTGAGTCACTTTGGGGAGGTTCCTACAGTAGGAGTTGTGATCGTGCATTTATACATTAACGTTCGTATAAAGTTCACATCTAATTGACCCCAAATAAAAAGCACTTTTTGAAATTTTATTTTCATTTTCTAGTAGCCCTATGTGTTAGCTTTCCAACGCATCTTGTTTCACTTTAAAATCATTTTTTTAGCCCAAGATATGAACAAAATACTACAGGTATGCCGAAAACTACCTTACAATGCACCACTATCACTTCCTTTGAGCTTTTGGAACCTTTCTTGCAAGACCATTGGAATAGTTCTATCATAAAAGTTGTAGCTAACTCACTTACCTTTCCAAAAACAAAAGATTCACTTCGTGGAGGTTCCTACATGGGGAGTAGTGATTTGTGTATTTGTACATTAACGTTCATATAAATTTCGCATACAACAGGCCCCAATAAAAAGCACTTTTTGAAATTTCAACTTTTTGAACATTTTGTATCCTTTTCCAGTAGCCCTGTGTGTGAGCTTTGCAATGCATCTAGTTTCACCTAAAAATCATTTTTGTACCCCAAGTTATGACTAAAATACTAAAGGTATGCTGGAAAGTACCTCAAAATGCACCATAGTCACTTTCGTTGAGCTTTTGGCAACTTTATTGCAAGAAATTTGGAATGGTTCCAACACAAAAGTTGTAGCTAATTCACTTAGCTTTCTAAAAATATTTGAGTCACTTTGGGGAGGTTCCTACAGTAGGAGTTGTGATCGTGCATTTATACATTAACGTTCGTATAAAGTTCACATCTAATTGGCCCCAAATAAAAAGCACTTTTTGAAATTTTCTTTTCATTTTCTAGTAGCCCTATGTGTTAGCTTTCCAACGCATCTTGTTTCACTTTAAAATCATTTTTTTAGCCCAAGATATGATCAAAATACTACAGGTATGCCGAAAACTACATTACAATGCACCACTGTCACTTCCTTTGAGCTTTTGGAACCTTTCTTGCAAGAACTTTGGAATAGTTCTATCACAAAAGTTGTAGCTGACTCACTTACCTTTCAAAAAAGAAAAGATTCACTTCGTTGAGGTTCCTACATGGGGAGTAGTGATTTGTGCATTTGTACATTAACGTTCACATAAATTTCGCATACAATAGACCCCAATAAAAAGCACTTTTTTAAATTTCAAATTTTTGAACATTTTGTATCCTTTTCCAGTAGCCCTGTCTATTAGCTTTGCAATGCATCTAGTTTCACCTAAAAATCATTTTTGTAGCCCAAGTTATGACTAAAATACTAAAGGTATGCTGGAAAGTACCTCAAAATGCACCATAGTCACTTCCGTTGAGCTTTTGGCTACTTTCTTGCAAGAATTTTGGAATGGTTCCAACATAAAAGTTGTATCTAATTCACTTAGCTTTCTAAAAATATTTGAGTCACTTTAGGGAGGTTCTTACAGTAGGAGTTGTGATCGTGCATTTATACATTAACGTTCGTACAAAGTTCACATCTAATTGGCCCCAAATAAAAAGCACTTTTTGAAATTTTCTTTACATTTTCTAGTAGCCCTATGTGTTAGCTTTCCAACGCATCTTGTTTCACTTTAAAATCATTTTTTTAGCCCAAGATATGATCAAAATACTACAGGTATGCCGAAAACTACATTACAATGCACCACTGTCACTTCCTTTGAGCTTTTGGAACCTTTCTTGCAAGAACTTTGGAATAGTTCTATCACAAAAGTTGTAGCTGACTCACTTACCTTTCAAAAAAGAAAAGATTCACTTCGTTGAGGTTCCTACATGGGGAGTAGTGATTTGTGCATTTGTACATTAACGTTCACATAAATTTCGCATACAATAGACCCCAATAAAAAGCACTTTTTTAAATTTCAAATTTTTGAACATTTTGTATCCTTTTCCAGTAGCCCTGTCTATTAGCTTTGCAATGCATCTAGTTTCACCTAAAAATCATTTTTGTAGCCCAAGTTATGACTAAAATACTAAAGGTATGCTGGAAAGTACCTCAAAATGCACCATAGTCACTTCCGTTGAGCTTTTGGCTACTTTCTTGCAAGAATTTTGGAATGGTTCCAACATAAAAGTTGTATCTAATTCACTTAGCTTTCTAAAAATATTTGAGTCACTTTAGGGAGGTTCTTACAGTAGGAGTTGTGATCGTGCATTTATACATTAACGTTCGTACAAAGTTCACATCTAATTGGCCCCAAATAAAAAGCACTTTTTGAAATTTTCTTTTCATTTTCTAGTAGCCCTATGTGTTAGCTTTCCAACGCATCTGGTTTCACTTTAAAATCATTTTTTTAGCCCAAGATATGATCAAAATACTACAGGTATGCTGAAAACTACCTTACAATGCACCACTGTCACTTCCTTTGAGCTTTTGGAACCTTTCTTGCAAGAACTTTGGAATAGTTCTATCACAAAAGTTGTAGCTGACTCACTTACCTTTCCAAAACCAAAAGATTCACTTCGTGGAGGTTCCTACATGGGGAGTAGTGATTTGTGCATTTGTACATTAACGTTCATATAAATTTCGCATACAACAGGCCCCAATAAAAAGCACTTTTTGAAATTTCAACTTTCTGAACATTTTGTATCCTTTTCCAGTAGCCCTGTGTGTGAGCTTTGCAATGCATCTAGTTTCACCTAAAAATCATTTTTGTACCCCAAGTTATGACTAAAATACTAAAGGTATGCTGGAAAGTACCTCAAAATGCACCATAGTCACTTCCGTTGAACTTTTGGCCACTTTCTTGCAAGAAATTTGGAATGGTTCCAACATAAAAGTTGTAGCTAATTCACTTAGCTTTCTAAAAATATTTGAGTCACTTTGGGGAGGTTCCTACAGTAGGAGTTGTGATCGTGCATTTATACATTAACGTTCGTATAAAGTTCACATCTAATTGGCCCCAAATAAAAAGCACTTTTTGAAATTTTCTTTTCATTTTCTAGTAGCCCTATGTGTTAGCTTTCCAACGCATCTTGTTTCACTTTAAAATCATTTTTTTAGCCCAAGATATGATCAAAATACTATAGGTATGCCGAAAACTACCTTACAATGCACCACTGTCACTTCCTTTGAGCTTTTGGAACCTTTCTTGCAAGAAATTTGGAATAGTTCTATCACAAAAGTTTTAGCTGACTCACTTACCTTTCCAAAAACAAAAGATTCATTTTGTGGAAGTTCCTACATGGGGAGTAGTGATTTGTGCATTTGTACATTAACGTTTAGATAAATTTCGCATACAATAGGCCACGATAAAAAGTACTTTTTTAAATTTCAAAATTTTGAACATTTTGTATCCTTTTCCAATAGCCCTGTGTGTGAGCTTTGCAATGCATCTAGTTTCACCTAAAAATCATTTTTGTAGCCCAAGTTATGACTAAAATACTGAAGGTATGCTGGAAAGTACCTCAAAATGCACCGTAGTCACTTCCGTTGAGCTTTTGGCCACTTTCTTGCAAGAAATTTGGAATGGTTCCAACATTAAAGTTGTAGCTAATTCACTTAGCTTTCTAAAAATATTTGAGTCACTTTGGGGAGGTTCCTACAGTAGGAGTTGTGATCGTGCATTTATACATTAACGTTCGTATAAAGTTCACATCTAATTGGCCCCAAATAAAAAGCACTTTTTGAAATTTTCTTTTCATTTTCTAGTAGCCCTATGTGTTATCTTTCCAACGCATCTTGTTTCACTTTAAAATCATTTTTTTAGCCCAAGATATGATCAAAATACTATAGGTATGACGAAAACTACCTTACAATGCACCACTGTCACTTCCTTTGAGCTTTTGGAACCTTTCTTGCAAGAAATTTGGAATAGTTCTGTCACAAAAGTTGTAGCTAACTCACTTACCTTTCCAAAAACAAAACATTCACTTCGTGGAGGTTCCTACATAGGGAGTAGTGATTTGTGCATTTGTACATTAACGTTTATATAAATTTCGCATACAATAGGCCACGATAAAAAGCACTTTTTTAAATATCAAAATTTTGAACATTTTGTATCCTTTTCCAGTAGCCCTGTGTTTTATCTTTGCAATGCATCTAGTTTCACCTAAAAATCATTTTTGTAGCCCAAGTTATGACTAAAATACTAAAGGTATGCTGGAAAGTATCTCAAAATGCACCATAGTCACTTCCGTTGAGCTTTTGGCCACTTTCTTGCAAGAAATTTGGAATGGTTCCAACATAAAAGTTGTAGCTAATTCACTTAGCTTTCTAAAAATATTTGAGTCACTTTGGGGAGGTTCCTACCGTAGGAGTTGTGATCGTGCATTTATACATTAACGTTCGTATAAAGTTCACATCTAATTGGCCCAAAATAAAAAGCACTTTTTGAAATTTTCTTTTCATTTTCTAATAGCCCTATATGTTAGCTTTCCAACGCATCTTGTTTCACTTTAAAATCATTTTTTTAGCCCAAGATATGATCAAAATACTATAGGTATGCCGAAAACTACCTTACAATGCACCACTGTCACTTCCTTTGAGCTTTTGGAACCTTTCTTGCAAGAACATTGGAATAGTTCTATCACAAAAGTTGCAGCTAACTCACTTACCTTTCCAAAAACAAAACATTCACTTCGTGGAGGTTCCTACATAGGGAGTAGGGATTTGTGCATTTGTACATTAACGTTTATATAAATTTCGCATACAATAGGCCACGATAAAAAGCACTTTTTTAAATATCAAAATTTTGAACATTTTGTATCCTTTTCCAGTAGCCCTGTGTTTTAGCTTTGTAATGCATCTAGTTTCACCTAAAAATCATTTTTGTAGCCCAAGTTATGACTAAAATACTAAAGGTATGCTGGAAAGTATCTCAAAATGCACCAAAGTCACTTCTGTTGAGCTTTTGGCCACTTTCTTGCGAGAAATTTGGAATGGTTCCAACATAAAAGTTGTAGCTAATTCACTTAGCTTTCTAAAAATATTTGAGTCACTTTGGGGAGGTTCCTACAGTAGGAGCTGTGATCGTGCATTTATACATTAACGTTCGTATAAAGTTCACATCTAATTGGCCCCAAATAAAAAGCACTTTTTGAAATTTTCTTTTCATTTTCTAGTAGCCCTATGTGTTAGCTTTCCAACGCATCTTGTTTCACTTTAAAATCATTTTTTTAGCCCAAGATATGATCAAAATACTATAGGTATGCCGAAAACTACCTTACAATGCACCACTGTCACTTCCTTTGAGCTTTTGGAACCTTTCTTGCAAGAACTTTGGAATAGTTCTATCAAAAAAGTTGTAGCTAACTCACTTACCTTTCCAAAAACAAAAGATTCACTTCGTGGAGGTTCCTACATGGGGAGTAGTGATTTGTGCATTTGTACATTAACGTTTATCTAAATTTCGCATACAATAGGCCACGATAAAAAGCACTTTTTTAAATTTCAAAATTTTGAACATTTTGTATCCTTTTCCAATAGCCCTATGTGTGAGCTTTGCAATGCATCTAGTATCACCTAAAAATCATTTTTTTAGCCCAAGTTATGACTAAACTACTAAAGGTATGATGGAAAGTACCTCAAAATGCACCATAGTCACTTCCGTTGAGCTTTTGGCCACTTTCTTGCAAGAAATTTGGAATGGTTCCAACATAAAAGTTGTAGCTAATTCACTTAGCTTTCTAAAAATATTTGAGTCACTTTGGGGAGGTTCCTACCGTAGGAGTTGTGATCGTGCATTTATACATTAACGTTCGTATAAAGTTCACATCTAATTGGCCCAAAATAAAAAGCACTTTTTGAAATTTTCTTTTCATTTTCTAATAGCCCTATATGTTAGCTTTCCAACGCATCTTGTTTCACTTTAAAATCATTTTTTTAGCCCAAGATATGATCAAAATACTATAGGTATGCCGAAAACTACCTTACAATGCACCACTGTCACTTCCTTTGAGCTTTTGGAACCTTTCTTGCAAGAACATTGGAATAGTTCTATCACAAAAGTTGCAGCTAACTCACTTACCTTTCCAAAAACAAAACATTCACTTCGTGGAGGTTCCTATATAGGGAGTAGGGATTTGTGCATTTGTACATTAACGTTTATATAAATTTCGCATACAATAGGCCACGATAAAAAGCACTTTTTTAAATATCAAAATTTTGAACATTTTGTATCCTTTTCCAGTAGCCCTGTGTTTTAGCTTTGTAATGCATCTAGTTTCACCTAAAAATCATTTTTGTAGCCCAAGTTATGACTAAAATACTAAAGGTATGCTGGAAAGTATCTCAAAATGCACCATAGTCACTTCTGTTGAGCTTTTGGCCACTTTCTTGCGAGAAATTTGGAATGGTTCCAACATAAAAGTTGTAGCTAATTCACTTAGCTTTCTAAAAATATTTGAGTCACTTTGGGGAGGTTCCTACAGTAGGAGCTGTGATCGTGCATTTATACATTAACGTTCGTATAAAGTTCACATCTAATTGGCCCCAAATAAAAAGCACTTTTTGAAATTTTCTTTTCATTTTCTAGTAGCCCTATGTGTTATCTTTCCAACGCATCTTGTTTCACTTTAAAATCATTTTTTTAGCCCAAGATATGATCAAAATACTATAGGTATGCCGAAAACTACCTTACAATGCACCACTGTCACTTCCTTTGAGCTTTTGGAACCTTTCTTGCAAGAAATTTGGAATAGTTCTGTCACAAAAGTTGTAGCTAACTCACTTACCTTTCCAAAAACAAAACATTCACTTCGTGGAGGTTCCTACATAGGGAGTAGTGATTTGTGCATTTGTACATTAACGTTTATATAAATTTCGCATACAATAGGCCACGATAAAAAGCACTTTTTTAAATATCAAAATTTTGAACATTTTGTATCCTTTTCCAGTAGCCCTGTGTTTTAGCTTTGCAATGCATCTAGTTTCACCTAAAAATCATTTTTGTAGCCCAAGTTATGACTAAAATACTAAAGGTATGCTGGAAAGTATCTCAAAATGCACCATAGTCACTTCCGTTGAGCTTTTGGCCACTTTCTTGCAAGAAATTTGGAATGGTTCCAACATAAAAGTTGTAGCTAATTCACTTAGCTTTCTAAAAATATTCGAGTCACTTTGGGGAGGTTCCTACCGTAGGAGTTGTGATCGTGCATTTATACATTAACGTTCGTATAAAGTTCACATCTAATTGGCCCAAAATAAAAAGCACTTTTTGAAATTTTCTTTTCATTTTCTAATAGCCCTATATGTTAGCTTTCCAACGCATCTTGTTTCACTTTAAAATCATTTTTTTAGCCCAAGATATGATCAAAATACTATAGGTATGCCGAAAACTACCTTACAATGCACCACTGTCACTTCCTTTGAGCTTTTGGAACCTTTCTTGCAAGAACATTGGAATAGTTCTATCACAAAAGTTGCAGCTAACTCACTTACCTTTCCAAAAACAAAACATTCACTTCGTGGAGGTTCCTACATAGGGAGTAGGGATTTGTGCATTTGTACATTAACGTTTATATAAATTTCGCATACAATAGGCCACGATAAAAAGCACTTTTTTAAATATCAAAATTTTGAACATTTTGTATCCTTTTCCAGTAGCCCTGTGTTTTAGCTTTGTAATGCATCTAGTTTCACCTAAAAATCATTTTTGTAGCCCAAGTTATGACTAAAATACTAAAGGTATGCTGGAAAGTATCTCAAAATGCACCATAGTCACTTCTGTTGAGCTTTTGGCCACTTTCTTGCGAGAAATTTGGAATGGTTCCAACATAAAAGTTGTAGCTAATTCACTTAGCTTTCTAAAAATATTTGAGTCACTTTGGGGAGGTTCCTACAGTAGGAGCTGTGATCGTGCATTTATACATTAACGTTCGTATAAAGTTCACATCTAATTGGCCCCAAATAAAAAGCACTTTTTGAAATTTTCTTTTCATTTTCTAGTAGCCCTATGTGTTAGCTTTCCAACGCATCTCGTTTCACTTTAAAATCATTTTTTTAGCCCAAGATATGATCAAAATACTACAGGTATGCCGAAAACTACATTACAATGCACCACTGTCACTTCCTTTGAGCTTTTGGAACCTTTCTTGCAAGAACTTTGGAATAGTTCTATCAAAAAAGTTGTAGCTAACTCACTTACCTTTCCAAAAACAAAAGATTCACTTCGTGGAGGTTCCTACATGGGGAGTAGTGATTTGTACATTTGTACATTAACGTTTATATAAATTTCGCATACAATAGGCCACGATAAAAAACACTTTTTTAAATTTCAAAATTTTGAACATTTTGTATCCTTTTCCAATAGTCCTGTGTGTGAGCTTTGCAATGCATCTAGTTTCACCTAAAAATCATTTTTGTAGCCCAAGTTATGACTAAAATACTAAAGGTATGCTGGAAAGTACCTCAAAATGCACCGTAGTCACTTCCGTTGAGCTTTTGGCCACTTTCTTGCAAGAAATTTGGAATGGTTCCAACATAAAAGTTGTAGCTAATTCACTTAGCTTTCTAAAAATATTTGAGTCACTTTGGGGAGGTTCTTACAGTAGGAGTTGTGATCGTGCATTTATACATTAACGTTCCTATAAAGTTCACATATAATTGGCCCCAAATAAAAAGCACTTTTTGAAATTTTCTTTTCATTTTCTAGTAGCCCTATGTGTTAGCTTTCCAACGCATCTTGTTTGACTTTAAAATCATTTTTTTAGCCCAAGATATGATCAAAATACTATAGGTATGCCGAAAACTACCTTACAATGCACTACTGTCACTTCCTTTGAGCTTTTGGAACCTTTCTTGCAAGAACTTTGAAATAGTTCTATCACGAAAGTTGTAGCTAACTCACTTACCTTTCCAAAGACAAAAGATTCACTTCGTGGAGGTTCCTACATGGGGAGTAGTGATTTGTGCATTTGCACATTAACGTTTATATAAATTTCGCATACAATAGGCCAAGATAAAAAGCACTTTTTTAAATTTCAAAATTTTGAACATTGTGTATCCTTTTCCAATAGCCCTGTGTGTGAGCTTTGCAATGCATCTAGTT
Organism: Ajuga chamaepitys; assembly: GCA_958295605.1. Classification (NCBI taxonomy): domain Eukaryota; kingdom Viridiplantae; phylum Streptophyta; class Magnoliopsida; order Lamiales; family Lamiaceae; genus Ajuga; species Ajuga chamaepitys. The sequence continues at coordinate 142,923 of OY282508.1, forward strand.
TCACCTAAAAATCATTTTTGTAGCCCAAGTTATGACTAAAATACTAAAGGTATGATGGAAAGTACCTCAAAATGCACCATAGTCACTTCCGTTGAGCTTTTGGCCACTTTTTGCAAGAAATTTGGAATTTTTCCACATAAAAGTTGTAGCTAATTCACTTAGCTTTCTAAAAATATTTGAGTCACTTTGGGGAGGTTCCTACAGTAGGAGTTGTGATCGTGCATTTATACATTAACGTTCGTATAAAGTTCACATCTAATTGGCCCCAAATAAAAAGCACTTTTTGAAATTTTCTTTTCATTTTATAGTAGCCCTATGTGTTATCTTTCCAACGCATCTTGTTTCACTTTAAAATCATTTTTTTAGCCCAAGATATGATCAAAATACTATAGGTATGCCGAAAACTACCTTACAATGCACCACTGTCACTTCCTTTGAGCTTTTGGAACCTTTCTTGCAAGAACATTGGAATAGTTCTATCACAAAAGTTGCAGCTAACTCACTTACCTTTCCAAAAACAAAACATTCACTTCGTGGAGGTTCCTACATAGGGAGTAGTGATTTGTGCATCTGTACATTAACGTTTATATAAATTTCGCACACAATAGGCCACGATAAAAAGCACTTTTTTAAATATCAAAATTTTGAACATTTTGTATCCTTTTCCAGTAGCCCTGTGTTTTAGCTTTGCAATGCATCTAGTTTCACCTAAAAATCATTTTTGTAGCCCAAGTTATGACTAAAATACTAAAGGTATGCTGGAAAGTATCTCAAAATGCACCATAGTCACTTCTGTTGAGCTTTTGGCCACTTTCTTGCGAGAAATTTGGAATGGTTCCAACATAAAAGTTGTAGCTAATTCACTTAACTTTCTAAAAATATTTGAGTCACTTTGGGGAGGTTCCTACAGTAGGAGCTGTGATCGTGCATTTATACATTAACGTTCTCGTATAAAGTTCACATCTAATTGACCCCAAATAAAAAGCACTTTTTGAAATTTTCTTTTCATTGTCTAGTAGTCCTATGTGTTAGCTTTCCAACGCATCTTGTTTCACTTTAAAATCATTTTTTTAGCCCAAGATATGATCAAAATACTATAGGTATGCCGAAAACTACCTTACAATGCACCACTGTCACTTCCTTTGAGCTTTTGGAACCTTTCTTGCAAGAACTTTAGAATAGTTCTATCAAAAAAGTTGTACCTAACTCACTTACCTTTCCAAAAACAAAAGATTCACTTCGTGGAGGTTCCTACATGGGGAGTAGTGATTTGTGCATTTGTACATTAACGTTTATATAAATTTCGCATACAATAGGCCACGATAAAAAGCACTTTTTTAAATTTCAAAATTTTGAACATTTTGTATCCTTTTCCAATAGTCCTGTGTGTGAGCTTTGCAATGCATCTAGTTTCACCTAAAAATCATTTTTGTAGCCCAAGTTATGACTAAAATACTAAAGGTATGCTGGAAAGTACCTCAAAATGCACCGTAGTCACTTCCGTTGAGCTTTTGGCCACTTTCTTGCAAGAAATTTGGAATGGTTCCAACATAAAAGTTGTAGCTAATTCACTTAGCTTTCTAAAAATATTTGAGTCACTTTGGGGAGGTTCCTACCGTAGGAGTTGTGATCGTGCATTTATACATTAACGTTCGTATAAAGTTCACATCTAATTGGCCCAAAATAAAAAGCACTTTTTGAAATTTTCTTTTCATTTTCTAGTAGCCCTATGTGTTAGCTTTCCAACGCATCTTGTTTCACTTTAAAATCATTTTTTTAGCCCAAGATATGATCAAAATACTATAGGTATGCCGAAAACTACCTTACAATGCACCACTGTCACTTCCTTTGAGCTTTTGGAACCTTTCTTGCAAGAACTTTGGAATAGTTGTATCAAAAAAGTTGTAGCTAACTCACTTACCTTTCCAAAAACAAAAGATTCACTTCGTGGAGGTTCCTACATGGGGAGTAGTGATTTGTGCATTTGTACATTAACGTTTATATAAATTTCGCATACAATAGGCCACGATAAAAAGCACTTTTTTAAATATCAAAATTTTGAACATTTTGTATCCTTTTCCAGTAGCCCTGTGTTTTAGCTTTGTAATGCATCTAGTTTCACCTAAAAATCATTTTTGTAGCCCAAGTTATGACTAAAATACTAAAGGTATGCTGGAAAGTATCTCAAAATGCACCATAGTCACTTCTGTTGAGCTTTTGGCCACTTTCTTGCGAGAAATTTGGAATGGTTCCAACATAAAAGTTGTAGCTAATTCACTTAGCTTTCTAAAAATATTTGAGTCACTTTGGGGAGGTTCCTACAGTAGGAGCTGTGATCGTGCATTTATACATTAACGTTCGTATAAAGTTCACATCTAATTGGCCCCAAATAAAAAGCACTTTTTGAAATTTTCTTTTCATTTTCTAGTAGCCCTATGTGTTAGCTTTCCAACGCATCTTGTTTCACTTTAAAATCATTTTTTTAGCCCAAGATATGATCAAAATACTATAGGTATGCCGAAAAGTACCTTACAATGCACCACTGTCACTTCCTTTGAGCTTTTGGAACCTTTCTTGCAAGAACTTTGGAATAGTTCTATCAAAAAAGTTGTAGCTAACTCACTTACCTTTCCAAAAACAAAAGATTCACTTCGTGGAGGTTCCTACATGGGGAGTAGTGATTTGTGCATTTGTACATTAACGTTTATATAAATTTCGCATACAATAGGCCACGATAAAAAGCACTTTTTTAAATTTCAAAATTTTGAACATTTTGTATCCTTTTCCAATAGTCCTGTGTGTGAGCTTTGCAATGCATCTAGTTTCACCTAAAAATCATTTTTGTAGCCCAAGTTATGACTAAAATACTAAAGGTATGCTGGAAAGTACCTCAAAATGCACCGTAGTCACTTCCGTTGAGCTTTTGGCCACTTTCTTGCAAGAAATTTGGAATGGTTCCAACATAAAAGTTGTAGCTAATTCACTTAGCTTTCTAAAAATATTTGAGTCACTTTGGGGAGGTTCTTACAGTAGGAGTTGTGATCGTGCATTTATACATTAACGTTCCTATAAAGTTCACATATAATTGGCCCCAAATAAAAAGCACTTTTTGAAATTTTCTTTTCATTTTCTAGTAGCCCTATGTGTTAGCTTTCCAACGCATCTTGTTTCACTTTAAAATCATTTTTTTAGCCCAAGATATGATCAAAATACTATAGGTATGCCGAAAACTACCTTACAATGCACTACTGTCACTTCCTTTGAGCTTTTGGAACCTTTCTTGCAAGAACTTTGAAATAGTTCTATCACGAAAGTTGTAGCTAACTCACTTACCTTTCCAAAGACAAAAGATTCACTTCGTGGAGGTTCCTACATGGGGAGTAGTGATTTGTGCATTTGCACATTAACGTTTATATATTTTTCGCATACAATAGGCCACGATAAAAAGCACTTTTTTAAATTTCAAAATTTTGAACATTGTGTATCCTTTTCCAATAGCCCTGTGTGTGAGCTTTGCAATGCATCTAGTTTCACCTAAAAATCATTTTTGTAGCCCAAGTTATGACTAAAATACTAAAGGTATGATGGAAAGTACCTCAAAATGCACCATAGTCACTTCCGTTGAGCTTTTGGCCACTTTTTGCAAGAAATTTGGAATGGTTCCACATAAAAGTTGTAGCTAATTCACTTAGCTTTCTAAAAATATTTGAGTCACTTTGGGGAGGTTCCTACAGTAGGAGTTGTGATCGTGCATTTATACATTAACGTTCGTATAAAGTTCACATCTAATTGGCCCCAAATAAAAAGCACTTTTTGAAATTTTCTTTTCATTTTATAGTAGCCCTATGTGTTATCTTTCCAACGCATCTTGTTTCACTTTAAAATCATTTTTTTAGCCCAAGATATGATCAAAATACTATAGGTATGCCGAAAACTACCTTACAATGCACCACTGTCACTTCCTTTGAGCTTTTGGAACCTTTCTTGCAAGAAATTTGGAATATTTCTATCCCAAAAGTTGTAGCTAACTCACTTACCTTTCCAAAAACAAAATATTCACTTCGTGGAGGTTCCTACATAGGGAGTAGTGATTTTTGCATTTGTACATTAACGTTTATATAAATTTCGCATACAATAGGCCACGATAAAAAGCACTTTTTTAAATATCAAAATTTTGAACATTTTGTATCCTTTTCCAGTAGTCCTGTGTTTTAGCTTTGCAATGCATCTAGTTTCACCTAAAAATCATTTTTGTAGCCCAAGTTATGACTAAAATACTAAAGGTATGCTGGAAAGTATCTCAAAATGCACCATAGTCACTTCCGTTGAGCTTTTGGCCACTTTCTTGCAAAAAATTTGGAATGGTTCCAACATAAAAGTTGTAGCTAATTCACTTAGCTTTCTAAAAATATTTGAGTCACTTTGGGGAGGTTCCTACAGTAGGAGTTGTGATCGTGCATTTATACATTAACGTTCGTATAAAGTTCACATCTAATTGGCCCCAAATAAAAAGCACTTTTTGAAATTTTCTTTTCATTTTCTAGTAGCCCTATGTGTTAGCTTTCCAACGCATCTTGTTTCACTTTAAAATCATTTTTTTAGCCCAAGATATGATCAAAATACTATAGGTATGCCGAAAACTACCTTACAATGCACCACTGTCACTTCCTTTGAGCTTTTGGAACCTTTCTTGCAAGAACATTGGAATAGTTCTATCACAAAAGTTGCAGCTAACTCACTTACCTTTCCAAAAACAAAACATTCACTTCGTGGAGGTTCCTACATAGGGAGTAGTGATTTGTGCATCTGTACATTAACGTTTATATAAATTTCGCACACAATAGGCCACGATAAAAAGCACTTTTTTAAATATCAAAATTTTGAACATTTTGTATCCTTTTCCAGTAGCCCTGTGTTTTAGCTTTGTAATGCATCTAGTTTCACCTAAAAATCATTTTTGTAGCCCAAGTTATGACTAAAATACTAAAGGTATGCTGGAAAGTATCTCAAAATGCACCATAGTCACTTCTGTTGAGCTTTTGGCCACTTTCTTGCGAGAAATTTGGAATGGTTCCAACATAAAAGTTGTAGCTAATTCACTTAACTTTCTAAAAATATTTGAGTCACTTTGGGGAGGTTCCTACAGTAGGAGCTGTGATCGTGCATTTATACATTAACGTTCTCGTATAAAGTTCACATCTAATTGGCCCCAAATAAAAAGCACTTTTTGAAATTTTGTTTTCATTGTCTAGTAGTCCTATGTGTTAGCTTTCCAACGCATCTTGTTTCACTTTAAAATCATTTTTTTAGCCCAAGATATGATCAAAATACTATAGGTATGCCGAAAACTACCTTACAATGCACCACTGTCACTTCCTTTGAGCTTTTGGAACCTTTCTTGCAAGAACTTTAGAATAGTTCTATCAAAAAAGTTGTACCTAACTCACTTACCTTTCCAAAAACAAAAGATTCACTTCGTGGAGGTTCCTACATGGGGAGTAGTGATTTGTGCATTTGTACATTAACGTTTATATAAATTTCGCATACAATAGGCCACGATAAAAAGCACTTTTTTAAATTTCAAAATTTTGAACATTTTGTATCCTTTTCCAATAGTCCTGTGTGTGAGCTTTGCAATGCATCTAGTTTCACCTAAAAATCATTTTTGTAGCCCAAGTTATGACTAAAATACTAAAGGTATGCTGGAAAGTACCTCAAAATGCACCGTAGTCACTTCCGTTGAGCTTTTGGCCACTTTCTTGCAAGAAATTTGGAATGGTTCCAACATAAAAGTTGTAGCTAATTCACTTAGCTTTCTAAAAATATTTGAGTCACTTTGGGGAGGTTCTTACAGTAGGAGTTGTGATCGTGCATTTATACATTAACGTTCCTATAAAGTTCACATATAATTGGCCCCAAATAAAAAGCACTTTTTGAAATTTTCTTTTCATTTTCTAGTAGCCCTATGTGTTAGCTTTCCAACGCATCTTGTTTCACTTTAAAATCATTTTTTCAGCCCAAGATATGATCAAAATACTATAGGTATGCCGAAAACTACCTTACAATGCACTACTGTCACTTCCTTTGAGCTTTTGGAACCTTTCTTGCAAGAACTTTGAAATAGTTCTATCACGAAAGTTGTAGCTAACTCACTTACCTTTCCAAAGACAAAAGATTCACTTCGTGGAGGTTCCTACATGGGGAGTAGTGATTTGTGCATTTGCACATTACGTTTATATAAATTTCGCATACAATAGGCCACGATAAAAAGCACTTTTTTAAATTTCAAAATTTTGAACATTTTGTATCCTTTTCCAATAGCCCTGTGTGTGAGCTTTGCAATGCATCTAGTTTCACCTAAAAATCATTTTTGTAGCCCAAGTTATGACTAAAATACTAAAGGTATGATGAAAAGTACCTCAAAATGCACCATAGTCACTTCCGTTGAGCTTTTGGCCACTTTCTTGCAAGAAATTTGGAATGGTTCCACATAAAAGTTGTAGCTAATTCACTTAGCTTTCTAAAAATATTTGAGTCACTTTGGGGAGGTTCCTTCAGTAGGAGTTGTGATCGTGCATTTATACATTAACGTTCGTATAAAGTTCACATCTAATTGGCCCCAAATAAAAAGCACTTTTTGAAATTTTCTTTTCATTTTCTAGTAGCCCTATGTGTTATCTTTCCAACGCATCTTGTTTCACTTTAAAATCATTTTTTTAGCCCAAGATATGATCAAAATACTATAGGTATGCCGAAAACTACCTTACAATGCACCACTGTCACTTCCTTTGAGCTTTTGGAACCTTTCTTGCAAGAAATTTGGAATATTTCTATCCCAAAAGTTGTAGCTAACTCACTTACCTTTCCAAAAACAAAATATTCACTTCGTGGAGGTTCCTACATAGGGAGTAGTGATTTTTGCATTTGTACATTAACGTTTATATAAATTTCGCATACAATAGGCCACGATAAAAAGCACTTTTTTAAATATCAAAATTTTGAACATTTTGTATCCTTTTCCAGTAGTCCTGTGTTTTAGCTTTGCAATGCATCTAGTTTCACCTAAAAATCATTTTTGTAGCCCAAGTTATGACTAAAATACTAAAGGTATGCTGGAAAGTATCTCAAAATGCACCATAGTCACTTCCGTTGAGCTTTTGGCCACTTTCTTGCAAGAAATTTGGAATGGTTCCAACATAAAAGTTGTAGCTAATTCACTTAGCTTTCTAAAAATATTTGAGTCACTTTGGGGAGGTTCCTACAGTAGGAGTTGTGATCGTGCATTTATACATTAACGTTCGTATAAAGTTCACATCTAATTGGCCCCAAATAAAAAGCACTTTTTGAAATTTTCTTTTCATTTTCTAGTAGCCCTATGTGTTAGCTTTCCAACGCATATTGTTTCACTTTAAAATCATTTTTTTAGCCCAAGATATGATCAAAATACTATAGGTATGCCGAAAACTACCTTACAATGCACCACTGTCACTTCCTTTGAGCTTTTGGAACCTTTCTTGCAAGAACATTGGAATAGTTCTATCACAAAAGTTGCAGCTAACTCACTTACCTTTCCAAAAACAAAACATTCACTTCGTGGAGGTTCCTAAGTGATTTGTGCATCTGTACATTAACGTTTATATAAATTTCGCATACAATAGGCCACGATAAAAAGCACTTTTTTAAATATCAAAATTTTGAACATTTTGTATCCTTTTCCAGTAGCCCTGTGTTTTAGCTTTGTAATGCATCTAGTTTCACCTAAAAATCATTTTTGTAGCCCAAGTTATGACTAAAATACTAAAGGTATGCTGGAAAGTATCTCAAAATGCACCATAGTCACTTCTGTTGAGCTTTTGGCCACTTTCTTGCGAGAAATTTGGAATGGTTCCAACATAAAAGTTGTAGCTAATTCACTTAACTTTCTAAAAATATTTGAGTCACTTTGGGGAGGTTCCTACAGTAGGAGCTGTGGTCGTGCATTTATACATTAACGTTCGTATAAAGTTCACATCTAATTGGCCCCAAATAAAAAGCACTTTTTGAAATTTTCTTTTCATTGTCTAGTAGTCCTATGTGTTAGCTTTCCAACGCATCTTGTTTCACTTTAAAATCATTTTTTTAGCCCAAGATATGATCAAAATACTATAGGTATGCCGAAAACTACCTTACAATGCACCACTGTCACTTCCTTTGAGCTTTTGGAACCTTTCTTGCAAGAACTTTAGAATAGTTCTATCAAAAAAGTTGTAGCTAACTCACTTACCTTTCCAAAAACAAAAGATTCACTTCGTGGAGGTTCCTACATGGGGAGTAGTGATTTGTGCATTTGTACATTAACGTTTATATAAATTTCGCATACAATAGGCCACGATAAAAAGCACTTTTTTAAATTTCAAAATTTTGAACATTTTGTATCCTTTTCCAATAGTCCTGTGTGTGAGCTTTGCAATGCATCTAGTTTCACCTAAAAATCATTTTTGTAGCCCAAGTTATGACTAAAATACTAAAGGTATGCTGGAAAGTACCTCAAAATGCACCGTAGTCACTTCCGTTGAGCTTTTGGCCACTTTCTTGCAAGAAATTTGGAATGGTTCCAACATAAAAGTTGTAGCTAATTCACTTAGCTTTCTAAAAATATTTGAGTCACTTTGGGGAGGTTCTTACAGTAGGAGTTGTGATCGTGCATTTATACATTAACGTTCCTATAAAGTTCACATATAATTGGCCCCAAATAAAAAGCACTTTTTGAAATTTTCTTTTCATTTTCTAGTAGCCCTATGTGTTAGCTTTCCAACGCATCTTGTTTCACTTTAAAATCATTTTTTTAGCCCAAGATATGATCAAAATACTATAGGTATGCCGAAAACTACCTTACAATGCACCACTGTCACTTCCTTTGAGCTTTTGGAACCTTTCTTGCAAGAACTTTGGAATAGTTCTATCACAAAAGTTGCAGCTAACTCACTTACCTTTCCAAAAACAAAACATTCACTTCGTGGAGGTTCCTACATAGGGAGTAGTGATTTGTGCATTTGTACATTAACGTTTATATAAATTTCGCATACAATAGGCCACGATAAAAAGCACTTTTCTAAATATCAAAATTTTGAACATTTTGTATCCTTTTCCAGTAGCCCTATGTTTTAGCTTTGTAATGCATCTAGTTTCACCTAAAAATCATTTTTGTAGCCCAAGTTATGACTAAAATACTAAAGGTTTGCTGGAAAGTATCTCAAAATGCACCATAGTCACTTCTGTTGAGCTTTTGGCCACTTTCTTGCGAGAAATTTGGAATGGTTCCAACATAAAAGTTGTAGCTAATTCACTTAGCTTTCTAAAAATATTTGAGTCACTTTGGGGAGGTTCCCACAGTAGGAGTTGTGATCGTGCATTTATACATTAACGTTCGTATAAAGTTCACATCTAATTGGCCCCAAATAAAAAGCACTTTTTGAAATTTTCTTTTCATTTTCTAGTAGCCCTATGTGTTAGCTTTCCAACGCATCTTGTTTCACTTTAAAATCATTTTTTTAGCCTATGATATGATCAAAATACTATAGGTATGCCGAAAACTACCTTACAATGCACCACTGTCACTTCCTTTGAGCTTTTGGAACCTTTCTTGCAATAACTTTGGAATAGTTCTATCACAAAAGTTGTAGCTAACTCACTTACCTTTCCAAAAACAAAAGATTCAGTTCGTGGAGGTTCCTACATGGGGAGTAGTGATTTGTGCATTTGTACATTAACGTTTAGATAAATTTCGCATACAATAGGCCACGATAAAAAGCACTTTTTTAAATTTCAAAATTTTGAACATTTTGTATCCTTTTCCAATAGCCCTGTGTGTGAGCTTTGCAATGCATCTAGTTTCACCTAACAATCATTTTTGTAGCCCAAGTTATGACTAAAATACTAAAGGTATGCTGGAAAGTACCTCAAAATGCACCGTAGTCACTTCCGTTGAGCTTTTGGCCACTTTCTTGCAAGAAATTTGGAATGGTTCCAACATAAAAGTTGTAGCTGATTCACTTAGCTTTCTAAAAATATTTGAGTCACTTTGGGGAGGTTCCTACAGTAGGAGTTGTGATCGTGCATTTATACATTAACGTTCGTATAAAGTTCACATCTAATTGGCCCCAAATAAAAAGCACTTTTTGAAATTTTCTTTTCATTTTCTAGTAGCCCTATGTGTTATCTTTCCAACGCATCTTGTTTCACTTTAAAATCATTTTTTTAGCCCAAGATATGATCAAAATACTATAGGTATGCCGAAAACTACCTTACAATGCACCACTGTCACTTCCTTTGAGCTTTTGGAACCTTTCTTGCAAGAAATTTGGAATAGTTCTATCACAAAAGTTGTAGCTAACTCACTTACCTTTCCAAAAACAAAAGATTCACTTCGTGGTGGTTCCTACATAGGGAGTAGTGATTTGTGCATTTGTACATTAACGTTTATATAAATTTCGCATACAATAGGCCACGATAAAAAGCACTTTTTTAAATATCAAAATTTTGAACATTTTGTATCCTTTTCCAGTAGCCCTGTGTTTTAGCTTTGCAATGCATCTAGTTTCACCTAAAAATCATTTTTGTAGCCCAAGTTATGACTAAAATACTAAAGGTATGCTGGAAAGTATCTCAAAATGCACCATAGTCACTTCCGTTGAGCTTTTGGCCACTTTCTTGCAAGAAATTTGGAATGGTTCCAACATAAAAGTTGTAGCTAATTCACTTAGCTTTCTAAAAATATTTGAGTCACTTTGGGGAGGTTCCTACAGTAGGAGTTGTGATCGTGCATTTATACATTAACGTTCGTATAAAGTTTACATCTAATTGGCCCCAAATAAAAAGCACATTTTGAAATTTTCTTTTCATTTTCTAGTAGCCCTATGTGTTAGCTTTCCAACGCATCTTGTTTCACTTTAAAATCATTTTTTTAGCCCAAGATATGATCAAAATACTATAGGTATGCCGAAAACTACCTTACAATGCACCACTGTCACTTCCTTTGAGCTTTTGGAACCTTTCTTGCAAGAACTTTGGAATAGTTCTATCAAAAAAGTTGTAGCTAACTCACTTACCTTTCCAAAAACAAAAGATTCACTTCGTGGAGGTTCCTACATGGGGAGTAGTGATTTGTGCATTTGTACATTAACGTTTATATAAATTTCGCATACAATAGGCCACGATAAAAAGCACTTTTTTAAATTTCAAAATTTTGAACATTTTGTATCCTTTTCCAATAGTCCTGTGTGTGAGCTTTGCAATGCATCTAGTTTCACCTAAAAATCATTTTTGTAGCCCAAGTTATGACTAAAATACTAAAGGTATGATGGAAAGTACCTCAAAATGCACCGTAGTCACTTCCGTTGAGCTTTTGGCCACTTTCTTGCAAGAAATTTGGAATGGTTCCAACATAAAAGTTGTAGCTAATTCACTTAGCTTTCTAAAAATATTTCAGTCACTTTGGGGAGGTTCTTACAGTAGGAGTTGTGATCGTGCATTTATACATTAACGTTCCTATAAAGTTCACATATAATTGGCCCCAAATAAAAAGCACTTTTTGAAATTTTCTTTTCATTTTCTAGTAGCCCTATATGTTAGCTTTCCAACGCATCTTGTTTCACTTTAAAATCATTTTTTTAGCCCAAGATATGATCAAAATACTATAGGTATGCCGAAAACTACCTTACAATGCACTACTGTCACTTCCTTTGAGCTTTTGGAACCTTTCTTGCAAGAACTTTGAAATAGTTCTATCACGAAAGTTGTAGGTAACTCACTTACCTTTCCAAAGACAAAAGATTCACTTCGTGGAGGTTCCTACATGGGGAGTAGTGATTTGTGCATTTGTACATTAACGTTTATATAAATTTCGCATACAATAGGCCACGATAAAAAGCACTTTTTTAAATTTCAAAATTTTGAACATTTTGTATCCTTTTCCAATAGCCCTGTGTGTGAGCTTTGAAATGCATCTAGTTTCACCTAAAAATCATTTTTGTAGCCCAAGTTATGACTAAAATACTAAAGGTATGATGGAAAGTACCTCAAAATGCACCATAGTCACTTCCGTTGAGCTTTTGGCCACTTTCTTGCAAGAAATTTGGAATGGTTCCACATAAAAGTTGTAGCTAATTCACTTAGCTTTCTAAAAATATTTGAGTCACTTTGGGGAGGTTCCTACAGTAGGAGTTGTGATCGTGCATTTATACATTAACGTTCGTATAAAGTTGACATCTAATTGGCCCCAAATAAAAAGCACTTTTTGAAATTTTCTTTTCATTTTCTAGTAGCCCTATGTGTTATCTTTCCAACGCATCTTGTTTCACTTTAAAATCATTTTTTTAGCCCAAGATATGATCAAAATACTATAGGTATGCCGAAAACTACCTTACAATGCACCACTGTCACTTCCTTTGAGCTTTTGGAACCTTTCTTGCAAGAACTTTGGAATAGTTCTATCACAAAAGTTGCAGCTAACTCACTTACCTTTCCAAAAACAAAACATTCACTTCGTGGAGGTTCCTACATAGGGAGTAGTGATTTGTGCATTTGTACATTAACGTTTATATAAATTTCGCATACAATAGGCCACGATAAAAAGCACTTTTCTAAATATCAAAATTTTGAACATTTTGTATCCTTTTCCAGTAGCCCTATGTTTTAGCTTTGTAATGCATCTAGTTTCACCTAAAAATCATTTTTGTAGCCCAAGTTATGACTAAAATACTAAAGGTTTGCTGGAAAGTATCTCAAAATGCACCATAGTCACTTCTGTTGAGCTTTTGGCCACTTTCTTGCGAGAAATTTGGAATGGTTCCAACATAAAAGTTGTAGCTAATTCACTTAGCTTTCTAAAAATATTTGAGTCACTTTGGGGAGGTTCCCACAGTAGGAGTTGTGATCGTGCATTTATACATTAACGTTCGTATAAAGTTCACATCTAATTGGCCCCAAATAAAAAGCACTTTTTGAAATTTTCTTTTCATTTTCTAGTAGCCCTATGTGTTAGCTTTCCAACGCATCTTGTTTCACTTTAAAATCATTTTTTTAGCCTATGATATGATCAAAATACTATAGGTATGCCGAAAACTACCTTACAATGCACCACTGTCACTTCCTTTGAGCTTTTGGAACCTTTCTTGCAATAACTTTGGAATAGTTCTATCACAAAAGTTGTAGCTAACTCACTTACCTTTCCAAAAACAAAAGATTCAGTTCGTGGAGGTTCCTACATGGGGAGTAGTGATTTGTGCATTTGTACATTAACGTTTAGATAAATTTCGCATACAATAGGCCACGATAAAAAGCACTTTTTTAAATTTCAAAATTTTGAACATTTTGTATCCTTTTCCAATAGCCCTGTGTGTGAGCTTTGCAATGCATCTAGTTTCACCTAACAATCATTTTTGTAGCCCAAGTTATGACTAAAATACTAAAGGTATGCTGGAAAGTACCTCAAAATGCACCGTAGTCACTTCCGTTGAGCTTTTGGCCACTTTCTTGCAAGAAATTTGGAATGGTTCCAACATAAAAGTTGTAGCTGATTCACTTAGCTTTCTAAAAATATTTGAGTCACTTTGGGGAGGTTCCTACAGTAGGAGTTGTGATCGTGCATTTATACATTAACGTTCGTATAAAGTTCACATCTAATTGGCCCCAAATAAAAAGCACTTTTTGAAATTTTCTTTTCATTTTCTAGTAGCCCTATGTGTTATCTTTCCAACGCATCTTGTTTCACTTTAAAATCATTTTTTTAGCCCAAGATATGATCAAAATACTATAGGTATGCCGAAAACTACCTTACAATGCACCACTGTCACTTCCTTTGAGCTTTTGGAACCTTTCTTGCAAGAAATTTGGAATAGTTCTATCACAAAAGTTGTAGCTAACTCACTTACCTTTCCAAAAACAAAAGATTCACTTCGTGGTGGTTCCTACATAGGGAGTAGTGATTTGTGCATTTGTACATTAACGTTTATATAAATTTCGCATACAATAGGCCACGATAAAAAGCACTTTTTTAAATATCAAAATTTTGAACATTTTGTATCCTTTTCCAGTAGCCCTGTGTTTTAGCTTTGCAATGCATCTAGTTTCACCTAAAAATCATTTTTGTAGCCCAAGTTATGACTAAAATACTAAAGGTATGCTGGAAAGTATCTCAAAATGCACCATAGTCACTTCCGTTGAGCTTTTGGCCACTTTCTTGCAAGAAATTTGGAATGGTTCCAACATAAAAGTTGTAGCTAATTCACTTAGCTTTCTAAAAATATTTGAGTCACTTTGGGGAGGTTCCTACAGTAGGAGTTGTGATCGTGCATTTATACATTAACGTTCGTATAAAGTTTACATCTAATTGGCCCCAAATAAAAAGCACATTTTGAAATTTTCTTTTCATTTTCTAGTAGCCCTATGTGTTAGCTTTCCAACGCATCTTGTTTCACTTTAAAATCATTTTTTTAGCCCAAGATATGATCAAAATACTATAGGTATGCCGAAAACTACCTTACAATGCACCACTGTCACTTCCTTTGAGCTTTTGGAACCTTTCTTGCAAGAACTTTGGAATAGTTCTATCAAAAAAGTTGTAGCTAACTCACTTACCTTTCCAAAAACAAAAGATTCACTTCGTGGAGGTTCCTACATGGGGAGTAGTGATTTGTGCATTTGTACATTAACGTTTATATAAATTTCGCATACAATAGGCCACGATAAAAAGCACTTTTTTAAATTTCAAAATTTTGAACATTTTGTATCCTTTTCCAATAGTCCTGTGTGTGAGCTTTGCAATGCATCTAGTTTCACCTAAAAATCATTTTTGTAGCCCAAGTTATGACTAAAATACTAAAGGTATGATGGAAAGTACCTCAAAATGCACCGTAGTCACTTCCGTTGAGCTTTTGGCCACTTTCTTGCAAGAAATTTGGAATGGTTCCAACATAAAAGTTGTAGCTAATTCACTTAGCTTTCTAAAAATATTTCAGTCACTTTGGGGAGGTTCTTACAGTAGGAGTTGTGATCGTGCATTTATACATTAACGTTCCTATAAAGTTCACATATAATTGGCCCCAAATAAAAAGCACTTTTTGAAATTTTCTTTTCATTTTCTAGTAGCCCTATATGTTAGCTTTCCAACGCATCTTGTTTCACTTTAAAATCATTTTTTTAGCCCAAGATATGATCAAAATACTATAGGTATGCCGAAAACTACCTTACAATGCACTACTGTCACTTCCTTTGAGCTTTTGGAACCTTTCTTGCAAGAACTTTGAAATAGTTCTATCACGAAAGTTGTAGGTAACTCACTTACCTTTCCAAAGACAAAAGATTCACTTCGTGGAGGTTCCTACATGGGGAGTAGTGATTTGTGCATTTGTACATTAACGTTTATATAAATTTCGCATACAATAGGCCACGATAAAAAGCACTTTTTTAAATTTCAAAATTTTGAACATTTTGTATCCTTTTCCAATAGCCCTGTGTGTGAGCTTTGAAATGCATCTAGTTTCACCTAAAAATCATTTTTGTAGCCCAAGTTATGACTAAAATACTAAAGGTATGATGGAAAGTACCTCAAAATGCACCATAGTCACTTCCGTTGAGCTTTTGGCCACTTTCTTGCAAGAAATTTGGAATGGTTCCACATAAAAGTTGTAGCTAATTCACTTAGCTTTCTAAAAATATTTGAGTCACTTTGGGGAGGTTCCTACAGTAGGAGTTGTGATCGTGCATTTATACATTAACGTTCGTATAAAGTTGACATCTAATTGGCCCCAAATAAAAAGCACTTTTTGAAATTTTCTTTTCATTTTCTAGTAGCCCTATGTGTTATCTTTCCAACGCATCTTGTTTCACTTTAAAATCATTTTTTTAGCCCAAGATATGATCAAAATACTATAGGTATGCCGAAAACTACCTTACAATGCACCACTGTCACTTCCTTTGAGCTTTTGGAACCTTTCTTGCAAGAAATTTGGAATATTTCTATCCCAAAAGTTGTAGCTAACTCACTTACCTTTCCAAAAACAAAATATTCACTTCGTGGAGGTTCCTACATAGGGAGTAGTGATTTTTGCATTTGTACATTAACGTTTATATAAATTTCGCATACAATAGGCCACGATAAAAAGCACTTTTTTAAATATCAAAATTTTGAACATTTTGTATCCTTTTCCAGTAGTCCTGTGTTTTAGCTTTGCAATGCATCTAGTTTCACCTAAAAATCATTTTTGTAGCCCAAGTTATGACTAAAATACTAAAGGTATGCTGGAAAGTATCTCAAAATGCACCATAGTCACTTCCGTTGAGCTTTTGGCCACTTTCTTGCAAGAAATTTGGAATGGTTCCAACATAAAAGTTGTAGCTAATTCACTTAGCTTTCTAAAAATATTTGAGTCACTTTGGGGAGGTTCCTACAGTAGGAGTTGTGATCGTGCATTTATACATTAACGTTCGTATAAAGTTCACATCTAATTGGCCCCAAATAAAAAGCACTTATTGAAATTTTCTTTTCATTTTCTAGTAGCCCTATGTGTTAGCTTTCCAACGCATCTTGTTTCACTTTAAAATCATTTTTTTAGCCCAAGATATGATCAAAATACTATAGGTATGCCGAAAACTACCTTACAATGCACCACTGTCACTTCCTTTGAGCTTTTGGAACCTTTCTTGCAAGAACATTGGAATAGTTCTATCACAAAAGTTGCAGCTAACTCACTTACCTTTCCAAAAACAAAACATTCACTTCGTGGAGGTTCCTACATAGGGAGTAGTGATTTGTGCATCTGTACATTAACGTTTATATAAATTTCGCATACAATAGGCCACGATAAAAAGCACTTTTTTAAATATCTAAATTTTGAACATTTTGTATCCTTTTCCAGTAGCCCTGTGTTTTAGCTTTGTAATGCATCTAGTTTCACCTAAAAATCATTTTTGTAGCCCAAGTTATGACTAAAATACTAAAGGTATGCTGGAAAGTATCTCAAAATGCACCATAGTCACTTCTGTTGAGCTTTTGGCCACTTTCTTGCGAGAAATTTGGAATGGTTCCAACATAAAAGTTGTAGCTAATTCACTTAACTTTCTAAAAATATTTGAGTCACTTTGGGGAGGTTCCTACAGTAGGAGCTGTGATCGTGCATTTATACATTAACGTTCGTATAAAGTTCACATCTAATTGGCCCCAAATAAAAAGCACTTTTTGAAATTTTCTTTTCATTGTCTAGTAGTCCTATGTGTTAGCTTTCCAACGCATCTTGTTTCACTTTAAAATCATTTTTTTAGCCCAAGATATGATCAAAATACTATAGGTATGCCGAAAACTACCTTACAATGCACCACTGTCACTTCCTTTGAGCTTTTGGAACCTTTCTTGCAAGAACTTTTAAATAGTTCTATCAAAAAAGTTGTAGCTAACTCACTTACCTTTCCAAAAACAAAAGATTCACTTCGTGGAGGTTCCTACATGGGGAGTAGTGATTTGTGCATTTGTACATTAACGTTTATATAAATTTCGCATACAATAGGCCACGATAAAAAGCACTTTTTTAAATTTCAAAATTTTGAACATTTTGTATCCTTTTCCAATAGTCCTGTGTGTGAGCTTTGCAATGCATCTAGTTTCACCTAAAAATCATTTTTGTAGCCCAAGTTATGACTAAAATACTAAAGGTATGCTGGAAAGTACCTCAAAATGCACCGTAGTCACTTCCGTTGAGCTTTTGGCCACTTTCTTGCAAGAAATTTGGAATGGTTCCAACATAAAAGTTGTAGCTAATTCACTTAACTTTCTAAAAATATTTGAGTCACTTTGGGGAGGTTCTTACAGTAGGAGTTGTGATCGTGCATTTATACATTAACGTTCCTATAAAGTTCACATATAATTGGCCCCAAATAAAAAGCACTTTTTGAAATTTTCTTTTCATTTTCTAGTAGCCCTATGTGTTAGCTTTCCAACGCATCTTGTTTCACTTCAAAATCATTTTTTTAGCCCAAGATATGATCAAAATACTATAGGTATGCCGAAAACTACCTTACAATGCACTACTGTCACTTCCTTTGAGCTTTTGGAAGCTTTGTTGCAAGAACTTTGGAATAGTTCTATCACGAAAGTTGTAGCTAACACACTTACCTTTCCAAAAACAAAATATTCACTTCGTGGAGGTTCCTACATGGGGAGTAGTGATTTGTGCATTTGTACATTAACGTTTATATAAATTTCGCATACAATAGGCCACGATAAAAAGCACTTTTTTAAATTTCAAAATTTTGAACATTTTGTATCCTTTTCCAATAGCCCTGTGTGTGAGCTTTGCAATGCATCTAGTTTCACCTAAAAATCATTTTTGTAGCCCAAGTTATGACTAAAATACTAAAGGTATGATGGAAAGTACCTCAAAATGCACCATAGTCACTTCCGTTGAGCTTTTGGCCATTTTCTTGCAAGAAATTTGGAATGGTTCCACATAAAAGTTGTAGCTAATTCACTTAGCTTTCTAAAAATATTTGAGTCACTTTGGGGAGGTTCCTACAGTAGGAGTTGTGATCGTGCATTTATACATTAACGTTCGTATAAAGTTAACATCTAATTGGCCCCAAATAAAAAGCACTTTTTGAAATTTTCTTTTCATTTTCTAGTAGCCCTATGTGTTATCTTTCCAACGCATCTTGTTTCACTTTAAAATCATTTTTTTAGCCCAAGATATGATCAAAATACTATAGGTATGCCGAAAACTACCTTACAATGCACCACTGTCACTTCCTTTGAGCTTTTGGAACCTTTCTTGCAAGAAATTTGGAATATTTCTATCCCAAAAGTTGTAGCTAACTCACTTACCTTTCCAAAAACAAAATATTCACTTCGTGGAGGTTCCTACATAGGGAGTAGTGATTTTTGCATTTGTACATTAACGTTTATATAAATTTCGCATACAATAGGCCACGATAAAAAGCACTTTTTTAAATATCAAAATTTTGAACATTTTGTATCCTTTTCCAGTAGCCCTGTGTTTTAGCTTTGCAATGCATCTAGTTTCACCTAAAAATCATTTTTGTAGCCCAAGTTATGACTAAAATACTAAAGGTATGCTGGAAAGTATCTCAAAATGCACCATAGTCACTTCCGTTGAGCTTTTGGCCACTTTCTCGCAAGAAATTTGGAATGGTTCCAACATAAAAGTTGTAGCTAATTCACTTAGCTTTCTAAAAATATTTGAGTCACTTTGGGGAGGTTCCTACAGTAGGAGTTGTGATCGTGCATTTATACATTAACGTTCCTATAAAGTTCACATCTAATTGGCCCCAAATAAAAAGCACTTTTTGAAATTTTCTTTTCATTTTCTAGTAACCCTATGTGTTAGCTTTCCAACGCATCTTGTTTCACTTTAAAATCATTTTTTTAGCCCAAGATATGATCAAAATACTATAGGTATGCCGAAAACTACCTTACAATGCACCACTGTCACTTCCTTTGAGCTTTTGGAACCTTTCTTGCAAGAACATTGGAATAGTTCTATCACAAAAGTTCCAGCTAACTCACTTACCTTTCCAAAAATAAAACATTCACTTCGTGGAGGTTCCTACATAGGGAGTAGTGATTTGTGCATTTGTACATTAACGTTTATATAAATTTCGCATACAATAGGCCACGATAAAAAGCACTTTTCTAAATATCAAAATTTTGAACATTTTGTATCCTTTTCCAGTAGCCCTATGTTTTAGCTTTGTAATGCATCTAGTTTCACCTAAAAATCATTTTTGTAGCCCAAGTTATGACTAAAATACTAAAGGTTTGCTGGAAAGTATCTCAAAATGCACCATAGTCACTTCTGTTGAGCTTTTGGCCACTTTCTTGCGAGAAATTTGGAATGGTTCCAACATTAAAGTTGTAGCTAATTCACTTAGCTTTCTAAAAATATTTGAGTCACTTTGGGGAGGTTCCCACAGTAGGAGTTGTGATCGTGCATTTATACATTAACGTTCGTATAAAGTTCACATCTAATTGGCCCCAAATAAAAAGCACTTTTTGAAATTTTCTTTTCATTTTCTAGTAGCCCTATGTGTTAGCTTTCCAACGCATCTTGTTTCACTTTAAAATCATTTTTTTAGCCCAAGATATGATCAAAATACTATAGGTATGCCGAAAACTACCTTACAATGCACCACTGTCACTTCCTTTGAGCTTTTGGAACCTTTCTTGCAATAACTTTGGAATAGTTCTATCACAAAAGTTGTAGCTAACTCACTTACCTTTCCAAAAACAAAAGATTCAGTTCGTGGAGGTTCCTACATGGGGAGTAGTGATTTGTGCATTTGTACATTAACGTTTAGATAAATTTCGCATACAATAGGCCACGATAAAAAGCACTTTTTTAAATTTCAAAATTTTGAACATTTTGTATCCTTTTCCAATAGCCCTGTGTGTGAGCTTTGCAATGCATCTAGTTTCACCTAAAAATCATTTTTGTAGCCCAAGTTATGACTAAAATACTAAAGGTATGCTGGAAAGTACCTCAAAATGCACCGTAGTCACTTCCGTTGAGCTTTTGGCCACTTTCTTGCAAGAAATTTGGAATGGTTCCAACATAAAAGTTGTAGCTGATTCACTTAGCTTTCTAAAAATATTTGAGTCACTTTGGGGAGGTTCCTACAGTAGGAGTTGTGATCGTGCATTTATACATTAACGTTCGTATAAAGTTCACATCTAATTGGCCCCAAATAAAAAGCACTTTTTGAAATTTTCTTTTCATTTTCTAGTAGCCCTATGTGTTATCTTTCCAACGCATCTTGTTTCACTTTAAAATCATTTTTTTAGCCCAAGATATGATCAAAATACTATAGGTATGCCGAAAACTACCTTACAATGCACCACTGTCACTTCCTTTGAGCTTTTGGAACCTTTCTTGCAAGAAATTTGGAATAGTTCTATCACAAAAGTTGTAGCTAACTCATTTACCTTTCCAAAAACAAAAGATTCACTTCGTGGAGGTTCCTACATAGGGAGTAGTGATTTGTGCATTTGTACATTAACGTTTATATAAATTTCGCATACAATAGGCCACGATAAAAAGCACTTTTTTAAATATCAAAATTTTGAACATTTTGTATCCTTTTCCAGTAGCCCTGTGTTTTAGCTTTGCAATGCATCTAGTTTCACCTAAAAATCATTTTTGTAGCCCAAGTTATGACTAAAATACTAAAGGTATGCTGGAAAGTATCTCAAAATGCACCATAGTCACTTCCGTTGAGCTTTTGGCCACTTTCTTGCAAGAAATTTGGAATGGTTCCAACATAAAAGTTGTAGCTAATTCACTTAGCTTTCTAAAAATATTTGAGTCACTTTGGGGAGGTTCCTACAGTAGGAGTTGTGATCGTGCATTTATACATTAACGTTCGTATAAAGTTCACATCTAATTGGCCCCAAATAAAAAGCACTTTTTGAAATTTTCTTTTCATTTTCTAGTAGCCCTATGTGTTATCTTTCCAACGCATCTTGTTTCACTTTAAAATCATTTTTTTAGCCCAAGATATGATCAAAATACTATAGGTATGCCGAAAACTACCTTACAATGCACCACTGTCACTTCCTTTGAGCTTTTGGAACCTTTCTTGCAATAACTTTGGAATAGTTCTATCACAAAAGTTGTAGCTAACTCACTTACCTTTCCAAAAACAAAAGATTCACTTCGTGGAGGTTCCTACATGGGGAGTAGTGATTTGTGCATTTGTACATTAACGTTTAGATAAATTTCGCATACAATAGGCCACGATAAAAAGCACTTTTTTAAATTTCAAAATTTTGAACATTTTGTATCCTTTTCCAATAGCCCTGTGTGTGAGCTTTGCAATGCATCTAGTTTCACCTAAAAATCATTTTTGTAGCCCAAGTTATGACTAAAATACTAAAGGTATGCTGGAAAGTACCTCAAAATGCACCGTAGTCACTTCCATTGAGCTTTTGGCCACTTTCTTGCAAGAAATTTGGAATGAATCCAACATAAAAGTTGTAGCTAATTCACTTAGCTTTCTAAAAATATTTGAGTCACTTTGGGGAGGTTCCTACAGTAGGAGTTGTGATCGTGCATTTATACATTAACGTTCGTATAAAGTTCACATCTAATTGGCCCCAAATAAAAAGCACTTATTGAAAATTTCTTTTCATTTTCTAGTAGCCCTATGTGTTAGCTTTCCAACGCATCTTGTTTCACTTTAAAATCATTTTTTTAGCCCAAGATATGATCAAAATACTATAGGTATGCCGAAATCTACCTTACAATGCACCACTGTCACTTCCTTTGAGCTTTTGGATCCTTTCTTGCAATAACTTTGGAATAGTTCTATCACAAAAGTTGTAGCTAACTCACTTACCTTTCCAAAAACAAAATATTCACTTCGTGGAGGTTCCTACATGGGGAGTAGTGATTTGTGCATTTGTACATTAACGTTTAGATAAATTTCGCATACAATAGGCCACGATAAAAAGCACTTTTTTAAATTTCAAAATTTTGAACATTTTGTATCCTTTTCCAATAGCCCTGTGTGTGAGCTTTGCAATGCATCTAGTTTCACCTAAAAATCATTTTTGTAGCCCAAGTTATGACTAAAATACTAAAGGTATGATGGAAAGTACCTCAAAATGCACCATAGTCACTTCCGTTGAGCTTTTGGCCATTTTCTTGCAAGAAATTTGGAATGGTTCCACATAAAAGTTGTAGCTAATTCACTTAGCTTTCTAAAAATATTTGAGTCACTTTGGGGAGGTTCCTACAGTAGGAGTTGTGATCGTGCATTTATACATTAACGTTCGTATAAAGTTAACATCTAATTGGCCCCAAATAAAAAGCACTTTTTGAAATTTTCTTTTCATTTTCTAGTAGCCCTATGTGTTATCTTTCCAACGCATCTTGTTTCACTTTAAAATCATTTTTTTAGCCCAAGATATGATCAAAATACTATAGGTATGCCGAAAACTACCTTACAATGCACCACTGTCACTTCCTTTGAGCTTTTGGAACCTTTCTTGCAAGAAATTTGGAATATTTCTATCCCAAAAGTTGTAGCTAACTCACTTACCTTTCCAAAAACAAAATATTCACTTCGTGGAGGTTCCTACATAGGGAGTAGTGATTTTTGCATTTGTACATTAACGTTTATATAAATTTCGCATACAATAGGCCACGATAAAAAGCACTTTTTTAAATATCAAAATTTTGAACATTTTGTATCCTTTTCCAGTAGCCCTGTGTTTTAGCTTTGCAATGCATCTAGTTTCACCTAAAAATCATTTTTGTAGCCCAAGTTATGACTAAAATACTAAAGGTATGCTGGAAAGTATCTCAAAATGCACCATAGTCACTTCCGTTGAGCTTTTGGCCACTTTCTCGCAAGAAATTTGGAATGGTTCCAACATAAAAGTTGTAGCTAATTCACTTAGCTTTCTAAAAATATTTGAGTCACTTTGGGGAGGTTCCTACAGTAGGAGTTGTGATCGTGCATTTATACATTAACGTTCCTATAAAGTTCACATCTAATTGGCCCCAAATAAAAAGCACTTTTTGAAATTTTCTTTTCATTTTCTAGTAACCCTATGTGTTAGCTTTCCAACGCATCTTGTTTCACTTTAAAATCATTTTTTTAGCCCAAGATATGATCAAAATACTATAGGTATGCCGAAAACTACCTTACAATGCACCACTGTCACTTCCTTTGAGCTTTTGGAACCTTTCTTGCAATAACTTTGGAATAGTTCTATCACAAAAGTTGTAGCTAACTCACTTACCTTTCCAAAAACAAAAGATTCAGTTCGTGGAGGTTCCTACATGGGGAGTAGTGATTTGTGCATTTGTACATTAACGTTTAGATAAATTTCGCATACAATAGGCCACGATAAAAAGCACTTTTTTAAATTTCAAAATTTTGAACATTTTGTATCCTTTTCCAATAGCCCTGTGTGTGAGCTTTGCAATGCATCTAGTTTCACCTAAAAATCATTTTTGTAGCCCAAGTTATGACTAAAATACTAAAGGTATGATGGAAAGTACCTCAAAATGCACCATAGTCACTTCCGTTGAGCTTTTGGCCATTTTCTTGCAAGAAATTTGGAATGGTTCCACATAAAAGTTGTAGCTAATTCACTTAGCTTTCTAAAAATATTTGAGTCACTTTGGGGAGGTTCCTACAGTAGGAGTTGTGATCGTGCATTTATACATTAACATTCGTATAAAGTTAACATCTAATTGGCCCCAAATAAAAAGCACTTTTTGAAATTTTCTTTTCATTTTCTAGTAGCCCTATGTGTTATCTTTCCAACGCATCTTGTTTCACTTTAAAATCATTTTTTTAGCCCAAGATATGATCAAAATACTATAGGTATGCCGAAAACTACCTTACAATGCACCACTGTCACTTCCTTTGAGCTTTTGGAACCTTTCTTGCAAGAAATTTGGAATATTTCTATCCCAAAAGTTGTAGCTAACTCACTTACCTTTCCAAAAACAAAATATTCACTTCGTGGAGGTTCCTACATAGGGAGTAGTGATTTTTGCATTTGTACATTAACGTTTATATAAATTTCGCATACAATAGGCCACGATAAAAAGCACTTTTTTAAATATCAAAATTTTGAACATTTTGTATCCTTTTCCAGTAGCCCTGTGTTTTAGCTTTGCAATGCATCTAGTTTCACCTAAAAATCATTTTTGTAGCCCAAGTTATGACTAAAATACTAAAGGTATGCTGGAAAGTATCTCAAAATGCACCATAGTCACTTCCGTTGAGCTTTTGGCCACTTTCTCGCAAGAAATTTGGAATGGTTCCAACATAAAAGTTGTAGCTAACTCACTTAGCTTTCTAAAAATATTTGAGTCACTTTGGGGAGGTTCCTACAGTAGGAGTTGTGATCGTGCATTTATACATTAACGTTCCTATAAAGTTCACATCTAATTGGCCCCAAATAAAAAGCACTTTTTGAAATTTTCTTTTCATTTTCTAGTAACCCTATGTGTTAGCTTTCCAACGCATCTTGTTTCACTTTAAAATCATTTTTTTAGCCCAAGATATGATCAAAATACTATAGGTATGCCGAAAACTACCTTACAATGCACCACTGTCACTTCCTTTGAGCTTTTGGAACCTTTCTTGCAATAACTTTGGAATAGTTCTATCACAAAAGTTGTAGCTAACTCACTTACCTTTCCAAAAACAAAATATTCA
Organism: Ajuga chamaepitys; assembly: GCA_958295605.1. Taxonomy (NCBI): domain Eukaryota; kingdom Viridiplantae; phylum Streptophyta; class Magnoliopsida; order Lamiales; family Lamiaceae; genus Ajuga; species Ajuga chamaepitys. The sequence continues at coordinate 168,147 of OY282508.1, forward strand.
CTTCGTGGAGGTTCCTACATGGGGAGTAGTGATTTGTGCATTTGTACATTAACGTTTAGATAAATTTCGCATACAATAGGCCACGATAAAAAGCACTTTTTTAAATTTCAAAATTTTGAACATTTTGTATCCTTTTCCAATAGCCCTGTGTGTGAGCTTTGCAATGCATCTAGTTTCACCTAAAAATCATTTTTGTAGCCCAAGTTATGACTAAAATACTAAAGGTATGATGGAAAGTACCTCAAAATGCACCATAGTCACTTCCGTTGAGCTTTTGGCCATTTTCTTGCAAGAAATTTGGAATGGTTCCACATAAAAGTTGTAGCTAATTCACTTAGCTTTCTAAAAATATTTGAGTCACTTTGGGGAGGTTCCTACAGTAGGAGTTGTGATCGTGCATTTATACATTAACATTCGTATAAAGTTAACATCTAATTGGCCCCAAATAAAAAGCACTTTTTGAAATTTTCTTTTTATTTTCTAGTAGCCCTATGTGTTATCTTTCCAACGCATCTTGTTTCACTTTAAAATCATTTTTTTAGCCCAAGATATGATCAAAATACTATAGGTATGCCGAAAACTACCTTACAATGCACCACTGTCACTTCCTTTGAGCTTTTGGAACCTTTCTTGCAAGAAATTTAGAATATTTCTATCCCAAAAGTTGTAGCTAACTCACTTACCTTTCCAAAAACAAAATATTCACTTCGTGGAGGTTCCTACATAGGGAGTAGTGATTTTTGCATTTGTACATTAACGTTTATATAAATTTCGCATACAATAGGCCACGATAAAAAGCACTTTTTTAAATATCAAAATTTTGAACATTTTGTATCCTTTTCCAGTAGCCCTGTGTTTTAGCTTTGCAATGCATCTAGTTTCACCTAAAAATCATTTTTGTAGCCCAAGTTATGACTAAAATACTAAAGGTATGCTGGAAAGTATCTCAAAATGCACCATAGTCACTTCCGTTGAGCTTTTGGCCACTTTCTCGCAAGAAATTTGGAATGGTTCCAACATAAAAGTTGTAGCTAATTCACTTAGCTTTCTAAAAATATTTGAGTCACTTTGGGGAGGTTCCTACAGTAGGAGTTGTGATCGTGCATTTATACATTAACGTTCCTATAAAGTTCACATCTAATTGGCCCCAAATAAAAAGCACTTTTTGAAATTTTCTTTTCATTTTCTAGTAACCCTATGTGTTAGCTTTCCAACGCATCTTGTTTCACTTTAAAATCATTTTTTTAGCCCAAGATATGATCAAAATACTATAGGTATGCCGAAAACTACCTTACAATGCACCACTGTCACTTCCTTTGAGCTTTTGGAACCTTTCTTGCAAGAACTTTGGAATAGTTCTATCACAAAAGTTGCAGCTAACTCACTTACCTTTCCAAAAATAAAACATTCACTTCGTGGAGGTTCCCACATAGGGAGTAGTGATTTGTGCATTTGTGCATTAACGTTTATATAAATTTCGCATACAATAGGCCACGATAAAAAGCACTTTTCTAAATATCAAAATTTTGAACATTTTGTATCCTTTTCTAGTAGCCCTATGTTTTTGCTTTGTAATGCATCTAGTTTCACCTAAAAATCATTTTTGTAGCCCAAGATATGATCAAAATACTATAGGTATGCCGAAAACTACCTTACAATGCACCACTGTCACTTCCTTTGAGCTTTTGGAACCTTTCTTGCAATAACTTTGGAATAGTTCTATCACAAAAGTTGTAGCTAACTCACTTACCTTTCCAAAAACAAAAGATTCAGTTCGTGGAGGTTCCTACATGGGGAGTAGTGATTTGTGCATTTGTACATTAACGTTTAGATAAATTTCGCATACAATAGGCCACGATAAAAAGCACTTTTTTAAATTTCAAAATTTTGAACATTTTGTATCCTTTTCCAATAGCCCTGTGTGTGAGCTTTGCAATGCATCTAGTTTCACCTAAAAATCATTTTTGTAGCCCAAGTTATGACTAAAATACTAAAGGTATGATGGAAAGTACCTCAAAATGCACCATAGTCACTTCCGTTGAGCTTTTGGCCATTTTCTTGCAAGAAATTTGGAATGGTTCCACATAAAAGTTGTAGCTAATTCACTTAGCTTTCTAAAAATATTTGAGTCACTTTGGGGAGGTTCCTACAGTAGGAGTTGTGATCGTGCATTTATACATTAACGTTCGTATAAAGTTAACATCTAATTGGCCCCAAATAAAAAGCACTTTTTGAAATTTTCTTTTCATTTTCTAGTAGCCCTATGTGTTATCTTTCCAACGCATCTTGTTTCACTTTAAAATCATTTTTTTAGCCCAAGATATGATCAAAATACTATAGGTATGCCGAAAACTACCTTACAATGCACCACTGTCACTTCCTTTGAGCTTTTGGAACCTTTCTTGCAAGAAATTTGGAATATTTCTATCCCAAAAGTTGTAGCTAACTCACTTACCTTTCCAAAAACAAAATATTCACTTCGTGGAGGTTCCTACATAGGGAGTAGTGATTTTTGCATTTGTACATTAACGTTTATATAAATTTCGCATACAATAGGCCACGATAAAAAGCACTTTTTTAAATATCAAAATTTTGAACATTTTGTATCCTTTTCCAGTAGCCCTGTGTTTTAGCTTTGCAATGCATCTAGTTTCACCTAAAAATCATTTTTGTAGCCCAAGTTATGACTAAAATACTAAAGGTATGCTGGAAAGTATCTCAAAATGCACCATAGTCACTTCCGTTGAGCTTTTGGCCACTTTCTCGCAAGAAATTTGGAATGGTTCCAACATAAAAGTTGTAGCTAATTCACTTAGCTTTCTAAAAATATTTGAGTCACTTTGGGGAGGTTCCTACAGTAGGAGTTGTGATCGTGCATTTATACATTAACGTTCCTATAAAGTTCACATCTAATTGGCCCCAAATAAAAAGCACTTTTTGAAATTTTCTTTTCATTTTCTAGTAACCCTATGTGTTAGCTTTCCAACGCATCTTGTTTCACTTTAAAATCATTTTTTTAGCCCAAGATATGATCAAAATACTATAGGTATGCCGAAAACTACCTTACAATGCACCACTGTCACTTCCTTTGAGCTTTTGGAACCTTTCTTGCAAGAACTTTGGAATAGTTCTATCACAAAAGTTGCAGCTAACTCACTTACCTTTCCAAAAATAAAACATTCACTTCGTGGAGGTTCCTACATAGGGAGTAGTGATTTGTGCATTTGTACATTAACGTTTATATAAATTTCGCATACAATAGGCCACGATAAAAAGCACTTTTCTAAATATCAAAATTTTGAACATTTTGTATCCTTTTCCAGTAGCCCTATGTTTTTGCTTTGTAATGCATCTAGTTTCACCTAAAAATCATTTTTGTAGCCCAAGTTATGACTAAAATACTAAAGGTTTGCTGGAAAGTATCTCAAAATGCACCATAGTCACTTCTGTTGAGCTTTTGGCCACTTTCTTGCGAGAAATTTGGAATGGTTCCAACATAAAAGTTGTAGCTAATTCACTTAGCTTTCTAAAAATATTTGAGTCACTTTGGGGAGGTTCCCACAGTAGGAGTTGTGATCGTGCATTTATATATTAACGTTCGTATAAAGTTCACATCTAATTGGCCCCAAATAAAAAGCACTTTTTGAAATTTTCTTTTCATTTTCTAGTAGCCCTATGTGTTAGCTTTCCAACGCATCTTGTTTCACTTTAAAATCATTTTTTTAGCCCAAGATATGATCAAAATACTATAGGTATGCCGAAAACTACCTTACAATGCACCACTGTCACTTCCTTCGAGCTTTTGGAACCTTTCTTGCAATAACTTTGGAATAGTTCTATCACAAAAGTTGTAGCTAACTCACTTACCTTTCCAAAAACAAAAGATTCAGTTCGTGGAGGTTCCTACATGGGGAGTAGTGATTTGTGCATTTGTACATTAACGTTTAGATAAATTTCGCATACAATAGGCCACGATAAAAAGCACTTTTTTAAATTTCAAAATTTTGAACATTTTGTATCCTTTTCCAATAGCCCTGTGTGTGAGCTTTGCAATGCATCTAGTTTCACCTAAAAATCATTTTTGTAGCCCAAGTTATGTCTAAAATACTAAAGGTATGCTGGAAAGTACCTCAAAATTCACCGTAGTCACTTCCGTTGAGCTTTTGGCCACTTTCTTGCAAGAAATTTGGAATGGTTCCAACATAAAAGTTGTAGCTGATTCACTTAGCTTTCTAAAAATATTTGAGTCACTTTGGGGAGGTTCCTACAGTAGGAGTTGTGATCGTGCATTTATACATTAACGTTCGTATAAAGTTCACATCTAATTGGCCCCAAATAAAAAGCACTTTTTGAAATTTTCTTTTCATTTTCTAGTAGCCCTATGTGTTATCTTTCCAACGCATCTTGTTTCACTTTAAAATCATTTTTTTAGCCCAAGATATGATCAAAATACTATAGGTATGCCGAAAACTACCTTACAATGCACCACTGTCACTTCCTTTGAGCTTTTGGAACCTTTCTTGCAAGAAATTTGGAATAGTTCTATCACAAAAGTTGTAGCTAACTCACTTACCTTTCCAAAAACAAAAGATTCACTTCGTGGAGGTTCCTATATAGGGAGTAGTGATTTGTGCATTTGTACATTAACGTTTATATAAATTTCGCATACAATAGGCCACGATAAAAAGCACTTTTTTAAATATCAAAATTTTGAACATTTTATATCCTTTTCCAGTAGCCCTGTGTTTTAGCTTTGCAATGCATCTAGTTTCACCTAAAAATCATTTTTGTAGCCCAAGTTATGACTAAAATACTAAAGGTATGTTGGAAAGTATCTCAAAATGCACCATAGTCACTTCCGTTGAGCTTTTGGCCACTTTCTTGCAAGAAATTTGGAATGGTTCCAACATAAAAGTTGTAGCTAATTCACTTAGCTTTCTAAAAATATTTGAGTCACTTTGGGGAGGTTCCTACAGTAGGAGTTGTGATCGTGCATTTATACATTAACGTTCGTATAAAGTTCACATCTAATTGGCCCCAAATAAAAAGCACTTTTTGAAATTTTCTTTTCATTTTCTAGTAGCCCTATGAGTTAGCTTTCCAACGCATCTTGTTTCACTTTAAAATCATTTTTTTAGCCCAAGATATGATCAAAATACTATAGGTATGCCGAAAACTACCTTACAATGCACCACTGTCACTACCTTTGAGCTTTTGGAACCTTTCTTGCAATAACTTTGGAATAGTTCTATCACAAAAGTTGTAGCTAACTCACTTACCTTTCCAAAAACAAAAGATTCACTTCGTGGAGGTTCCTACATGGGGAGTAGTGATTTGTGCATTTGTACATTAACGTTTAGATAAATTTCGCATACAATAGGCCACGATAAAAAGCACTTTTTTAAATTTCAAAATTTTGAACATTTTGTATCCTTTTCCAATAGCCCTGTGTGTGAGCTTTGCAATGCATCTAGTTTCACCTAAAAATCATTTTTGTAGCCCAAGTTATGACTAAAATACTAAAGGTATGCTGGAAAGTACCTCAAAATGCACCGTAGTCACTTCCATTGAGCTTTTGGCCACTTTCTTGCAAGAAATTTGGAATGGTTCCAACATAAAAGTTGTAGCTAATTCACTTAGCTTTCTAAAAATATTTGAGTCACTTTGGGGAGGTTCCTACAGTAGGAGTTGTGATCGTGCATTTATACATTAACGTTCGTATAAAGTTCACATCTAATTGGCCCCAAATAAAAAGCACTTATTGAAATTTTCTTTTCATTTTCTAGTAGCCCTATGTGTTAGCTTTCCAACGCATCTTGTTTCACTTTAAAATCATTTTTTTAGCCCAAGATATGATCAAAATACTATAGGTATGCCGAAATCTACCTTACAATGCACCACTGTCACTTCCTTTGAGCTTTTGGAACCTTTCTTGCAATAACTTTGGAATAGTTCTATCACAAAAGTTGTAGCTAACTCACTTACCTTTCCAAAAACAAAATATTCACTTCGTGGAGGTTCCTACATGGGGAGTAGTGATTTGTGCATTTGTACATTAACGTTTAGATAAATTTCGCATACAATAGGCCACGATAAAAAGCACTTTTTTAAATTTCAAAATTTTGAACATTTTGTATCCTTTTCCAATAGCCCTGTGTGTGAGCTTTGCAATGCATCTAGTTTCAACTAAAAATCATTTTTGTAGCCCAAGTTATGACTAAAATACTAAAGGTATGTTGTAAAGTACCTCAAAATGCACCGTAGTCACTTCCGTTGAGCTTTTGGCCACTTTCTTGCAAGAAATTTGGAATGGTTCCAACATAAAAGTTGTAGCTAATTCACTTAGCTTTCTAAAAATATTTGAGTCACTTTGGGGAGGTTCCTACAGTAGGAGTTGTGATCGTGCATTTATACATTAACGTTCGTATAAAGTTCACATCTAATTGGCCCCAAATAAAAAGCACTTATTGAAATTTTCTTTTCATTTTCTAGTAGCCCTATGTGTTAGCTTTCCAACGCATCTTGTTTCACTTTAAAATCATTTTTTTAGCCCAAGATATGATCAAAATACTATAGGTATGCCGAAATCTACCTTACAATGCACCACTGTCACTTCCTTTGAGCTTTTGGAACCTTTCTTGCAATAACTTTGGAATAGTTATATCACAAAAGTTGTAGCTAACTCACTTACCTTTCCAAAAACAAAATATTCACTTCGTGGAGGTTCCTACATGGGGAGTAGTGATTTGTGCATTTGTACATTAACGTTTAGATAAATTTCGCATACAATAGGCCACGATAAAAAGCACTTTTTTAAATTTCAAAATTTTGAACATTTTGTATCCTTTTCCAATAGCCCTGTGTGTGAGCTTTGCAATGCATCTAGTTTCAACTAAAAATCATTTTTGTAGCCCAAGTTATGACTAAAATACTAAAGGTATGCTGTAAAGTACCTCAAAATGCACCGTAGTCACTTCCGTTGAGCTTTTGGCCACTTTCTTGCAAGAAATTTGGAATGGTTCCAACATAAAAGTTGTAGCTAATTCACTTAGCTTTCTAAAAATATTTGAGTCACTTTGGGGAGGTTCCTACAGTAGGAGTTGTGATCGTGCATTTATACATTAACGTTCGTATAAAGTTCACATCTAATTGGCCCCAAATAAAAAGCACTTTTTGAAATTTTCTTTTCATTTTCTAGTAGCCCTATGTGTTAGCTTTCCAACGCATCTTGTTTCACTTTAAAATCATTTTTTTAGCCCAAGATATGATCAAAATACTATAGGTATGCCGAAAACTACCTTACAATGCACCACTGTCACTTCCTTTGAGCTTTTGGAACCTTTCTTGCAAGAAATTTAGAATAGTTCTATCACAAAAGTTGTAGCTAACTCACTTACCTTTCCAAAAACAAAACATTCACTTCGTGGAGGTTCCTACATAGGGAGTAGTGATTTGTGCATTTGTACATTAACGTTTATATAAATTTCGCATACAATAGGCCACGATAAAAAGCACTTTTTTAAATATCAAAATTTTGAACATTTTGTATCCTTTTCCAGTAGCCCTGTGTTTTAGCTTTGCAATGCATCTAGTTTCACCTTAAAATCATTTTTGTAGCCCAAGTTATGACTAAAATACTAAAGGTATGCTGGAAAGTATCTCAAAATGGCACATTGTCACTTCTGTTGAGCTTTTGGCCACTTTCTTGCAAGAAATTTGGAATGGTTCCAACATAAAAGTTGTAGCTAATTCACTTATCTTTCTAAAATTATTTGAGTCACTTTGGGGAGGTTCCTACAGTAGGAGTTGTGATCGTGCATTTATACATTAACGTTCGTATAAAGTTCACATCTAATTGGCCCCAAATAAAAAGCACTTTTTGAAATTTTCTTTTCATTTTCTAATAGCCCTATGTGTTAGCTTTCCAACACATCTTGTTTCACTTTAAAATCATTTTTTTAGCCCAAGATATGATCAAAATACTATAGGTATGCCGAAAACTACCGTACAATGCACCACTGTCACTTCCTTTGAGCTTTTGGAACCTTTCTTGCAAGAAATTTGGAATAGTTCTATCACAAAAGTTGTAGCTAACTCACTTACCTTTCCAAAAACAAAAGATTCACTTCGTGGAGGTTCCTACATGGGGAGTAGTGATTTGTGCATTTGTACATTAACGTATAGATAAATTTCGCATACAATAGGCCACGATAAAAAGCACTTTTTTAAATTTCAAAATTTTGAACATTTTGTATCCTTTTCCAATAGCCCTGTGTGTGAGCTTTGCAATGCATCTAGTTTCACCTAAAAATCATTTTTGTAGCCCAAGTTATGACTAAAATACTAAAGGTATGCTGGAAAGTACCTCAAAATGCACCGCAGTCTCTTCCGTTGAGCTTTTGGCCACTTTCTTGTAAGAAATTTGGAATGGTTCCAACATAAAAGTTGTAGCTAATTCACTTAGCTTTCTAAAAATATTTGAGTCACTTTGGGGAGGTTCTTACAGTAGGAGTTGTGATCGTGCATTTATACATTAACGTTCCTATAAAGTTGACATCTAATTGGCCCCAAATAAAAAGAACTTTTTGAAATTTTCTTTTCATTTTCTAGTAGCCCTATGTGTTAGCTTTCCAACGCATCTTGTTTCACTATAAAATCATTTTTTTAGCCCAAGATATGATCAAAATACTATAGGTATGCCGAAAACTACCTTACAATGCACTACTGTCACTTCTTTTGAGCTTTTGGAACCTTTCTTGCAAGAACTTTGGAATAGTTCTATCACAAAAGTTGTAGCTAACACACTTACCTTTCCAAAAACAAAATATTCACTTCGTGGAGGTTCCTACATGGGGAGTAGTGATTTGTGCATTTGTACATTAACGTTTATATAAATTTCGCATACAATAGGCCACGATAAAAAGCACTTTTTTAAATTTCAAAGTTTTGAACATTTTGTATCCTTTTCCAATAGCCCTGTGTGTGAGCTTTGCAATGCATCTAGTTTCACCTAAAAATCATTTTTGTAGCCCAAGTTATGACTAAAATACTAAAGGTATGCTGGAAAGTACCTCAAAATGCACCATAGTCACTTCCGTTGAGCTTTTGGCCACTTTCTTGCAAGAAATTTGGAATGGTTCCACATAAAAGTTTTAGCTAATTCACTTAGCTTTCTAAAAATATTTGAGTCACTTTGGGAAGGTTCCTACAGTAGGAGTTGTGATCGTGCATTTATACATTAACGTTCGTATAAAGTTCACATCTAATTGGCCCCAAATAAAAAGTACTTTTTGAAATTTTCTTTTCATTTTCTAGTAGCCCTATGTGTTAGCTTTCCAACGCATCTTGTTTCACTTTAAAATCATTTTTTTAGCCCAAGATATGATCAAAATACTATAGGTATGCCGAAAACTACCTTACAATGCACCACTATCACTTCCTTTGAGCTTTTGGAACCTTTCTTGCAAGAACTTTGGAATAGTTCTATCACAAAAGCTGTAGCTAACTCACTTACCTTTCCAAAAACAAAACATTCACTTCGTGGAGGTTCCTACATGGGGAGTAGTGATTTGTGCATTTGTACATTAACGTTTATATAAATTTCGCATACAATAGGCCACGATAAAAAGCACTTTTTTAAATTTCAAAATTTTGAACATTTTGCATCCTTTTCCAGTAGCCTTGTGTGTGAGCTTTGCAATGCATCTAGTTTCACCTAAAAATCATTTTTGTACCCCAAGTTATGACTAAAATACTAAAGGTATGCTGGAAAGTACCTCAAAATGCACCATAGTCACTTCCGTTGAGCTTTTGGCCACTTTCTTGCAAGAAATTTGGAATGGTTCCCACATAAAAGTTGTAGCTGATTCACTTAGCTTTCTAAAAATATTTGAGTCACTTTTGGGAGGTTCCTACAGTAGGAGTTGTGATCGTGCATTTATACATTAACGTTCGTATAAAGTTCACATCTAATTGGCCCTAAATAAAAAGCACTTTTTGTAATTTTCTTTTCATTTCTAGTAGCCCTATGTGTTAGCTTTCCAACGCATCTTGTTTCACTTTAAAATCATTTTTTTAGCCCAAGATATGATCAAAATACTATAGGTATGCCGAAAACTACCTTACAATGCACCACTGTCACTTCCTTTGAGCTTTTGGAACCTTTCTTGTAAGAAATTTGGAATAGTTCTATCACAAAAGTTGTAGCTAACTCACTTAACTTTCCAAAATCAAAAGATTCACTTCGTGGAGGTTCCTACATGGGGAGTAGTGATTTGTGCATTTGTAAATTAACGTTTATATAAATTTCGCATACAATAGGCCACGATAAAAAGCACTTTTTAAAATTTCAAAATTTTGAACATTTTGTATCCTTTTCCAATAGCCCTGTGTGTGAGCTTTGCAATGCATCTAGTTTCACCTAAAAATCATTTTTGTAGCCCAAGTTATGACTAAAATACTAAAGGTATGCTGGAAAGTACCTCAAAATGCACCGTAGTCACTTCCGTTGAGCTTTTGGCCACTTTCTTTCAAGAAATTTGGAATGGTTCCAACATAAAAGTTGTAGCTAATTCACTTAGCTTTCTAAAAATATTTGAGTCACTTTAGGGAGGTTCTTACAGTAGGAGTTGTGATCGTCCATTTATACATTAACGTTCGTATAAAGTTCACATCTAATTAGCCCCAAATAAAAAGCAATTTTTGAAATTTTCTTTTCATTTTCTAGTAGCCCTATGTGTTAGCTTTCCAACGCATCTTGTTTCACTTTAAAATCATTTTTTTAGCCCAAGATATGATCAAAATACTATAGGTATGCCGAAAACTACCTTACAATGCACCACTGTCACTTCCTTTGAGCTTTTGGAACCTTTCTTGCAAGAACTTTGGAATAGTTCTATCACAAAAGCTGTAGCTAACTCACTTACCTTTCCAAAAACAAAACATTCACTTCGTGGAGGTTCCTACATGGGGAGTAGTGATTTGTGCATTTGTACATTAACGTTTATATAAATTTCGCATACAATAGGCCACGATAAAAAGCACTTTTTTAAAAATATCAAAATTTTGAACATTTTGTATCCTTTTCCAATAGCCCTGTGTGTGAGCTTTGCAATGCATCTAGTTTCACCTAAAAATCATTTTTGTAGCCCAAGTTATGACTAAAATACTAAAGGTATGCTGGAAAGTACCTCAAAATGCACCGTAGTCACTTCCGTTGAGCTTTTGGCCACTTTCTTGCAAGAAATTTGGAATGGTTCCCACATAAAAGTTGTAGCTAATTCACTTAGCTTTCTAAAAATATTTGAGTCACTTTTGGGAGGTTCCTACAGTAGGAGTTGTGATCGTGCATTTATACATTAACGTTCGTATAAAGTTCACATCTAATTGGCCCTAAAAAAAAAGCACTTTTTGTAATTTTCTTTTCATTTCTAGTAGCCCTATGTGTTAGCTTTCCTACGCATCTTGTTTCACTTTAAAATCATTTTTTTAGCCCAAGATATGATCAAAATACTATAGGTATGCCGAAAACTACCTTGCAATGCACCACTGTCACTTCCTTTGAGCTTTTGGAACCTTTCTTGCAAGAACTTTGGAATAGTTCTATCACAAAAGTTGTAGCTAACTCACTTAACTTTCCAAAAACAGAAGATTCACTTCGTGGAGGTTCCTACATGGGGAGTAGTGATTTGTGCATTTGTACATTAACGTTTATATAAATTTCGCATACAATAGGCCACGATAAAAAGCACTTTTTTAAATTTCAAAATTTTGAACATTTTGCATCCTTTTCCAGTAGCCTTGTGTGTGAGCTTTGCAATGCATCTAGTTTCACCTAAAAATCATTTTTGTACCCCAAGTTATGACTAAAATACTAAAGGTATGCTGGAAAGTACCTCAAAATGCACCATAGTCACTTCCGTTGAGCTTTTGGCCACTTTCTTGCAAGAAATTTGGAATGGTTCCCACATAAAAGTTGTAGCTAATTCACTTAGCTTTCTAAAAATATTTGAGTCACTTTTGGGAGGTTCCTACAGTAGGAGTTGTGATCGTGCATTTATACATTAACGTTCGTATAAAGTTCACATCTCATTGGCCCTAAATAAAAAGCACTTTTTGTAATTTTCTTTTCATTTCTGGTAGCTCTATGTGTTAGCTTTCCAACGCATCTTTTTTCACTTTAAAATCATTTTTTTAGCCCAAGATATGATCAAAATACTATAGGTATGCCGAAAACTACCTTACAATGCACCACTGTCACTTCCTTTGAGCTTTTGGAACCTTTCTTGCAAGAACTTTGGAATAGTTCTATCACAAAAGTTGTAGCTAACTCACTTAACTTTCCAAAAACAAAAGATTCACTTCGTGGAGGTTCCTACATGGGAAGTAGTGATTTGTGCATTTGTACATTAACGTTTATATAAATTTCGCATACAATAGGCCACGATAAAAAGCACTTTTTCAAATTTCAAAATTTTGAACATTTTGTATCCTTTTCCAATAGCCCTGTGTGTGAGCTTTGCAATGCATCTAGTTTCACCTAAAAATCATTTTTGTAGCCCAAGTTATGACTAAAATACTAAAGGTATGCTGGAAAGTACCTCAAAATGCACCGTAGTCACTTCCGTTGAGCTTTTGGCCACTTTCTTTCAAGAAATTTGGAATGGTTCCAACATAAAAGTTGTAGCTAATTCACTTAGCTTTCTAAAAATATTTGAGTCACTTTAGGGAGGTTCTTACAGTAGGAGTTGTGATCGTCCATTTATACATTAACGTTCGTATAAAGTTCACATCTAATTAGCCCCAAATAAAAAGCAATTTTTGAAATTTTCTTTTCATTTTCTAGTAGCCCTATGTGTTAGCTTTCCAACGCATCTTGTTTCACTTTAAAATCATTTTTTTAGCCCAAGATATGATCAAAATACTATAGGTATGCCGAAAACTACCTTACAATGCACCACTGTCACTTCCTTTGAGCTTTTGGAACCTTTCTTGCAAGAACTTTGGAATAGTTCTATCACAAAAGCTGTAGCTAACTCACTTACCTTTCCAAAAACAAAACATTCACTTCGTGGAGGTTCCTACATGGGGAGTAGTGATTTGTGCATTTGTACATTAACGTTTATATAAATTTCGCATACAATAGGCCACGATAAAAAGCACTTTTTTAAAAATATCAAAATTTTGAACATTTTGTATCCTTTTCCAATAGCCCTGTGTGTGAGCTTTGCAATGCATCTAGTTTCACCTAAAAATCATTTTTGTAGCCCAAGTTATGACTAAAATACTAAAGGTATGCTGGAAAGTACCTCAAAATGCACCGTAGTCACTTCCGTTGAGCTTTTGGCCACTTTCTTGCAAGAAATTTGGAATGGTTCCCACATAAAAGTTGTAGCTAATTCACTTAGCTTTCTAAAAATATTTGAGTCACTTTTGGGAGGTTCCTACAGTAGGAGTTGTGATCGTGCATTTATACATTAACGTTCGTATAAAGTTCACATCTAATTGGCCCTAAAAAAAAAGCACTTTTTGTAATTTTCTTTTCATTTCTAGTAGCCCTATGTGTTAGCTTTCCTACGCATCTTGTTTCACTTTAAAATCATTTTTTTAGCCCAAGATATGATCAAAATACTATAGGTATGCCGAAAACTACCTTGCAATGCACCACTGTCACTTCCTTTGAGCTTTTGGAACCTTTCTTGCAAGAACTTTGGAATAGTTCTATCACAAAAGTTGTAGCTAACTCACTTAACTTTCCAAAAACAGAAGATTCACTTCGTGGAGGTTCCTACATGGGGAGTAGTGATTTGTGCATTTGTACATTAACGTTTATATAAATTTCGCATACAATAGGCCACGATAAAAAGCACTTTTTTAAATTTCAAAATTTTGAACATTTTGCATCCTTTTCCAGTAGCCTTGTGTGTGAGCTTTGCAATGCATCTAGTTTCACCTAAAAATCATTTTTGTACCCCAAGTTATGACTAAAATACTAAAGGTATGCTGGAAAGTACCTCAAAATGCACCATAGTCACTTCCGTTGAGCTTTTGGCCACTTTCTTGCAAGAAATTTGGAATGGTTCCCACATAAAAGTTGTAGCTAATTCACTTAGCTTTCTAAAAATATTTGAGTCACTTTTGGGAGGTTCCTACAGTAGGAGTTGTGATCGTGCATTTATACATTAACGTTCGTATAAAGTTCACATCTCATTGGCCCTAAATAAAAAGCACTTTTTGTAATTTTCTTTTCATTTCTGGTAGCTCTATGTGTTAGCTTTCCAACGCATCTTTTTTCACTTTAAAATCATTTTTTTAGCCCAAGATATGATCAAAATACTATAGGTATGCCGAAAACTACCTTACAATGCACCACTGTCACTTCCTTTGAGCTTTTGGAACCTTTCTTGCAAGAACTTTGGAATAGTTCTATCACAAAAGTTGTAGCTAACTCACTTAACTTTCCAAAAACAAAAGATTCACTTCGTGGAGGTTCCTACATGGGAAGTAGTGATTTGTGCATTTGTACATTAACGTTTATATAAATTTCGCATACAATAGGCCACGATAAAAAGCACTTTTTCAAATTTCAAAATTTTGAACATTTTGTATCCTTTTCCAATAGCCCTGTGTGTGAGCTTTGCAATGCATCTAGTTTCACCTAAAAATCATTTTTGTAGCCCAAGTTATGACTAAAATACTAAAGGTATGCTGGAAAGTACCTCAAAATGCACCGTAGTCACTTCCGTTGAGCTTTTGGCCACTTTCTTTCAAGAAATTTGGAATGGTTCCAACATAAAAGTTGTAGCTAATTCACTTAGCTTTCTAAAAATATTTGAGTCACTTTAGGGAGGTTCTTACAGTAGGAGTTGTGATCGTCCATTTATACATTAACGTTCGTATAAAGTTCACATCTAATTAGCCCCAAATAAAAAGGAATTTTTGAAATTTTCTTTTCATTTTCTAGTAGCCCTATGTGTTAGCTTTCCAACGCATCTTGTTTCACTTTAAAATCATTTTTTTAGCCCAAGATATGATCAAAATACTATAGGTATGCCGAAAACTACCTTACAATGCACCACTGTCACTTCCTTTGAGCTTTTGGAACCTTTCTTGCAAGAACTTTGGAATAGTTCTATCACAAAAGCTGTAGCTAACTCACTTACCTTTCCAAAAACAAAACATTCACTTCGTGGAGGTTCCTACATGGGGAGTAGTGATTTGTGCATTTGTACATTAACGTTTATATAAATTTCGCATACAATAGGCCACGATAAAAAGCACTTTTTTAAAAATATCAAAATTTTGAACATTTTGTATCCTTTTCCAATAGCCCTGTGTGTGAGCTTTGCAATGCATCTAGTTTCACCTAAAAATCATTTTTGTAGCCCAAGTTATGACTAAAATACTAAAGGTATGCTGGAAAGTACCTCAAAATGCACCGTAGTCACTTCCGTTGAGCTTTTGGCCACTTTCTTGCAAGAAATTTGGAATGGTTCCCACATAAAAGTTGTAGCTAATTCACTTAGCTTTCTAAAAATATTTGAGTCACTTTTGGGAGGTTCCTACAGTAGGAGTTGTGATCGTGCATTTATACATTAACGTTCGTATAAAGTTCACATCTAATTGGCCCTAAAAAAAAAGCACTTTTTGTAATTTTCTTTTCATTTCTAGTAGCCCTATGTGTTAGCTTTCCTACGCATCTTGTTTCACTTTAAAATCATTTTTTTAGCCCAAGAGATGATCAAAATACTATAGGTATGCCGAAAACTACCTTGCAATGCACCACTGTCACTTCCTTTGAGCTTTTGGAACCTTTCTTGCAAGAACTTTGGAATAGTTCTATCACAAAAGTTCTAGCTAACTCACTTAACTTTCCAAAAACAGAAGATTCACTTCGTGGAGGTTCCTACATGGGGAGTAGTGATTTGTGCATTTGTACATTAACGTTTATATAAATTTCGCATACAATAGGCCACGATAAAAAGCACTTTTTTAAATTTCAAAATTTTGAACATTTTGCATCCTTTTCCAGTAGCCTTGTGTGTGAGCTTTGCAATGCATCTAGTTTCACCTAAAAATCATTTTTGTACCCCAAGTTATGACTAAAATACTAAAGGTATGCTGGAAAGTACCTCAAAATGCACCATAGTCACTTCCGTTGAGCTTTTGGCCACTTTCTTGCAAGAAATTTGGAATGGTTCCCACATAAAAGTTGTAGCTAATTCACTTAGCTTTCTAAAAATATTTGAGTCACTTTTGGGAGGTTCCTACAGTAGGAGTTGTGATCGTGCATTTATACATTAACGTTCGTATAAAGTTCACATCTCATTGGCCCTAAATAAAAAGCACTTTTTGTAATTTTCTTTTCATTTCTGGTAGCTCTATGTGTTAGCTTTCCAACGCATCTTTTTTCACTTTAAAATCATTTTTTTAGCCCAAGATATGATCAAAATACTATAGGTATGCCGAAAACTACCTTACAATGCACCACTGTCACTTCCTTTGAGCTTTTGGAACCTTTCTTGCAAGAACTTTGGAATAGTTCTATCACAAAAGTTGTAGCTAACTCACTTAACTTTCCAAAAACAAAAGATTCACTTCGTGGAGGTTCCTACATGGGAAGTAGTGATTTGTGCATTTGTACATTAACGTTTATATAAATTTCGCATACAATAGGCCACGATAAAAAGCACTTTTTCAAATTTCAAAATTTTGAACATTTTGTATCCTTTTCCAATAGCCCTGTGTGTGAGCTTTGCAATGCATCTAGTTTCACCTAAAAATCATTTTTGTAGCCCAAGTTATGACTAAAATACTAAAGGTATGCTGGAAAGTACCTCAAAATGCACCGTAGTCACTTCCGTTGAGCTTTTGGCCACTTTCTTGCAAGAAATTTGGAATGGTTCCCACATAAAAGTTGTAGCTAATTCACTTAGCTTTCTAAAAATATTTGAGTCACTTTTGGGAGGTTCCTACAGTAGGAGTTGTGATCGTGCATTTATACATTAACGTTCGTATAAAGTTCACATCTAATTGGCCCTAAAAAAAAAGCACTTTTTGTAATTTTCTTTTCATTTCTAGTAGCCCTATGTGTTAGCTTTCCTACGCATCTTGTTTCACTTTAAAATCATTTTTTTAGCCCAAGAGATGATCAAAATACTATAGGTATGCCGAAAACTACCTTGCAATGCACCACTGTCACTTCCTTTGAGCTTTTGGAACCTTTCTTGCAAGAACTTTGGAATAGTTCTATCACAAAAGTTGTAGCTAACTCACTTAACTTTCCAAAAACAGAAGATTCACTTCGTGGAGGTTCCTACATGGGGAGTAGTGATTTGTGCATTTGTACATTAACGTTTATATAAATTTCGCATACAATAGGCCACGATAAAAAGCACTTTTTTAAATTTCAAAATTTTGAACATTTTGCATCCTTTTCCAGTAGCCTTGTGTGTGAGCTTTGCAATGCATCTAGTTTCACCTAAAAATCATTTTTGTACCCCAAGTTATGACTAAAATACTAAAGGTATGCTGGAAAGTACCTCAAAATGCACCATAGTCACTTCCGTTGAGCTTTTGGCCACTTTCTTGCAAGAAATTTGGAATGGTTCCCACATAAAAGTTGTAGCTAATTCACTTAGCTTTCTAAAAATATTTGAGTCACTTTTGGGAGGTTCCTACAGTAGGAGTTGTGATCGTGCATTTATACATTAACGTTCGTATAAAGTTCACATCTCATTGGCCCTAAATAAAAAGCACTTTTTGTAATTTTCTTTTCATTTCTGGTAGCTCTATGTGTTAGCTTTCCAACGCATCTTTTTTCACTTTAAAATCATTTTTTTAGCCCAAGATATGATCAAAATACTATAGGTATGCCGAAAACTACCTTACAATGCACCACTGTCACTTCCTTTGAGCTTTTGGAACCTTTCTTGCAAGAACTTTGGAATAGTTCTATCACAAAAGTTGTAGCTAACTCACTTAACTTTCCAAAAACAAAAGATTCACTTCGTGGAGGTTCCTACATGGGAAGTAGTGATTTGTGCATTTGTACATTAACGTTTATATAAATTTCGCATACAATAGGCCACGATAAAAAGCACTTTTTCAAATTTCAAAATTTTGAACATTTTGTATCCTTTTCCAATAGCCCTGTGTGTGAGCTTTGCAATGCATCTAGTTTCACCTAAAAATCATTTTTGTAGCCCAAGTTATGACTAAAATACTAAAGGTATGCTGGAAAGTACCTCAAAATGCACCGTAGTCACTTCCGTTGAGCTTTTGGCCACTTTCTTGCAAGAAATTTGGAATGGTTCCAACATAAAAGTTGTAGCTAATTCACTTAGCTTTCTAAATATATTTGAGTCACTTTAGGGAGGTTCTTACAGTAGGAGTTGTGATCGTGCATTTATACATTAACGTTCGTATAAAGTTCACATCTAATTAGCCCCAAATAAAAAGCAATTTTTGAAATTTTCTTTTCATTTTCTAGTAGCCCTATGTGTTAGCTTTCCAACGCATCTTGTTTCACTTTAAAATCATTTTTTTAGCCCAAGATATGATCAAAATACTATAGGTATGCCGAAAACTACCTTACAATGCACCACTGTCACTTCCTTTGAGCTTTTGGAACCTTTCTTGCAAGAACTTTGGAATAGTTCTATCACAAAAGCTGTAGCTAACTCACTTACCTTTCCAAAAACAAAACATTCACTTCGTGGAGGTTCCTACATGGGGAGTAGTGATTTGTGCATTTGTACATTAACGTTTATATAAATTTCGCATACAATAGGCCACGATAAAAAGCACTTTTTTAAAAATATCAAAATTTTGAACATTTTGTATCCTTTTCTAGTAGCCCTATGTGTGAGCTTTCCAATGTATCAAGTTTCACCTAAAAATCATTTTTTTAGCCCAAGTTATGACTAAAATACTAAAGGTATGCTGGAAAGTACCTCAAAATGCACCATAGTCACTTCCGTTGAGCTTTTGGCCACTTTCTTGCAAGAAATTTGGAATGGTTCCCACATAAAAGTTGTAGCTAATTCACTTAGCTTTCTAAAAATATTTGAGTCACTTTTGGGAGGTTCCTACAGTAGGAGTTGTGATCGTGCATTTATACATTAACGTTCGTATAAAGTTCACATCTAATTGGCCCTAAAAAAAAAAGCACTTTTTGTAATTTTCTTTTCATTTCTAGTAGCCCTATGTGTTAGCTTTCCTACGCATCTTGTTTCACTTTAAAATCATTTTTTTAGCCCAAGATATGATCAAAATACTATAGGTATGCCGAAAACTACCTTGCAATGCACCACTGTCACTTCCTTTGAGCTTTTGGAACCTTTCTTGCAAGAACTTTGGAATAGTTCTATCACAAAAGTTGTAGCTAACTCACTTAACTTTCCAAAAACAAAAGATTCACTTCGTGGAGGTTCCTACATGGGGAGTAGTGATTTGTGCATTTGTACATTAACGTTTATATAAATTTCGCATACAATAGGCCACGATAAAAAGCACTTTTTCAAATTTCAAAATTTTGAACATTTTGTATCCTTTTCCAATAGCCCTGTGTGTGAGCTTTGCAATGCATCTAGTTTCACCTAAAAATCATTTTTGTAGCCCAAGTTATGACTAAAATACTAAAGGTATGCTGGAAAGTACCTCAAAATGCACCGTAGTCACTTCCGTTGAGCTTTTGGCCACTTTCTTGCAAGAAATTTGGAATGGTTCCAACATAAAAGTTGTAGCTAATTCACTTAGCTTTCTAAAAATATTTGAGTCACTTTAGGGAGGTTCTTACAGTAGGAGTTGTGATCGTGCATTTATACATTAACGTTCGTATAAAGTTCACATCTAATTAGCCCCAAATAAAAAGCAATTTTTGAAATTTTCTTTTCATTTTCTAGTAGCCCTATGTGTTAGCTTTCCAACGCATCTTGTTTCACTTTAAAATCATTTTTTTAGCCCAAGATATGATCAAAATACTATAGGTATGCCGAAAACTACCTTACAATGCACCACTGTCACTTCCTTTGAGCTTTTGGAACCTTTCTTGCAAGAACTTTGGAATAGTTCTATCACAAAAGCTGTAGCTAACTCACTTACCTTTCCAAAAACAAAACATTCACTTCGTGGAGGTTCCTACATGGGGAGTAGTGATTTGTGCATTTGTACATTAACGTTTATATAAATTTCGCATACAATAGGCCACGATAAAAAGCACTTTTTTAAAAATATCAAAATTTTGAACATTTTGTATCCTTTTCTAGTAGCCCTATGTGTGAGCTTTCCAATGCATCTAGTTTCACCTAAAAATCATTTTTTTAGCCCAAGTTATGACTAAAATACTAAAGGTATGCTGGAAAGTACCTCAAAATGCACCATAGTCACTTCCGTTGAGCTTTTGGCCACTTTCTTGCAAGAAATTTGGAATGGTTCCCACATAAAAGTTGTAGCTAATTCACTTAGCTTTCTAAAAATATTTGAGTCACTTTTGGGAGGTTCCTACAGTAGGAGTTGTGATCGTGCATTTATACATTAACGTTCGTATAAAGTTCACATCTAATTGGCCCCAAATAAAAAGCACTTTTTGAAATTTTCTTTTCATTTTCTAGTAGCCCTATGTGTTAGCTTTCCAACGCATCTTGTTTCACTTTAAAATCATTTTTTTAGCCCAAGATATGATCAAAATACTATAGGTATGCCGAAAACTACCTTACAATGCACCACTGTCACTTCCTTTGAGCTTTTGGAACCTTTCTTGCAAGAACAATGGAATAGTTCTATCACAAAAGTTGCAGCTAACTCACTTACCTTTCCAAAAACAAAACATTCACTTCGTGGAGGTTCCTACATAGGGAGTAGTGATTTGTGCATTTGTACATTAACGTTTATATAAATTTCGCATACAATAGGCCACGATAAAAAGCACTTTTTTAAATATCAAAATTTTGAACATTTTGTATCCTTTTCCAGTAGCCCTGTGTTTTAGCTTTGTAATGCATCTAGTTTCACCTAAAAATCATTTTTGTACCCCAAGTTATGACTAAAATACTAAAGGTATGCTGGAAAGTATCTCAAAATGCACCATAGTCACTTCTGTTGAGCTTTTGGCCACTTTCTTGCGAGAAATTTGGAATGGTTCCAACATAAAAGTTGTAGCTAATTCACTTAGCTTTCTAAAAATATTTGAGTCACTTTGGGGAGGTTCCTACAGTAGGAGCTGTGATCGTACATTTATGCATTAACGTTCATATAAAGTTCACATCTAATTGGCCCCAAATAAAAAGCACTTTTTGAAATTTTCTTTTCATTTTCTAGTAGCCCTATGTGTTATCTTTCCAACGCATCTTGTTTCACTTTAAAATCATTTTTTTAGCCCAAGATATGATCAAAATACTATAGGTATGCCGAAAACTACCTTACAATGCACCACTGTCACTTCCTTTGAGCTTTTGGAACCTTTCTTGCAAGAACTTTGGAATAGTTCTATCAAAAAAGTTGTAGCTAACTCACTTACCTTTCCAAAAACAAAAGATTCACTTCGTGGAGGTTCCTACATGGGGAGTAGTGATTTGTGCATTTGTACATTAACGTTTATATAAATTTCGCATACAATAGGCCACGATAAAAAGCACTTTTTTAAATTTCAAAATTTTGAACATTTTGTATCCGTTTCCAATAGCCCTGTGTGTGAGCTTTGCAATGCATCTAGTTTCACCTAAAAATCATTTTTGTAGCCCAAGTTATGACTAAAATACTAAAGGTATGCTGGAAAGTACCTCAAAATGCACCATAGTCACTTCCGTTGAGCTTTTGGCCACTTTCTTGCAAGAAATTTGGAATGGTTCCACATAAAAGTTGTAGCTAATTCACTTAGCTTTCTAAAAATATTTGAGTCACTTTGGGGAGGTTCCTACAGTAGGAGTTGTGATCGTGCATTTATACATTAACGTTCGTATAAAGTTCACATGTAATTGGCCCCAAATAAAAAGCACTTTTTGAAATTTTCTTTTCATTTTCTAGTAGCCCTATGTGTTAGCTTTCCAACGCATCTTGTTTCACTTTAAAATCATTTTTTTAGCCCAAGATATGATCAAAATACTATAGGTATGCCGAAAACAACCTTACAATGCACCACTATCACTTCCTTTGAACTTTTGGAACCTTTCTTGCAAGAACATTGGAATAGTTCTATCACAAAAGTTGCAGCTAACTCACTTACCTTTCCAAAAACAAAACAGTCACTTCGTGGAGGTTCCTACATAGGGAGTAGTGATTTGTGCATTTGTACATTAACGTTTATATAAATTTCGCATACAATAGGCCACGATAAAAAGCACTTTTTTAAATATCAAAATTTTGAACATTTTGTATCCTTTTCCAGTAGCCCTGTGTTTTAGCTTTGCAATGCATCTAGTTTCACCTAAAAATCATTTTTGTAGCCCAAGTTATGACTAAAATACTAAAGGTATGCTGGAAAGTATCTCAAAATGCACCATAGTCACTTCCGTTGAGCTTTTGGCCACTTTCTTGCAAGAAATTTGGAATGGTTCCAACATAAAAGTTGTAGCTAATTCACTTAGCTTTCTAAAAATATTTGAGTCACTTTGGGGAGGTTCCTACAGTAGGAGTTGTGATCGTGCATTTATACATTAACGTTCGTATAAAGTTCACATCTAATTGGTTCCAAATAAAAAGCACTTTTTGAAATTTTCTTTTCATTTTCTAGTAGCCCGATGTGTTAGCTTTCCAACGCATCTTGTTTCACTTTAAAATCATTTTTTTAGCCCAAGATATGATCAAAATACTATAGGTATGTCGAAAACAACCTTACAATGCACCACTGTCACTTCCTTTGAGCTTTTGGAACCTTTCTTGCAAGAACATTGGAATAGTTCTATCAAAAAAGTTGCAGCTAACTCACTTACCTTTCCAAAAACAAAACATTCACTTCGTGGAGGTTCCTACATAGGGAGTAGTGATTTGTGCATTTGTACATTAACGTTTATATAAATTTCGCATACAATAGGCCACGATAAAAAGCACTTTTTTAAATATCAAAATTTTGAACATTTTGTATCCTTTTCCAGTAGCCCTGTGTTTTAGCTTTGCAATGCATCTAGTTTCACCTAAAAATCATTTTTGTAGCCCAAGTTATGACTAAAATACTAAAGGTATGCTGGAAAGTATCTCAAAATGCACCATAGTCACTTCCGTTGAGCTTTTGGCCACTTTCTTGCAAGAAATTTGGAATGGTTCCAACATAAAAGTTGTAGCTAATTCACTTAGCTTTCTAAAAATATTTGAGTCACTTTGGGGAGGTTCCTACAGTAGGAGTTGTGATCGTGCATTTATACATTAACGTTCGTATAAAGTTCACATCTAATTGGCCCCAAATAAAAAGCACTTTTTGAAATTTTCTTTTCATTGTCTAGTAGTCCTATGTGTTAGCTTTCCAACGCATCTTGTTTCACTTTAAAATCATTTTTTTAGCCCAAGATATGATCAAAATACTATAGGTATGCCGAAAACTACCTTACAATGCACCACTGTCACTTCCTTTGAGCTTTTGGAACCTTTCTTGCAAGAACTTTGGAATAGTTCTATCAAAAAAGTTGTAGCTAACTCACTTACCTTTCCAAAAACAAAAGATTCACTTCGTGGAGGTTCCTACATGGGGAGTAGTGATTTGTGCATTTGTACATTAACGTTTATATAAATTTCGCATACAATAGGCCACGATAAAAAGCACTTTTTTAAATTTCAAAATTTTGAACATTTTGTATCCTTTTCCAATAGTCCTGTGTGTGAGCTTTGCAATGCATCTAGTTTCACCTAAAAATCATTTTTGTAGCCCAAGTTATGACTAAAATACTAAAGGTATGCTGGAAAGTACCTCAAAATGCACCGTAGTCACTTCCGTTGAGCTTTTGGCCACTTTCTTGCAAGAAAATTGGAATGGTTCCAACATAAAAGTTGTAGCTAATTCACTTAACTTTCTAAAAATATTTGAGTCACTTTGGGGAGGTACTTACAGTAGGAGTTGTGATCGTGCATTTATACATTAACGTTCCTATAAAGTTCACATATAATTGGTCCCAAATAAAAAGCACTTTTTGAAATTTTCTTTTCATTTTCTAGTAGCCCTATGTGTTAGCTTTCCAACGCATCTTGTTTCACTTCAAAATCATTTTTTTAGCCCAAGATATGATCAAAATACTATAGGTATGCCGAAAACTACCTTACAATGCACTACTGTCACTTCCTTTGAGCTTTTGGAACCTTTCTTGCAAGAAATTTGGAATAGTTCTATCACGAAAGTTGTAGCTAACTCACTTACCTTTCCAAAAACAAAAGATTCACTTCGTGGAGGTTCCTACATGGGGAGTAGTGATTTGTGCATTTGTACATTAACGTTTATATAAATTTCGCATACAATAGGCCACGATAAAAAGCACTTTATTAAATTTCAAAATTTTGAACATTTTGTATCCTTTTCCAATAGCCCTGTGTATGAGCTTTGCAATGCATCTAGTTTCACCTAAAAATCATTTTTGTAGCCCAAGTTATGACTAAAATACTAAAGGTATGATGGAAAGTACCTCAAAATGCACCATAGTCACTTCCGTTGAGCTTTTGGCCATTTTCTTGCAAGAAATTTGGAATGGTTCCACATAAAAGTTGTAGCTAATTCACTTAGCTTTCTAAAAATATTTGAGTCACTTTGGGGAGGTTCCTACAGTAGGAGCTGTGATCGTGCATTTATACATTAACGTTCGTATAAAGTTCACATCTAATTGGCCCCAAATAAAAAGCACTTTTTGAAATTTTCTTTTCATTTTCTAGTAGCCCTATGTGTTATCTTTCCAACGCATCTTGTTTCACTTTAAAATCATTTTTTTAGCCCAAGATATGATCAAAATACTATAGGTATGCCGAAAACTACCTTACAATGCACCACTGTCACTTCCTTTGAGCTTTTGGAACCTTTCTTGCAAGAACAATGGAATAGTTCTATCACAAAAGTTGCAGCTAACTCACTTACCTTTCCAAAAACAAAACATTCACTTCGTGGAGGTTCCTACATAGGGAGTAGTGATTTGTGCATTTGTACATTAACGTTTATATAAATTTCGCATACAATAGGCCACGATAAAAAGCACTTTATTAAATTTCAAAATTTTGAACATTTTGTATCCTTTTCCAATAGCCCTGTGTGTGAGCTTTGCAATGCATCTAGTTTCACCTAAAAATCATTTTTGTAGCCCAAGTTATGACTAAAATACTAAAGGTATGATGGAAAGTACCTCAAAATGCACCATAGTCACTTCCGTTGAGCTTTTGGCCATTTTCTTGCAAGAAATTTGGAATGGTTCCACATAAAAGTTGTAGCTAATTCACTTAGCTTTCTAAAAATATTTGAGTCACTTTGGGGAGGTTCCTACAGTAGGAGCTGTGATCGTGCATTTATACATTAACGTTCGTATAAAGTTCACATCTAATTGGCCCCAAATAAAAAGCACTTTTTGAAATTTTCTTTTCATTTTCTAGTAGCCCTATGTGTTATCTTTCCAACGCATCTTGTTTCACTTTAAAATCATTTTTTTAGCCCAAGATATGATCAAAATACTATAGGTATGCCGAAAACTACCTTACAATGCACCACTGTCACTTCCTTTGAGCTTTTGGAACCTTTCTTGCAAGAACTTTGGAATAGTTCTATCAAAAAAGTTGTAGCTAACTCACTTACCTTTCCAAAAACAAAAGATTCACTTCGTGGAGGTTCCTACATGGGGAGTAGTGATTTGTGCATTCGTACATTAACGTTTATATAAATTTCGCATACAATAGGCCACGATAAAAAGCATTTTTTTAAATTTCAAAATTTTGAACATTTTGTATCCTTTTCCAATAGTCCTGTGTGTGAGCTTTGCAATGCATCTAGTTTCACCTAAAAATCATTTTTGTAGCCCAAGTTATGACTAAAATACTAAAGGTATGCTGGAAAGTACCTCAAAATGCACCGTAGTCACTTCCGTTGAGCTTTTGGCCACTTTCTTGCAAGAAATTTGGAATGGTTCCAACATAAAAGTTGTAGCTAATTCACTTAGCTTTCTAAAAATATTTGAGTCACTTTGGGGAGGTTCTTACAGTAGGAGTTGTGATCGTGCATTTATATATTAACGTTCCTATAAAGTTCACATATAATTGGCCCCAAATAAAAAGCACTTTTTGAAATTTTCTTTTCATTTTCTAGTAGCCCTATGTGTTAGCCTTCCAACGCATCTTGTTTCACTTTAAAATCATTTTTTTAGCCCAAGATATGATCAAAATACTATAGGTATGCCGAAAACTACCTTACAATGCACTACTGTCACTTCCTTTGAGCTTTTGGAACCTTTCTTGCAAGAACTTTGAAATAGTTCTATCACGAAAGTTGTAGCTAACTCACTTACCTTTCCAAAGACAAAAGATTCACTTCGTGGAGGTTCCTACATGGGGAGTAGTGATTTGTGCATTTGTACATTAACGTTTATATAAATTTCGCATACAATAGGCCACGATAAAAAGCACTTTTTTAAATTTCAAAATTTTGAACATTTTGTATCCTTTTCCAATAGCCCTGTGTGTGAGCTTTGCAATGCATCTAGTTTCACCTAAAAATCATTTTTGTAGCCCAAGTTATGACTAAAATACTAAAGGTATGCTGGAAAGTACCTCAAAATGCACCATAGTCACTTCCGTTGAGCTTTTGGCCACTTTCTTGCAAGAAATTTGGAATGGTTCCAACATAAAAGTTGTAGCTAATTCACTTAGCTTTCTAAAAATATTTGAGTCACTTTGGGGAGGTTCCTACAGTAGGAGTTGTGATCGTGCATTTATACATTAACATTCGTATAAAGTTCACATCTAATTGGCCCCAAATAAAAAGCACTTTTTGAAATTTTCTTTTCATTTTCTACTAGCCCTATGTGTTATCTTTCCAACGCATCTTGTTTCACTTTAAAATCATTTTTTTAGCCCAAGATATGATCAAAATACTATAGGTATGCCGAAAACTACCTTACAATGCACCACTGTCACTTCCTTTGAGCTTTTGGAACCTTTCTTGCAAGAAATTTGGAATATTTCTATCCCAAAAGTTGTAGCTAACTCACTTACCTTTCCAAAAACGAAATATTCACTTCGTGGAGGTTCCTACATAGGGAGTAGTGATTTTTGCATTTGTACATTAACGTTTACATAAATTTCGCATACAATAGGCCACGATAAAAAGCACTTTTTTAAATATCAAAATTTTGAACATTTTGTATCCTTTTCCAGTAGTCCTGTGTTTTAGCTTTGCAATGCATCTAGTTTCACCTAAAAATCATTTTTGTAGCCCAAGTTATGACTAAAATACTAAAGGTATGCTGGAAAGTATCTCAAAATGCACCATAGTCACTTCCGTTGAGCTTTTGGCCACTTTCTTGCAAGAAATTTGGAATGGTTCCAACATAAAAGTTGTAGCTAATTCACTTAGCTTTCTAAAAATATTTGAGTCACTTTGGGGAGGTTCCTACAGTAGGAGTTGCGATTGTGCATTTATACATTAACGTTCGTATAAAGTTCACATCTAATTGGCCCCAAATAAAAAGCACTTTTTGAAATTTTCTTTTCATTTTCTAGTAGCCCTATGTGTTAGCTTTCCAACGCATCTTGTTTCACTTTAAAATCATTTTTTTAGCCCAAGATATGATCAAAATACTATAGGTATGCCGGAAACTACCTTACAATGCACCACTGTCACTTCCTTTGAGCTTTTGGAACCTTTCTTGCAAGAACATTGGAATAGTTCTATCACAAAAGTTGCAGCTAACTCACTTACCTTTCCAAAAACAAAACATTCACTTCGTGGAGGTTCCTACATAGGGAGTAGTGATTTGTGCATCTGTACATTAACGTTTATATAAATTTCGCATACAATAGGCCACGATAAAAAGCACTTTTTTAAATATCAAAATTTTGAACATTTTGTATCCTTTTCCAGTAGCCCTGTGTGTGAGCTTTGCAATGCATCTAGTTTCACCTAAAAATCATTTCTGTAGCCCAAGTTATGACTAAAATACTAAAGGTATGCTGGAAAGTACCTCAAAATGCACCATAGTCACTTCCGTTGAGCTTTTGGCCACTTTCTTGCAAGAAATTTGGAATGGTTCCAACATAAAAGTTGTAGCTAATTCACTTAGCTTTCTAAAAATATTTGAGTCACTTTGGGGAGGTTCCTACAGTAGGAGTTGTGATCGTGCATTTATACATTAACGTTCGTATAAAGTTCACATCTAATTGGCCCCAAATAAAAAGCACTTTTTGAAATTTTCTTTTCATTGTCTAGTAGTCCTATGTGTTAGCTTTCCAACGCATCTTGTTTCACTTTAAAATCATTTTTTTAGCCCAAGATATGATCAAAATACTATAGGTATGCCGAAAACTACCTTACAATGCACCACTGTCACTTCCTTTGAGCTTTTGGAACCTTTCTTGCAAGAACTTTGGAATAGTTCTATCAAAAAAGTTGTAGCTAACTCACTTACCTTTCCAAAAACAAAAGATTCACTTCGTGGTGGTTCCTATATGGGGAGTAGTGATTTGTGCATTTGTACATTAACGTTTATATAAATTTCGCATACAATAGGCCACGATAAAAAGCACTTTTTTAAATTTCAAAATTTTGAACATTTTGTATCATTTTCCAATAGTCCTGTGTGTGAGCTTTGCAATGCATCTAGTTTCACCTAAAAATCATTTTTGTAGCCCAAGTTATGACTAAAATACTAAAGGTATGCTGGAAAGTACCTCAAAATGCACCGTAGTCACTTCCGTTGAGCTTTTGGCCACTTTCTTGCAAGAAAATTGGAATGGTTCCAACATAAAAGTTGTAGCTAATTCACTTAACTTTCTAAAAATATTTGAGTCACTTTGGGGAGGTTCATACAGTAGGAGCTGTGATCGTGCATTTATACATTAACGTTCGTATAAAGTTCACATCTAATTGGCCCCAAATAAAAAGCACTTTTTGAAATTTTCTTTTCATTTTCTAGTAGCCCTATGTGTTATCTTTCCAACGCATCTTGTTTCACTTTAAAATCATTTTTTTAGCCCAAGATATGATCAAAATACTATAGGTATGCCGAAAACTACCTTACAATGCACCACTGTCACTTCCTTTGAGCTTTTGGAACCTTTCTTGCAAGAACTTTGGAATAGTTCTATCAAAAAAGTTGTAGCTAACTCACTTACCTTTCCAAAAACAAAAGATTCACTTCGTTGAGGTTCCTACATGGGGAGTAGTGATTTGTGCATTTGTACATTAACGTTTATATAAATTTCGCATACAATAGGCCACGATAAAAAGCACTTTATTAAATTTCAAAATTTTGAACATTTTGTATCCTTTTCCAATAGCCCTGTGTGTGAGCTTTGCAATGCATCTAGTTTCACCTAAAAATCATTTTTGTAGCCCAAGTTATGACTAAAATACTAAAGGTATGATGGAAAGTACCTCAAAATGCACCATAGTCACTTCCGTTGAGCTTTTGGCCATTTTCTTGCAAGAAATTTGGAATGGTTCCACATAAAAGTTGTAGCTAATTCACTTAGCTTTCTAAAAATATTTGAGTCACTTTGGGGAGGTTCCTACAGTAGGAGCTGTGATCGTGCATTTATACATTAACGTTCGTATAAAGTTCACATCTAATTGGCCCCAAATAAAAAGCACTTTTTGAAATTTTATTTTCATTTTCTAGTAGCCCTATGTGTTATCTTTCCAACGCATCTTGTTTCACTTTAAAATCATTTTTTTAGCCCAAGATATGATCAAAATACTATAGGTATGCCGAAAACTACCTTACAATGCACCACTGTCACTTCCTTTGAGCTTTTGGAACCTTTCTTGCAAGAACTTTGGAATAGTTCTATCAAAAAAGTTGTAGCTAACTCACTTACCTTTCCAAAAACAAAAGATTCACTTCATGGAGGTTCCTACATGGGGAGTAGTGATTTGTGCATTTGTACATTAACGTTTATATAAATTTCGCATACAATAGGCCACGATAAAAAGCACTTTTTTAAATTTCAAAATTTTGAACATTTTGTATCCTTTTCCAATAGTCCTGTGTGTGAGCTTTGCAATGCATCTAGTTTCACCTAAAAATCATTTTTGTAGCCCAAGTTATGACTAAAATACTAAAGGTATGCTGGAAAGTACCTCAAAATGCACCGTAGTCACTTCCGTTGAGCTTTTGGCCACTTTCTTGCAAGAAATTTGGAATGGTTCCAACATAAAAGTTGTAGCTAATTCACTTAGCTTTCTAAAAATATTTGAGTCACTTTGGGGAGGTTCTTACAGTAGGAGTTGTGATCGTGCATTTATACATTAACGTTCCTATAAAGTTCACATATAATTGGCCCCAAATAAAAAGCACTTTTTGAAATTTTCTTTTCATTTTCTAGTAGCCCTATGTGTTAGCCTTCCAACGCATCTTGTTTCACTTTAAAATCATTTTTTTAGCCCAAGATATGATCAAAATACTATAGGTATGCCGAAAACTACCTTACAATGCACTACTGTCACTTCCTTTGAGCTTTTGGAACCTTTCTTGCAAGAACTTTGAAATAGTTCTATCACGAAAGTTGTAGCTAACTCACTTACCTTTCCAAAGACAAAAGATTCACTTCGTGGAGGTTCCTACATGGGGAGTAGTGATTTGTGCATTTGTACATTAACGTTTATATAAATTTCGCATACAATAGGCCACGATAAAAAGCACTTTTTTAAATTTCAAAATTTTGAACATTTTGTATCCTTTTCCAATAGCCCTGTGTGTGAGCTTTGCAATGCATCTAGTTTCACCTAAAAATCATTTTTGTAGCCCAAGTTATGACTAAAATACTAAAGGTATGCTGGAAAGTACCTCAAAATGCACCGTAGTCACTTCCGTTGAGCTTTTGGCCACTTTCTTGCAAGAAATTTGGAATGGTTCCAACATAAAAGTTGTAGCTAATTCACTTAGCTTTCTAAAAATATTTGAGTCACTTTGGGGAGGTTCCTACAGTAGGAGTTGCGATTGTGCATTTATACATTAACGTTCGTATAAAGTTCACATCTAATTGGCCCCAAATAAAAAGCACTTTTTGAAATTTTCTTTTCATTTTCTAGTAGCCCTATGTGTTAGCTTTCCAACGCATCTTGTTTCACTTTAAAATCATTTTTTTAGCCCAAGATATGATCAAAATACTATAGGTATGCCGGAAACTACCTTACAATGCACCACTGTCACTTCCTTTGAGCTTTTGGAACCTTTCTTGCAAGAACATTGGAATAGTTCTATCACAAAAGTTGCAGCTAACTCACTTACCTTTCCAAAAACAAAACATTCACTTCGTGGAGGTTCCTACATAGGGAGTAGTGATTTGTGCATCTGTACATTAACGTTTATATAAATTTCGCATACAATAGGCCACGATAAAAAGCACTTTTTTAAATATCAAAATTTTGAACATTTTGTATCCATTTCCAGTAGCCCTGTGTGTGAGCTTTACAATGCATCTAGTTTCACCTAAAAATCATTTTTGTAGCCCAAGTTATGACTAAAATACTAAAGGTATGCTGGAAAGTACCTCAAAATGCACCATAGTCACTTCCGTTGAGCTTTTGGCCACTTTCTTGCAAGAAATTTGGAATGGTTCCAACATAAAAGTTGTAGCTAATTCACTTAGCTTTCTAAAAATATTTGAGTCACTTTGGGGAGGTTCCTACAGTAGGAGTTGTGATCGTGCATTTATACATTAACGTTCGTATAAAGTTCACATCTAATTGGCCCCAAATAAAAAGCACTTTTTGAAATTTTCTTTTCATTGTCTAGTAGTCCTATGTGTTAGCTTTCCAACGCATCTTGTTTCACTTTAAAATCATTTTTTTAGCCCAAGATATGATCAAAATACTATAGGTATGCTGAAAACTACCTTACAATGCACCACTGTCACTTCCTTTGAGCTTTTGGAACCTTTCTTGCAAGAACTTTGGAATAGTTCTATCAAAAAAGTTGTAGCTAACTCACTTACCTTTCCAAAAACAAAAGATTCACTTCGTGGAGGTTCCTATATGGGGAGTAGTGATTTGTGCATTTGTACATTAACGTTTATATAAATTTCGCATACAATAGGCCACGATAAAAAGCACTTTTTTAAATTTCAAAATTTTGAACATTTTGTATCCTTTTCCAATAGTCCTGTGTGTGAGCTTTGCAATGCATCTAGTTTCACCTAAAAATCATTTTTGTAGCCCAAGTTATGACTAAAATACTAAAGGTATGCTGGAAAGTACCTCAAAATGCACCGTAGTCACTTCCGTTGAGCTTTTGGCCACTTTCTTGCAAGAAAATTGGAATGGTTCCAACATAAAAGTTGTAGCTAATTCACTTAACTTTCTAAAAATATTTGAGTCACTTTGGGGAGGTTCTTACAGTAGGAGCTGTGATCGTGCATTTATACATTAACGTTCGTATAAAGTTCACATCTAATTGGCCCCAAATAAAAAGCACTTTTTGAAATTTTCTTTTCATTTTCTAGTAGCCCTATGTGTTATCTTTCCAACGCATCTTGTTTCACTTTAAAATCATTTTTTTAGCCCAAGATATGATCAAAATACTATAGGTATGCCGAAAACTACCTTACAATGCACCACTGTCACTTCCTTTGAGCTTTTGGAACCTTTCTTGCAAGAACTTTGGAATAGTTCTATCAAAAAAGTTGTAGCTAACTCACTTACCTTTCCAAAAACAAAAGATTCACTTCGTTGAGGTTCCTACATGGGGAGTAGTGATTTGTGCATTTGTACATTAACGTTTATATAAATTTCGCATACAATAGGCCACGATAAAAAGCACTTTATTAAATTTCAAAATTTTGAACATTTTGTATCCTTTTCCAATAGCCCTGTGTGTGAGCTTTGCAATGCATCTAGTTTCACCTAAAAATCATTTTTGTAGCCCAAGTTATGACTAAAATACTAAAGGTATGATGGAAAGTACCTCAAAATGCACCATAGTCACTTCCGTTGAGCTTTTGGCCATTTTCTTGCAAGAAATTTGGAATGGTTCCACATAAAAGTTGTAGCTAATTCACTTAGCTTTCTAAAAATATTTGAGTCACTTTGGGGAGGTTCCTACAGTAGGAGCTGTGATCGTGCATTTATACATTAACGTTCGTATAAAGTTCACATCTAATTGGCCCCAAATAAAAAGCACTTTTTGAAATTTTCTTTTCATTTTCTAGTAGCCCTATGTGTTATCTTTCCAACGCATCTTATTTCACTTTAAAATCATTTTTTTAGCCCAAGATATGATCAAAATACTATAGGTATGCCGAAAACTACCTTACAATGCACCACTGTCACTTCCTTTGAGCTTTTGGAACCTTTCTTGCAAGAACTTTGGAATAGTTCTATCAAAAAAGTTGTAGCTAACTCACTTACCTTTCCAAAAACAAAAGATTCACTTCGTGGAGGTTCCTACATGGGGAGTAGTGATTTGTGCATTTGTACATTAACGTTTATATAAATTTCGCATACAATAGGCCACGATAAAAAGCACTTTTTTAAATTTCAAAATTTTGAACATTTTGTATCCTTTTCCAATAGTCCTGTGTGTGAGCTTTGCAATGCATCTAGTTTCACCTAAAAATCATTTTTGTAGCCCAAGTTATGACTAAAATACTAAAGGTATGCTGGAAAGTACCTCAAAATGCACCGTAGTCACTTCCGTTGAGGTTTTGGCCACTTTCTTGCAAGAAATTAGGAATGGTTCCAACATAAAAGTTGTAGCTAATTCACTTAGCTTTCTAAAAATATTTGAGTCACTTTGGGGAGGTTCTTACAGTAGGAGTTGTGATCGTGCATTTATACATTAACGTTCCTATAAAGTTCACATATAATTGGCCCCAAATAAAAAGCACTTTTTGAAATTTTCTTTTCATTTTCTAGTAGCCCTATGTGTTAGCCTTCCAACGCATCTTGTTTCACTTTAAAATCATTTTTTTAGCCCAAGATATGATCAAAATACTATTGGTATGCCGAAAACTACCTTACAATGCACTACTGTCACTTCCTTTGAGCTTTTGGAACCTTTCTTGCAAGAACTTTGAAATAGTTCTATCACGAAAGTTGTAGCTAACTCACTTACCTTTCCAAAGACAAAAGATTCACTTCGTGGAGGTTCCTACATGGGGAGTAGTGATTTGTGCATTTGTACATTAACGTTTATATAAATTTCGCATACAATAGGCCACGATAAAAAGCACTTTTTTAAATTTCAAAATTTTGAACATTTTGTATCCTTTTCCAATAGCCCTGTGTGTGAGCTTTGCAATGCATCTAGTTTCACCTAAAAATCATTTTTGTAGCCCAAGTTATGACAAAATACTAAAGGTATGATGGAAAGTACCTCAAAATGCACCATAGTCACTTCCGTTGAGCTTTTGGCCACTTTCTTGCAAGAAATTTGGAATGGTTCCACATAAAAGTTGTAGCTAATTCACTTAGCTTTCTAAAAATATTTGAGTCACTTTGGGGAGGTTCCTACAGTAGGAGTTGTGATAGTGCATTTATACATTAACGTTCGTATAAAGTTCACATCTAATTGGCCCCAAATAAAAAGCACTTTTTGAAATTTTCTTTTCATTTTCTACTAGCCCTATGTGTTATCTTTCCAACGCATCTTGTTTCACTTTAAAATCATTTTTTTAGCCCAAGATATGATCAAAATACTATAGGTATGCCGAAAACTACCTTACAATGCACCACTGTCACTTCCTTTGAGCTTTTGGAACCTTTCTTGCAAGAAATTTGGAATATTTCTATCCCAAAAGTTGTAGCTAACTCACTTACCTTTCCAAAAACGAAATATTCACTTCGTGGAGGTTCCTACATAGGGAGTAGTGATTTTTGCATTTGTACATTAACGTTTATATAAATTTCGCATACAATAGGCCACGATAAAAAGCACTTTTTTAAATATCAAAATTTTGAACATTTTGTATCCTTTTCCAGTAGTCCTGTGTTTTAGCTTTGCAATGCATCTAGTTTCACCTAAAAATCATTTTTGTAGCCCAAGTTATGACTAAAATACTAAAGGTATGCTGGAAAGTATCTCAAAATGCACCATAGTCACTTCCGTTGAGCTTTTGGCCACTTTCTTGCAAGAAATTTGGAATGGTTCCAACATAAAAGTTGTAGCTAATTCACTTAGCTTTCTAAAAATATTTGAGTCACTTTGGGGAGGTTCCTACAGTAGGAGTTGCGATTGTGCATTTATACATTAACGTTCGTATAAAGTTCACATCTAATTGGCCCCAAATAAAAAGCACTTTTTGAAATTTTCTTTTCATTTTCTAGTAGCCCTATGTGTTAGCTTTCCAACGCATCTTGTTTCACTTTAAAATCATTTTTTTAGCCCAAGATATGATCAAAATACTATAGGTATGCCGGAAACTACCTTACAATGCACCACTGTCACTTCCTTTGAGCTTTTGGAACCTTTCTTGCAAGAACATTGGAATAGTTCTATCACAAAAGTTGCAGCTAACTCACTTACCTTTCCAAAAACAAAACATTCACTTCGTTGAGGTTCCTACATAGGGAGTAGTGATTTGTGCATCTGTACATTAACGTTTATATAAATTTCGCATACAATAGGCCACGATAAAAAGCACTTTTTTAAATATCAAAATTTTGAACATTTTGTATCCTTTTCCAGTAGCCCTGTGTGTGAGCTTTGCAATGCATCTAGTTTCACCTAAAAATCATTTTTGTAGCCCAAGTTATGACTAAAATACTAAAGGTATGCTGGAAAGTACCTCAAAATGCACCATAGTCACTTCCGTTGAGCTTTTGGCCACTTTCTTGCAAGAAATTTGGAATGGTTCCAACATAAAAGTTGTAGCTAATTCACTTAGCTTTCTAAAAATATTTGAGTCACTTTGGGGAGGTTCCTACAGTAGGAGTTGTGATCGTGCATTTATACATTAACGTTCGTATAAAGTTCACATCTAATTGGCCCCAAATAAAAAGCACTTTTTGAAATTTTCTTTTCATTGTGTAGTAGTCCTATGTGTTAGCTTTCCAACGCATCTTGTTTCACTTTAAAATCATTTTTTTAGCCCAAGATATGATCAAAATACTATAGGTATGCCGAAAACTACCTTACAATGCACCACTGTCACTTCCTTTGAGCTTTTGGAACCTTTCTTGCAAGAACTTTGGAATAGTTCTATCAAAAAAGTTGTAGCTAACTCACTTACCTTTCCAAAAACAAAAGATTCACTTCGTGGAGGTTCCTATATGGGGAGTAGTGATTTGTGCATTTGTACATTAACGTTTATATAAATTTCGCATACAATAGGCCACGATAAAAAGCACTTTTTTAAATTTCAAAATTTTGAACATTTTGTATCCTTTTCCAATAGTCCTGTGTGTGAGCTTTGCAATGCATCTAGTTTCACCTAAAAATCATTTTTGTAGCCCAAGTTATGACTAAAATACTAAAGGTATGCTGGAAAGTACCTCAAAATGCACCGTAGTCACTTCCGTTGAGCTTTTGGCCACTTTCTTGCAAGAAAATTGGAATGGTTCCAACATAAAAGTTGTAGCTAATTCACTTAACTTTCTAAAAATATTTGAGTCACTTTGGGGAGGTTCTTACAGTAGGAGCTGTGATCGTGCATTTATACATTAACGTTCGTATAAAGTTCACATCTAATTGGCCCCAAATAAAAAGCACTTTTTGAAATTTTCTTTTCATTTTCTAGTAGCCCTATGTGTTATCTTTCCAACGCATCTTGTTTCACTTTAAAATCATTTTTTTAGCCCAAGATATGATCAAAATACTATAGGTATGCCGAAAACTACCTTACAATGCACCACTGTCACTTCCTTTGAGCTTTTGGAACCTTTCTTGCAAGAACTTTGGAATAGTTCTATCAAAAAAGTTGTAGCTAACTCACTTACCTTTCCAAAAACAAAAGATTCACTTCGTTGAGGTTCCTACATGGGGAGTAGTGATTTGTGCATTTGTACATTAACGTTTATATAAATTTCGCATACAATAGGCCACGATAAAAAGCACTTTATTAAATTTCAAAATTTTGAACATTTTGTATCCTTTTCCAATAGCCCTGTGTGTGAGCTTTGCAATGCATCTAGTTTCACCTAAAAATCATTTTTGTAGCCCAAGTTATGACTAAAATACTAAAGGTATGATGGAAAGTACCTCAAAATGCACCATAGTCACTTCCGTTGAGCTTTTGGCCATTTTCTTGCAAGAAATTTGGAATGGTTCCACATAAAAGTTGTAGCTAATTCACTTAGCTTTCTAAAAATATTTGAGTCACTTTGGGGAGGTTCCTACAGTAGGAGCTGTGATCGTGCATTTATACATTAACGTTCGTATAAAGTTCACATCTAATTGGCCCCAAATAAAAAGCACTTTTTGAAATTTTCTTTTCATTTTCTAGTAGCCCTATGTGTTATCTTTCCAACGCATCTTGTTTCACTTTAAAATCATTTTTTTAGCCCAAGATATGATCAAAATACTATAGGTATGCCGAAAACTACCTTACAATGCACCACTGTCACTTCCTTTGAGCTTTTGGAACCTTTCTTGCAAGAACTTTGGAATAGTTCTATCAAAAAAGTTGTAGCTAACTCACTTACCTTTCCAAAAACAAAAGATTCACTTCGTGGAGGTTCCTACATGGGGAGTAGTGATTTGTGCATTTGTACATTAACGTTTATATAAATTTCGCATACAATAGGCCACGATAAAAAGCACTTTTTTAAATTTCAAAATTTTGAACATTTTGTATCCTTTTCCAATAGTCCTGTGTGTGAGCTTTGCAATGCATCTAGTTTCACCTAAAAATCATTTTTGTAGCCCAAGTTATGACTAAAATACTAAAGGTATGCTGGAAAGTACCTCAAAATGCACCGTAGTCACTTCCGTTGAGCTTTTGGCCACTTTCTTGCAAGAAATTTGGAATGGTTCCAACATAAAAGTTGTAGCTAATTCACTTAGCTTTCTAAAAATATTTGAGTCACTTTGGGGAGGTTCTTACAGTAGGAGTTGTGATCGTGCATTTATACATTAACGTTCCTATAAAGTTCACATATAATTGGCCCCAAATAAAAAGCACTTTTTGAAATTTTCTTTTCATTTTCTAGTAGCCCTATGTGTTAGCCTTCCAACGCATCTTGTTTCACTTTAAAATCATTTTTTTAGCCCAAGATATGATCAAAATACTATAGGTATGCCGAAAACTACCTTACAATGCACTACTGTCACTTCCTTTGAGCTTTTGGAACCTTTCTTGCAAGAACTTTGAAATAGTTCTATCACGAAAGTTGTAGCTAACTCACTTACCTTTCCAAAGACAAAAGATTCACTTCGTGGAGGTTCCTACATGGGGAGTAGTGATTTGTGCATTTGTACATTAACGTTTATATAAATTTCGCATACAATAGGCCACGATAAAAAGCACTTTTTTAAATATCAAAATTTTGAACATTTTGTATCCTTTTCCAGTAGCCCTGTGTGTGAGCTTTGCAATGCATCTAGTTTCACCTAAAAATCATTTTTGTAGCCCAAGTTATGACTAAAATACTAAAGGTATGCTGGAAAGTACCTCAAAATGCACCGTAGTCACTTCCGTTGAGCTTTTGGCCACTTTCTTGCAAGAAATTTGGAATGGTTTCAACATAAAAGTTGTAGCTAATTCACTTAGCTTTCTAAAAATATTTGAGTCACTTTGGGGAGGTTCCTACAGTAGGAGTTGTGATCGTGCATTTATACATTAACGTTCGTATAAAGTTCACATCTAATTGGCCCCAAATAAAAAGCACTTTTTGAAATTTTCTTTTCATTTTCTACTAGCCCTATGTGTTATCTTTCCAACGCATCTTGTTTCACTTTAAAATCATTTTTTTAGCCCAAGATATGATCAAAATACTATAGGTATGCCGAAAACTACCTTACAATGCACCACTGTCACTTCCTTTGAGCTTTTGGAACCTTTCTTGCAAGAAATTTGGAATATTTCTATCCCAAAAGTTGTAGCTAACTCACTTACCTTTCCAAAAACGAAATATTCACTTCGTGGAGGTTCCTACATAGGGAGTAGTGATTTTTGCATTTGTACATTAACGTTTATATAAATTTCGCATACAATAGGCCACGATAAAAAGCACTTTTTTAAATATCAAAATTTTGAACATTTTGTATCCTTTTCCAGTAGTCCTGTGTTTTAGCTTTGCAATGCATCTAGTTTCACCTAAAAATCATTTTTGTAGCCCAAGTTATGACTAAAATACTAAAGGTATGCTGGAAAGTATCACAAAATGCACCATAGTCACTTCCGTTGAGCTTTTGGCCACTTTCTTTCAAGAAATTTGGAATGGTTCCAACATAAAAGTTGTAGCTAATTCACTTAGCTTTCTAAAAATATTTGAGTCACTTTGGGGAGGTTCCTACAGTAGGAGTTGTGATTGTGCATTTATACATTAACGTTCGTATAAAGTTCACATCTAATTGGCCCCAAATAAAAAGCACTTTTTGAAATTTTCTTTTCATTTTCTAGTAGCCCTATGTGTTAGCTTTCCAACGCATCTTGTTTCACTTTAAAATCATTTTTTTAGCCCAAGATATGATCAAAATACTATAGGTATGCCGAAAACTACCTTACAATGCACCACTGTCACTTCCTTTGAGCTTTTGGAACCTTTCTTGCAAGAACATTGGAATAGTTCTATCACAAAAGTTGCAGCTAACTCACTTACCTTTCCAAAAACAAAACATTCACTTCGTGGAGGTTCCTACATAGGGAGTAGTGATTTGTGCATCTGTACATTAACGTTTATATAAATTTCGCATACAATAGGCCACGATAAAAAGCACTTTTTTAAATATCAAAATTTTGAACATTTTGTATCCTTTTCCAGTAGCCCTGTGTGTGAGCTTTGCAATGCATCTAGTTTCACCTAAAAATCATTTTTGTAGCCCAAGTTATGACTAAAATACTAAAGGTATGCTGGAAAGTACCTCAAAATGCACCGTAGTCACTTCCGTTGAGCTTTTGGCCACTTTCTTGCAAGAAATTTGGAATGGTTTCAACATAAAAGTTGTAGCTAATTCACTTAGCTTTCTAAAAATATTTGAGTCACTTTGGGGAGGTTCTTACAGTAGGAGTTGTGATCGTGCATTTATACATTAACGTTCCTATAAAGTTCACATATAATTGGCCCCAAATAAAAAGCACTTTTTGAAATTTTCTTTTCATTTTCTAGTAGCCCTATGTGTTAGCTTTCCAACGCATCTTGTTTCACTTTAAAATCATTTTTTTAGCCCAAGATATGATCAAAATACTATAGGTATGCCGAAAACTACCTTACAATGCACTACTGTCACTTCCTTTGAGCTTTTGGAACCTTTCTTGCAAGAACTTTGGAATAGTTCTATCACGAAAGTTGTAGCTAACTCACTTACCTTTCCAAAAACAAAAGATTCACTTCGTGGAGGTTCCTACATGGGGAGTAGTGATTTGTGCATTTGTACATTAACGTTTATATAAATTTCGCATACAATAGGCCACGATAAAAACCACTTTTTTAAATTTCAAAATTTTGAACATTTTGTATCCTTTTCCAATAGCCCTGTGTGTGAGCTTTGCAATGCATCTAGTTTCACCTAAAAATCATTTTTGTAGCCCAAGTTATGACTAAAATACTAAAGGTATGATGGAAAGTACCTCAAAATGCACCATAGTCACTTCCGTTGAGCTTTTGGCCATTTTCTTGCAAGAAATTTGGAATGGTTCCACATAAAAGTTCTAGCTAATTCACTTAGCTTTCTAAAAATATTTGAGTCACTTTGGGGAGGTTCCTACAGTAGGAGTTGTGATCGTGCATTTATACATTAACGTTCGTATAAAGTTCACATCTAATTGGCCCCAAATAAAAAGCACTTTTTGAAATTTTCTTTTCATTTTCTAGTAGCCCTATGTGTTATCTTTCCAACGCATCTTGTTTCACTTTAAAATCATTTTTTTACCCCAAGATATGATCAAAATACTATAGGTATGCCGAAAACTACCTTACAATGCACCACTGTCACTTCCTTTGAGCTTTTGGAACCTTTCTTGCAAGAAATTTGGAATATTTCTATCCCAAAAGTTGTAGCTAACTCACTTACCTTTCCAAAAACAAAATATTCACTTCGTGGAGGTTCCTACATAGGGAGTAGTGATTTTTGCATTTGTACATTAACGTTTATATAAATTTCGCATACAATAGGCCACGATAAAAAGCACTTTTTTAAATATCAAAATTTTGAACATTTTGTATCCTTTTCCAGTAGCCCTGTGTTTTAGCTTTGCAATGCATCTAGTTTCACCTAAAAATCATTTTTGTAGCCCAAGTTATGACTAAAATACTAAAGGTATGCTGGAAAGTATCTCAAAATGCACCATAGTCACTTCCGTTGAGCTTTTGGCCACTTTCTCGCAAGAAATTTGGAATGGTTCCAACATAAAAGTTGTAGCTAATTCACTTAGCTTTCTAAAAATATTTGAGTCACTTTGGGGAGGTTCCTACAGTAGGAGTTGTGATCGTGCATTTATACATTAACGTTCCTATAAAGTTCACATCTAATTGGCCCCAAATAAAAAGCACTTTTTGAAATTTTCTTTTCATTTTCTAGTAGCCCTATGTGTTAGCTTTCCAACGCATCTTGTTTCACTTTAAAATCATTTTTTTAGCCCAAGATATGATCAAAATACTATAGGTATGCCGAAAACTACCTTACAATGCACCACTGTCACTTCCTTTGAGCTTTTGGAACCTTTCTTGCAAGAACTTTGGAATAGTTCTATCACAAAAGTTGCAGCTAACTCACTTACCTTTCCAAAAACAAAACA
Source organism: Ajuga chamaepitys (assembly GCA_958295605.1). Classification (NCBI taxonomy): domain Eukaryota; kingdom Viridiplantae; phylum Streptophyta; class Magnoliopsida; order Lamiales; family Lamiaceae; genus Ajuga; species Ajuga chamaepitys. The sequence continues at coordinate 210,147 of OY282508.1, forward strand.
TTCACTTCGTGGAGGTTCCTACATAGGGAGTAGTGATTTGTGCATTTGTACATTAACGTTTATATAAATTTCGCATACAATAGGCCACGATAAAAAGCACTTTTCTAAATATCAAAATTTTGAACATTTTGTATCCTTTTCCAGTAGCCCTATGTTTTAGCTTTGTAATGCATCTAGTTTCACCTAAAAATCATTTTTGTAGCCCAAGTTATGACTAAAATACTAAAGGTTTGCTGGAAAGTATCTCAAAATGCACCATAGTCACTTCTGTTGAGCTTTTGGCCACTTTCTTGCGAGAAATTTGGAATGGTTCCAACATAAAATTTGTAGCTAATTCACTTAGCTTTCTAAAAATATTTGAGTCACTTTGGGGAGGTTCCCACAGTAGGAGTTGTGATCGTGCATTTATACATTAACGTTCGTATAAAGTTCACATCTAATTGGCCCCAAATAAAAAGCACTTTTTGAAATTTTCTTTTCATTTTCTAGTAGCCCTATGTGTTAGCTTTCCAACGCATCTTGTTTCACTTTAAAATCATTTTTTTAGCCCAAGATATGATCAAAATACTATAGGTATGCCGAAAACTACCTTACAATGCACCACTGTCACTTCCTTTGAGCTTTTGGAACCTTTCTTGCAATAACTTTGGAATAGTTCTATCACAAAAGTTGTAGCTAACTCACTTACCTTTCCAAAAACAAAAGATTCAGTTCATGGAGGTTCCTACATGGGGAGTAGTGATTTGTGCATTTGTACATTAACGTTTAGATAAATTTCGCATACAATAGGCCACGATAAAAAGCACTTTTTTAAATTTCAAAATTTTGAACATTTTGTATCCTTTTCCAATAGCTCTGTGTGTGAGCTTTGCAATGCATATAGTTTCACCTAAAAATCATTTTTGTAGCCCATGTTATGACTAAAATACTAAAGGTATGATGGAAAGTACCTCAAAATGCACCGTAGTCACTTCCGTTGAGCTTTTGGCCACTTTCTTGCAAGAAATTTGGAATGGTTCCAACATAAAAGTTGTAGCTAATTCACTTAGCTTTCTAAAAATATTTGAGTCACTTTGGGGAGGTTCTTACAGTAGGAGTTGTGATCGTGCATTTATACATTAACGTTCCTATAAAGTTCACATATAATTGGCCCCAAATAAAAAGCACTTTTTCAAATTTTCTTTTCATTTTCTAGTAGCCCTATGTGTTAGCTTTCCTACGCATCTTGTTTCACTTTAAAATCATTTTTTTAGCCCAAGATATGATCAAAATACTATAGGTATGCCGAAAACTACCTTACAATGCACTACTGTCACTTCCTTTGAGCTTTTGGAACCTTTCTTGCAAGAACTTTGGAATAGTTCTATCACGAAAGTTGTAGCTAACTCACTTACCTTTCCAAAAACAAAAGATTCACTTCGTGGAGGTTCCTACATGGGGAGTAGTGATTTGTGCATTTGTACATTAACATTTATATAAATTTCGCATACAATAGGCCACGATAAAAAGCACTTTTTTAAATTTCAAAATTTTGAACATTTTGTATCCTTTTCCAATAGCCCTGTGTGTGAGCTTTGCAATGCATCTAGTTTCACCTAAAAATCATTTTTGTAGCCCAAGTTATGACTAAAATACTAAAGGTATGATGGAAAGTACCTCAAAATGCACCATAGTCACTTCCGTTGAGCTTTTGGCCATTTTCTTGCAAGAAATTTGGAATGGTTCCACATAAAAGTTGTAGCTAATTCACTTAGCTTTCTAAAAATATTTGAGTCACTTTGGGGAGGTTCCTACAGTAGGAGTTGTGATCGTGCATTTATACATTAACGTTCGTATAAAGTTCACATCTAATTGGCCCCAAATAAAAAGCACTTTTTGAAATTTTCTTTTCATTTTCTAGTAGCCCTATGTGTTATCTTTCCAACGCATCTTGTTTCACTTTAAAATCATTTTTTTACCCCAAGATATGATCAAAATACTATAGGTATGCCGAAAACTACCTTACAATGCACCACTGTCACTTCCTTTGAGCTTTTGGAACCTTTCTTGCAAGATATTTGGAATATTTCTATCCCAAAAGTTGTAGCTAACTAACTTACCTTTCCAAAAACAAAATATTCACTTCGTGGAGGTTCCTACATAGGGAGTAGTGATTTTTGCATTTGTACATTAACGTTTATATAAATTTCGCATACAATAGGCCACGATAAAAAGCACTTTTTTAAATATCAAAATTTTGAACATTTTGTATCCTTTTCCAGTAGCCCTGTGTTTTAGCTTTGCAATGCATCTAGTTTCACCTAAAAATCATTTTTGTAGCCCAAGTTATGACTAAAATACTAAAGGTATGCTGGAAAGTATCTCAAAATGCACCATAGTCACTTCCGTTGAGCTTTTGGCCACTTTCTCGCAAGAAATTTGGAATGGTTCCAACATAAAAGTTGTAGCTAATTCACTTAGCTTTCTAAAAATATTTGAGTCACTTTGGGGAGGTTCCTACAGTAGGAGTTGTGATCGTGCATTTATACATTAACGTTCCTATAAAGTTCACATCTAATTGGCCCCAAATAAAAAGCACTTTTTGAAATTTTCTTTTCATTTTCTAGTAGCCCTATGTGTTAGCTTTCCAACGCATCTTGTTTCACTTTAAAATCATTTTTTTAGCCCAAGATATGATCAAAATACTATAGGTATGCCGAAAACTACCTTACAATGCACCACTGTCACTTCCTTTGAGCTTTTGGAACCTTTCTTGCAAGAACTTTGGAATAGTTCTATCACAAAAGTTGCAGCTAACTCACTTACCTTTCCAAAAACAAAACATTCACTTCGTGGAGGTTCCTACATAGGGAGTAGTGATTTGTGCATTTGTACATTAACGTTTATATAAATTTCGCATACAATAGGCCACGATAAAAAGCACTTTTCTAAATATCAAAATTTTGAACATTTTGTATCCTTTTCCAGTAGCCCTATGTTTTAGCTTTGTAATGCATCTAGTTTCACCTAAAAATCATTTTTGTAGCCCAAGTTATGACTAAAATACTAAAGGTTTGCTGGAAAGTATCTCAAAATGCACCATAGTCACTTCTGTTGAGCTTTTGGCCACTTTCTTGCGAGAAATTTGGAATGGTTCCAACATAAAAGTTGTAGCTAATTCACTTAGCTTTCTAAAAATATTTGAGTCACTTTGGGGAGGTTCCTACAGTAGGAGTTGTGATCGTGCATTTATACATTAACGTTCGTATAAAGTTCACATCTAATTGGCCCCAAATAAAAAGCACTTTTTGAAATTTTCTTTTCATTTTCTAGTAGCCCTATGTGTTAGCTTTCCAACGCATCTTGTTTCACTTTAAAATCATTTTTTTAGCCCAAGATATGATCAAAATACTATAGGTATGCCGAAAACTACCTTACAATGCACCACTGTCACTTCCTTTGAGCTTTTGGAACCTTTCTTGCAATAACTTTGGAATAGTTCTATCAAAAAAGTTGTAGCTAACTCACTTACCTTTCCAAAAACAAAAGATTCAGTTCGTGGAGGTTCCTACATGGGGAGTAGTGATTTGTGCATTTGTACATTAACGTTTAGATAAATTTCGCATACAATAGGCCACGATAAAAAGCACTTTTTTAAATTTCAAAATTTTGAACATTTTGTATCCTTTTCCAATAGCCCTGTGTGTGAGCTTTGCAATGCATATAGTTTCACCTAAAAATCATTTTTGTAGCCCAAGTTATGACTAAAATACTAAAGGTATGATGGAAAGTACCTCAAAATGCACCGTAGTCACTTCCGTTGAGCTTTTGGCCACTTTCTTGCAAGAAATTTGGAATGGTTCCAACATAAAAGTTGTAGCTAATTCACTTAGCTTCCTAAAAATATTTGAGTCACTTTGGGGAGGTTCTTACAGTAGGAGTTGTGATCGTGCATTTATACATTAACGTTCCTATAAAGTTCACATATAATTGGCCTCAAATAAAAAGCACTTTTTGAAATTTTCTTTTCATTTTCTAGTAGCCCTATGTGTTAGCTTTCCAACGCATCTTGTTTCACTTTAAAATCATTTTTTTAGCCCAAGATATGATCAAAATACTATAGGTATGCCGAAAACTACCTTACAATGCACTACTGTCACTTCCTTTGAGCTTTTGGAACCTTTCTTGCAAGAACTTTGGAATAGTTCTATCACGAAAGTTGTAGCTAACTCACTTACCTTTCCAAAAACAAAAGATTCACTTCGTGGAGGTTCCTACATGGGGAGTAGTGATTTGTGCATTTGTACATTAACGTTTATATAAATTTCGCATACAATAGGCCACGATAAAAAGCACTTTTTTAAATTTCAAAATTTTGAACATTTTGTATCCTTTTCCAATAGCCCTGTGTGTGAGCTTTGCAATGCATCTAGTTTCACCTAAAAATCATTTTTGTAGCCCAAGTTATGACTAAAATACTAAAGGTATGATGGAAAGTACCTCAAAATGCACCATAGTCACTTCCGTTGAGCTTTTGGCCATTTTCTTGCAAGAAATTTGGAATGGTTCCACATAAAAGTTGTAGCTAATTCACTTAGCTTTCTAAAAATATTTGAGTCACTTCGGGGAGGTTCCTACAGTAGAAGTTGTGATCGTGCATTTATACATTAACGTTCGTATAAAGTTCACATCTAATTGGCCCCAAATAAAAAGCACTTTTTGAAATTTTCTTTTCATTTTCTAGTAGCCCTATGTGTTATCTTTCCAACGCATCTTGTTTCACTTTAAAATCATTTTTTTACCCCAAGATATGATCAAAATACTATAGGTATGCCGAAAACTACCTTACAATGCACCACTGTCACTTCCTTTGAGCTTTTGGAACCTTTCTTGCAAGAACTTTGGAATAGTTCTATCACAAAAGTTGCAGCTAACTCACTTACCTTTCCAAAAACAAAACATTCACTTCGTGGAGGTTCCTACATAGGGAGTAGTGATTTGTGCATTTGTACATTAACGTTTATATAAATTTCGCATACAATAGGCCACGATAAAAAGCACTTTTCTAAATATCAAAATTTTGAACATTTTGTATCCTTTTCCAGTAGCCCTATGTTTTAGCTTTGTAATGCATCTAGTTTCACCTAAAAATCATTTTTGTAGCCCAAGTTATGACTAAAATACTAAAGGTTTGCTGGAAAGTATCTCAAAATGCACCATAGTCACTTCTGTTGAGCTTTTGGCCACTTTCTTGCGAGAAATTTGGAATGGTTCCTACATAAAAGTTGTAGCTAATTCACTTAGCTTTCTAAAAATATTTGAGTCACTTTGGGGAGGTTCCCACAGTAGGAGTTGTGATCGTGCATTTATACATTAACGTTCGTATAAAGTTCACATCTAATTGGCCCCAAATAAAAAGCACTTTTTGAAATTTTCTTTTCATTTTCTAGTAGCCCTATGTGTTAGCTTTCCAACGCATCTTGTTTCACTTTAAAATCATTTTTTTAGCCCAAGATATGATCAAAATACTATAGGTATGCCGAAAACTACCTTACAATGCACCACTGTCACTTCCTTTGAGCTTTTGGAACCTTTCTTGCAATAACTTTGGAATAGTTCTATCACAAAAGTTGTAGCTAACTCACTTACCTTTCCAAAAACAAAAGATTCACTTCGTGGAGGTTCCTACATGGGGAGTAGTCATTTGTGCATTTGTACATTAACGTTTAGATAAATTTCGCATACAATAGGCCACGATAAAAAGCACTTTTTTAAATTTCAAAATTTTGAACATTTTGTATCCTTTTCCAATAGCCCTGTGTGTGAGCTTTGCAATGCATCTAGTTTCACCTAAAAATCATTTTTGTAGCCCAAGTTATGACTAAAATACTAAAGGTATGCTGGAAAGTACCTCAAAATGCACCGTAGTCACTTCCGTTGAGCTTTTGGCCACTTTCTTGCAAGAAATTTGGAATGGTTCCAACATAAAAGTTGTAGCTAATTCACTTAGCTTTCTAAAAATATTTGAGTCACTTTGGGGAGGTTCCTACAGTAGGAGTTGTGATCGTGCATTTATACATTAACGTTCGTATAAAGTTCACATCTAATTGGCCCCAAATAAAAAGCACTTATTGAAATTTTCTTTTCATTTTCTAGTAGCCCTATGTGTTAGCTTTCCAACGCATCTTGTTTCACTTTAAAATCATTTTTTTAGCCCAAGATATGATCAAAATACTATAGGTATGCCGAAATCTACCTAACAATGCACCACTGTCACTTCCTTTGAGCTTTTGGAACCTTTCTTGCAATAACTTTGGAATAGTTCTATCACAAAAGTTGTAGTTAACTCACTTACCTTTCCAAAAACAAAAGATTCACTTCGTGGAGGTTCCTACATGGGGAGTAGTGATTTGTGCATTTGTACATTAACGTTTAGATAAATTTCGCATACAATAGGCCACGATAAAAAGCACTTTGTTAAATTTCAAAATTTTGAACATTTTGTATCCTTTTCCAATAGCCCTATGTGTGAGCTATGCAATGCATCTAGTTTCACCTAAAAATCATTTTTGTAGCCCAAGTTATGACTAAAATACTAAAGGTATGCTGGAAAGTACCTCAAAATGCACCGTAGTCACTTCCGTTGAGCTTTTGGCCACTTTCTTGCAAGAAATTTGGAATGGTTCCAACATAAAAGTTGTAGCTAATTCACTTAGCTTTCTAAAAATATTTGAGTCACTTTGGGGAGGTTCGTACAGTAGGAGTTGTGATCGTGCATTTATACATTAACGTTCGTATAAAGTTCACATCTAATTGGCCCCAAATAAAAAGCACTTTTTGAAATTTTCATTTCATTTTCTAGTAGCCCTATGTGTTATCTTTCCAACGCATCTTGTTTCACTTTAAAATTATTTTTTTAGCCCAAGATATGATCAAAATACTATAGGTATGCCGAAAACTACCTTACAATGCACCACTGTCACTTCCTTTGAGCTTTTGGAACCTTTCTTGCAAGAAATTTGGAATAGTTCTATCACAAAAGTTGTAACTAACTCATTTACCTTTCCAAAAACAAAACATTCACTTCGTGGAGGTTCCTACATAGGGAGTAGTGATTTGTGCATTTGTACATTAACGTTTATATAAATTTCGCATACAATAGGCCACGATAAAAAGCACTTTTTTAAATATCAAAATTTTGAACATTTTGTATCCTTTTCCAGTAGCCCTGTGTTTTAGCTTTGCAATGCATCTAGTTTCACCTTAAAATCATTTTTGTAGCCCAAGTTATGACTAAAATACTAAAGGTATGCTGGAAAGTACCTCAAAATGCACCGTAGTCACTTCCGTTGAGCTTTTGGCCACTTTCTTGCAAGAAATTTGGAATGGTTCCAACATAAAAGTTGTAGCTAATTCACTTAGCTTTCTAAAAATATTTGAGTCACTTTGGGGAGGTTCGTACAGTAGGAGTTGTGATCGTGCATTTATACATTAACGTTCGTATAAAGTTCACATCTAATTGGCCCCAAATAAAAAGCACTTTTTGAAATTTTCATTTCATTTTCTAGTAGCCCTATGTGTTATCTTTCCAACGCATCTTGTTTCACTTTAAAATTATTTTTTTAGCCCAAGATATGATCAAAATACTATAGGTATGCCGAAAACTACCTTACAATGCACCACTGTCACTTCCTTTGAGCTTTTGGAACCTTTCTTGCAAGAAATTTGGAATAGTTCTATCACAAAAGTTGTAACTAACTCATTTACCTTTCCAAAAACAAAACATTCACTTCGTGGAGGTTCCTACATAGGGAGTAGTGATTTGTGCATTTGTACATTAACGTTTATATAAATTTCGCATACAATAGGCCACGATAAAAAGCACTTTTTTAAATATCAAAATTTTGAACATTTTGTATCCTTTTCCAGTAGCCCTGTGTTTTAGCTTTGCAATGCATCTAGTTTCACCTTAAAATCATTTTTGTAGCCCAAGTTATGACTAAAATACTAAAGGTATGCTGGAAAGTACCTCAAAATGCACCGTAGTCACTTCCGTTGAGCTTTTGGCCACTTTCTTGCAAGAAATTTGGAATGGTTCCAACATAAAAGTTGTAGCTAATTCACTTAGCTTTCTAAAAATATTTGAGTCACTTTGGGGAGGTTCCTACAGTAGGAGTTGTGATCGTGCATTTATACATTAACGTTCGTATAAAGTTCACATCTAATTGGCCCCAAATAAAAAGCACTTATTGAAATTTTCTTTTCATTTTCTAGTAGCCCTATGTGTTAGCTTTCCAACGCATCTTGTTTCACTTTAAAATCATTTTTTTAGCCCAAGATATGATCAAAATACTATAGGTATGCCGAAATCTACCTAACAATGCACCACTGTCACTTCCTTTGAGCTTTTGGAACCTTTCTTGCAATAACTTTGGAATAGTTCTATCACAAAAGTTGTAGTTAACTCACTTACCTTTCAAAAATCAAAAGATTCACTTCGTGGAGGTTCCTACATGGGGAGTAGTGATTTGTGCATTTGTACATTAACGTTTAGATAAATTTCGCATACAATAGGCCACGATAAAAAGCACTTTGTTAAATTTCAAAATTTTGAACATTTTGTATCCTTTTCCAATAGCCCTATGTGTGAGCTATGCAATGCATCTAGTTTCACCTAAAAATCATTTTTGTAGCCCAAGTTATGACTAAAATACTAAAGGTATGCTGGAAAGTACCTCAAAATGCACCGTAGTCACTTCCGTTGAGCTTTTGGCCACTTTCTTGCAAGAAATTTGGAATGGTTCCAACATAAAAGTTGTAGCTAATTCACTTAGCTTTCTAAAAATATTTGAGTCACTTTGGGGAGGTTCCTACAGTAGGAGTTGTGATCGTGCATTTATACATTAACGTTCGTATAAAGTTCACATCTAATTGGCCCCAAATAAAAAGCACTTTTTGAAATTTTCATTTCATTTTCTAGTAGCCCTATGTGTTATCTTTCCAACGCATCTTGTTTCACTTTAAAATTATTTTTTTAGCCCAAGATATGATCAAAATACTATAGGTATGCCGAAAACTACCTTACAATGCACCACTGTCACTTCCTTTGAGCTTTTGGAACCTTTCTTGCAAGAAATTTGGAATAGTTCTATCACAAAAGTTGTAACTAACTCACTTACCTTTCCAAAAACAAAACATTCACTTCGTGGAGGTTCCTACATAGGGAGTAGTGATTTGTGCATTTGTACATTAACGTTTATATAAATTTCGCATACAATAGGCCACGATAAAAAGCACTTTTTTAAATATCAAAATTTTGAACATTTTGTATCCTTTTCCAGTAGCCCTGTGTTTTAGCTTTGCAATGCATCTAGTTTCACCTTAAAATCATTTTTGTAGCCCAAGTTATGACTAAAATACTAAAGGTATGCTGGAAAGTATCTCAAAATGGCACATTGTCACTTCCGTTGAGCTTTTGGCCACTTTCTTGCAAGAAATTTGGAATGGTTCCAACATAAAAGTTGTAGCTAATTCACTTAGCTTTCTAAAAATATTTGAGTCACTTTGGGGAGGTTCCTACAGTAGGAGTTGTGATCGTGCATTTATACATTAACGTTCGTATAAAGTTCACATCTAATTGGCCCCAAATAAAAAGCACTTTTTGAAATTTTCTTTTCATTTTCTAGTAGCCCTATGTGTTATCTTTCCAACGCATCTTGTTTCACTTTAAAATCATTTTTTTAGCCCAAGATATGATCAAAATACTATAGGTATGCCGAAAACTACCTTACAATGCACCACTGTCACTTCCTTTGAGCTTTTGGAACCTTTCTTGCAAGAAATTTGGAATAGTTCTATCACAAAAGTTGTAGCTAACTCACTTACCTTTCCAAAAACAAAAGATTCACTTCGTGGAGGTTCCTACATAGGGAGTAGTGATTTGTGCATTTGTACATTAACGTTTATATAAATTTCGCATACAATAGGCCACGATAAAAACCACTTTTTTAAATATCAAAATTTTGAACATTTTGTATCCTTTTCCAGTAGCCCTGTGTTTTAGCTTTGCAATGCATCTAGTTTCACCTAAAAATCATTTTTGTAGCCCAAGTTATGACTAAAATACTAAAGGTATGCTGGAAAGTATCTCAAAATGCACCATAGTCACTTCCGTTGAGCTTTTGGCCACTTTCTTGCAAGAAATTTGGAATGGTTCCAACATAAAAGTTGTAGCTAATTCACTTAGCTTTCTAAAAATATTTGAGTCACTTTGGGGAGGTTCCTACAGTAGGAGTTGTGATCGTGCATTTATACATTAACGTTCGTATAAAGTTCACATCTAATTGGCCCCAAATAAAAAGCACTTTTTGAAATTTTCTTTTCATTTTCTAGTAGCCCTATGTGTTAGCTTTCCAACGCATCTTGTTTCACTTTAAAATCATTTTTTTAGCCCAAGATATGATCAAAATACTATAGGTATGCCGAAAACTACCTTACAATGCACCACTGTCACTTCCTTTGAGCTTTTGGAACCTTTCTTGCAATAACTTTGGAATAGTTCTATCACAAAAGTTGTAGCTAACTCACTTACCTTTCCAAAAACAAAAGATTCACTTTGTGGAGGTTCCTACATGGGGAGTAGTGATTTGTGCATTTGTACATTAACGTTTAGATAAATTTCGCATACAATAGGCCACGATAAAAAGCACTTTTTTAAATTTCAAAATTTCTAACATTTTGTATCCTTTTCCAGTAGCCCTGTGTTTTAGCTTTGCAATGCATCTAGTTTCACCTTAAAATCATTTTTGTAGCCCAAGTTATGACTAAAATACTAAAGGTATGCTGGAAAGTATCTCAAAATGGCACATTGTCACTTCCGTTGAGCTTTTGGCCACTTTCTTGCAAGAAATTTGGAATGGTTCCAACATAAAAGTTGTAGCTAATTCACTTAGCTTTCTAAAAATATTTGAGTCACTTTGGGGAGGTTCCTACAGTAGGAGTTGTGATCGTGCATTTATACATTAACGTTCGTATAAAGTTCACATCTAATTGGCCCCAAATAAAAAGCACTTTTTGAAATTTTCTTTTCATTTTCTAGTAGCCCTATGTGTTATCTTTCCAACGCATCTTGTTTCACTTTAAAATCATTTTTTTAGCCCAAGATATGATCAAAATACTATAGGTATGCCGAAAACTACCTTACAATGCACCACTGTCACTTCCTTTGAGCTTTTGGAACCTTTCTTGCAAGAAATTTGGAATAGTTCTATCACAAAAGTTGTAGCTAACTCACTTACCTTTCCAAAAACAAAAGATTCACTTCGTGGAGGTTCCTACATAGGGAGTAGTGATTTGTGCATTTGTACATTAACGTTTATATAAATTTCGCATACAATAGGCCACGATAAAAACCACTTTTTTAAATATCAAAATTTTGAACATTTTGTATCCTTTTCCAGTAGCCCTGTGTTTTAGCTTTGCAATGCATCTAGTTTCACCTAAAAATCATTTTTGTAGCCCAAGTTATGACTAAAATACTAAAGGTATGCTGGAAAGTATCTCAAAATGCACCATAGTCACTTCCGTTGAGCTTTTGGCCACTTTCTTGCAAGAAATTTGGAATGGTTCCAACATAAAAGTTGTAGCTAATTCACTTAGCTTTCTAAAAATATTTGAGTCACTTTGGGGAGGTTCCTACAGTAGGAGTTGTGATCGTGCATTTATACATTAACGTTCGTATAAAGTTCACATCTAATTGGCCCCAAATAAAAAGCACTTTTTGAAATTTTCTTTTCATTTTCTAGTAGCCCTATGTGTTAGCTTTCCAACGCATCTTGTTTCACTTTAAAATCATTTTTTTAGCCCAAGATATGATCAAAATACTATAGGTATGCCGAAAACTACCTTACAATGCACCACTGTCACTTCCTTTGAGCTTTTGGAACCTTTCTTGCAATAACTTTGGAATAGTTCTATCACAAAAGTTGTAGCTAACTCACTTACCTTTCCAAAAACAAAAGATTCACTTTGTGGAGGTTCCTACATGGGGAGTAGTGATTTGTGCATTTGTACATTAACGTTTAGATAAATTTCGCATACAATAGGCCACGATAAAAAGCACTTTTTTAAATTTCAAAATTTCTAACATTTTGTATCCTTTTCCAGTAGCCCTGTGTTTTAGCTTTGCAATGCATCTAGTTTCACCTTAAAATCATTTTTGTAGCCCAAGTTATGACTAAAATACTAAAGGTATGCTGGAAAGTATCTCAAAATGGCACATTGTCACTTCCGTTGAGCTTTTGGCCACTTTCTTGCAAGAAATTTGGAATGGTTCCAACATAAAAGTTGTAGCTAATTCACTTAGCTTTCTAAAAATATTTGAGTCACTTTGGGGAGGTTCCTACAGTAGGAGTTGTGATCGTGCATTTATACATTAACGTTCGTATAAAGTTCACATCTAATTGGCCCCAAATAAAAAGCACTTTTTGAAATTTTCTTTTCATTTTCTAGTAGCCCTATGTGTTATCTTTCCAACGCATCTTGTTTCACTTTAAAATCATTTTTTTAGCCCAAGATATGATCAAAATACTATAGGTATGCCGAAAACTACCTTACAATGCACCACTGTCACTTCCTTTGAGCTTTTGGAACCTTTCTTGCAAGAAATTTGGAATAGTTCTATCACAAAAGTTGTAGCTAACTCACTTACCTTTCCAAAAACAAAAGATTCACTTCGTGGAGGTTCCTACATGGGGAGTAGTGATTTGTGCATTTGTACATTAACGTTTATATAAATTTCGCATACAATAGGCCACGATAAAAAGCACTTTTTTAAAAATATCAAAATTTTGAACATTTTGTATCCTTTTCTAGTAGCCCTATGTGTGAGCTTTCCAATGCATCTAGTTTCAACTAAAAATCATTTTTTTAGCCCAAGTTATGACTAAAATACTAAAGGTATGCTGGAAAGTACCTCAAAATGCACCATAGTCACTTCCGTTGAGCTTTTGGCCACTTTCTTGCAAGAAATTTGGAATGGTTCCCACATAAAAGTTGTAGCTAATTCAGTTAGCTTTCTAAAAATATTTGAGTCACTTTTGGGAGGTTCCTACAGTAGGAGTTGTGATCGTGCATTTATACATTAACGTTCGTATAAAGTTCACATCTAATTGGCCCTAAAAAAAGAGCACTTTTTGTAATTTTCTTTTCATTTCTAGTAGCCCTATGTGTTAGCTTTCCTACGCATCTTGTTTCACTTTAAAATCATTTTTTTAGCCCAAGATATGATCAAAATACTATAGGTATGCCGAAAACTACCTTGCAATGCACCACTGTCACTTCCTTTGAGCTTTTGGAACCTTTCTTGCAAGAACTTTGGAATAGTTCTATCACAAAAGTTGTAGCTAACTCACTTAACTTTCCAAAAACAAAAGATTCACTTCGTGGAGGTTCCTACATGGGGAGTAGTGATTTGTGCATTTGTACATTAACGTTTATATAAATTTCGCATCCAATAGGCCACGATAAAAAGCACTTTTTTAAATTTCAAAATTTTGAACATTTTGCATCCTTTTCCAGTAGCCTTGTGTGTGAGCTTTGCAATGCATCTAGTTTCACCTAAAAAACATTTTTGTACCCCAAGTTATGACTAAAATACTAAAGGTATGCTGGAAAGTATCTCAAAATGCACCATAGTCACTTCCGTTGAGCTTTTGGCCACTTTCTTGCAGGAAATTTGGAATGGTTCCAACATAAAAGTTGTAGCTAATTCACTTAGCTTTCTAAAAATATTTTAGTCACTTTGGGGAGGTTCCTACAGTAGGAGTTGTGATCGTGCATTTATACATTAACGTTCCTATAAAGTTCACATCTAATTGGCCCCAAATAAAAAGCACTTTTTGAAATTTTCGTTTCATTTTCTAGTAGCCCTATGTGTTAGCTTTCCAACGCATCTTGTTTCATTTTAAAATCATTTTTTTAGCCCAAGATATGATCAAAATACTATAGGTATGCCGAAAACTACCTTACAATGCACCACTGTTACTTCCTTTGAGCTTTTGGAAACTTTCTTGCAAGAACTTTGGAATAGTTCTATCACAAAAGTTGTAGCTAACTCACTTACCTTTCCAAAAACAAAAGATTCACTTCGTAGAGGTTCCTACATGGGGAGTAGTGATTTGTGCATTTGTACATTCACGTTTATATAAATTTCGCATACAATAGGCCACGATAAAAAGCACTTTTTTAAATTTTGAAATTTTGAAACTTTTTTATCCTTTTCCAGTAGCCCTATGTGTGAGCTTTGCAATGCATCTAGTTTCACCTAAAAATCATTTTTGTACCCCAAGTTATGACTAAAATACTAAAGGTATGCTGGAAAGTACCTCAAAATGCACCATAGTCACTTCCGTTGAGCTTTTGGCCACTTTCTTGCAAGAAATTTGGAATGGTTCCAACATAAAAGTTGTAGCTAATTCACTTAGCTTTCTAAAAATATTTGAGTCACTTTCGGGAGGTTCCTACAGTAGGAGTTGTGATCGTGCATTTATACATTAACGTTCGTATAAAGTTCACATCTAATTGGCCCCAAATAAAAAGCACTTTTTGAAATTTTCATTTCATTTTCTAGTAGCCCTATGTGTTATCTTTCCAACGCATCTTGTTTCACTTTAAAATTATTTTTTTAGCCCAAGATATGATCAAAATACTATAGGTATGCCGAAAACTACCTTACAATGCACCACTGTCACTTCCTTTGAGCTTTTGGAACCTTTCTTGCAAGAAATTTGGAATAGTTCTATCACAAAAGTTGTAACTAACTCACTTACCTTTCCAAAAACAAAACATTCACTTCGTGGAGGTTCCTACATAGGGAGTAGTGATTTGTGCATTTGTACATTAACGTTTATATAAATTTCGCATACAATAGGCCACGATAAAAAGCACTTTTTTAAATATCAAAATTTTGAACATTTTGTATCCTTTTCCAGTAGCCCTGTGTTTTAGCTTTGCAATGCATCTAGTTTCACCTTAAAATCATTTTTGTAGCCCAAGTTATGACTAAAATACTAAAGGTATGCTGGAAAGTATCTCAAAATGGCACATTGTCACTTCCGTTGAGCTTTTGGCCACTTTCTTGCAAGAAATTTGGAATGGTTCCAACATAAAAGTTGTAGCTAATTCACTTAGCTTTCTAAAAATATTTGAGTCACTTTGGGGAGGTTCCTACAGTAGGAGTTGTGATCGTGCATTTATACATTAACGTTCGTATAAAGTTCACATCTAATTGGCCCCAAATAAAAAGCACTTTTTGAAATTTTCTTTTCATTTTCTAGTAGCCCTATGTGTTATCTTTCCAACGCATCTTGTTTCACTTTAAAATCATTTTTTTAGCCCAAGATATGATCAAAATACTATAGGTATGCCGAAAACTACCTTACAATGCACCACTGTCACTTCCTTTGAGCTTTTGGAACCTTTCTTGCAAGAAATTTGGAATAGTTCTATCACAAAAGTTGTAGCTAACTCACTTACCTTTCCAAAAACAAAAGATTCACTTCGTGGAGGTTCCTACATAGGGAGTAGTGATTTGTGCATTTGTACATTAACGTTTATATAAATTTCGCATACAATAGGCCACGATAAAAAGCACTTTTTTAAATATCAAAATTTTGAACATTTTGTATCCTTTTCCAGTAGCCCTGTGTTTTAGCTTTGCAATGCATCTAGTTTCACCTAAAAATCATTTTTGTAGCCCAAGTTATGACTAAAATACTAAAGGTATGCTGGAAAGTATCTCAAAATGCACCATAGTCACTTCCGTTGAGCTTTTGGCCACTTTCTTGTAAGAAATTTGGAATGGTTCCAACATAAAAGTTGTAGCTAATTCACTTAGCTTTCTAAAAATATTTGAGTCACTTTGGGGAGGTTCCTACAGTAGGAGTTGTGATCGTGCATTTATACATTAACGTTCGTATAAAGTTCACATCTAATTGGCCCCAAATAAAAAGCACTTTTTGAAATTTTCTTTTCATTTTCTAGTAGCCCTATGTGTTAGCTTTCCAACGCATCTTGTTTCACTTTAAAATCATTTTTTTAGCCCAAGATATGATCAAAATACTATAGGTATGCCGAAAACTACCTTACAATGCACCACTGTCACTTCCTTTGAGCTTTTGGAACCTTTCTTGCAATAACTTTGGAATAGTTCTATCACAAAAGTTGTAGCTAACTCACTTACCTTTCCAAAAACAAAAGATTCACTTTGTGGAGGTTCCTACATGGGGAGTAGTGATTTGTGCATTTGTACATTAACGTTTAGATAAATTTCGCATACAATAGGCCACGATAAAAAGCACTTTTTTAAATTTCAAAATTTCTAACATTTTGTATCCTTTTCCAGTAGCCCTGTGTTTTAGCTTTGCAATGCATCTAGTTTCACCTTAAAATCATTTTTGTAGCCCAAGTTATGACTAAAATACTAAAGGTATGCTGGAAAGTATCTCAAAATGGCACATTGTCACTTCCGTTGAGCTTTTGGCCACTTTCTTGCAAGAAATTTGGAATGGTTCCAACATAAAAGTTGTAGCTAATTCACTTAGCTTTCTAAAAATATTTGAGTCACTTTGGGGAGGTTCCTACAGTAGGAGTTGTGATCGTGCATTTATACATTAACGTTCGTATAAAGTTCACATCTAATTGGCCCCAAATAAAAAGCACTTTTTGAAATTTTCTTTTCATTTTCTAGTAGCCCTATGTGTTATCTTTCCAACGCATCTTGTTTCACTTTAAAATCATTTTTTTAGCCCAAGATATGATCAAAATACTATAGGTATGCCGAAAACTACCTTACAATGCACCACTGTCACTTCCTTTGAGCTTTTGGAACCTTTCTTGCAAGAAATTTGGAATAGTTCTATCACAAAAGTTGTAGCTAACTCACTTACCTTTCCAAAAACAAAAGATTCACTTCGTGGAGGTTCCTACATGGGGAGTAGTGATTTGTGCATTTGTACATTAACGTTTATATAAATTTCGCATACAATAGGCCACGATAAAAAGCACTTTTTTAAAAATATCAAAATTTTGAACATTTTGTATCCTTTTCTAGTAGCCCTATGTGTGAGCTTTCCAATGCATCTATTTTCAACTAAAAATCATTTTTTTAGCCCAAGTTATGACTAAAATACTAAAGGTATGCTGGAAAGTACCTCAAAATGCACCATAGTCACTTCCGTTGAGCTTTTGGCCACTTTCTTGCAAGAAATTTGGAATGGTTCCCACATAAAAGTTGTAGCTAATTCAGTTAGCTTTCTAAAAATATTTGAGTCACTTTTGGGAGGTTCCTACAGTAGGAGTTGTGATCGTGCATTTATACATTAACGTTCGTATAAAGTTCACATCTAATTGGCCCTAAAAAAAGAGCACTTTTTGTAATTTTCTTTTCATTTCTAGTAGCCCTATGTGTTAGCTTTCCTACGCATCTCGTTTCACTTTAAAATCATTTTTTTAGCCCAAGATATGATCAAAATACTATAGGTATGCCGAAAACTACCTTGCAATGCACCACTGTCACTTCTTTTGAGCTTTTGGAACCTTTCTTGCAAGAACTTTGGAATAGTTCTATCACAAAAGTTGTAGCTAACTCACTTAACTTTCCAAAAACAAAAGATTCACTTCGTGGAGGTTCCTACATGGGGAGTAGTGATTTGTGCATTTGTACATTAACGTTTATATAAATTTCGCATCCAATAGGCCACGATAAAAAGCACTTTTTTAAATTTCAAAATTTTGAACATTTTGCATCCTTTTCCAGTAGCCTTGTGTGTGAGCTTTGCAATGCATCTAGTTTCACCTAAAAAACATTTTTGTACCCCAAGTTATGACTAAAATACTAAAGGTATGCTGGAAAGTATCTCAAAATGCACCATAGTCACTTCCGTTGAGCTTTTGGCCACTTTCTTGCAGGAAATTTGGAATGGTTCCAACATAAAAGTTGTAGCTAATTCACTTAGCTTTCTAAAAATATTTTAGTCACTTTGGGGAGGTTCCTACAGTAGGAGTTGTGATCGTGCATTTATACATTAACGTTCCTATAAAGTTCACATCTAATTGGCCCCAAATAAAAAGCACTTTTTGAAATTTTCGTTTCATTTTCTAGTAGCCCTATGTGTTAGCTTTCCAACGCATCTTGTTTCATTTTAAAATCATTTTTTTAGCCCAAGATATGATCAAAATACTATAGGTATGCCGAAAACTACCTTACAATGCACCACTGTTACTTCCTTTGAGCTTTTGGAAACTTTCTTGCAAGAACTTTGGAATAGTTCTATCACAAAAGTTGTAGCTAACTCACTTACCTTTCCAAAAACAAAAGATTCACTTCGTAGAGGTTCCTACATGGGGAGTAGTGATTTGTGCATTTGTACATTAACGTTTATATAAATTTCGCATACAATAGGCCACGATAAAAAGCACTTTTTTAAATTTTGAAATTTTGAAACTTTTTTATCCTTTTCCAGTAGCCCTATGTGTGAGCTTTGCAATGCATCTAGTTTCACCTAAAAATCATTTTTGTACCCCAAGTTATGACTAAAATACTAAAGGTATGCTGGAAAGTACCTCAAAATGCACCATAGTCACTTCCGTTGAGCTTTTGGCCACTTTCTTGCAAGAAATTTGGAATGGTTCCAACATAAAAGTTGTAGCTAATTCACTTAGCTTTCTAAAAATATTTGAGTCACTTTAGGGAGGTTCTTACAGTAGGAGTTGTGATCGTGCATTTATACATTAACGTTCGTATAAAGTTCACATCTAATTAGCCCCAAATAAAAAGCAATTTTTGAATTTTTCTTTTCATTTTCTAGTAGCCCTATGTGTTAGCTTTCCAACGCATCTTGTTTCACTTAAAAATCATTGTTTTAGCCCAAGATATGATCAAAATACTATAGGTATGCCGAAAACTACCTTACAATGCACCACTGTCACTTCCT
The DNA here is from genome assembly GCA_958295605.1 of Ajuga chamaepitys. Lineage (NCBI taxonomy): Eukaryota > Viridiplantae > Streptophyta > Magnoliopsida > Lamiales > Lamiaceae > Ajuga > Ajuga chamaepitys. The sequence goes on from OY282508.1 coordinate 229,118, forward strand.
TTGAGCTTTTGGAACCTTTCTTGCAAGAACTTTGGAATAGTTCTATCACAAAAGTTGTAGCTAACTCACTTAACTTTCCAAAAACAAAAGATTCACTTCATGGAGGTTCCTACATGGGGAGTAGTGATTTGTGCATTTGTACATTAACGTTTATATAAATTTCGCATACAATAGGCCACGATAAAAAGCACTTTTTTAAATTTCAAAATTTTGAACATTTTGTATCCTTTTCCAGTAGCCCTGTGTGTGAGCTTTGTAATGCATCTAGTTTCACCTAAAAATCATTTTTGTACCCCAAGTTATGACTAAAATACTAAAGGTAAGCTGGAAAGTACCTCAAAGTGCACCATAGTCACTTCCGTTGAGCTTTTGGCCACTTTCTTGGAAGAAATTTGGAATGGTTCCAACATAAAAGTTGTAGCTAATTCACTTAGCTTTCTAAAAATATTTGAGTCACTTTGGGGAGGTTCCTACAGTAGGAGTTGTGATCGTGCATTTATACATTAACGTTCGTATAAAGTTCACATCTAATTGGCCCCAAATAAAAAGCACTTTTTGAAATTTTCTTTTCATTTTCTAGTAGCCCTATGTGTTATCTTTCCAACGCATCTTGTTTCACTTTAAAATCATTTTTTTAGCCCAAGATATGATCAAAATACTATAGGTATGCCGAAAACTACCTTACAATGCACCACTGTCACTTCCTTTGAGCTTTTGGAACCTTTCTTGCAAGAACTTTGGAATAGTTCTATCACAAAAGTTGTAGCTAACTCACTTACCTTTCCAAAATCAAAAGATTCACTTCGCGGAGGTTCCTACATGGGGAGTAGTGATTTGTGCATTTGTACATTAACGTTTATATAAATTTCGCATACAATAGGCCACGATAAAAAGCACTTTTTTAAATTTCAAAATTTTGAAAATTTTGTATCCTTTTCCAGTAGCCCTATGTGTGAGCTTTGCAATGCATCTAGTTTCACCTAAAAATCATTTTTGTACCCCAAGTTATGACTAAAATACTAAAGGTATGCTGGAAAGTACCTCAAAATGCACCATAGTCACTTCCGTTGAGCTTTTGGCCACTTTCTTGCAAGAAATTTGGAATGGTTCCAACATAAAAGTTGTAGCTAATTCACTTAGCTTTCTAAAAATATTTGAGTCACTTTAGGGAGGTTCTTACAGTAGGAGTTGTGATCGTGCATTTATACATTAACGTTCGTATAAAGTTCACATCTAATTAGCCCCAAATAAAAAGCAATTTTTGAAATTTTCTTTTCATTTTCTAGTAGACCTATGTGTTAGCTTTCCAACGCATCTTGTTTCACTTTAAAATCATTGTTTTAGCCCAAGATATGATCAAAATACTATAGGTATGCCGAAAACTACCTTACAATGCACCACTGTCACTTCCTTTGAGCTTTTGGAACCTTTCTTGCAAGAACTTTGGAATAGTTCTATCACAAAAGTTGTAGCTAACTCACTTACCTTTCCAAAAACAAAAGATTCACTTCGTGGAGGTTCCTTCATGGGGAGTAGTGATTTGTGCATTTGTACATTAACGTTCATATAAATTTCGCATACAATAGGCCCCAATAAAAAGCACTTTTTGAAATTTCAACTTTTTGAACATTTTGTATCCTTTTCCAGTAGCCCTGTGTGTTAGCTTTGCAATGCATCTAGTTTCACCTAAAAATCATTTTTGTAGCCCAAGTTATGACTAAAATACTAAAGGTATGCTGGAAAGTACCTCAAAATGCACCATAGTCACTTTCGTTGAGCTTTTGGCCACTTTCTTGCAAGAAATTTGGAATGGTTCCAACAAAAAAGTTGTAGCTAATTCACTTAGATTTCTAAAAATATTTGAGTCACTTTGGGGAGGTTCCTACAATTGGAGTTGTGATTGTGCATTTATACATTAACGTTCGTATAAAGTTCACATCTAATTATCCCTAAATAAAAAGCACTTTTTGAAATTTTCTTTTCATTTTCTAGTAGCCCTATGTGTTAGCTTTCCAACGCATCTTGTTTCACTTTAAAATCATTTTTTTAGCCCAAGATATGATCAAAATACTATAGGTATGCCGAAAACTACCTTACAATGCACCACTGTCACTTCCTTTGAGCTTTTGGAACCTTTCTTGCAAGAACTTTGGAATAGTTCTATCACAAAAGCTGTAGCTAACTCACTTACCTTTCCAAAAACAAAACATGCACTTCGTGGAGGTTCCTACATGGGGAGTAGTGATTTGTGCATTTGTACATTAACGTTTATATAAATTTCGCATACAATAGGCCACGATAAAAAGCACTTCTTCAAAAATATCAAAATTTTGAACATTTTGTATCCTTTTCTAGTAGCCCTGTGTGTGAGCTTTGCAATGCATCTAGTTTCACCTAAAAATCATTTTTGTACCCCAAGTTATGACTAAAATACTAAAGGTATGCTGGAAAGTACCTCAAAATGCACCATAGTCACTTCCGTTGAGCTTTTGGCCACTTTCTTGCAAGAAATTTGGAATGGTTCCAACATAAAAGTTGTAGCTAATTCACTTAGCTTTCTAAAAATATTTGAGTCACTTTAGGGAGGTTCTTACAGTAGGAGTTGTGATCGTGCATTTATACATTAACGTTCGTATAAAGTTCACATCTAATTAGCCCCAAATAAAAAGCAATTTTTGAAATTTTCTTTTCATTTTCTAGTAGCCCTATGTGTTAGCTTTCCAACGCATCTTGTTTCACTTTAAAATCATTGTTTTAGCCCAAGATATGATCAAAATACTATAGGTATGCCGAAAACTACCTTACAATGCACCACTGTCACTTCCTTTGAGCTTTTGGAACCTTTCTTGCAAGAACTTTGGAATAGTTCTATCACAAAAGTTGTAGCTAACTCACTTACCTTTCCAAAATCAAAAGATTCACTTCGTGGAGGTTCCTACATGGGGAGTAATGATTTGTGCATTTGTACATTAACGTTTATATAAATTTCGCATACAATAGGCCACGATAAAAAGCACTTTTTTAAATTTTAAAATTTTGAAAATTTTGTATCCTTTTCCAGTAGCCCTATGTGTGAGCTTTGCAATGCATCTAGTTTCACCTAAAAATCATTTTTGTACCCCAAGTTATGACTAAAATACTAAAGGTATGCTGGAAAGTACCTCAAAATGCACCATAGTCACTTCCGTTGAGCTTTTGGCCACTTTCTTGCAAGAAATTTGGAATGGTTCCAACAAAAAAGTTGTAGCTAATTCACTTAGCTTTCTAAAAATATTTGAGTCACTTTGGGGAGGTTCCTACAATTGGAGTTGTGATCGTGCATTTATACATTAACGTTCGTATAAAGTTCACATCTAATTATCCCTAAATAAAAAGCACTTTTTGAAATTTTCTTTTCATTTTCTAGTAGCCCTATGTGTTAGCTTTCCAACGCATCTTGTTTCACTTTAAAATCATTTGTTTAGCCCAAGATATGATCAAAATACTATAGGTATGCCGAAAACTACCTTACAATGCACCACTGTCACTTCCTTTGAGCTTTTGGAACCTTTCTTGCAAGAACTTTGGAATAGTTCTATCACAAAAGCTGTAGCTAACTCACTTACCTTTCCAAAAACAAAACATTCACTTCGTGGAGGTTCCTACATGGGGAGTAGTGATTTGTGCATTTGTACATTAACGTTTATATAAATTTCGCATACAATAGGCCACGATAAAAAGCACTTTTTTAAAAATATCAAAATTTTGAACATTTTGTATCCTTTTCTAGTAGCCCTATGTGTGAGCTTTCCAATGCATCTAGTTTCAACTAAAAATCATTTTTTTAGCCCAAGTTATGACTAAAATACTAAAGGTATGCTGGAAAGTACCTCAAAATGCACCATAGTCACTTCCGTTGAGCTTTTGGCCACTTTCTTGCAAGAAATTTGGAATGGTTCCCACATAAAAGTTGTAGCTAATTCACTTAGCTTTCTAAAAATATTTGAGTCACTTTTGGGAGGTTCCTACAGTAGGAGTTGTGATCGTGCATTTATACATTAACGTTCGTATAAAGTTCACATCTAATTGGCCCTAAAAAAAAAGCACTTTTTGTAATTTTCTTTTCATTTCTAGTAGCCCTATGTGTTAGCTTTCCTACGCATCTTGTTTCACTTTAAAATCATTTTTTTAGCCCAAGATATGATCAAAATACTATAGGTATGCCGAAAACTACCTTGCAATGCACCACTGTCACTTCCTTTGAGCTTTTGGAACCTTTCTTGCAAGAACTTTGGAATAGTTCTATCTCAAAAGTTGTAGCTAACTCACTTAACTTTCCAAAAACAAAAGATTCACTTCGTGGAGGTTCCTACATGGGGAGTAGTGATTTGTGCATTTGTACATTAACGTTTATATAAATTTCGCATCCAATAGGCCACGATAAAAAGCACTTTTTTAAATTTCAAAATTTTGAACATTTTGCATCCTTTTCCAGTAGCCTTGTGTGTGAGCTTTGCAATGCATCTAGTTTCACCTAAAAATCATTTTTGTACCCCAAGTTATGACTAAAATACTAAAGGTATGCTGGAAAGTACCTCAAAATGCACCATAGTCACTTCCGTTGAGCTTTTGGCCACTTTCTTGCAGGAAATTTGGAATGGTTCCAACATAAAAGTTGTAGCTAATTCACTTAGCTTTCTAAAAATATTTTAGTCACTTTGGGGAGGTTCCTACAGTAGGAGTTGTGATCGTGCATTTATACATTAACGTTCCTATAAAGTTCACATCTAATTGGCCCCAAATAAAAAGCACTTTTTGAAATTTTCATTTCATTTTCTAGTAGCCCTATGTGTTAGCTTTCCAATGCATCTTGTTTCACTTTAAAATCATTTTTTTAGCCCAAGATATGATCAAAATACTATAGGTATGCCGAAAACTACCTTACAATGCACCACTGTTACTTCCTTTGAGCTTTTGGAACCTTTCTTGCCAAAACTTTGGAATAGTTCTATCACAAAAGTTGTAGCTAACTCACTTACCTTTCCAAAAACAAAAGATTCACTTCGTAGAGGTTCCTACATGGGGAGTAGTGATTTGTGCATTTGTACATTAACGTTTATATAAATTTCGCATACAATAGGCCACGATAAAAAGCACTTTTTTAAATTTCAAAATTCTGAACATTTTGTATCCTTTTCTAGTAGCCCTGTGTGTGAGCTTTGCAATGCATCTAGTTTCACCTAAAAATCATTTTTGTACCCCAAGTTATGACTAAAATACTAAAGGTATGCTGGAAAGTTCCTCAAAATGCACCATAGTCACTTCCGTTGAGCTTTTGGCCACTTTCTTGGAAGAAATTTGGAATGGTTCCAACATAAAAGTTGTAGCTAATTCACTTAGCTTTCTAAAAATATTTGAGTCACTTTGGGGAGGTTCCTACAGTAGGAGTTGTGATCGTGCATTTATACATTAACGTTCGTATAAAGTTCACATCTAATTGGCCCCAAATAAAAAGCACTTTTTGAAATTTTCTTTTAATTTTAGTAGCCCTATGTGTTAGCTTTCCAACGCATCTTGTTTCACTTTAAAATCATTTTTTTAGCCCAAGATATGATCAAAATACTATAGGTATGCCGAAAACTACCTTACAATGCACCACTGTCACTTCCTTTGAGCTTTTGGAACCTTTCTTGCAAGAACTTTGGAATAGTTCTATCACAAAAGTTGTAGCTAACTCACTTACCTTTCCAAAATCAAAAGATTCACTTCGTGGAGGTTCCTACATGGGGAGTAGTGATTTGTGCATTTGTACATTAATGTTTATATAAATTTCGCATACAATAGGCCACGATAAAAAGCACTTTTTTAAATTTCAAAATTTAGAAAATTTTGTATCCTTTTCCAGTAGCCCTATGTGTGAGCTTTGCAATGCATCTAGTTTCACCTAAAAATCATTTTTGTACCCCAAGTTATGACTAAAATACTAAAGGTATGCTGGAAAGTACCTCAAAATGCACCATAGTCACTTCCGTTGAGCTTTTGGCCACTTTCTTGCAAGAAATTTGGAATGGTTCCAACATAAAAGTTGTAGCTAATTCACTTAGCTTTCTAAAAATATTTGAGTCACTTTGGGGAGGTTCCTACAGTAGGAGTTGTGATCGTGCATTTATACATTAACGTTCGTATAAAGTTCACATCTAATTGGCCCCAAATAAAAAGCACTTTTTGAAATTTTCTTTTAATTTTAGTAGCCCTATGTGTTAGCTTTCCAACGCATCTTGTTTCACTTTAAAATCATTTTTTTAGCCCAAGATATGATCAAAATACTATAGGTATGCCGAAAACTACCTTACAATGCACCACTGTCACTTCCTTTGAGCTTTTGGAACCTTTCTTGCAAGAACTTTGGAATAGTTCTATCACAAAAGTTGTAGCTAACTCACTTACCTTTCCAAAATCAAAAGATTCACTTCGTGGAGGTTCCTACATGGGGAGTAGTGATTTGTGCATTTGTACATTAATGTTTATATAAATTTCGCATACAATAGGCCACGATAAAAAGCACTTTTTTAAATTTCAAAATTTAGAAAATTTTGTATCCTTTTCCAGTAGCCCTATGTGTGAGCTTTGCAATGCATCTAGTTTCACCTAAAAATCATTTTTGTACCCCAAGTTATGACTAAAATACTAAAGGTATGCTGGAAAGTACCTCAAAATGCACCATAGTCACTTCCGTTGAGCTTTTGGCCACTTTCTTGCAAGAAATTTGGAATGGTTCCAACATAAAAGTTGTAGCTAATTCACTTAGCTTTCTAAAAATATTTGAGTCACTTTGGGGAGGTTCCTACAGTAGGAGTTGTGATCGTGCATTTATACATTAACGTTCGTATAAAGTTCACATCTAATTGGCCCCAAATAAAAAGCACTTTTTGAAATTTTCTTTTCATTTTCCAGTAGCCCTATGTGTTAGCTTTCCAACGCATCTTGTTTCACTTTAAAATCATTTTTTTAGCCCAAGATATGATCAAAATACTATAGATATGCCGAAAACTACCTTACAATGCACCACTGTCACTTCCTTTGAGCTTTTGGAACCTTTCTTGCAAGAACTTTGGAATAGTTCTATCACAAAAGTTGTACCTAACTCACTTACCTTTCCAAAATCAAAAGATTCACTTCGTGGAGGTTTCTACATGGGGAGTAGTGATTTGTGCATTTGTACATTAATGTTTATATAAATTTCGCATACAATAGGCCACGATAAAAAGCACTTTTTTAAATTTCAAAATTTTGAAAATTTTGTATCCTTTTCCAGTAGCCCTATGTGTGAGCTTTGCAATGCATCTAGTTTCACCTAAAAATCATTTTTGTACCCCAAGTTATGACTAAAATACTAAAGGTATGCTGGAAAGTACCTCAAAATGCACCATAGTCACTTCCGTTGAGCTTTTGGCCACTTTCTTGCAAGAAATTTGGAATGGTTCCAACATAAAAGTTGTAGCTAATTCACTTAGCTTTCTAAAAATATTTGAGTCACTTTAGGGAGGTTCTTACAGTAGGAGTTGTGATCGTGCATTTATACATTAACGTTCGTATAAAGTTCACATTTAATTAGCCCCAAATAAAAAGCAATTTTTGAAATTTTCTTTTTATTTTCTAGTAGCCCTATGTGTTAGCTTTCCAACGCATCTTGTTTCACTTTAAAATCACTGTTTTAGCCCAAGATATGATCAAAATACTATAGGTATGCCGAAAACTACCTTACAATGCACCACTGTCACTTCCTTTGAGCTTTTGGAACCTTTCTTGCAAGAACTTTGGAATAGTTCTATCACAAAAGTTGTAGCTAACTCACTTACCTTTCCAAAAACAAAAGATTCACTTCGTGGAGGTTCCTTCATGGGGAGTAGTGATTTGTGCATTTGTACATTAACGTTCATATAAATTTCGCATACAATAGGCCCCAATAAAAAGCACTTTTTGAAATTTCAACTTTTTGAACATTTTGTATCCTTTTCTAGTAGCCCGGTGTGTTAGCTTTGCAATGCATCTAGTTTCACCTAAAAATCATTTTTGTAGCCCAAGTTATGACTAAAATACTAAAGGTATGCTGGAAAGTACCTCAAAATGCACCATAGTCACTTTCGTTGAGCTTTTGGCCACTTTCTTGCAAGAAATTTGGAATGGTTCCAACAAAAAAGTTGTAGCTAATTCACTTAGATTTCTAAAAATATTTGAGTCACTTTGGGGAGGTTCCTACAATTGGAGTTGTGATCGTGCATTTATACATTAACGTTCGTATAAAGTTCACATCTAATTATCCCTAAATAAAAAGCACTTTTTGAAATTTTCTTTTCATTTTCTAGTAGCCCTATGTGTTAGCTTTCCAACGCATCTTGTTTCACTTTAAAATCATTTTTTTAGCCCAAGATATGATCAAAATACTATAGGTATGCCGAAAACTACCTTACAATGCACCACTGTCACTTCCTTTGAGCTTTTGGAACCTTTCTTGCAAGAACTTTGGAATAGTTCTATCACAAAAGCTGTAGCTAACTCACTTACCTTTCCAAAAACAAAACATTCACTTCGTGGAGGTTCCTACATGGGGAGTAGTGATTTGTGCATTTGTACATTAACGTTTATATAAATTTCGCATACAATAGGCCACGATAAAAAGCTCTTCTTTAAAAATATCAAAATTTTGAACATTTTGTATCCTTTTCTAGTAGCCCTGTGTGTGAGCTTTGCAATGCATCTAGTTTCACCTAAAAATCATTTTTGTACCCCAAGTTATGACTAAAATACTAAAGGTATGCTGGAAAGTACCTCAAAATGCACCATAGTCACTTCCGTTGAGCTTTTGGCCACTTTCTTGCAAGAAATTTGGAATGGTTCCCAAATAAAAGTTGTAGCTAATTCACTTAGCTTTCTAAAAATATTTGAGTCACGTTTGGGAGGTTCCTACAATAGGAGTTGTGATCGTGCATTTATACATTAACGTTCGTATAAAGTTCACATCTAATTGGCCCTAAATAAAAAGCACTTTTTGTAATTTTCTTTTCATTTCTAGTAGCCCTATGTGTTAGCTTTCCAACGCATCTTGTTTCACTTTAAAATCATTTTTTTAGCCTAAGATATGATCAAAATACTATAGGTATGCCGAAAACTACCTTACAATGCACCACTGTCACTTCCTTTGAGCTTTTGGAACCTTTCTTGCAAGAACTTTGGAATAGTTCTATCACAAAAGTTGTAGCTAACTCACTTAACTTTGCAAAAACAAAAGATTCACTTCATGGAGGTTCCTACATGGGGAGTAGTGATTTGTGCATTTGTACATTAACGTTTATATAAATTTCGCATACAATAGGCCACGATAAAAAGCACTTTTTTAAATTTCAAAATTTTGAACATTTTGTATCCTTTTCCAGTAGCCCTGTGTGTGAGCTTTGCAATGCATCTAGTTTCACCTAAAAATCATTTTTGTACCCCAAGTTATGACTAAAATACTAAAGGTATGCTGGAAAGTACCTCAAAATGCACCATAGTCACTTCCGTTGAGCTTTTGGCCACTTTCTTGCAAGAAATTTGGAATGGTTCCAACATAAAAGTTGTAGCTAATTCACTTAGCTTTCTAAAAATATTTGAGTCACTTTAGGGAGGTTCTTACAGTAGGAGTTGTGATCATGCATTTATACATTAACGTTCGTATAAAGTTCACATCTAATTAGCCCCAAATAAAAAGCAAATTTTGAAATTTTCTTTTCCTTTTGTAGTAGCCCTATGTGTTAGCTTTCCAACGCATCTTGTTTCACTTTAAAATCATTGTTTTAGCCCAAGATATGATCAAAATACTATAGGTATACCGAAAACTACCTTACAATGCACCACTGTCACTTCCTTTGAGCTTTTGGAACCTTTCTTGCAAGAACTTTGGAATAGCTCTATCACAAAAGTTGTAGCTAACTCTCTTACCTTTCCAAAAACAAAAGATTCACTTCGTGGAGGTTCCTACATGGGGAGTAGTGATTTGTGCATTTGTACATTAACGTTCATATAAATTTCGCATACAATAGGCCCCAATAAAAAGCACTTTTTGAAATTTCAACTTTTTGAACATTTTGTATCCTTTTCCAGTAGCCCTGTGTGTTAGCTTTGCAATGCATCTAGTTTCACCTAAAAATCATTTTTGTAGCCCAAGTTATGACTAAAATACTAAAGGTATGCTGGAAAGTACCTCAAAATGCACCATAGTCACTTTCGTTGAGCTTTTGGCCACTTTCTTGCAATAAATTTGGAATGGTTCCAACAAAAAAGTTGTAGCTAATTCACTTAGCTTTCTAAAAATATTTGAGTCACTTTGGGGAGGTTCCTACAATTGGAGTTGTGATCGTGCATTTATACATTAACGTTCGTATAAAGTTCACATCTAATTATCCCTAAATAAAAAGCACTTTTTGAAATTTTCTTTTCATTTTCTAGTAGCCCTATGTGTTAGCTTTCCAACGCATCTTGTTTCACTTTAAAATCATTTTTTTAGCCCAAGATATGATCAAAATACTATAGGTATGCCGAAAACTACCTTACAATGCACCACTGTCACTTCCTTTGAGCTTTTGGAACCTTTCTTGCAAGAACTTTGGAATAGTTCTATCACAAAAGTTGTAGCTAACTCACTTACCTTTCCAAAATCAAAAGATTCACTTCGTGGAGGTTCCTACATGGGGAGTAGTGATTTGTGCATTTGTACATTAATGTTTATATAAATTTCGCATACAATAGGCCACGATAAAAAGCACTTTTTTAAATTTCAAAATTTAGAAAATTTTGTATCCTTTTCCAGTAGCCCTATGTGTGAGCTTTGCAATGCATCTAGTTTCACCTAAAAATCATTTTTGTACCCCAAGTTATGACTAAAATACTAAAGGTATGCTGGAAAGTACCTCAAAATGCACCATAGTCACTTCCGTTGAGCTTTTGGCCACTTTCTTGCAAGAAATTTGGAATGGTTCCAACATAAAAGTTGTAGCTAATTCACTTAGCTTTCTAAAAATATTTGAGTCACTTTGGGGAGGTTCCTACAGTAGGAGTTGTGATCGTGCATTTATACATTAACGTTCGTATAAAGTTCACATCTAATTGGCCCCAAATAAAAAGCACTTTTTGAAATTTTCTTTTAATTTTAGTAGCCCTATGTGTTAGCTTTCCAACGCATCTTGTTTCACTTTAAAATCATTTTTTTAGCCCAAGATATGATCAAAATACTATAGGTATGCCGAAAACTACCTTACAATGCACCACTGTCACTTCCTTTGAGCTTTTGGAACCTTTCTTGCAAGAACTTTGGAATAGTTCTATCACAAAAGTTGTAGCTAACTCACTTACCTTTCCAAAATCAAAAGATTCACTTCGTGGAGGTTCCTACATGGGGAGTAGTGATTTGTGCATTTGTACATTAATGTTTATATAAATTTCGCATACAATAGGCCACGATAAAAAGCACTTTTTTAAATTTCAAAATTTAGAAAATTTTGTATCCTTTTCCAGTAGCCCTATGTGTGAGCTTTGCAATGCATCTAGTTTCACCTAAAAATCATTTTTGTACCCCAAGTTATGACTAAAATACTAAAGGTATGCTGGAAAGTACCTCAAAATGCACCATAGTCACTTCCGTTGAGCTTTTGGCCACTTTCTTGCAAGAAATTTGGAATGGTTCCAACATAAAAGTTGTAGCTAATTCACTTAGCTTTCTAAAAATATTTGAGTCACTTTGGGGAGGTTCCTACAGTAGGAGTTGTGATCGTGCATTTATACATTAACGTTCGTATAAAGTTCACATCTAATTGGCCCCAAATAAAAAGCACTTTTTGAAATTTTCTTTTCATTTTCCAGTAGCCCTATGTGTTAGCTTTCCAACGCATCTTGTTTCACTTTAAAATCATTTTTTTAGCCCAAGATATGATCAAAATACTATAGATATGCCGAAAACTACCTTACAATGCACCACTGTCACTTCCTTTGAGCTTTTGGAACCTTTCTTGCAAGAACTTTGGAATAGTTCTATCACAAAAGTTGTACCTAACTCACTTACCTTTCCAAAATCAAAAGATTCACTTCGTGGAGGTTTCTACATGGGGAGTAGTGATTTGTGCATTTGTACATTAATGTTTATATAAATTTCGCATACAATAGGCCACGATAAAAAGCACTTTTTTAAATTTCAAAATTTTGAAAATTTTGTATCCTTTTCCAGTAGCCCTATGTGTGAGCTTTGCAATGCATCTAGTTTCACCTAAAAATCATTTTTGTACCCCAAGTTATGACTAAAATACTAAAGGTATGCTGGAAAGTACCTCAAAATGCACCATAGTCACTTCCGTTGAGCTTTTGGCCACTTTCTTGCAAGAAATTTGGAATGGTTCCAACATAAAAGTTGTAGCTAATTCACTTAGCTTTCTAAAAATATTTGAGTCACTTTAGGGAGGTTCTTACAGTAGGAGTTGTGATCGTGCATTTATACATTAACGTTCGTATAAAGTTCACATTTAATTAGCCCCAAATAAAAAGCAATTTTTGAAATTTTCTTTTTATTTTCTAGTAGCCCTATGTGTTAGCTTTCCAACGCATCTTGTTTCACTTTAAAATCACTGTTTTAGCCCAAGATATGATCAAAATACTATAGGTATGCCGAAAACTACCTTACAATGCACCACTGTCACTTCCTTTGAGCTTTTGGAACCTTTCTTGCAAGAACTTTGGAATAGTTCTATCACAAAAGTTGTAGCTAACTCACTTACCTTTCCAAAAACAAAAGATTCACTTCGTGGAGGTTCCTTCATGGGGAGTAGTGATTTGTGCATTTGTACATTAACGTTCATATAAATTTCGCATACAATAGGCCCCAATAAAAAGCACTTTTTGAAATTTCAACTTTTTGAACATTTTGTATCCTTTTCTAGTAGCCCGGTGTGTTAGCTTTGCAATGCATCTAGTTTCACCTAAAAATCATTTTTGTAGCCCAAGTTATGACTAAAATACTAAAGGTATGCTGGAAAGTACCTCAAAATGCACCATAGTCACTTTCGTTGAGCTTTTGGCCACTTTCTTGCAAGAAATTTGGAATGGTTCCAACAAAAAAGTTGTAGCTAATTCACTTAGATTTCTAAAAATATTTGAGTCACTTTGGGGAGGTTCCTACAATTGGAGTTGTGATCGTGCATTTATACATTAACGTTCGTATAAAGTTCACATCTAATTATCCCTAAATAAAAAGCACTTTTTGAAATTTTCTTTTCATTTTCTAGTAGCCCTATGTGTTAGCTTTCCAACGCATCTTGTTTCACTTTAAAATCATTTTTTTAGCCCAAGATATGATCAAAATACTATAGGTATGCCGAAAACTACCTTACAATGCACCACTGTCACTTCCTTTGAGCTTTTGGAACCTTTCTTGCAAGAACTTTGGAATAGTTCTATCACAAAAGCTGTAGCTAACTCACTTACCTTTCCAAAAACAAAACATTCACTTCGTGGAGGTTCCTACATGGGGAGTAGTGATTTGTGCATTTGTACATTAACGTTTATATAAATTTCGCATACAATAGGCCACGATAAAAAGCTCTTCTTTAAAAATATCAAAATTTTGAACATTTTGTATCCTTTTCTAGTAGCCCTGTGTGTGAGCTTTGCAATGCATCTAGTTTCACCTAAAAATCATTTTTGTACCCCAAGTTATGACTAAAATACTAAAGGTATGCTGGAAAGTACCTCAAAATGCACCATAGTCACTTCCGTTGAGCTTTTGGCCACTTTCTTGCAAGAAATTTGGAATGGTTCCCAAATAAAAGTTGTAGCTAATTCACTTAGCTTTCTAAAAATATTTGAGTCACGTTTGGGAGGTTCCTACAATAGGAGTTGTGATCGTGCATTTATACATTAACGTTCGTATAAAGTTCACATCTAATTGGCCCTAAATAAAAAGCACTTTTTGTAATTTTCTTTTCATTTCTAGTAGCCCTATGTGTTAGCTTTCCAACGCATCTTGTTTCACTTTAAAATCATTTTTTTAGCCTAAGATATGATCAAAATACTATAGGTATGCCGAAAACTACCTTACAATGCACCACTGTCACTTCCTTTGAGCTTTTGGAACCTTTCTTGCAAGAACTTTGGAATAGTTCTATCACAAAAGTTGTAGCTAACTCACTTAACTTTGCAAAAACAAAAGATTCACTTCATGGAGGTTCCTACATGGGGAGTAGTGATTTGTGCATTTGTACATTAACGTTTATATAAATTTCGCATACAATAGGCCACGATAAAAAGCACTTTTTTAAATTTCAAAATTTTGAACATTTTGTATCCTTTTCCAGTAGCCCTGTGTGTGAGCTTTGCAATGCATCTAGTTTCACCTAAAAATCATTTTTGTACCCCAAGTTATGACTAAAATACTAAAGGTATGCTGGAAAGTACCTCAAAATGCACCATAGTCACTTCCGTTGAGCTTTTGGCCACTTTCTTGCAAGAAATTTGGAATGGTTCCAACATAAAAGTTGTAGCTAATTCACTTAGCTTTCTAAAAATATTTGAGTCACTTTAGGGAGGTTCTTACAGTAGGAGTTGTGATCATGCATTTATACATTAACGTTCGTATAAAGTTCACATCTAATTAGCCCCAAATAAAAAGCAAATTTTGAAATTTTCTTTTCCTTTTGTAGTAGCCCTATGTGTTAGCTTTCCAACGCATCTTGTTTCACTTTAAAATCATTGTTTTAGCCCAAGATATGATCAAAATACTATAGGTATACCGAAAACTACCTTACAATGCACCACTGTCACTTCCTTTGAGCTTTTGGAACCTTTCTTGCAAGAACTTTGGAATAGCTCTATCACAAAAGTTGTAGCTAACTCTCTTACCTTTCCAAAAACAAAAGATTCACTTCGTGGAGGTTCCTACATGGGGAGTAGTGATTTGTGCATTTGTACATTAACGTTCATATAAATTTCGCATACAATAGGCCCCAATAAAAAGCACTTTTTGAAATTTCAACTTTTTGAACATTTTGTATCCTTTTCCAGTAGCCCTGTGTGTTAGCTTTGCAATGCATCTAGTTTCACCTAAAAATCATTTTTGTAGCCCAAGTTATGACTAAAATACTAAAGGTATGCTGGA
This sequence comes from Ajuga chamaepitys, assembly GCA_958295605.1. NCBI lineage: Eukaryota > Viridiplantae > Streptophyta > Magnoliopsida > Lamiales > Lamiaceae > Ajuga > Ajuga chamaepitys. Next base: position 244,272 of record OY282508.1, read on the forward strand.
AAGTACCTCAAAATGCACCATAGTCACTTTCGTTGAGCTTTTGGCCACTTTCTTGCAATAAATTTGGAATGGTTCCAACAAAAAAGTTGTAGCTAATTCACTTAGCTTTCTAAAAATATTTGAGTCACTTTGGGGAGGTTCCTACAATTGGAGTTGTGATCGTGCATTTATACATTAACGTTCGTATAAAGTTCACATCTAATTATCCCTAAATAAAAAGCACTTTTTGAAATTTTCTTTTCATTTTCTAGTAGCCCTATGTGTTAGCTTTCCAACGCATCTTGTTTCACTTTAAAATCATTTTTTTAGCCCAAGATATGATCAAAATACTATAGGTATGCCGAAAACTATCTTACAATGCACCACTGTCACTTCCTTTGAGCTTTTGGAACCTTTCTTGCAAGAACTTTGGAATAGTTCTAGCACAAAAGCTGTAGCTAACTCACTTACCTTTCCAAAAACAAAACATTCACTTCGTGGAGGTTCCTACATGGGGAGTAGTGATTTGTGCATTTGTACATTAACGTTTATATAAATTTCGCATACAATAGGCCACGATAAAAAGCACTTTTTTAAAAATATCAAAATTTTGAACATTTTGTATCCTTTTCTAGTAGCCCTGTGTGTGAGCTTTGCAATGCATCTAGTTTCACCCAAAAATCATTTTTGTACCCCAAGTTATGACTAAAATACTAAAGGTATGCTGGAAAGTACCTCAAAATGCACCATAGTCACTTCCGTTGAGCTTTTGGCCACTTTCTTGCAAGAAATTTGGAATGGTTCCCAAATAAAAGTTGTAGCTAATTCACTTAGCTTTCTAAAAATATTTGAGTCACGTTTGGGAGGTTCCTACAGTAGGAGTTGTGATCGTGCATTTATACATTAACGTTCGTATGAAGTTCACATCTATTTGGCCCTAAATAAAAAGCACTTTTTGTAATTTTCTTTTCATTTCTAGTAGCCCTATGTGTTAGTTTTCCAACGCATCTTGTTTCACTTTAAAATCATTTTTTTAGCCCAAGATATGATCAAAATACTATAGGTATGCCGAAAACTACCTTAAAATGCACCACTATCACTTCCTTTGAGCTTTTGGAACCTTTCTTGCAAGAACTTTGGAATAGTTCTATCACAAAAGTTGTAGCTAACTCATTTAACTTTCCAAAAACAAAAGATTCACTTCGTGGAGGTTCCTACATGGGGAGTAGTGATTTGTGCATTTGTACATTAACGTTTATATAAATTTCGCATACAATAGGCCACGATAAAAAGCACTTTTTTAAATTTCAAAATTTTGAACATATTGTATCCTTTTCCAGTAGCCCTGTGTGTGAGCTTTGCAATGCATCTAGTTTCACCTAAAAATCGTTTTTGTACCCCAAGTTATGACTAAAATACTAAAGGTTTGCTGGAAAGTACCTCAAAATGCACCATAGTCACTTCCGTTGAGCTTTTGGCCACTTTCTTGGAAGAAATTTGGAATGGTTCCAACATAAAAGTTGTAGCTAATTCACTTAGCTTTCTAAAAATATTTGAGTCACTTTGGGGAGGTTCCTACAGTAGGAGTTGTGATCGTGCATTTATACATTAACGTTCGTATAAAGTTCACATCTAATTGGCCCCAAATAAAAAGCACTTTTTGAAATTTTCTTTTCATTTTCTAGTAGCCCTATGTGTTAGCTTTCCAACGAATCTTGTTTAATTTTAAAATCATTTTTTAGCCCAAGATATGATCAAAATACTATAGGTATGCCGAAAACTACCTTACAATGCACTAGTGTCACTTCCTTTGAGCTTTTGGAACCTTTCTTGAAAGAACTTTGGAATAATTCTATCACAAAAGTTGTAGCTAACTCACTTACCTTTCCAAAAACAAAAGATTCACTTCGTGGAGGTTCCTACATGGGGAGTAGTGATTTGTGCATTTGTACATTAACGTTTATATAAATTTCGCATACAATAGGCCACGATAAAAAGCACTTTTTTAAATATCAAAATTTTGAACATTTTGTATCCTTTTCCAGTAGCCCTGTGTTTTAGCTTTGCAATGCATCTAGTTTCACCTGAAAATCATTTTTGTAGCCCAAGTTATGACTAAAATACTAAAGGTATGCTGGAAAGTATCTCAAAATGCACCATAGTCACTTCCGTTGAGCTTTTGGCCACTTTCTTGCAAGAAATTTTGAATGGTTCCAACATAAAAGTTGTAGCTAATTCAGTTAGCTTTCTAAAAATATTTGAGTCACTTTTGGGAGGTTCCTACAGTAGGAGTTGTGATCGTGCATTTATACATTAACGTTCGTATAAAGTTCACATCTAATTGGCCCCAAATAAAAAGCACTTTTTGAAATTTTCTTTTCATTTTCTAATAGCCCTATGTGTTAGCTTTCCAACGCATCTTGTTTCACTTTAAAATCATTTTTTTAGCCCAAGATATGATCAAAATACTATAGGTATGCCGAAAACTACCTTACAATGCACCACTGTCACTTCCTTTGAGCTTTTGGAACCTTTCTTGCAAGAACTTTGGAATAGTTCTATCACAAAAGTTGTAGCTAACTCACTTACCTTTCCAAAAACAAAAGATTCACTTCGTGGAGGTTCCTATATGGGGAGTAGTGATTTGTGCATTTGTAACGTCCACATAAATTTCGCATACAATAGGCCCCAATAAAAAGCACTTTTTAAAATTTCAAATTTTTGAACATCTTGTATCCTTTCTAGTAGCTCTGTGTGTTAGCTTTGCAATTCATCTAGTTTCACCTAAAAATCATTTTTGTAGCCCAAGTTATGACTAAAATACTAATGGTATGCTGGAAAGTACCTCAAAATGCACCATAGTCACTTCCGTTGAGCTTTTGGACACTTTATTGCAAGAAATTTGGAATGGTTCCAACATAAAATTTGTAGCTAATTAACTTAGCATTCTAAAAATATTTGAGTCACTTTTGGGAGGTTCCTACAGTAGGAGTTGTGATCGTGCATTTATACATTAACGTTCGTATAAAGTTCACATCTAATTAGCCCCAAATAAAAAGCACTTTTTGAAATTTTCTTTTCATTTTCTAGTAGCCCTATGTGTTAGCTTTCCAACGCATCTTGTTTCACTTTAAAATCATTTTTTTAGCCCAAGATATGATCAAAATACTATAGGTATGCCGAAAACTACCTTACAATACACCACTGTCACTTCCTTTGAGCTTTTGGAACCTTTCTTGCAAGAACTTTGGAATAGTTCTATCACAAAAGTTGTAGCTAACTCACTTACCTTTCCAAAAACAAAACATTCACTTCGTGGAGGTTCCTACATGGGGAGTAATGATTTGTGCATTTGTACATTAACGTTCACATAAATTTCGCATACAATAGGCCCCAATAAAAATCACTTTTTCAAATTTCAAATTTTTTAACATTTTGTATCCTTTTCCAGTAGCCCTATCTGTTAGCTTTGCAATGCATCTAGTTTCACCTAAAAATCATTTTTGTAGCCCAAGTTATGACTAAAATACTTAAGGTATGCTGGAAAGTACCTCAAAATGCACCATAGTCACTTCCGTTGAGCTTTTGGCCACTTTCTTGCAAGAAATTTGGAATGGTTCCAACACAAAAGTTGTAGCTAATTCACTTAGCTTTCTAAAAATATTTGAGTCACTTTTTGGAGGTTCCTACAATAGGAGTTGTGATCGTGCATTTATACATTAACGTTCATATAAAGTTCACATCTAATTAGCCCTAAATAAAAAGCACTTTTTGAAATTTTCTTTTCATTTTCTAATAGCCCTATGTGTTAGCTTTCCAACGCATCTTGTTTCACTTTAAAATCATTTTTTTAGCCCAAGATATGATCAAAATACTATAGGTATGCCGAAAACTACCTTACAATGCACCACTGTCACTTCCTTTGAGCTTTTGGAACCTTTCTTGCAAGAACTTTGGAATAGTTCTATCACAAAAGTTGTAGCTAACTCACTTACCTTTCCAAAAACAAAAGATTCACTTCGTGGAGGTTCCTACATGGGGAGTAGTGATTTGTGCATTTGTACATTAACGTTTATATAAATTTCGCATACAATAGGCCACGATAAAAAGCACTTTTTTAAATATCAAAATTTTGAACATTTTGTATCCTTTTCCAGTAGCCCTGTGTTTTAGCTTTGCAATGCATCTAGTTTCACCTGAAAATCATTTTTGTAGCCCAAGTTATGACTAAAATACTAAAGGTATGCTGGAAAGTATCTCAAAATGCACCATAGTCACTTCCGTTGAGCTTTTGGCCACTTTCTTGCAAGAAATTTTGAATGGTTCCAACATAAAAGTTGTAGCTAATTCAGTTAGCTTTCTAAAAATATTTGAGTTACTTTTGGGAGGTTCCTACAGTAGGAGTTGTGATCGTGCATTTATACATTAACGTTCGTATAAAGTTCACATCTAATTGGCCCCAAATGAAAAGCACTTTTTGAAATTTTCTTTTCATTTTCTAATAGCCCTATGTGTTAGCTTTCCAACGCATCTTGTTTCACTTTAAAATCATTTTTTTAGCCCAAGATATGATCAAAATACTATAGGTATGCCGAAAACTACCTTACAATGCACCACTGTCACTTCCTTTGAGCTTTTGGAACCTTTCTTGCAAGAACTTTGGAATAGTTCTATCACAAAAGTTGTAGCTAACTCACTTACCTTTCCAAAAACAAAAGATTCACTTCGTGGAGGTTCCTATATGGGGAGTAGTGATTTGTGCATTTGTACATTAACGTCCACATAAATTTCGCATACAATAGGCCCCAATAAAAAGCACTTTTTAAAATTTCAAATTTTTGAACATCTTGTATCCTTTCTAGTAGCTCTGTGTGTTAGCTTTGCAATTCATCTAGTTTCACCTAAAAATCATTTTTGTAGCCCAAGTTATGACTAAAATACTAATGGTATGCTGGAAAGTACCTCAAAATGCACCATAGTCACTTCCGTTGCGCTTTTGGACACTTTATTGCAAGAAATTTGGAATGGTTCCAACATAAAATTTGTAGCTAATTAACTTAGCATTCTAAAAATATTTGAGTCACTTTTGGGAGGTTCCTACAGTAGGAGTTGTGATCGTGCATTTATACATTAACGTTCGTATAAAGTTCACATCTAATTAGCCCCAAATAAAAAGCACTTTTTGAAATTTTCTTTTCATTTTCTAGTAGCCCTATGTGTTAGCTTTCCAACGCATCTTGTTTCACTTTAAAATCATTTTTTTAGCCCAAGATATGATCAAAATACTATAGGTATGCCGAAAACTACCTTACAATGCACCACTGTCACTTCCTTTGAGCTTTTGGAACCTTTCTTGCAAGAACTTTGGAATAGTTCTATCACAAAAGTTGTAGCTAACTCACTTACCTTTCCAAAAACAAAACATTCACTTCGTGGAGGTTCCTACATGGGGAGTAATGATTTGTGCATTTGTACATTAACGTTCACATAAATTTCGCATACAATAGGCCCCAATAAAAATCACTTTTTCAAATTTCAAATTTTTTAACATTTTGTATCCTTTTCCAGTAGCCCTATCTGTTAGCTTTGCAATGCATCTAGTTTCACCTAAAAATCATTTTTGTAGCCCAAGTTATGACTAAAATACTTAAGGTATGCTGGAAAGTACCTCAAAATGCACCATAGTCACTTCCGTTGAGCTTTTGGCCACTTTCTTGCAAGAAATTTGGAATGGTTCCAACACAAAAGTTGTAGCTAATTCACTTAGCTTTCTAAAAATATTTGAGTCACTTTTTGGAGGTTTCTACAATAGGAGTTGTGATCGTGCATTTATACATTAACGTTCATATAAAGTTCACATCTAATTAGCCCCAAATAAAAAGCACTTTTTGAAATTTTCTTTTCATTTTCTAATAGCCCTATGTGTTAGCTTTCCAACGCATCTTGTTTCACTTTAAAATCATTTTTTTAGCCCAAGATATGATCAAAATACTATAGGTATGCCGAAAACTACCTTACAATGCACCACTGTCACTTCCTTTGAGCTTTTGGAACCTTTCTTGCAAGAACTTTGGAATAGTTCTATCACAAAAGTTGTAGCTAACTCACTTACCTTTCCAAAAACAAAAGATTCACTTCGTGGAGGTTCCTACATGGGGAGTAGTGATTTGTGCATTTGTACATTAACGTTTATATAAATTTCGCATACAATAGGCCACGATAAAAAGCACTTTTTTAAATATCAAAATTTTGAACATTTTGTATCCTTTTCCAGTAGCCCTGTGTTTTAGCTTTGCAATGCATCTAGTTTCACCTGAAAATCATTTTTGTAGCCCAAGTTATGACTAAAATACTAAAGGTATGCTGGAAAGTATCTCAAAATGCACCATAGTCACTTCCGTTGAGCTTTTGGCCACTTTCTTGCAAGAAATTTTGAATGGTTCCAACATAAAAGTTGTAGCTAATTCAGTTAGCTTTCTAAAAATATTTGAGTTACTTTTGGGAGGTTCCTACAGTAGGAGTTGTGATCGTGCATTTATACATTAACGTTCGTATAAAGTTCACATCTAATTGGCCCCAAATGAAAAGCACTTTTTGAAATTTTCTTTTCATTTTCTAATAGCCCTATGTGTTAGCTTTCCAACGCATCTTGTTTCACTTTAAAATCATTTTTTTAGCCCAAGATATGATCAAAATACTATAGGTATGCCGAAAACTACCTTACAATGCACCACTGTCACTTCCTTTGAGCTTTTGGAACCTTTCTTGCAAGAACTTTGGAATAGTTCTATCACAAAAGTTGTAGCTAACTCACTTACCTTTCCAAAAACAAAAGATTCACTTCGTGGAGGTTCCTATATGGGGAGTAGTGATTTGTGCATTTGTACATTAACGTCCACATAAATTTCGCATACAATAGGCCCCAATAAAAAGCACTTTTTAAAATTTCAAATTTTTGAACATCTTGTATCCTTTCTAGTAGCTCTGTGTGTTAGCTTTGCAATTCATCTAGTTTCACCTAAAAATCATTTTTGTAGCCCAAGTTATGACTAAAATACTAATGGTATGCTGGAAAGTACCTCAAAATGCACCATAGTCACTTCCGTTGCGCTTTTGGACACTTTATTGCAAGAAATTTGGAATGGTTCCAACATAAAATTTGTAGCTAATTAACTTAGCATTCTAAAAATATTTGAGTCACTTTTGGGAGGTTCCTACAGTAGGAGTTGTGATCGTGCATTTATACATTAACGTTCGTATAAAGTTCACATCTAATTAGCCCCAAATAAAAAGCACTTTTTGAAATTTTCTTTTCATTTTCTAGTAGCCCTATGTGTTAGCTTTCCAACGCATCTTGTTTCACTTTAAAATCATTTTTTTAGCCCAAGATATGATCAAAATACTATAGGTATGCCGAAAACTACCTTACAATGCACCACTGTCACTTCCTTTGAGCTTTTGGAACCTTTCTTGCAAGAACTTTGGAATAGTTCTATCACAAAAGTTGTAGCTAACTCACTTACCTTTCCAAAAACAAAACATTCACTTCGTGGAGGTTCCTACATGGGGAGTAATGATTTGTGCATTTGTACATTAACGTTCACATAAATTTCGCATACAATAGGCCCCAATAAAAATCACTTTTTCAAATTTCAAATTTTTTAACATTTTGTATCCTTTTCCAGTAGCCCTATCTGTTAGCTTTGCAATGCATCTAGTTTCACCTAAAAATCATTTTTGTAGCCCAAGTTATGACTAAAATACTTAAGGTATGCTGGAAAGTACCTCAAAATGCACCATAGTCACTTCCGTTGAGCTTTTGGCCACTTTCTTGCAAGAAATTTGGAATGGTTCCAACACAAAAGTTGTAGCTAATTCACTTAGCTTTCTAAAAATATTTGAGTCACTTTTTGGAGGTTTCTACAATAGGAGTTGTGATCGTGCATTTATACATTAACGTTCATATAAAGTTCACATCTAATTAGCCCCAAATAAAAAGCACTTTTTGAAATTTTCTTTTCATTTTCTAATAGCCCTATGTGTTAGCTTTCCAACGCATCTTGTTTCACTTTAAAATCATTTTTTTAGCCCAAGATATGATCAAAATACTATAGGTATGCCGAAAACTACCTTACAATGCACCACTGTCACTTCCTTTGAGCTTTTGGAACCTTTCTTGCAAGAACTTTGGAATAGTTCTATCACAAAAGTTGTACCTAACTCACTTACCTTTCCAAAAACAAAAGATTCACTTCGTGGAGGTTCCTACATGGGGAGTAGTGATTTGTGCATTTGTACATTAACGTTTATATAAATTTCGCATACAATAGGCCACGATAAAAAGCACTTTTTTAAATATCAAAATTTTGAACATTTTGTATCCTTTTCCAGTAGCCCTGTGTTTTAGCTTTGCAATGCATCTAGTTTCACCTGAAAATCATTTTTGTAGCCCAAGTTATGACTAAAATACTAAAGGTATGCTGGAAAGTATCTCAAAATGCACCATAGTCACTTCCGTTGAGCTTTTGGCCACTTTCTTGCAAGAAATTTTGAATGGTTCCAACATAAAAGTTGTAGCTAATTCAGTTAGCTTTCTAAAAATATTTGAGTCACTTTTGGGAGGTTCCTACTGTAGGAGTTGTGATCGTGCATTTATACATTAACGTTCGTATAAAGTTCACATCTAATTGGCCCCAAATAAAAAGCACTTTTTGAAATTTTCTTTTCATTTTCTAATAGCCCTATGTGTTAGCTTTCCAACGCATCTTGTTTCACTTTAAAATTATTTTTTTAGCCCAAGATATGATCAAAATACTATAGGTATGCCGAAAACTACCTTACAATGCACCACTGTCACTTCCTTTGAGCTTTTGGAACCTTTCTTGAAAGAACTTTGGAATAATTCTATCACAAAAGTTGTAGCTAACTCACTTACCTTTCCAAAAACAAAAGATTCACTTCGTGGAGGTTCCTACATGGGGAGTAGTGATTTGTGCATTTGTACATTAACGTTTATATAAATTTCGCATACAATAGGCCACGATAAAAAGCACTTTTTTAAATATCAAAATTTTGAACATTTTGTATCCTTTTCCAGTAGCCCTGTGTTTTAGCTTTGCAATGCATCTAGTTTCACCTGAAAATCATTTTTGTAGCCCAAGTTATGACTAAAATACTAAAGGTATGCTGGAAAGTATCTCAAAATGCACCATAGTCACTTCCGTTGAGCTTTTGGCCACTTTCTTGCAAGAAATTTTGAATGGTTCCAACATAAAAGTTGTAGCTAATTCAGTTAGCTTTCTAAAAATATTTGAGTTACTTTTGGGAGGTTCCTACAGTAGGAGTTGTGATCGTGCATTTATACATTAACGTTCGTATAAAGTTCACATCTAATTGGCCCCAAATGAAAAGCACTTTTTGAAATTTTCTTTTCATTTTCTAATAGCCCTATGTGTTAGCTTTCCAACGCATCTTGTTTCACTTTAAAATCATTTTTTTAGCCCAAGATATGATCAAAATACTATAGGTATGCCGAAAACTACCTTACAATGCACCACTGTCACTTCCTTTGAGCTTTTGGAACCTTTCTTGCAAGAACTTTGGAATAGTTCTATCACAAAAGTTGTAGCTAACTCACTTACCTTTCCAAAAACAAAAGATTCACTTCGTGGAGGTTCCTATATGGGGAGTAGTGATTTGTGCATTTGTACATTAACGTCCACATAAATTTCGCATACAATAGGCCCCAATAAAAAGCACTTTTTAAAATTTCAAATTTTTGAACATCTTGTATCCTTTCTAGTAGCTCTGTGTGTTAGCTTTGCAATTCATCTAGTTTCACCTAAAAATCATTTTTGTAGCCCAAGTTATGACTAAAATACTAATGGTATGCTGGAAAGTACCTCAAAATGCACCATAGTCACTTCCGTTGAGCTTTTGGACACTTTATTGCAAGAAATTTGGAATGGTTCCAACATAAAATTTGTAGCTAATTAACTTAGCATTCTAAAAATATTTGAGTCACTTTTGGGAGGTTCCTACAGTAGGAGTTGTGATCGTGCATTTATACATTAACGTTCGTATAAAGTTCACATCTAATTAGCCCCAAATAAAAAGCACTTTTTGAAATTTTCTTTTCATTTTCTAGTAGCCCTATGTGTTAGCTTTCCAACGCATCTTGTTTCACTTTAAAATCATTTTTTTAGCCCAAGATATGATCAAAATACTATAGGTATGCCGAAAACTACCTTACAATGCACCACTGTCACTTCCTTTGAGCTTTTGGAACCTTTCTTGCAAGAACTTTGGAATAGTTCTATCACAAAAGTTGTAGCTAACTCACTTACCTTTCCAAAAACAAAACATTCACTTCGTGGAGGTTCCTACATGGGGAGTAATGATTTGTGCATTTGTACATTAACGTTCACATAAATTTCGCATACAATAGGCCCCAATAAAAATCACTTTTTCAAATTTCAAATTTTTTAACATTTTGTATCCTTTTCCAGTAGCCCTATCTGTTAGCTTTGCAATGCATCTAGTTTCACCTAAAAATCATTTTTGTAGCCCAAGTTATGACTAAAATACTTAAGGTATGCTGGAAAGTACCTCAAAATGCACCATAGTCACTTCCGTTGAGCTTTTGGCCACTTTCTTGCAAGAAATTTGGAATGGTTCCAACACAAAAGTTGTAGCTAATTCACTTAGCTTTCTAAAAATATTTGAGTCACTTTTTGGAGGTTCCTACAATAGGAGTTGTGATCGTGCATTTATACATTAACGTTCATATAAAGTTCACATCTAATTAGCCCTAAATAAAAAGCACTTTTTGAAATTTTCTTTTCATTTTCTAATAGCCCTATGTGTTAGCTTTCCAACGCATCTTGTTTCACTTTAAAATCATTTTTTTAGCCCAAGATATGATCAAAATACTATAGGTATGCCGAAAACTACCTTACAATGCACCACTGTCACTTCCTTTGAGCTTTTGGAACCTTTCTTGCAAGAACTTTGGAATAGTTCTATCACAAAAGTTGTAGCTAACTCACTTACCTTTCCAAAAACAAAAGATTCACTTCGTGGAGGTTCCTACATGGGGAGTAGTGATTTGTGCATTTGTACATTAACGTTTATATAAATTTCGCATACAATAGGCCACGATAAAAAGCACTTTTTTAAATATCAAAATTTTGAACATTTTGTATCCTTTTCCAGTAGCCCTGTGTTTTAGCTTTGCAATGCATCTAGTTTCACCTGAAAATCATTTTTGTAGCCCAAGTTATGACTAAAATACTAAAGGTATGCTGGAAAGTATCTCAAAATGCACCATAGTCACTTCCGTTGAGCTTTTGGCCACTTTCTTGCAAGAAATTTTGAATGGTTCCAACATAAAAGTTGTAGCTAATTCAGTTAGCTTTCCAAAAATATTTGAGTCACTTTTGGGAGGTTCCTACTGTAGGAGTTGTGATCGTGCATTTATACATTAACGTTCGTATAAAGTTCACATCTAATTGGCCCCAAATAAAAAGCACTTTTTGAAATTTTCTTTTCATTTTCTAATAGCCCTATGTGTTAGCTTTCCAACGCATCTTGTTTCACTTTAAAATTATTTTTTTAGCCCAAGATATGATCAAAATACTATAGGTATGCCGAAAACTACCTTACAATGCACCACTGTCACTTCCTTTGAGCTTTTGGAACCTTTCTTGCAAGAACTTTGGAATAGTTCTATCACAAAAGTTGTAGCTAACTCACTTACCTTTCCAAAAACAAAAGATTCACTTCGTGGAGGTTCCTATATGGGGAGTAGTGATTTGTGCATTTGTACATTAACGTCCACATAAATTTCGCATACAATAGGCCCCAATAAAAAGCACTTTTTAAAATTTCAAATTTTTGAACATCTTGTATCCTTTCTAGTAGCTCTGTGTGTTAGCTTTGCAATTCATCTAGTTTCACCTAAAAATCATTTTTGTAGCCCAAGTTATGACTAAAATACTAAAGGTATGCTGGAAAGTACCTCAAAATGCACCATAGTCACTTCCGTTGAGCTTTTGGACACTTTATTGCAAGAAATTTGGAATGGTTCCAACATAAAATTTGTAGCTAATTAACTTAGCTTTCTAAAAATATTTGAGTCACTTTTGGGAGGTTCCTACAGTAGGAGTTGTGATCGTGCATTTATACATTAACGTTCGTATAAAGTTCACATCTAATTAGCCCCAAATAAAAAGCACTTTTTGAAATTTTCTTTTCATTTTCTAGTAGCCCTATGTGTTAGCTTTCCAACGCATCTTGTTTCACTTTAAAATCATTTTTTTAGCCCAAGATATGATCAAAATACTATAGGTATGCCGAAAACTACCTTACAATGCACCACTGTCACTTCCTTTGAGCTTTTGGAACCTTTCTTGCAAGAACTTTGGAATAGTTCTATCACAAAAGTTGTAGCTAACTCACTTACCTTTCCAAAAACAAAACATTCACTTCGTGGAGGTTCCTACATGGGGAGTAATGATTTGTGCATTTGTACATTAACGTTCACATAAATTTCGCATACAATAGGCCCCAATAAAAATCACTTTTTCAAATTTCAAATTTTTTAACATTTTGTATCCTTTTCCAGTAGCCCTATCTGTTAGCTTTGCAATGCATCTAGTTTCACCTAAAAATCATTTTTGTAGCCCAAGTTATGACTAAAATACTTAAGGTATGCTGGAAAGTACCTCAAAATGCACCATAGTCACTTCCGTTGAGCTTTTGGCCACTTTCTTGCAAGAAATTTGGAATGGTTCCAACACAAAAGTTGTAGCTAATTCACTTAGCTTTCTAAAAATATTTGAGTCACTTTTTGGAGGTTCCTACAATAGGAGTTGTGATCGTGCATTTATACATTAACGTTCATATAAAGTTCACATCTAATTAGCCCTAAATAAAAAGCACTTTTTGAAATTTTCTTTTCATTTTCTAATAGCCCTATGTGTTAGCTTTCCAACGCATCTTGTTTCACTTTAAAATCATTTTTTTAGCCCAAGATATGATCAAAATACTATAGGTATGCCGAAAACTACCTTACAATGCACCACTGTCACTTCCTTTGAGCTTTTGGAACCTTTCTTGCAAGAACTTTGGAATAGTTCTATCACAAAAGTTGTAGCTAACTCACTTACCTTTCCAAAAACAAAAGATTCACTTCGTGGAGGTTCCTACATGGGGAGTAGTGATTTGTGCATTTGTACATTAACGTTTATATAAATTTCGCATACAATAGGCCACGATAAAAAGCACTTTTTTAAATATCAAAATTTTGAACATTTTGTATCCTTTTCCAGTAGCCCTGTGTTTTAGCTTTGCAATGCATCTAGTTTCACCTGAAAATCATTTTTGTAGCCCAAGTTATGACTAAAATACTAAAGGTATGCTGGAAAGTATCTCAAAATGCACCATAGTCACTTCCGTTGAGCTTTTGGCCACTTTCTTGCAAGAAATTTTGAATGGTTCCAACATAAAAGTTGTAGCTAATTCAGTTAGCTTTCTAAAAATATTTGAGTCACTTTTGGGAGGTTCCTACTGTAGGAGTTGTGATCGTGCATTTATACATTAACGTTCGTATAAAGTTCACATCTAATTGGCCCCAAATAAAAAGCACTTTTTGAAATTTTCTTTTCATTTTCTAATAGCCCTATGTGTTAGCTTTCCAACGCATCTTGTTTCACTTTAAAATTATTTTTTTAGCCCAAGATATGATCAAAATACTATAGGTATGCCGAAAACTACCTTACAATGCACCACTGTCACTTCCTTTGAGCTTTTGGAACCTTTCTTGCAAGAACTTTGGAATAGTTCTATCACAAAAGTTGTAGCTAACTCACTTACCTTTCCAAAAACAAAAGATTCACTTCGTGGAGGTTCCTATATGGGGAGTAGTGATTTGTGCATTTGTACATTAACGTCCACATAAATTTCGCATACAATAGGCCCCAATAAAAAGCACTTTTTAAAATTTCAAATTTTTGAACATCTTGTATCCTTTCTAGTAGCTCTGTGTGTTAGCTTTGCAATTCATCTAGTTTCACCTAAAAATCATTTTTGTAGCCCAAGTTATGACTAAAATACTAAAGGTATGCTGGAAAGTACCTCAAAATGCACCATAGTCACTTCCGTTGAGCTTTTGGACACTTTATTGCAAGAAATTTGGAATGGTTCCAACATAAAATTTGTAGCTAATTAACTTAGCTTTCTAAAAATATTTGAGTCACTTTTGGGAGGTTCCTACAGTAGGAGTTGTGATCGTGCATTTATACATTAACGTTCGTATAAAGTTCACATCTAATTAGCCCCAAATAAAAAGCACTTTTTGAAATTTTCTTTTCATTTTCTAGTAGCCCTATGTGTTAGCTTTCCAACGCATCTTGTTTCACTTTAAAATCATTTTTTTAGCCCAAGATATGATCAAAATACTATAGGTATGCCGAAAACTACCTTACAATGCACCACTGTCACTTCCTTTGAGCTTTTGGAACCTTTCTTGCAAGAACTTTGGAATAGTTCTATCACAAAAGTTGTAGCTAACTCACTTACCTTTCCAAAAACAAAACATTCACTTCGTGGAGGTTCCTACATGGGGAGTAGTGATTTGTGCATTTGTACATTAACGTTCACATAAATTTCGCATACAATAGGCCCCAATAAAAATCACTTTTTCAAATTTCAAATTTTTTAACATTTTGTATCCTTTTCCAGTAGCCCTATCTGTTAGCTTTGCAATGCATCTAGTTTCACCTAAAAATCATTTTTGTAGCCCAAGTTATGACTAAAATACTTAAGGTATGCTGGAAAGTACCTCAAAATGCACCATAGTCACTTCCGTTGAGCTTTTGGCCACTTTCTTGCAAGAAATTTGGAATGGTTCCAACACAAAAGTTGTAGCTAATTCACTTAGCTTTCTAAAAATATTTGAGTCACTTTTTGGAGGTTCCTACAATAGGAGTTGTGATCGTGCATTTATACATTAACGTTCATATAAAGTTCACATCTAATTAGCCCTAAATAAAAAGCACTTTTTGAAATTTTCTTTTCATTTTCTAATAGCCCTATGTGTTAGCTTTCCAACGCATCTTGTTTCACTTTAAAATCATTTTTTTAGCCCAAGATATGATCAAAATACTATAGGTATGCCGAAAACTACCTTACAATGCACCACTGTCACTTCCTTTGAGCTTTTGGAACCTTTCTTGCAAGAACTTTGGAATAGTTCTATCACAAAAGTTGTAGCTAACTCACTTACCTTTCCAAAAACAAAAGATTCACTTCGTGGAGGTTCCTACATGGGGAGTAGTGATTTGTGCATTTGTACATTAACGTTCATATAAATTTCGCATACTATAGGCCACGATAAAAAGCACTTTTTTAAATATCAAATTTTTGAACATTTTGTATCCTTTTCCAGTAGCCCTGTGTGTTAGCTTTGCAATGCATCTAGTTTCACCTAAAAATCATTTTTGTAGCCCAAGTTATGACTAAAATACTAAAGGTATGCTGGAAAGTATCTCAAAATGCACCATAGTCACTTCCGTTGAGCTTTTGGCCACTTTATTGCAAGAAATTTTGAATGGTTCCAACATAAAAGTTGTAGCTAATTCACTTAGCTTTCTAAAAATATTTGAGTCACTTTGGGGAGGTTCCTACAGTAGGAGTTGTGATCGTGCATTTATACATTAACGTTCGTATAAAGTTCACATCTAATTGGCCCCAAATAAAAAGCACTTTTTGAAATTTTCTTTTCATTTTATAATAACCCTATGTGTTAGCTTTCCAACGCATCTTGTTTCACTTTAAAATCATTTTTTTAGCCCAAGATATGATCAAAATACTATAGGTATGCCGAAAACTACCTTACAATGCACCACTGTCACTTCCTTTGAGCTTTTGGAACCTTTCTTGCAAGAACTTTGGAATAGTTCTATCACAAAAGTTGTAGCTAACTCACTTACCTTTCCAAAAACAAAACATTCACTTCGTGGAGGTTCCTACATGGGGAGTAGTGATTTGTGCATTTGTACATTAACGTTCACATAAATTTCGCATACAATAGGCCCCAATAAAAAGCACTTTTTAAAATTTCAAATTTTTGAACATCTTGTATCCTTTCCAGTAGCTCTGTGTGTTAGCTTTGCAATGCATCTAGTTTCACCTAAAAATCATTTTTGTAGCCCAAGTTATGACTAAAATACTAAAGGTATGGTGGAAAATACCTCAAAATGCACCATAGTCACTTCCGTTGATCTTTTGGCCACATTCTTGCAAGAAATTTGGAATGGTTCCAACATAAAATTTGTAGCTAATTAACTTAGCTTTCTAAAAATATTTGAGTCACTTTGGGGAGGTTCCTACAATAGGAGTTGTGATCGTGCATTTATACATTAACGTTCGTATAAAGTTCACATCTAATTAGCCCCAAATAAAAAGCACTTTTTGAAATTTTCATTTCATTTTCTAGTAGCCCTATGTGTTAGCTTTCCAACGCATCTTGTTTCACTTTAAAATCATTTTTTTAGCCCAAGATATGATCAAAATACTATAGGTATGCCGAAAACTACCTTACAATGCACCACTGTCACTTCCTTTGAGCTTTTGGAACCTTTCTTGCAAGAACTTTGGAATAGTTCTATCACAAAAGTTGTAGCTAACTCACTTACCTTTCCAAAAACAAAACATTCACTTCGTGGAGGTTCCTACATGGGGAGTAGTGATTTGTGCATTTGTACATTAACGTTCACATAAATTTCGCATACAATAGGCCCCAATAAAAAGCACTTTTTTAAATTTCAAATTTTTTAACATTTTGTATCCTTTTCCAGTAGCCCTGTCTGTTAGCTTTGCAATGCATCTAGTTTCACCTAAAAATCATTTTTGTAGCCCAAGTTATGACTAAAATACTAAAGGTATGCTGGAAAGTACCTCAAAATGCACCATAGTCACTTCCGTTGAGCTTTTGGCCACTTTCTTGCAAGAAATTTGGAATGGTTCCAACACAAAAGTTGTAGCTAATTCACTTAGCTTTCTAAAAATATTTGAGTCACTTTTTGGAGGTTCCTACAATAGGAGTTGTGATCGTGCATTTATACATTAACGTTCATATAAAGTTCATATCTAATTAGCCCTAAATAAAAAGCACTTTTTGAAATTTTCTTTTCATTTTCTAATAGCCCTATGTGTTAGCTTTCCAACGCATCTTGTTTCACTTTAAAATCATTTTTTTAGCCCAAGATATGATCAAAATACTATAGGTATGCCGAAAACTACCTTACAATGCACCACTGTCACTTCCTTTGAGCTTTTGGAACCTTTCTTGCAAGAACTTTGGAATAGTTCTATCACAAAAGTTGTAGCTAACTCACTTACCTTTCCAAAAACAAAAGATTCACTTCGTGGAGGTTCCTACATGGGGAGTAGTGATTTGTGCATTTGTACATTAACGTTCATATAAATTTCGCATACAATAGGCCACGATAAAAAGCACTTTTTTAAATATCAAATTTTTGAACATTTTGTATCCTTTTCCAGTAGCCCTGTGTGTTAGCTTTGCAATGCATCTAGTTTCACCTAAAAATCATTTTTGTAGCCCAAGTTATGACTAAAATACTAAAGGTATGCCGGAAAGTATCTCAAAATGCACCATAGTCACTTCCGTTGAGCTTTTGGCCACTTTCTTGCAAGAAATTTGGAATGGTTCCAACATAAAAGTTGTAGCTAATTCACTTAGCTTTCTAAAAATATTTGAGTCACTTTTTGGAGGTTCCTACAATAGGAGTTGTGATCGTGCATTTATACATTAACGTTCATATAAAGTTCATATCTAATTAGCCCTAAATAAAAAGCACTTTTTGAAATTTTCTTTTCATTTTCTAATAGCCCTATGTGTTAGCTTTCCAACGCATCTTGTTTCACTTTAAAATCATTTTTTTAGCCCAAGATATGATCAAAATACTATAGGTATGCCGAAAACTACCTTACAATGCACCACTGTCACTTCCTTTGAGCTTTTGGAACCTTTCTTGCAAGAACTTTGGAATAGTTCTATCACAAAAGTTGTAGCTAACTCACTTACCTTTCCAAAAACAAAAGATTCACTTCGTGGAGGTTCCTACATGGGGAGTAGTGATTTGTGCATTTGTACATTAACGTTCATATAAATTTCGCATACAATAGGCCACGATAAAAAACACTTTTTTAAATATCAAATTTTTGAACATTTTGTATCCTTTTCCAGTAGCCCTGTGTGTTAGCTTTGCAATGCATCTAGTTTCACCTAAAAATCATTTTTGTAGCCCAAGTTATGACTAAAATACTAAAGGTATGCTGGAAAGTATCTCAAAATGCACCATAGTCACTTCCGTTGAGCTTTTGGCCACTTTCTTGCAAGAAATTTGGAATGGTTCCAACATAAAAGTTGTAGCTAATTCACTTAGCTTTCTAACAATATTTGAGTCACTTTAGGGAGGTTCTTACAGTAGGAGTTGTGATCGTGCATTTATACATTAACGTTCGTATAAAGTTCACATCTAATTAGCCCCTAATAAAAAGCACTTTTTGAAATTTTCTTTTCATTTTCTAGTAGCCCTATGTGTTAGCTTTCCAACGCATCTTTTTTCAATTTAAAATCATTGTTTTAGCCCAAGATATGATCAAAATACTATAGGTATGCCGAAAACTACATTACAATGCACCACTGTCACTTCCTTTGAGCTTTTGGAACCTTTCTTGCAAGAACTTTGGAATAGTTCTATCACAAAATTTGCAGCTAACTCACTTACCTTTCCAAAAACAAAAGATTCACTTCGTGGAGGTTCCTACATGGGGAGTAGTGATTTGTGCATTTGTACATTAACGTTCACATAAATTTCGCATACAATAGGCCACGATAAAAAGCACTTTTTTAAATATCAAATTTTTGAACATTTTGTATCCTTTTCCAGTAGCCCTGCGTGTTAGCTTTGCAATGCATCTAGTTTCACCTAAAATTCATTTTTGTAGCCCAAGTTATGACTAAAATACTAAAGGTATGCTGGAAAGTACCTCAAAATGCACCATAGTCACTTCCGTTGAGCTTTTGGCCACTTTCTTGCAAGAAATATTGAATGGTTCCAACACAAAAGTTGTAGCTAATTCACTTAGCTTTCTAAAAATATTTGAGTCACTTTTGGGTGGTTCCTACAATAGGAGTTGTGATCGTGCATTTATACATTAACGTTCATATAAAGTTCACATCTAATTAGCCCCAAATAAAAAGCACTTTTTGAAATTTTCTTTTCATTTTCTAATAGCCCTATGTGTTAGCTTTCCAATGCATCTTGTTTCACTTTAAAATCATTTTTTTAGCCCAAGATATGATCAAAATACTATAGGTATGCCGAAAACTACCTTACAATGCACCACTGTCACTTCCTTTGAGCTTTTGGAACCTTTCTTGCAAGAACTTTAGAATAGTTCTATCACAAAAGTTGTAGCTAACTCACTTACCTTTCCAAAAACAAAACATTCACTTCGTGGAGGTTCCTACATGGGGAGTAGTGATTTGTGCATTTGTACATTAACGTTCACATAAATTTCGCATACAATAGGCCCCAATAAAAAGCACTTTTTAAATTTCAATTTTTTGAACATTTTGTATCCTATTCCAGTAGCCCTGTCTATTGGCTTTTCAATGCATTTAGTTTCACCTAAAATTCATTTTTGTAGCCCAAGTTATGACTAAAATACTAAAGGTATGCTGGAAAGTACCTCAAAATGCACCATAGTCACTTCCGTTGGGCTTTTGGCCACTTTCTTGCAAGAAATTTGGAATGGTTCCAACATAAAATTTGTAGCTAATTAACTTAGCTTTCTAAAAATATTTGAGTCACTTTGGGGGGGTTCCTACAATAGGAGTTGTGATCGTGCATTTATACATTAACGTTCGTATAAAGTTCACATCTAATTAGCCCCAAATAAAAAGCACTTTTTGAAATTTTCTTTTCATTTTCTAGTAGCCCTATGTGTTAGCTTTCCAACGCATCTTGTTTCACTTTAAAATCATTTTTTTAGCCCAAGATATGATCAAAATACTATAGGTATGCCGAAAACTACCTTACAATGCACCACTGTCACTTCCTTTGAGCTTTTGGAACCTTTCTTGCAAGAACTTTGGAATAGTTCTATCACAAAAGTTGTAGCTAACTCACTTACCTTTCCAAAAACAAAACATTCACTTCATGGAGGTTCCTACATGGGGAGTCGTGATTTGTGCATTTGTACATTAACGTTCACATAAATTTCGCATACAATAGGCCCCAATAAAAAGCACTTTTTTAAATTTCAAGTTTTTGAACATTTTGTATCCTTTTCCAGTAGTCCTGTCTATTGGCTTTGCAATGCATCTAGTTTCACCTAAAAATCATTTTTGTAGCCCAAGTTATGACTAAAACACTAAAGGTATGCTGGAAAGTACCTCAAAATGCACCATAGTCACTTCCGTTGAGCTTTTGGCCACTTTCTTGCAAGAAATTTGGAATGGTTCCAACATAAAAGTTGTAGCTAATTCACTTAGCTTTCTAAAAATATTTGAGTCACTTTAGGGAGGTTCTTACAGTAGGAGTTGTGATCCTGCATTTATACATTAACGTTCGTATAAAGTTCACATCTAATTAGCCCCTAATAAAAAGCACTTTTTGAAATTTTCTTTTCATTTTCTAGTAGCCCTATGTGTTAGATTTCCAATGCATCTTGTTTCACTTTAAAATCATTTTTTTAGCCCAAGATATGATCAAAATACTATAGGTATGCCGAAAACTACCTTACAATGCACCACTGTCACTTCCTTTGAGCTTTTGGAACCTTTCTTGCAAGAACTTTGGAATAGTTCTATCACAAAAGTTGTAGCTAACTCACTTACCTTTCCAAAAACAAAACATTCACTTCATGGAGGTTCCTACATGGGGAGTCGTGATTTGTGCATTTGTACATTAACGTTCACATAAATTTCGCATACAATAGGCCCCAATAAAAAGCACTGTTTTAAATTTCAATTTTTTGAACATTTTGTATCCTTTTCCAGTAGTCCTGTCTATTGGCTTTGCAATGCATCTAGTTTCACCTAAAAATCATTTTTGTAGCCCAAGTTATGACTAAAACACTAAAGGTATGCTGGAAAGTACCTCAAAATGCACCATAGTCACTTCCGTTGAGCTTTTGGCCACTTTCTTGCAAGAAATTTGGAATGGTTCCAACATAAAAGTTGTAGCTAATTCACTTAGCTTTCTAAAAATATTTGAGTCACTTTAGGGAGGTTCTTACAGTAGGAGTTGTGATCCTGCATTTATACATTAACGTTCGTATAAAGTTCACATCTAATTAGCCCCTAATAAAAAGCACTTTTTGAAATTTTCTTTTCATTTTCTAGTAGCCCTATGTGTTAGCTTTCCAACGCATCTTGTTTCACTTTAAAATCATTGTTTTAGCCCAAGATATGATCAAAATACTATAGGTATGCCGAAAACTACATTACAATGCACCACTGTCACTTCCTTTGAGCTTTTGGAACCTTTCTTGCAAGAACTTTGGAATAGTTCTATCACAAAATTTGTAGCTAACTCACTTACCTTTCCAAAAACAAAGGATTCACTTCATGGAGGTTCCTACATGGGGAGTCGTGATTTGTGCATTTGTACAGTAACGTTCACATAAATTTCGCATACAATAGGCCCCAATAAAAAGCACTTTTTTAAATTTCAATTTTTTGAACATTTTGTATCCTTTTCCAGTAGTCCTGTCTATTGGCTTTGCAATGCATCTAGTTTCACCTAAAAATCATTTTTGTAGCCCAAGTTATGACTAAAACACTAAAGGTATGCTGGAAAGTACCTCAAAATGCACCATAGTCACTTCCGTTGAGCTTTTGGCCACTTTCTTGCAAGAAATTTGGAATGGTTCCAACATAAAAGTTGTAGCTAATTCACTTAGCTTTCTAAAAATATTTGAGTCACTTTAGGGAGGTTCTTACAGTAGGAGTTGTGATCCTGCATTTATACATTAACGTTCGTATAAAGTTCACATCTAATTAGCCCCTAATAAAAAGAACTTTTTGAAATTTTCTTTTCATTTTCTAGTAGCCCTATGTGTTAGCTTTCCAACGCATCTTGTTTCACTTTAAAATCATTGTTTTAGCCCAAGATATGATCAAAATACTATAGGTATGCCGAAAACTACATTACAATGCACCACTGTCACTTCCTTTGAGCTTTTGGAACCTTTCTTGCAAGAACTTTGGAATAGTTCTATCACAAAATTTGTAGCTAACTCACTTACCTTTCCAAAAACAAAAGATTCACTTCGTGGAGGTTCCTACATGGGGAGTAGTGATTTGTGCATTTGTACATTAACGTTCACATAAATTTCGCATACAATAGGCCACGATAAAAAGCACTTTTTTAAATATCAAATTTTTTAACATTTTGTATCCTTTTCCAGTAGCCCTACGTGTTAGCTTTGCAATGCATCTAGGTTCACCTAAAATTCATTTTTGTAGCCCAAGTTATGACTAAAATACTAAAGGTATGCTGGAAAGTACCTCAAAATGCACCATAGTCACTTCCGTTGAGCTTTTGGCCACTTTCTTGCAAGAAATTTGGAATGGTTCCAACATAAAAGTTGTAGCTAATTCACTTAGCTTTCTAAAAAAATTTGAGTCACTTTGGGGAGGTTCTTACAGTAGGAGTTGTGATCGTGCATTTATACATTAACGTTCGTATAAAGTTCACATCTAATTAGCCCCTAATAAAAAGCACTTTTTGAAAAAAAAAATTCATTTTAAAGTAGCCCTATGTGTTAGCTTTCCAACGCATCTTGTTTCACTTTAAAATCATTATTTTAGCCCAAGATATGATCAAAATACTATAGGTATGCCGAAAACTACATTACAATGCACCACTGTCACTTCCTTTGAGCTTTTGGAACCTTTCTTGCAAGAACTTTGGAATAGTTCTATCACAAAATTTGTAGCTAAATCACTTACCTTTCCAAAAACAAAAGATTCACTTCGTGGAGGTTCCTACATGGGGAGTAGTGATTTGTGCATTTGTACATTAACGTTCACATAAATTTCGCATACAATAGGCCCCAATAAAAAGCACTTTTTAAAATTTCAAATTTTTGAACATCTTGTATCCTTTCCAGTAGCTCTGTGTGTTAGCTTTGCAATGCATCTAGTTTCACCTAAAAATCATTTTTGTAGCCCAAGTTATGACTAAAATACTAAAGGCATGCTGGAAAGTACCTCAAAATGCACCATAGTCACTTCCGTTGAGCTTTTGGCCACTTTCTTGCTAGAAATTTGGAACGGTTCCAACATAAAATTTGTAGCTAATTAACTTAGCTTTCTAAAAATATTTGAGTCACTTTGGGGAGGTTCCTACAATAGGAGTTGTGATCGTGCATTTATACATTAACGTTCGTATAAAGTTCACATCTAATTAGCCCCAAATAAAAAGCACTTTTTGAAATTTTCTATTCATTTTCTAGTAGCCCTATGTGTTAGCTTTCCAACGCATCTTGTTTCACTTTAAAATCATTTTTTTAGCCCAAGATATGATCAAAATACTATAGGTATGCCGAAAACTACATTACAATGCACCACTGTCACTTCCTTTGAGCTTTTGGAACCTTTCTTGCAAGAACTTTGGAATAGTTCTATCACAAAATTTGTAGCTAAATCACTTACCTTTCCAAAAACAAAAGATTCACTTCGTGGAGGTTCCTACATGGGGAGTAGTGATTTGTGCATTTGTACATTAACGTTCACATAAATTTCGCATACAATAGGCCCCAATAAAAAGCACTTTTTAAAATTTCAAATTTTTGAACATCTTGTATCCTTTCCAGTAGCTCTGTGTGTTAGCTTTGCAATGCATCTAGTTTCACCTAAAAATCATTTTTGTAGCCCAAGTTATGACTAAAATACTAAAGGTATGCTGGAAAGTACCTCAAAATGCACCATAGTCACTTCCGTTGAGCTTTTGGCCACTTTCTTGCAAGAAATTTGGAACGGTTCCAACATAAAATTTGTAGCTAATTAACTTAGCTTTCTAAAAATATTTGAGTCACTTTGGGGAGGTTCCTACAATAGGAGTTGTGATCGTGCATTTATACATTAACGTTCGTATAAAGTTCACATCTAATTAGCCCCAAATAAAAAGCACTTTTTGAAATTTTCTTTTCATTTTCTAGTAGCCCTATGTGTTAGCTTTCCAACGCATCTTGTTTCACTTTAAAATCATTTTTTTAGCCCAAGATATGATCAAAATACTATAGGTATGCCGAAAACTACATTACAATGCACCACTGTCACTTCCTTTGAGCTTTTGGAACCTTTCTTGCAAGAACTTTGGAATAGTTCTATCACAAAATTTGTAGCTAAATCACTTACCTTTCCAAAAACAAAAGATTCACTTCGTGGAGGTTCCTACATGGGGAGTAGTGATTTGTGCATTTGTACATTAACGTTCACATAAATTTCGCATACAATAGGCCCCAATAAAAAGCACTTTTTAAAATTTCAAATTTTTGAACATCTTGTATCCTTTCCAGTAGCTCTGTGTGTTAGCTTTGCAATGCATCTAGTTTCACCTAAAAATCATTTTTGTAGCCCAAGTTATGACTAAAACACTAAAGGTATGCTGGAAAGTACCTCAAAATGCACCATAGTCACTTCCGTTGAGCTTTTGGCCACTTTCTTGCAAGAAATTTGGAATGGTTCCAACATAAAAGTTGTAGCTAATTCACTTAGCTTTCTAAAAATATTTGAGTCACTTTAGGGAGGTTCTTACAATAGGAGTTGTGATCCTGCATTTATACATTAACGTTCGTATAAAGTTCACATCTAATTAGCCCCTAATAAAAAGCACTTTTTGAAATTTTCTTTTCATTTTCTAGTAGCCCTATGTGTTAGCTTTCCAACGCATCTTGTTTCACTTTAAAATCATTGTTTTAGCCCAAGATATGATCAAAATACTATAGGTATGCCGAAAACTACATTACAATGCACCACTGTCACTTCCTTTGAGCTTTTGGAACCTTTCTTGCAAGAACTTTGGAATAGTTCTATCACAAAATTTGTAGCTAACTCACTTACCTTTCCAAAAACAAAAGATTCACTTCGTGGAGGTTCCTACATGGGGAGTAGTGATTTGTGCATTTGTACATTAACGTTCACATAAATTTCGCATACAATAGGCCACGATAAAAAGCACTTTTTTAAATATCAAATTTTTGAACATTTTGTATCCTTTTCCATTAGCCCTACGTGTTAGCTTTGCAATGCATCTAGGTTCACCTAAAATTCATTTTTGTACCCCAAGGTATGACTAAAATACTAAAGGTATGCTGGAAAGTACCTCAAAATGCACCATAGTCACTTCCGTTGAGCTTTTGGCCACTTTCTTGCAAGAAATTTGGAATGGTTCCAACATAAAAGTTGTAGCTAATTCACTTAGCTTTCTAAAAAAATTTGAGTCACTTTGGGGAGGTTCTTACAGTAGGAGTTGTGATCGTGCATTTATACATTAACGTTCGTATAAAGTTCACATCTAATTAGCCCCTAATAAAAAGCACTTTTTGAAAAAAAAATTTCATTTTAAAGTAGCCCTATGTGTTAGCTTTCCAACGCATCTTGTTTCACTTTAAAATCATTATTTTAGCCCAAGATATGATCAAAATACTATAGGTATGCCGAAAACTACATTACAATGCACCACTGTCACTTCCTTTGAGCTTTTGGAACCTTTCTTGCAAGAACTTTGGAATAGTTCTATCACAAAATTTGTAGCTAAATCACTTACCTTTCCAAAAACAAAAGATTCACTTCGTGGTGGTTCCTACATGGGGAGTAGTGATTTGTGCATTTGTACATTAACGTTCACATAAATTTCGCATACAATAGGCCCCAATAAAAAGCACTTTTTAAAATTTCAAATTTTTGAACATCTTGTATCCTTTCCAGTAGCTCTGTGTGTTAGCTTTGCAATGCATCTAGTTTCACCTAAAAATCATTTTTGTAGCCCAAGTTATGACTAAAATACTAAAGGTATGCTGGAAAGTACCTCAAAATGCACCATAGTCACTTCCGTTGAGCTTTTGGCCACTTTCTTGCAAGAAATTTGGAACGGTTCCAACATAAAATTTGTAGCTAATTAACTTAGCTTTCTAAAAATATTTGAGTCACTTTGGGGAGGTTCCTACAATAGGAGTTGTGATCGTGCATTTATACATTAACGTTCGTATAAAGTTCACATCTAATTAGCCCCAAATAAAAAGCACTTTTTGAAATTTTCTTTTCATTTTCTAGTAGCCCTATGTGTTAGCTTTCCAACGCATCTTGTTTCACTTTAAAATCATTTTTTTAGCCGAAGATATGATCAAAATACTATAGGTATGCCGAAAACTACCTTACAATGCACCACTGTCACTTCCTTTCAGCTTTTGGAACCTTTCTTGCAAGAACTTTGGAATAGTTCTATCACAAAAGTTGTAGCTAACTCACTTACCTTTCCAAAAACAAAGGATTCACTTCATGGAGGTTCCTACATGGGGAGTCGTGATTTGTGCATTTGTACATTAACGTTCACATAAATTTCGCATACAATAGGCCCCAATAAAAAGCACTTTTTTAAATTTCAATTTTTTGAACATTTTGTATCCTTTTCCAGTAGTCCTGTCTATTGGCTTTGCAATGCATCTAGTTTCACCTAAAAATCATTTTTGTAGCCCAAGTTATGACTAAAACACTAAAGGTATGCTGGAAAGTACCTCAAAATGCACCATAGTCACTTCCGTTGAGCTTTTGGCCACTTTCTTGCAAGAAATTTGGAATGGTTCCAACATAAAAGTTGTAGCTAATTCACTTAGCTTTCTAAAAATATTTGAGTCACTTTAGGGAGGTTCTTACAGTAGGAGTTGTGATCCTGCATTTATACATTAACGTTCGTATAAAGTTCACATCTAATTAGCCCCTAATAAAAAGCACTTTTTTGAAATTTTCTTTTCATTTTCTAGTAGCCCTATGTGTTAGCTTTCCAACGCATCTTGTTTCACTTTAAAATCATTGTTTTAGCCCAAGATATGATCAAAATACTATAGGTATGCCGAAAACTACATTACAATGCACCACTGTCACTTCCTTTGAGCTTTTGGAACCTTTCTTGCAAGAACTTTGGAATAGTTCTATCACAAAATTTGTAGCTAACTCACTTACCTTTCCAAAAATAAAAGATTCACTTCGTGGATGGGGAGTAGTGATTTGTGCATTTGTACATTAACGTTCACATAAATTTCGCATACAATAGGCCACGATAAAAAGCACTTTTTTAAATATCAAATTTTTGAACATTTTGTATCCTTTTCCAGTAGCCCTACGTGTTAGCTTTGCAATGCATCTAGGTTCACCTAAAATTCATTTTTGTAGCCCAAGTTATGACTAAAATACTGAAGGTATGCTGGAAAGTACCTCAAAATGCACCATAGTCACTTCCGTTGAGCTTTTGGCCACTTTCTTGCAAGAAATTTGGAATGGTTCCAACACAAAAGTTGTAGCTAATTCACTTAGCCTTCTAAAAATATTTGAGTCACTTTTGGGAGGTTCCTACAATAGGAGTTGTGATCGTGCATTTATACATTAACGTTCATATAAAGTTCACATCTAATTAGCCCTAAATAAAAAGCACTTTTTGAAATTTTCTTTTCATTTTCTAATAGCCCTATGTGTTAGCTTTCCAACGCATCTTGTTTCACTTTAAAATCATTTTTTTAGCACAAGATATGATCAAAATACTATAGGTATGCCGAAAACTACCTTACAATGCACCACTGTCACTTCCTTTAAGCTTTTGGAACCTTTCTTGCAAGAACTTTGGAATAGCTCTATCACAAAAGTTGTAGCTAACTCACTTACCTTTCCAAAAACAAAACATTCACTTCGTGGAGGTTCCTACATGGGGAGTAGTGATTTGTGCATTTGTACATTAACGTTCACATAAATTTCGCATACAATAGGCCCCAATAAAAAGCACTTTTTTAAATTTCAATTTTTTGAACATTTTGTATCCTTTTCCAGTAGCCCTGTCTATTGTCTTTGCAATGCATCTAGTTTCACCTAAAAATCATTTTTGTAGCCCAAGTTATGACTAAAACACTAAAGGTATGCGGAAAGTACCTCAAAATGCACCATATTCACTTCCGTTGAGCTTTTGGCCACTTTCTTGCAAGAAATTTGGAATGGTTCCAACATAAAAGTTGTAGCTATTTCACTTAGCTTTCTAAAAATATTTGAGTCACTTTAGGGAGGTTCTTACAGTAGGAGTTGTGATCGTGCATTTATACATTAACGTTCGTATAAAGTTCACATCTAATTAGCCCCTAATAAAAAGCACTTTTTGAAATTTTCTTTTCATTTTCTAGTAGGCCTATGTGTTAGCTTTCCAACACATCTTGTTTCACTTTAAAATCATTGTTTTAGCCCAAGATATGATCAAAATACTATAGGTATGCCGAAAACTACATTACAATGCACCACTGTCACTTCCTTTGAGCTTTTGGAACCTTTCTTGCAAGAACTTTGGAATAGTTCTATCACAAAATTTGTAGCTAACTCACTTACCTTTCCAAAAACAAAAGATTCACTTCGTGGAGGTTCATATATGGGGAGTAGTGATTTGTGCATTTGTACATTAACGTTCACATAAATTTCGCATACAATAGGCCACGATAAAAAGCACTTTTTTAAATATCAAATTTTTGAACATTTTGTATCCTTTTCCAGTAGCCCTGCGTGTTAGCTTTGCAATGCATCTAGTTTCACCTAAAATTCATTTTTGTAGCCCAAGTTATGACTAAAATACTAAAGGTATGCTGGAAAGTACCTCAAAATGCACCATAGTCACTTCCGTTGAGCTTTTGGCCACTTTCTTGCAAGAAATTTGGAATGGTTCCAACACAAAAGTTGTAGCTAATTCACTTAGCTTTCTAAAAATATTTGAGTCACTTTTGGGAGGTTCCTACAATAGGAGTTGTGATCGTGCATTTATACATTAACGTTCATATAAAGTTCACATCTAATTAGCCCTAAATAAAAAGCACTTTTTGAAATTTTCTTTTCATTTTCTAATAGCCCTATGTTTTAGCTTTCCAACGCATCTTGTTTCACTTTAAAATCATTTTTTTAGCCCAAGATATGATCAAAATACTATAGGTATGCCGAAAACTACCTTACAATGCACCACTGTCACTTCCTTTGAGCTTTTGGAACCTTTCTTGCAAGAACTTTGGAATAGTTCTATCACAAAAGCTGTAGCTAACTCACTTACCTTTCCAAAAACAAAACATTCACTTCGTGGAGGTTCCTACATGGGGAGTAGTGATTTGTGCATTTGTACATTAACGTTCACATAAATTTCGCATAGAATAGGCCCCAATAAAAAGCACTTTTTTAAATTTCAATTTTTTGAAAATTTTGTATCCTTTTCCAGTAGCCCTATCTATTGCCTTTGCAATGCATCTAGTTTCACCTAAAAATCATTTTTGTAGCCCAAGTTATGACTAAAACACTAAAGGTATGCTGGAAAGTACCTCAAAATGCACCATAGTCACTTCCGTTGAGCTTTTGGCCACATTCTTGCAAGAAATTTCGAATGGTTCCAACATAAAAGTTGTAGCTAATTTACTTAGCTTTCTAAAAATATTTGAGTCACTTTGGGGAGGTTCTTACAGTAGGAGTTGTGATCGTGCATTTATACATTAACGTTCGTATAAAGTTCACATCTAATTAGCCCCTAATAAAAAGCACTTTTTGAAAAAAAAAATTCATTTTCTAGTAGCCCTATGTGTTAGCTTTCCAACACATCTTGTTTCACTTTAAAATCAATATTTTAGCCCAAGATATGATCAAAATACTATAGGTATGCCGAAAACTACATTACAATGCACCACTGTCACTTCCTTTGAGCTTTTGGAACCTTTCTTGCAAGAACTTTGGAATAGTTCTATCACAAAATTTGTAGCTAACTCACTTACCTTTCCAAAAACAAAAGATTCACTTCGTGGAGGTTCCTACATAGGGAGTAGTGATTTGTGCATTTGTACATTAACGTTCACATAAATTTCGCATACAATAGGCCCCAATAAAAAGCACTTTTTAAAATTTCAAATTTTTGAACATCTTGTATCCTTTTCCAGTAGCTCTGTGTGTTAGCTTTGCAATGCATCTAGTTTCACCTAAAAATCATTTTTGTAGCCCAAGTTATGACTAAAATACTAAAGGTATGCTGGAAAGTACCTCAAAATGCACCATAGTCACTTCCGTTGAGCTTTTGGCCACTTTCTTGCAAGAAATTTGGAACAGTTCCAACATAAAATTTGTAGCTAATTAACTTAGCTTTCTAAAAATATTTGAGTCACTTTGGGGAGGTTCCTACAATAGGAGTTGTGATCGTGCATTTATACATTAACGTTCTTATAAAGTTCACATCTAATTAGCCCCAAATAAAAAGCACTTTTTGAAATTTTCTTTTCATTTTCTAGTAGCCCTATGTGTTAGCTTTCCAACGCATCTTGTTTTACTTTAAAATCATTTTTTTAGCCCAAGATATGATCAAAATACTATAGGTATGCCAAAAACTACCTTACAATGCACCACTGTCACTTCCTTTGAGCTTTTGGAACCTTTCTTGCAAGAACTTTGGAATAGTTCTATCACAAGAGCTGTAGCTAACTCACTTACCTTTCCAAAAACAAAAGATTCACTTCGTGGAGGTTCCTACATGGGGAGTAGTGATTTGTTCATTTGTACATTAACGTTCACATAAATTTCGCATACAATAGGCCCCAATAAAAAGCACTTTTTTAAATTTCAAATTTTTTAACATTTTGTATCCTTTTCCAGTAGCCCTGTGTGTTAGCTTTGCAATGCATCTAGTTTCACCTAAAAATCATTTTTGTAGCCCAAGTTATGACTAAAATACTAAAGGTATGCTGGAAAGTACCTCAAAATGCACCATAGTCACTTCCGTTGAGCTTTTGGCCACTTTCTTGCAAGAAATTTGGAACAGTTCCAACATAAAATTTGTAGCTAATTAACTTAGCTTTCTAAAAATATTTGAGTCAGTTTGGGGAGGTTCCTACAATAGGAGTTGTGATCGTGCATTTATACATTAACGTTCTTATAAAGTTCACATCTAATTAGCCCCAAATAAAAAGCACTTTTTGAAATTTTCTTTTCATTTTCTAGTAGCCCTATGTGTTAGCTTTCCAACGCATCTTGTTTTACTTTAAAATCATTTTTTTAGCCCAAGATATGATCAAAATACTATAGGTATGCCAAAAACTACCTTACAATGCACCACTGTCACTTCCTTTGAGCTTTTGGAACCTTTCTTGCAAGAACTTTGGAATAGTTCTATCACAAGAGCTGTAGCTAACTCACTTACCTTTCCAAAAACAAAAGATTCACTTCGTGGAGGTTCCTACATGGGGAGTAGTGATTTGTTCATTTGTACATTAACGTTCACATAAATTTCGCATACAATAGGCCCCAATAAAAAGCACTTTTTTAAATTTCAAATTTTTTAACATTTTGTATCCTTTTCCAGTAGCCCTGTGTGTTAGCTTTGCAATGCATCTAGTTTCACCTAAAAATCATTTTTGTAGCCCAAGTTATGACTAAAATACTAAAGGTATGCTGGAAAGTACCTCAAAATGCACCAAAGTCACTTCCGTTGAGCTTTTGGCCACTTTCTTGCAAGAAATTTGGAATGGTTCCAACACAAAATTTGTAGCTAATTCACTTAGCTTTCTAAAAATATTTGAGTCACTTTGGGGAGGTTCCTACAGTAGGAGTTGTGATCGTGCATTTATACATTAACGTTCATATAAAGTTCACATCTAATTAGCCCTAAATAAAAAGCACTTTTTGAATTTTTCTTTTCATTTTCTAATAGCCCTATGTTTTAGCTTTCCAACGCATCTTGTTTCACTTTAAAATCATTTTTTTAGCCCAAGATATGATCAAAATACTATAGGTATGCCGAAAACTACCTTACAATGCACCACTGTCACTTCCTTTGAGCTTTTGGAACCTTTCTTGCAAGAACTTTGGAATAGTTCTATCACAAAAGTTTTAGCTAACTCACTTACCTTTCCAAAAATAAAACATTCACTTCGTGGAGGTTCCTACATGGGGAGTAGTGATTTGTGCATTTGTACATTAACGTTCACATAAATTTCGCATAGAATAGGCCCCAATAAAAAGCACTTTTTTAAATTTCAATTTTTTGAACATTTTGTATCCTTTTCCAGTAGCCCTGTCTATTGCCTTTGCAATGCATCTAGTTTCACCTAAAAATCATTTTTGTAGCCCAAGTTATGACTAAAACACTAAAGGTATGCTGGAAAGTACCTCAAAATGCACCATAGTCACTTCCGTTGAGCTTTTGGCCACTTTCTTGCAAGAAATTTGGAATGGTTCCAACAAAAAAGTTGTAGCTAATTTACTTAGCTTTCTAAAAATATTTGAGTCACTTTGGGGAGGTTCTTACAGTAGGAGTTGTGATCGTGCATTTATACATTAACGTTCGTATAAAGTTCACATCTAATTAGCCCCTAATAAAAAGCACTTTTTGAAAAAAAAAATTCATTTTCTAGTAGCCCTATGTGTTAGCTTTCCAACGCATCTTGTTTCACTTTAAAATCATTATTTTAGCCCAAGATATGATCAAAATACTATAGGTATGCCGAAAACTACATTACAATGCACCACTGTCACTTCCTTTGAGCTTTTGGAACCTTTCTTGCAAGAACTTTGGAATAGTTCTATCACAAAATTTGTAGCTAACTCACTTACCTTTCCAAAAACAAAAGATTCACTTCGTGGAGGTTCCTACATAGGGAGTAGTGATTTGTGCATTTGTACATTAACGTTCACATAAATTTCGCATACAATAGGCCCCAATAAAAAGCACTTTTTAAAATTTCAAATTTTTGAACATCTTGTATCCTTTCCAGTAGCTCTGTGTGTTAGCTTTGCAATGCATCTAGTTTCACCTAAAAATCATTTTTGTAGCCCAAGTTATGACTAAAATACTAAAGGTATGCTGGAAAGTACCTCAAAATGCACCATAGTCACTTCCGTTGAGCTTTTGGCCACTTTCTTGCAAGAAATTTGGAACAGTTCCAACATAAAATTTGTAGCTAATTAACTTAGCTTTCTAAAAATATTTGAGTCACTTTGGGGAGGTTCCTACAATAGGAGTTGTGATCGTGCATTTATACATTAACGTTCGTATAAAGTTCACATTTAATTAGCCCCAAATAAAAAGCACTTTTTGAAATTTTCTTTTCATTTTCTAGTAGCCCTATGTGTTAGCTTTCCAACGCATCTTGTTTTACTTTAAAATCATTTTTTTAGCCCAAGATATGATCAAAATACTATAGGTATGCCAAAAACTACCTTACAATGCACCACTGTCACTTCCTTTGAGCTTTTGGAACCTTTCTTGCAAGAACTTTGGAATAGTTCTATCACAAGAGCTGTAGCTAACTCACTTACCTTTCCAAAAACAAAAGATTCACTTCGTGGAGGTTCCTACATGGGGAGTAGTGATTTGTGCATTTGTACATTAACGTTCACATAAATTTCGCATACAATAGGCCCCAATAAAAAGCACTTTTTTAAATTTCAAATTTTTGAACATCTTGTATCCTTTCCAGTAGCTCTGTGTGTTAGCTTTGCAATGCATCTAGTTTCACCTAAAAATCATTTTTGTAGCCCAAGTTATGACTAAAATACTAAAGGTATGCTGGAAAGTACCTCAAAATGCACCATAGTCACCTCCGTTGAGCTTTTGGCCACTTTCTTGCAAGAAATTTGGAACGGTTCCAACATAAAATTTGTAGCTCATTAACTTAGCTTTCTAAAAATATTTGAGTCACTTTGGGGAGGTTGCTACAATAGGAGTTGTGATCGTGCATTTATACATTAACGTTCGTATAAAGTTCACATCTAATTAGCCCCAAATAAAAAGCACTTTTTGAAATTTTCTTTTCATTTTCTAGTAGCCCTATGTGTTAGCTTTCCAACGCATCTTGTTTCACTTTAAAATCATTTTTTTAGCCCAAGATATGATCAAAATACTATAGGTCTGCCGAAAACTACCTTACAATGCACCACTGTCACTTCCTTTGAGCTTTTGGAACCTTTCTTGCAAGAACTTTGGAATAGTTCTATCACAAAAGTTGTAGCTAACTCACTTACCTTTCCAAAAACAAAGGATTCACTTCATGGAGGTTCCTACATGGGGAGTAGTGATTTGTGCATTTGTACATTAACGTTCACATAAATTTCGCATACAATAGGCCCCAATAAAAAGCACTTTTTTAAATTTCAATTTTTTGAACATTTTGTATCCTTTTCCAGTAGCCCTGTCTATTGGCTTTGCAATGCATCTAGTTTCACCTAAAAATAATTTTTGTAGCCCAAGTTATGACTAAAACACTAAAGGTATGCTGGAAAGTACCTCAAAATGCACCATAGTCACTTCCGTTGAGCTTTTGGCCACTTTCTTGCAAGAAATTTGGAATGGTTCCAACATAAAAGTTGTAGCTAATTCACTTAGCTTTCTAAAAATATTTGAGTCACTTTAGGGAGGTTCTTACAGTAGGAGTTGTGATCGTGCATTTATACATTAACGTTCGTATAAAGTTCACATCTATTTAGCCCCTAATAAAAAGCACTTTTTGAAATTTTCTTTTCATTTTCTAGTAGCCCTATGTGTTAGCTTTCCAACACATCTTGTTTCACTTTAAAATCATTGTTTTAGCCCAAGATATGAGAAAAATACTATAGGTATGCCGAAAACTACATTACAATGCACCACTGTCACTTCCTTTGAGCTTTTGGAACCTTTCTTGCAAGAACTTTCGAATAGTTCTATCATAAAATTTGTAGCTAACTCACTTACCTTTCCAAAAACAAAAGATTCACTTCGTGGAGGTTCCTACATGGGGAGTAGTGATTTGTGCATTTGTACATTAACGTTCACATAAATTTCGCATACAATAGGCCCCAATAAAAAGCACTTTTTAAAATTTCAAATTTTTGAACATCTTGTATCCTTTCCAGCAGCTCTGTGTGTTAGCTTTGCAATGCATCTAGTTTCACCTAAAAATCATTTTTGTAGCCCAAGTTATGACTAAAATACTAAAGGTATGCTGGAAAGTACCTCAAAATGCACCATAGTCACTTCCGTTGAGCTTTTGGCCACTTTCTTGCAAGAAATTTGGAACAGTTCCAACATAAAATTTGTAGCTAATTAACTTAGCTTTCTAAAAATATTTGAGTCACTTTGGGGAGGTTCCTACAATAGGAGTTGTGATCGTGCATTTATACATTAACGTTCGTATAAAGTTCACATTTAATTAGCCCCAAATAAAAAGCACTTTTTGAAATTTTCTTTTCATTTTCTAGTAGCCCTATGTGTTAGCTTTCCAACGCATCTTGTTTTACTTTAAAATCATTTTTTTAGCCCAAGATATGATCAAAATACTATAGGTATGCCAAAAACTACCTTACAATGCACCACTGTCACTTCCTTTGAGCTTTTGGAACCTTTCTTGCAAGAACTTTGGAATAGTTCTATCACAAGAGCTGTAGCTAACTCACTTACCTTTCCAAAAACAAAAGATTCACTTCGTGGAGGTTCCTACATGGGGAGTAGTGATTTGTGCATTTGTACATTAACGTTCACATAAATTTCGCATACAATAGGCCCCAATAAAAAGCACTTTTTTAAATTTCAAATTTTTGAACATCTTGTATCCTTTCCAGTAGCTCTGTGTGTTAGCTTTGCAATGCATCTAGTTTCACCTAAAAATCATTTTTGTAGTCCAAGT
Source organism: Ajuga chamaepitys (assembly GCA_958295605.1). Lineage (NCBI taxonomy): Eukaryota > Viridiplantae > Streptophyta > Magnoliopsida > Lamiales > Lamiaceae > Ajuga > Ajuga chamaepitys. The sequence goes on from OY282508.1 coordinate 280,218, forward strand.
TATGACTAAAATACTAAAGGTATGCTGGAAAGTACCTCAAAATGCACCATAGTCACTTCCGTTGAGCTTTTGGCCACTTTCTTGCAAGAAATTTGGAACGGTTCCAACATAAAATTTGTAGCTAATTAACTTAGCTTTCTAAAAATATTTGAGTCACATTGGGGAGGTTGCTACAATAGGAGTTGTGATCGTGCATTTATACATTAACGTTCGTATAAAGTTCACATCTAATTAGCCCCAAATAAAAAGCACTTTATGAAATTTTCTTTTCATTTTCTAGTAGCCCTATGTGTTAGCTTTCCAACGCATCTTGTTTCACTTTAAAATCATTTTTTTAGCCCAAGATATGATCAAAATACTATAGGTCTGCCGAAAACTACCTTACAATGCACCACTGTCACTTCCTTTGAGCTTTTGGAACCTTTCTTGCAAGAACTTTGGAATAGTTCTATCACAAAAGTTGTAGCTAACTCACTTACCTTTCCAAAAACAAAGGATTCACTTCATGGAGGTTCCTACATGGGGAGTAGTGATTTGTGCATTTGTACATTAACGTTCACATAAATTTCGCATACAATAGGCCCCAATAAAAAGCACTTTTTTAAATTTCAATTTTTTGAACATTTTGTATCCTTTTCCAGTAGCCCTGCGTGTTAGCTTTGCAATGCATCTAGTTTCACCTAAAATTCATTTTTGTAGCCCAAGTTATGACTAAAATACTAAAGGTATGCTGGAAAGTACCTCAAAATGCACCATAGTCACTTCCGTTGAACTTTTGGCCACTTTCTTGCAAGAAATTTGGAATGGTTCCTACACAAAAGTTGTAGCTAATTCACTTAGCTTTCTAAAAATATTTGAGTCACTTTTGGGAGGTTCCTACAATAGGAGTTGTGATCGTGCATTTATACATTAACGTTCATATAAAGTTCACATCTAATTAGCCCCAAATAAAAAGCACTTTTTGAAATTTTCTTTTCATTTCCTAATAGCCCTATGTGTTAGCTTTCCAACGCATCTTGTTTCACTTTAAAATCATTTATTTAGCCCAAGATATGATCAAAATACTATAGGTATGCCGAAAACTACCTTACAATGCACCACTGTCACTTCCTTTGAGCTTTTGGAACCTTTCTTGCAAGAACTTTGGAATAGTTCTATCACAAAAGTTTTAGCTAACTCACTTACCTTTCCAAAAACAAAACATTCACTTCGTGGAGGTTCCTACATGGGGAGTAGTGATTTGTGCATTTGTACATTAACGTTCACATAAATTTCGCATACAATAGGCCCCAATAAAAAGCACTTTTTTAAATTTCAATTTTTTGAACATTTTGTATCCTTTCCAGTAGCTCTGTGTGTTAGCTTTGCAATGCATCTAGTTTCACCTAAAAATAATTTTTGTAGCCCAAGTTATGACTAAAATACTAAAGGTATGCTGGAAAGTACCTCAAAATGCACCAAAGTCACTTCCGTTGAGCATTTCGCCACTTTCTTGCAAGAAATTTGGAATGGTTCCAACACAAAATTTGTAGCTAATTCACTTAGCTTTCTAAAAATATTTGAGTCACTTTGGGGAGGTTCCTACAGTAGGAGTTGTGATCGTGCATTTATACATTAACGTTCGTATAAATTTCACATCTAATTGGCCCCAAATAAAAAGCACTTTTTGAAATTTTCTTTACATTTTCTAGTAGCCCTATGTGTTAGCTTTCCAACGCATCTTGTTTCACTTTAAAATCATTTTTTTAGCCCAAGATATGATCAAAATACTATAGGTATGCCGAAAACTACATTACAATGCACCAATGTCACTTCCTTTGAGCTTTTGGAACCTTTCTTGCAAGAACTTTGGAATAGTTCTATCACAAAAGTTGTAGCTAACCCACTTACCTTTTCAAAAACAAAAGATTCACTTCGTGGAGGTTCCTACATGGGGAGTAGTGATTTGTGCATCTGTCATTAACGTTCACATGAATTTCGCATACAATAGGCCCCAATAAAAAGCACTTTTTTTGAATTTCAATTTTTTGAACATTTTGTATCCTTTTCCAGTAGCCCTGTCTGTTGGCTTTGCAATGCATCTAGTTTCACCTAAAAATCATTTTTGTAGCCCAAGTTATGACTAAAACACTAAAGGTATGCTGGAAAGTATCTCAAAATGCACCATAGTCACTTCCGTTGAGCTTTTGGCCACTTTCTTGCAAGAAATTTGGAATGGTTCCAACATAAAAGTTGTAGCTAATTTACTTAGCTTTCTAAAAATATTTGAGTCACTTTGGGGAGGTTCTTACAGTAGGAGTTGTGATCGTGCATTTATACATTAACGTTCGTATAAAGTTCACATCTAATTAGCCCCTAATAAAAAGCACTTTTTGAAAAAAAAAAAATTCATTTTCTAGTAGCCCTATGTGTTAGCTTTCCAACGCATCTTGTTTCACTTTAAAATCATTATTTTAGCCCAAGATATGATCAAAATACTATAGGTATGCCGAAAACTACATTACAATGCACCACTGTCACTTCCTTTGAGCTTTTGGAACCTTTCTTGCAAGAACTTTGGAATAGTTCTATCACAAAATTTGTAGCTAACTCACTTACCTTTCCAAAAACAAAAGATTCACTTTGTGGAGGTTCCTACATGGGGAGTAGTGATTTGTGCATTTGTACATTAACGTTCACATAAATTTCGCATACAATAGGCCCCAATAAAAAGCACTTTTTCAAATTTCAAATTTTTGAACATCTTGTATCCTTTCCAGCAGCTCTGTGTGTTAGCTTTTCAATGCATCTAGTTTCACCTAAAAATCATTTTTGTAGCCCAAGTTATGACTAAAATACTAAAGATATGCTGGAAAGTACCTCAAAATGCACCATAGTCACTTCCGTTGAGCTTTTGGCCACTTTCTTGCAAGAAATTTGGAACGGTTCCAACATAAAATTTGTAGCTAATTAACTTAGCTTTCTAAAAATATTTGAGTCACTTTGGGGAGGTTCCTACAATAGGAGTTGTGATCGTGCATTTATACATTAACGTTCGTATAAAGTTCACATCTAATTAGCCCGAAATAAAAAGCACTTTTTGAAATTTTCTTTTCATTTTCTAGTAGCTCTATGTGTTAGCTTTCCAACGCATCTTGTTTTACTTTAAAATCATTTTTTTAGCCCAAGATATGATCAAAATACTATAGGTATGCCAAAAACTACCTGACAATGCACCACTGTCACTTCCTTTGAGCTTTTGGAACCTTTCTTGCAAGAACTTTGGAATAGTTCTATCACAAAAGCTGTAGCTAACTCACTTACCTTTCCAAAAACAAAAGATTCACTTCGTGGAGGTTCCTACATGGGGAGTAGTGATTTGTGCATTTGTACATTAACGTTCACATAAATTTCGCATACAATAGGCCCCAATAAAAAGCACTTTTTTAAATTTCAAATTTTTTAAGATTTTGTATCCTTTTCCAGTAGCCCTGTGTGTTAGCTTTGCAATGCATCTAGTTTCACCTAAAAATCATTTTTGTAGCCCAAGTTATGACTAAAATACTAAAGGTATGCTGGAAAGTACCTCAAAATGCACCAAAGTCACTTCCGTTGAGCATTTCGCCACTTTCTTGCAAGAAATTTGGAATGGTTCCAACACAAAATTTGTAGCTAATTCACTTAGCTTTCTAAAAATATTTGAGTCACTTTGGGGAGGTTCCTACAGTAGGAGTTGTGATCGTGCATTTATACATTAACGTTCGTATAAATTTCACATCTAATTGGCCCCAAATAAAAAGCACTTTTTGAAATTTTCTTTACATTTTCTAGTAGCCCTATGTGTTAGCTTTCCAACGCATCTTGTTTCACTTTAAAATCATTTTTTTAGCCCAAGATATTATCAAAATACTATAGGTATGCCGAAAACTACCTTACAATGCACCACTGTCACTTCCTTTGAGATTTTGGAACCTTTCTTGCAAGAACTTTGGAATAGTTCTATCACAAAAGTTGTAGCTAACCCACTTACCTTTTCAAAAACAAAAGATTCACTTCGTGGAGGTTCCTACATGGGGAGTAGTGATTTGTGCATCTGTACATTAACGTTCACATGAATTTCGCATACAATAGGCCCCAATAAAAAGCACTTTTTTAAATTTCAATTTTTTGAACATTTTGTATCCTTTTCCAGGAGCCCTGTCTGTTGGCTTTGCAATGCATCTAGTTTCACCTAAAAATCATTTTTGTAGCCCAAGTTATGACTAAAACACTAAAGGTATGCTGGAAAGTACCTCAAAATGCACCATAGTCACTTCCGTTGAGCTTTTGGCCACTTTCTTGCAAGAAATTTGGAACGGTTCCAACATAAAATTTGTAGCTAATTAACTTAGCTTTCTAAAAATATTTGAGTCACTTTGGGGAGGTTCCTACAATAGGAGTTGTGATCGTGCATTTATACATTAACGTTCGTATAAAGTTCACATCTAATTAGCCCCAAATAAAAAGCACTTTTTGAAATTTTCTTTTCATTTTCTAGTAGCTCTATGTGTTAGCTTTCCAACGCATCTTGTTTTACTTTAAAATCATTTTTTTAGCCCAAGATATGATCAAAATACTATAGGTATGCCAAAAACTACCTTACAATGCACCACTGTCACTTCCTTTGAGCTTTTGGAACCTTTCTTGCAAGAACTTTGGAATAGTTCTATCACAAAAGCTGTAGCTAACTCACTTACCTTTCCAAAAACAAAAGATTCACTTCGTGGAGGTTCCTACATGGGGAGTAGTGATTTGTGCATTTGTACATTAACGTTCACATAAATTTCGCATACAATAGGCCCCAATAAAAAGCACTTTTTTAAATTTCAAATTTTTTAAGATTTTGTATCCTTTTCCAGTAGCCCTGTGTGTTAGCTTTGCAATGCATCTAGTTTCACCTAAAATCCATTTTTGTAGCCCAAGTTATGACTAAAATACTAAAGGTATGCTGGAAAGTACCTCAAAATGCACCAAAGTCACTTCCGTTGAGCATTTCGCCACTTTCTTGCAAGAAATTTGGAATGGTTCCAACACAAAATTTGTAGCTAATTCACTTAGCTTTCTAAAAATATTTGAGTCACTTTGGGGAGGTTCCTACAGTAGGAGTTGTGATCGTGCATTTATACATTAACGTTCGTATAAATTTCACATCTAATTGGCCCCAAATAAAAAGCACTTTTTGAAATTTTCTTTACATTTTCTAGTAGCCCTATGTGTTAGCTTTCCAACGCATCTTGTTTCACTTTAAAATCATTTTTTTAGCCCAAGATATGATCAAAATACTATAGGTATGCCGAAAACTACCTTACAATGCACCACTGTCACTTCCTTTGAGATTTTGGAACCTTTCTTGCAAGAACTTTGGAATAGTTCTATCACAAAAGTTGTAGCTAACCCACTTACCTTTTCAAAAACAAAAGATTCACTTCGTGGAGGTTCCTACATGGGGAGTAGTGATTTGTGCATCTGTACATTAACGTTCACATGAATTTCGCATACAATAGGCCCCAATAAAAAGCACTTTTTTAAATTTCAATTTTTTGAACATTTTGTATCCTTTTCCAGTAGCCCTGTCTGTTGGCTTTGCAATGCATCTAGTTTCACCTAAAAATCATTTTTGTAGCCCAAGTTATGACTAAAACACTAAAGGTATGCTGGAAAGTACCTCAAAATGCACCATAGTCACTTCCGTTGAGCTTTTGGCCACTTTCTTGCAAGAAATTTGGAATGGTTCCAACATAAAAGTTGTAGCTAATTTACTTAGCTTTCTAAAAATATTTGAGTCACTTTGGGGAGGTTCTTACAGTAGGAGTTGTGATCGTGCATTTATACATTAACGTTCGTATAAAGTTCACATCTAATTAGCCCCTAATAAAAAGCACTTTTTGAAAAAAAAAAAATCATTTTCTAGTAGCCCTATGTGTTAGCTTTCCAACGCATCTTGTTTCACTTTAAAATCATTATTTTAGCCCAAGATATGATCAAAATACTATAGGTATGCCGAAAACTACATTACAATGCACCACTGTCACTTCCTTTGAGCTTTTGGAACCTTTCTTGCAAGAACTTTGGAATAGTTCTATCACAAAATTTGTAGCTAACTCACTTACCTTTCCAAAAACAAAAGATTCACTTCGCGGAGGTTCCTACATAGGGAGTAGTGATTTGTGCATTTGTACATTAACGTTCACATAAATTTCGCATACAATAGGCCCTAATAAAAAGCACTTTTTAAAATTTCAAATTTTTGAACATCTTGTATCCTTTCCAGTAGCTCTGTGTGTTAGCTTTGCAATTCATCTAGTTTCACCTAAAAATCATTTTTGTAGCCCAAGTTATGACTAAAATACTAAAGGTATGCTGGAAAGTACCTCAAAATGCACCATAGTCACTTCCGTTGAGCTTTTGGCCACTTTCTTGCAAGAAATTTGGAACAGTTCCAACATAAAATTTGTAGCTAATTAACTTAGCTTTCTAAAAATATTTGAGTCACTTTGGGGAGGTTCCTACAATAGGAGTTGTGATCGTGCATTTATACATTAACGTTCGTATAAAGTTCACATCTAATTAGCCCCAAATAAAAAGCACTTTTTGAAATTTTCTTTTCATTTTCTAGTAGCTCTATGTGTTAGCTTTCCAACGCATCTTGTTTTACTTTAAAATCATTTTTTTAGCCCAAGATATGATCAAAATACTATAGGTATGCCAAAAACTACCTTACAATGCACCACTGTCACTTCCTTTGAGCTTTTGGAACCTTTCTTGCAAGAACTTTGGAATAGTTCTATCACAAAAGCTGTAGCTAACTCACTTACCTTTCCAAAAACAAAAGATTCACTTCGTGGAGGTTCCTACATGGGGAGTAGTGATTTGTGCATTTGTACATTAACGTTCACATAAATTTCGCATACAATAGGCCCCAATAAAAAGCACTTTTTTAAATTTCAAATTTTTTAAGATTTTGTATCCTTTTCCAGTAGCCCTGTGTGTTAGCTTTGCAATGCATCTAGTTTCACCTAAAATCCATTTTTGTAGCCCAAGTTATGACTAAAATACTAAAGGTATGCTGGAAAGTACCTCAAAATGCACCAAAGTCACTTCCGTTGAGCATTTCGCCACTTTCTTGCAAGAAATTTGGAATGGTTCCAATACAAAATTTGTAGCTAATTCACTTAGCTTTCTAAAAATATTTGAGTCACTTTGGGGAGGTTCCTACAGTAGGAGTTGTGATCGTGCATTTATACATTAACGTTCGTATAAATTTCACATCTAATTGGCCCCAAATAAAAAGCACTTTTTGAAATTTTCTTTACATTTTCTAGTAGCCCTATGTGTTAGCTTCCCAACGCATCTTGTTTCACTTTAAAATCATTTTTTTAGCCCAAGATATGATCAAAATACTATAGGTATGCCGAAAACTACCTTACAATGCACCACTGTCACTTCCTTTGAGATTTTGGAACCTTTCTTGCAAGAACTTTGGAATAGTTCTATCACAAAAGTTGTAGCTAACCCACTTACCTTTTCAAAAACAAAAGATTCACTTCGTGGAGGTTCCTACATGGGGAGTAGTGATTTGTGCATCTGTACATTAACGTTCACATGAATTTCGCATACAATAGGCCCCAATAAAAAGCACTTTTTTAAATTTCAATTTTTTGAACATTTTGTATCCTTTTCCAGTAGCCCTGTCTGTTGGCTTTGCAATGCATCTAGTTTCACCTAAAAATCATTTTTGTAGCCCAAGTTATGACTAAAACACTAAAGGTATGCTGGAAAGTACCTCAAAATTCACCATAGTCACTTCCGTTGAGCTTTTGGCCACTTTCTTGCAAGAAATTTGGAATGGTTCCAACATAAAAGTTGTAGCTAATTTACTTAGCTTTCTAAAAATATTTGAGTCACTTTGGGGAGGTTCTTACAGTAGGAGTTGTGATCGTGCATTTATACATTAACGTTCGTATAAAGTTCACATCTAATTAGCCCCTAATAAAAAGCACTTTTTGAAAAAAAAAAAAATCATTTTCTAGTAGCCCTATGTGTTAGCTTTCCAACGCATCTTGTTTCACTTTAAAATCATTATTTTAGCCCAAGATATGATCAAAATACTATAGGTATGCCGAAAACTACATTACAATGCACCACTGTCACTTCCTTTGAGCTTTTGGAACCTTTCTTGCAAGAACTTTGGAATAGTTCTATCACAAAATTTGTAGCTAACTCACTTACCTTTCCAAAAACAAAAGATTCACTTCGTGGAGGTTCCTACATAGGGAGTAGTGATTTGTGCATTTGTACATTAACGTTCACATAAATTTCGCATACAATAGGCCCTAATAAAAAGCACTTTTTAAAATTTCAAATTTTTGAACATCTTGTATCCTTTCCAGTAGCTCTGTGTGTTAGCTTTGCAATTCATCTAGTTTCACCTAAAAATCATTTTTGTAGCCCAAGTTATGACTAAAATACTAAAGGTATGCTGGAAAGTACCTCAAAATGCACCATAGTCACTTCCGTTGAGCTTTTGGCCACTTTCTTGCAAGAAATTTGGAACAGTTCCAACATAAAATTTGTAGCTAATTAACTTAGCTTTCTAAAAATATTTGAGTCACTTTGGGGAGGTTCCTACAATAGGAGTTGTGATCGTGCATTTATACATTAACGTTCGTATAAAGTTCACATCTAATTAGCCCCAAATAAAAAGCACTTTTTGAAATTTTCTTTTCATTTTCTAGTAGCCCTATGTGTTAGCTTTCCAACGCATCTTGTTTTACTTTAAAATCATTTTTTTAGCCCAAGATATGATCAGAATACTATAGGTATGCCAAAAACTACCTTACAATGCACCACTGTCACTTCCTTTGAGCTTTTGGAACCTTTCTTGCAAGAACTTTGGAATAGTTCTATCACAAGAGCTGTAGCTAACTCACTTACCTTTCCAAAAACAAAAGATTCACTTCGTGGAGGTTCCTACATGGGGAGTAGTGATTTGTGCATTTGTACATTAACGTTCACATAAATTTCGCATACAATAGGCCCCAATAAAAAGCACTTTTTTAAATTTCAAATTTTTTAACATTTTGTATCCTTTTCCTGTAGCCCTGTGTGTTAGCTTTGCAATGCATCTATTTTCACCTAAAAATCATTTTTGTAGCCCAAGTTATGACTAAAATACTAAAGGTATGCTGGAAAGTACCTCAAAATGCACCAAAGTCACTTCCGTTGACCTTTTGGCCACTTTCTTGCAAGAAATTTGGAATGGTTCCAACACAAAATTTGTAGCTAATTCACTTAGCTTTCTAAAAATATTTGAGTCACTTTGGGGAGGTTCCTACAGTAGGAGTTGTGATCGTGCATTTATACATTAACGTTCATATAAAGTTCACATCTAATTAGCCCTAAATAAAAAGCACTTTTTGAAATTTTCTTTTCATTTTCTAATAGCCCTATGTTTTAGCTTTCCAACGCATCTTGTTTCACTTTAAAATCATTTTTTTAGCCCAAGATATGATCAAAATACTATAGGTATGCCGAAAACTACCTTACAATGCACCACTGTCACTTCCTTTGAGCTTTTGGAACCTTTCTTGCAAGAACTTTGGAATAGTTCTGTCACAAAAGTTGTAGCTAACTCACTTACCTTTCCAAAAACAAAACATTCACTTCGTGGAGGTTCCTACATGGGGAGTAGTGATTTGTGCATTTGTACATTAACGTTCACATAAATTTCGCATAGAATAGGCCCCAATAAAAAGCACTTTTTTAAATTTCAATTTTTTGAACATTTTGTATCCTTTTCCAGTAGCCCTGTCTATTGCCTTTGCAATGCATCTAGTTTCACCTAAAAATCATTTTTGTAGCCCAAGTTATGACTAAAACACTAAAGGTATGCTGGAAAGCACCTCAAAATGCACCATAGTCACTTCCGTTGAGCTTTTGGCCACTTTCTTGCAAGAAATTTGGAATGGTTCCAACATAAAAGTTGTAGCTAATTTACTTAGCTTTCTAAAAATATTTGAGTCACTTTGGGGAGGTTCTTACAGTAGGAGTTGTGATCGTGCATTTATACATTAACGTTCGTATAAAGTTCACATCTAATTAGCCCCTAATAAAAAGCACTTTTTGATAAAAAAATTCATTTTCTAGTAGCCCTATGTGTTAGCTTTCCAACGCATCTTGTTTCACTTTAAAATCATTATTTTAGCCCAAGATATGATCAAAATACTATAGGTATGCCGAAAACTACATTACAATGCACCACTGTCACTTCCTTTGAGCTTTTGGAACCTTTCTTGCAAGAACTTTGGAATAGTTCTATCACAAAATTTGTAGCTAACTCACTTACCTTTCCAAAAACAAAAGATTCACTTCGTGGAGGTTCCTACATAGGGAGTAGTGATTTGTGCATTTGTACATTAACGTTCACATAAATTTCGCATACAATAGGCCCCAATAAAAAGCACTTTTTAAAATTTCAAATTTTTGAACATCTTGTATCCTTTCCAGTAGCTCTGTGTGTTAGCTTTGCAATGCATCTAGTTTCACCTAAAAATCATTTTTGTAGCCCAAGTTATGACTAAAATACTAAAGGTATGCTGGAAAGTACCTCAAAATGCACCATAGTCACTTCCGTTGAGCTTTTGGCCACTTTCTTGCAAGAAATTTGGAACAGTTCCAACATAAAATTTGTAGCTAATTAACTTAGCTTTCTAAAAATATTTGAGTCACTTTGAGGAGGTTCCTACAATAGGAGTTGTGATCGTGTATTTATACATTAACGTTCGTATAAAGTTCACATCTAATTAGCCCCAAATAAAAAGCACTTTTTGAAATTTTCTTTTCATTTTCTAGTAGCCCTATGTGTTAGCTTTCCAACGCATCTTATTTTACTTTAAAATTATTTTTTTAGCCCAAGATATGATTAAAATACTATAGGTATGCCAAAAACTACCTTACAATGCACCACTGTCACTTCCTTTGAGCTTTTGGAACCTTTCTTGCAAGAACTTTGGAATAGTTCTATCACAAGAGCTGTAGCTAACTCACTTACCTTTCCAAAAACAAAAGATTCACTTCGTGGAGGTTCCTACATGGGGAGTAGTGATTTGTGCATTTGTACATTTACGTTCACATAAATTTCGCATACAATAGGCCCCAATAAAAAGCATTTTTTTAAATTTCAATTTTTTTAACATTTTGTATCCTTTTCCAGTAGCCCTGTGTGTTAGCTTTGCAATGCATCTAGTTTCACCTAAAAATCATTTTTGTAGCCCAAGTTATGACTAAAATACTAAAGGTATGCTGGAAAGTACCTCAAAATGCACCAAAGTCACTTCCGTTGAGCTTTTGGCCACTTTCTTGCAAGAAATTTGGAATGGTTCCAATACAAAATTTGTAGCTAATTCACTTAGCTTTCTAAAAATATTTGAGTCACTTTGGGGAGATTCCTACAGTAGGAGTTGTGATCGTGCATCTATACATAAACGTTCGTATAAATTTCACATCTAATTGGCCCCAAATAAAAAGCACTTTTTGAAATTTTCTTTACATTTTCTAGTAGCCCTATGTGTTAGCTTTCCAACGCATCTTGTTTCACTTTAAAATCATTTTTTTAGCCCAAGATATGATCAAAATTCTATAGGTATGCCGAAAACTACCTTACAATGCACCACTGTCACTTCCTTTGAGCTTTTGGAACCTTTCTTGCAAGAACTTTGGAATAGTTCTATCACAAAAGTTGTAGCTAACCCACTTACCTTTTCAAAAACAAAAGATTCACTTCGTGGAGGTTCCTACATGGGGAGTAGTGATTTGTGCATTTGTACATTAACGTTCACAAAAATTTCGCATACAATAGGCCCCAATAAAAAGCACTTTTTAAAATTTCAAATTTTTGAACATCTTGTATCCTTTCCAGTAGCTCTGTGTGTTAGCTTTGCAATGCATCTAGTTTCACCTAAAAATCATTTTTGTAGCCCAAGTTATGACTAAAATACTAAAGGTATGCTGGAAAGTACCTCAAAATGCACCATAGTCACTTCCGTTGAGCTTTTGGCCACTTTCTTGCAAGAAATTTGGAACGGTTCCAACAAAAAATTTGTAGCTAATTAACTTAGCTTTCTAAAAATATTTGAGTCACTTTGGGGAGGTTCCTACAATAGGAGTTGTGATCGTGCATTTATACATTAACGTTCGTATAAAGTTCACATCTAATTAGCCCCAAATAAAAAGCACTTTTTGAAATTTTCTTTTCATTTTCTAGTAGCCCTATGTGTTAGCTTTCCAACGCATCTTGTTTCACTTTAAAATCATTTTTTTAGCCCAAGATATGATCAAAATACTATAGGTATGCCAAAAACTACCTTACAATGCACCACTGTCACTTCCTTTGAGCTTTTGGAACCTTTCTTGCAAGAACTTTGGAATAGTTCTATCACAAGAGCTGTAGCTAACTCACTTACCTTTCCAAAAACAAAAGATTCACTTCGTGGAGGTTCCTACATGGGGAGTAGTGATTTGTGCATTTGTACATTAACGTTCACATAAATTTCGCATACAATAGGCCCCAATAAAAAGCACTTTTTTAAATTTCAAATTTTTGAACATCTTGTATCCTTTCCAGTAGCTCTGTGTGTTAGCTTTGCAATGCATCTAGTTTCACCTAAAAATCATTTTTGTAGCCCAAGTTATGACTAAAATGCTAAAGGTATGCTGGAAAGTACCTTAAAATGCACCATAGTCACTTCCGTTGAGCTTTTGGCCACTTTCTTGCAAGAAATTTGGAACGGTTCCAACATAAAATTTGTAGCTAATTAACTTAGCTTTCTAAAAATATTTGAGTCACTTTGGGGAGTGCCTACAATAGGAGTTGTGATCGTGCATTTATACATTAACGTTCGTATAAAGTTCACATCTAATTAGCCCCAAATAAAAAGCACTTTTTGAAATTTTCTTTTCATTTTCTAGTAGCCCTATGTGTTAGCTTTCCAACGCATCTTGTTTCACTTTAAAATCATTTTTTTAGCCCAAGATATGATCAAAATTCTATAGGTATGCCGAAAACTACCTTACAATGCACCACTGTCACTTCCTTTGAGCTTTTGGAACCTTTCTTGCAAGAACTTTGGAATAGTTCTATCACAAAAGTTGTAGCTAACCCACTTACCTTTTCAAAAACAAAAGATTCACTTCGTGGAGGTTCCTACATGGGGAGTAGTGATTTGTGCATTTGTACATTAACGTTCACAAAAATTTCGCATACAATAGGCCCCAATAAAAAGCACTTTTTAAAATTTCAAATTTTTGAACATCTTGTATCCTTTCCAGTAGCTCTGTGTGTTAGCTTTGCAATGCATCTAGTTTCACCTAAAAATCATTTTTGTAGCCCAAGTTATGACTAAAATACTAAAGGTATGCTGGAAAGTACCTCAAAATGCACCATAGTCACTTCCGTTGAGCTTTTGGCCACTTTCTTGCAAGAAATTTGGAACGGTTCCAACAAAAAATTTGTAGCTAATTAACTTAGCTTTCTAAAAATATTTGAGTCACTTTGGGGAGGTTCCTACAATAGGAGTTGTGATCGTGCATTTATACATTAACATTCGTATAAAGTTCACATCTAATTAGCCCCAAATAAAAAGCACTTTTTGAAATTTTCTTTTCATTTTCTAGTAGCCCTATGTGTTAGCTTTCCAACGCATCTTGTTTCACTTTAAAATCATTTTTTTAGCCCAAGATATGATCAAAATACTATAGGTATGCCAAAAACTACCTTACGATGCACCACTGTCACTTCCTTTGAGCTTTTGGAACCTTTCTTGCAAGAACTTTGGAATAGTTCTATCACAAGAGCTGTAGCTAACTCACTTACCTTTCCAAAAACAAAAGATTCACTTCGTGGAGGTTCCTACATGGGGAGTAGTGATTTGTGCATTTGTACATTAACGTTCACATAAATTTCGCATACAATAGGCCCCAATAAAAAGCACTTTTTTAAATTTCAAATTTTTGAACATCTTGTATCCTTTCCAGTAGCTCTGTGTGTTAGCTTTGCAATGCATCTAGTTTCACCTAAAAATCATTTTTGTAGCCCAAGTTATGACTAAAATGCTAAAGGTATGCTGGAAAGTACCTTAAAATGCACCATAGTCACTTCCGTTGAGCTTTTGGCCACTTTCTTGCAAGAAATTTGGAACGGTTCCAACATAAAATTTGTAGCTAATTAACTTAGCTTTCTAAAAATATTTGAGTCACTTTGGGGAGTGCCTACAATAGGAGTTGTGATCGTGCATTTATACATTAACGTTCGTATAAAGTTCACATCTAATTAGCCCCAAATAAAAAGCACTATTTGAAATTTTCTTTTCATTTTCTAGTAGCCCTATGTGTTAGCTTTCCAACGCATCTTGTTTCACTTTAAAATCATTTTTTTAGCCCAAGATATGATCAAAATACTATAGGTATGCCGAAAACTACATTACAATGCACCACTGTCACTTCCTTTGAGCTTTTGGAACCTTTCTTGCAAGAACTTTGGAATAGTTCTATCACAAAATTTGTAGCTAACTCACTTACCTTTCCAAAAACAAAAGATTCACTTCGTGGAGGTTCCTACATAGGGAGTAGTGATTTGTGCATTTGTACATTAACGTTCACATAAATTTCGCATACAATAGGCCCCAATAAAAAGCACTTTTTAAAATTTCAAATTTTTGAACATCTTGTATCCTTTTCCAGTAGCTCTGTGTGTTAGCTTTGCAATGCATCTAGTTTCACCTATAAATCATTTTTGTAGCCCAAGTTATGACTAAAATACTAAAGGTATGCTGGAAAGTACCTCAAAATGCACCATAGTCACTTCCGTTGACCTTTTGGCCACTTTCTTGCAAGAAATTTGGAACAGTTCCAACATAAAATTTGTAGCTAATTAACTTAGCTTTCTAAAAATATTTGAGTCACTTTGGGGAGGTTCCTACAATAGGAGTTGTGATCGTGCATTTATACATTAACGTTCGTATAAAGTTCACATCTAATTAGCCCCAAATAAAAAGCACTTTTTGAAATTTTCTTTTCATTTTCTAGTAGCCCTATGTGTTAGCTTTCCAACGCATCTTGTTTTACTTTAAAATCATTTTTTTAGCCCAAGATATGATCAAAATACTATAGGTATGCCAAAAACTACCTTACAATGCACCACTGTCACTTCCTTTGAGCTTTTGGAACCTTTCTTGCAAGAACTTTGGAATAGTTCTATCACAAGAGCTGTAGCTAACTCACTTACCTTTCCAAAAACAAAAGATTCACTTCGTGGAGGTTCCTACATGGGGAGTAGTGATTTGTGTATTTGTACATTAACGTTCACATAAATTTCGCATACAATAGTCCCCAATAAAAAGCACTTTTTTAAATTTCAAATTTTTTAACTTTTTTGTATCCTTTTCCAGTAGCCCTGTGTGTTAGCTTTGCAATGCATCTAGTTTCACCTAAAAATCATTTTTGTAGCCCAAGTTATGACTAAAATACCAAAGGTATGTTGGAAAGTACCTCAAAATGCACCAAAGTCACTTCCGTTGAGCTTTTGGCCACTTTCTTGCAAGAAATTTGGAATGGTTCCAACACAAAATTTGTAGCTAATTCACTTAGCTTTCTAAAAATATTTGAGTCACTTTGGGGAGGTTCCTACAGTAGGAGTTGTGATCGTGCATCTATACATTAACGTTCGTATAAATTTCACATCTAATTGGCCCCAAATAAAAAGCACTTTTTGAAATTTTCTAGTAGCCCTATGTGTTAGCTTTCCAACACATCTTGTTTCACTTTAAAATCATTTTTTTAGCCCAAGATATGATCAAAATACTATAGGTATGCCGAAAACTACCTTACAATGCACCACTGTCACTTCCTTTGAGCTTTTGGAACCTTTCTTGCAAGAACTATGGAATAGTTCTATCACAAAAGTTGTAGCTAACCCACTTACCTTTTCAAAAACAAAAGATTCACTTCGTGGAGGTTCCTACATGGGGAGTAGTGATTTGTGCATTTGTACATTAACGTTCACATAAATTTCGCATACAATAGGCCCCAATAAAAAGCACTTTTTAAAATTTCAAATTTTTGAACATCTTGTATCCTTTCCAGTAGCTCTGTGTGTTAGCTTTGCAATGCATCTAGTTTCACCTAAAAATCATTTTTGTAGCCCAAGTTATGACTAAAATACTAAAGGTATGCTGGAAAGTACCTCAAAATGCACCATAGTCACTTCCGTTGAGCTTTTGGCCACTTTCTTGCAAGAAATTTGGAACGGTTCCAACATAAAATTTGTAGCTAATTAACTTAGCTTTCTAAAAATATTTGAGTCACTTTGGGGAGGTTCCTACAATAGGAGTTGTGATCGTGCATTTATACATTAACGATCGTATAAAGTTCACATCTAATTAGCCCCAAATAAAAAGCACTTTTTGAAATTTTCTTTTCATTTTCTAGTAGCCCTATGTGTTAGCTTTCCAACGCATCTTGTTTCACTTTAAAATCATTTTTTTAGCCCAAGATATGATCAAAATACTATAGGTCTGCCGAAAACTACCTTACAATGCACCACTGTCACTTCCTTTGAGCTTTTGGAACCTTTCTTGCAAGAACTTTGGAATAGTTCTATCACAAAACTTGTAGCTAACTCACTTACCTTTCCAAAAACAAAGGATTCACTTCATGGAGGTTCCTACATGGGGAGTAGTGATTTGTGCATTTGTACATTAACGTTCACATAAATTTCGCATACAATAGGCCCCAATAAAAAGCACTTTTTTAAATTTCAATTTTTTGAACATTTTGTATCCTTTTCCAGTAGCCCTGCGTGTTAGCTTTGCAATGCATCTAGTTTCACCTAAAATTCATTTTTGTAGCCCAAGTTATGACTAAAATACTAAAGGTATGCTGGAAAGTACCTCAAAATGCACCATAGTCACTTCCGTTGAGGTTTTGGCCACTTTCTTGCAAGAAATTTGGAATGGTTCCTACACAAAAGTTGTAGCTAATTCACTTAGCTTTCTAAAAATATTTGAGTCACTTTTGGGAGGTTCCTACAATAGGAGTTGTGATCGTGCATTTATACATTAACGTTCATATAAAGTTCACATCTAATTAGCCCGAAATAAAAAGCACTTTTTGAAATTTTCTTTTCATTTTCTAATAGCCCTATGTGTTAGCTTTCCAACGCATCTTGTTTCACTTTAAAATCATTTTTTTAGCCCAAGATATGATCAAAATACTATAGGTATGCCGAAAACTACCTTACAATGCACCACTGTCACTTCCTTTGAGCTTTTGGAACCTTTCTTGCAAGAACTTTGGAATAGTTCTATCACAAAAGTTGTAGCTAACTCACTTACCTTTCCAAAAACAAAACATTCACTTCGTGGAGGTTCCTACATGGGGAGTAGTGATTTGTGCATTTGTACATTAACGTTCACATAAATTTCGCATACAATAGGCCCCAATAAAAAGCACTTTTTTTAATTTCAATTTTTTGAACATTTTGTATCCTTTTCCCAGTAGCCCTGTCTGTTGGCTTTGCAATGCATCTAGTTTCACCTAAAAATCATTTTTGTAGCCCAAGTTATGACTAAAACACTAAAGGTATGCTGGAAAGTACCTCAAAATGCACCATAGTCAATTCCGTTGAGCTTTTGGCCACTTTCTTGCAAGAAATTTGGAATGGTTCCAACATAAAAGTTGTAGCTAATTCACTTAGCTTTCTAAAAATATTTGAGTCACTTTGGGGAGGTTCTTACAGTAGGAGTTGTGATCGTGCATTTATACATTAACGTTCGTATAAAGTTCACATCTAATTAGCCCCTAATAAAAAGCACTTTTTGAAAAAAAATTTTCATTTTCTAGTAGCCCTATGTGTTAGCTTTCCAACGCATCTTGTTTCACTTTAAAATCATTATTTTAGCCCAAGATATGATCAAAATACTATAGGTATGCCGAAAACTACATTACAATGCACCACTGTCACTTCCTTTGAGCTTTTGGAACCTTTCTTGCAAGAACTTTGGAATAGTTCTATCATAAAATTTGTAGCTAACTCACTTACCTTTCCAAAAACAAAAGATTCACTTCGTGGAGGTTCCTACTTGGGGAGTAGTGATTTGTGCATTTGTACATTAACGTTCACATAAATTTCGCATACAATAGGCCCCAATAAAAAGCACTTTTTAAAATTTCAAATTTTTGAACATCTTGTATCCTTTCCAGCAGCTCTGTGTGTTAGCTTTGCAATGCATCTAGTTTCACCTAAAAATCATTTTTGTAGCCCAAGTTATGACTAAAATACTAAAGATATGCTGGAAAGTACCTCAAAATGCACCACAGTCACTTCCGTTGAGCTTTTGGCCACTTTCTTGCAAGAAATTTGGAACGGTTCCAACATAAAATTTGTAGCTAATTAACTTAGCTTTCTAAAAATATTTGAGACACTTTGGGGAGGTTCCTACAATAGGAGTTGTGATCGTGCATTTATACATTAACGTTCGTATAAAGTTCACATCTAATTAGCCCCAAATAAAAAGCACTTTTTGAAATTTTCTTTTCATTTTCTAGTAGCCCTATATGTTAGCTTTCCAACGCATCTTGTTTTACTTTAAAATCATTTTTTTAGCAAAGATATGATCAAAATACTATAGGTATGCCAAAAACTACCTTACAATGCACCACTGTCACTTCCTTTGAGCTTTTGGAACCTTTCTTGCAAGAACTTTGGAATAGTTCTATCACAAAAGCTGTAGCTAACTCACTTACCTTTCCAAAAACAAAAGATTCACTTCGTGGAGGTTCCTACATGGGGAGTAGTGATTTGTGCATTTGTACATTAACGTTCACATAAATTTCGCATACAATAGGCCCCAATAAAAAGCACTTTTTTAAATTTCAAATTTTTTAAGATTTTGTATCCTTTTGCAGTAGCCCTGTGTGTTAGCTTTGCAATGCATCTAGTTTCACCTAAAAATCATTTTTGTAGCCCAAGTTATGACTAAAATACTAAAGGTATGCTGGAAAGTACCTCAAAATGCACCAAAGTCACTTCCGTTGAGCATTTCGCCACTTTCTTGCAAGAAATTTGGAATGGTTCCAACACAAAATTTGTAGCTAATTCACTTAGCTTTCTAAAAATATTTGAGTCACTTTGGGGAGGTTCCTACAGTAGGAGTTGTGATCGTGCATTTATACATTAACGTTCGTATAAATTTCACATCTAATTGGCCCCAAATAAAAAGCACTTTTTGAAATTTTCTTTACATTTTCTAGTAGCCCTATGTGTTAGCTTTCCAACGCATCTTGTTTCACTTTAAAATCATTTTTTTAGCCCAAGATATGATCAAAATACTATAGGTATGCCGAAAACTACCTTACAATGCACCACTGTCACTTCCTTTGAGCTTTTGGAACCTTTCTTGCAAGAACTTTGGAATAGTTCTATCACAAAAGTTGTAGCTAACCCACTTACCTTTTCAAAAACAAAAGATTCACTTCGTGGAGGTTCCTACATGGGGAGTAGTGATTTGTGCATCTGTACATTAACGTTCACATGAATTTCGCATACAATAGGCCCCAATAAAAAGCAATTTTTTAAATTTCAATTTTTTGAACATTTTGTATCCTTTCCCAGTAGCCCTGTCTGTTGGCTTTCCAATGCATCTAGTTTCACCTAAAAATCATTTTTGTAGCCCAAGTTATGACTAAAACACTAAAGGTATGCTGGAAAGTACCTCAAAATGCACCATAGTCAATTCCGTTGAGCTTTTGGCCACTTTCTTGCAAGAAATTTGGAATGGTTCCAACATAAAAGTTGTAGCTAATTCACTTAGCTTTCTAAAAATATTTGAGTCACTTTGGGGAGGTTCTTACAGTAGGAGTTGTGATCGTGCATTTATACATTAACGTTCGTATAAAGTTCACATCTAATTAGCCCCTAATAAAAAGCACTTTTTGAAATTTTTTTTTCATTTTCTAGTAGCCCTATGTGTTAGCTTTCCAACGCATCTTGTTTCACTTTAAAATCATTATTTTAGCCCAAGATATGATCAAAATACTATAGGTATGCCGAAAACTACATTACAATGCACCACTGTCACTTCCTTTGAGCTTTTGGAACCTTTCTTGCAAGAACTTTGGAATAGTTCTATCATAAAATTTGTAGCTAACTCACTTACCTTTCCAAAAACAAAAGATTCACTTCGTGGAGGTTCCTACTTGGGGAGTAGTGATTTGTGCATTTGTACATTAACGTTCACATAAATTTCGCATACAATAGGCCCCAATAAAAAGCACTTTTTAAAATTTCAAATTTTTGAACATCTTGTATCCTTTCCAGCAGCTCTGTGTGTTAGCTTTGCAATGCATCTAGTTTCACCTAAAAATCATTTTTGTAGCCCAAGTTATGACTAAAATACTAAAGATATGCTGGAAAGTACCTCAAAATGCACCACAGTCACTTCCGTTGAGCTTTTGGCCACTTTCTTGCAAGAAATTTGGAACGGTTCCAACATAAAATTTGTAGCTAATTAACTTAGCTTTCTAAAAATATTTGAGACACTTTGGGGAGGTTCCTACAATAGGAGTTGTGATCGTGCATTTATACATTAACGTTCGTATAAAGTTCACATCTAATTAGCCCCAAATAAAAAGCACTTTTTGAAATTTTCTTTTCATTTTCTAGTAGCCCTATATGTTAGCTTTCCAACGCATCTTGTTTTACTTTAAAATCATTTTTTTAGCAAAGATATGATCAAAATACTATAGGTATGCCAAAAACTACCTTACAATGCACCACTGTCACTTCCTTTGAGCTTTTGGAACCTTTCTTGCAAGAACTTTGGAATAGTTCTATCACAAAAGCTGTAGCTAACTCACTTACCTTTCCAAAAACAAAAGATTCACTTCGTGGAGGTTCCTACATGGGGAGTAGTGATTTGTGCATTTGTACATTAACGTTCACATAAATTTCGCATACAATAGGCCCCAATAAAAAGCACTTTTTTAAATTTCAAATTTTTTAAGATTTTGTATCCTTTTCCAGTAGCCCTGTGTGTTAGCTTTGCAATGCATCTAGTTTCACCTAAAAATCATTTTTGTAGCCCAAGTTATGACTAAAATACTAAAGGTATGCTGGAAAGTACCTCAAAATGCACCAAAGTCACTTCCGTTGAGCATTTCGCCACTTTCTTGCAAGAAATTTGGAATGGTTCCAACACAAAATTTGTAGCTAATTCACTTAGCTTTCTAAAAATATTTGAGTCACTTTGGGGAGGTTCCTACAGTAGGAGTTGTGATCGTGCATTTATACATTAACGTTCGTATAAATTTCACATCTAATTGGCCCCAAATAAAAAGCACTTTTTGAAATTTTCTTTACATTTTCTAGTAGCCCTATGTGTTAGCTTTCCAACGCATCTTGTTTCACTTTAAAATCATTTTTTTAGCCCAAGATATGATCAAAATACTATAGGTATGCCGAAAACTACCTTACAATGCACCACTGTCACTTCCTTTGAGCTTTTGGAACCTTTCTTGCAAGAACTTTGGAATAGTTCTATCACAAAAGTTGTAGCTAACCCACTTACCTTTTCAAAAACAAAAGATTCACTTCGTGGAGGTTCCTACATGGGGAGTAGTGATTTGTGCATCTGTACATTAACGTTCACATGAATTTCGCATACAATAGGCCCCAATAAAAAGCACTTTTTTAAATTTCAATTTTTTGAACATTTTGTATCCTTTCCCAGTAGCCCTGTCTGTTGGCTTTGCAATGCATCTAGTTTCACCTAAAAATCATTTTTGTAGCCCAAGTTATGACTAAAACACTAAAGGTATGCTGGAAAGTACCTCAAAATGCACCATAGTCACTTCCGTTGAGCTTTTGGCCACTTTCTTGCAAGAAATTTGGAATGGTTCCAACATAAAAGTTGTAGCTAATTCACGTAGCTTTCTACAGTAGGAGTTGTGATCGTGCATTTATACATTAACGTTCATATAAAGTTCACATCTAATTGGCCCCAAATAAAAAGCACTTTTTGAAATTTTCTTTTCATTTTCTAGTAGCCCTATGTGTTAGCTTTCCAACGCATCTTGTTTCACTTTAAAATCATTTTTTTAGCCCAAGATATGATCAAAATACTATAGGTATGCCGAAAACTACCTTACAATGCACCACTGTCAGTTCCTTTGAGCTTTTGGAACCTTTGTTGCAAGAACTTTGGAATAGTTCTATCACAAAAGTTGTAGCTAACTCACTTACCTTTCCAAAAACAAAAGATTCACTTCGTGGAGGTTCCTACATGGGGAGTAGTGATTTGTGCATTTGTACATTAACGTTCACATAAATTTCGCATACAATAGGCCCCAATAAAAAGCACTTTTTTAAATTTCAAATTTTTTAACATTTTGTATCCTTTTCCAGTAGCCCTGTCTGTTAGCTTTGCAATGCATCTAGTTTCACCTAAAAATCATTTTTGTAGCCCAAGTTATGACTAAAATACTAAAGGTATGCTGGAAAGTACCTGAAAATGCACCATAGTCACTTCCGTTGAGCTTTTGGCCACTTTATTGCAAGAAATTTGGAATGGTTCCAACATAAAAGTTGTAGCTAATTCACTTAGATTTCTAAAAATATTTGAGTCACTTTGGGGAGGTTCTTACAGTAGGATTTGTGATCGTGCATTTATACATTAACGTTCGTATAAAGTTCACATCTAATTAGCGCCTAATAAAAAGCACTTTTTGAAATTTTCTTTTCATTTTCTAGTATCCCTATGTGTTAGCTTTCCAACGCATCTTGTTTCACTTTAAAATCATTGTTTTAGCCCAAGATATGATCAAAATACTATAGGTATGCCGAAAACTACCTTACAATGCACCACTGTCACTTCCTTTGAGGTTTTGGAACCTTTCTTGCAAGAACTTTGGAATAGTTCTATCACAAAAGTTGTAGCTAACTCACTTACCTTTCCAAAAACAAAAGATTCACTTCGTGGAGGTTCCTACATGGGGAGTAGTGATTTGTGCATTTGTTCATTAACGTTCACATAAATTTCGCATACAATAGGCCCCAATAAAAAGCACTTTTTTAAATTTCAAATTTTTTAACATTTTGTATCCTTTTCCAGTAGCCCTGTCTGTTAGCTTTGCAATGCATCTAGTTTCACCTAAAAATCATTTTTGTAGCCCAAGATATGACTAAAATACTAAAGGTATGCTGGAAAGTACCTAAAAATGCACCATAGTCACTTCCGTTGAGCTTTTGGCCACATTATTGCAAGAAATTTGGAATGGTTCCAACACAAAAGTTGTAGCTAATTCATTTAGATTTCTAAAAATATTTGAGTCACTTCGGGGAGGTTCCTACAGTAGGAGTTGTGATCGTGCATTTATACATTAACGTTCGTATAAATTTCACATCTAATTAGCCCCAAATAAAAAGCACTTTTTGAAATTTTCTTTACATTTTCTAGTAGCCCTGTGTGTTAGCTTTCCAACGCATCTTGTTTCACTTTAAAATCATTTTTTTAGCCCAAGATATGATCAAAATACTATAGGTATGCCGAAAACTACCTTACAATGTACCACTGTCACTCCCTTTGAGCTTTTGGAACATTTCTTGCAAGAACTTTGGAATAGTTCTATGACAAAAGTTGTAGCTAACTTACTTACCTTTCCAAAAACAAAAGATTCACTTCGTGGAGGTTCCTACATGGGGAGTAGTGATTTGTGCATCTGTACATTAACGTTCACATAAATTTCGCATACAATAGGCCCCAATAAAAAGCACTTTTTAAAATTTCAAATTTTTGAACATCTTGTATCCTTTCCAGTAGCTCTGTGTGTTAGCTTTGCAATGCATCTAGTTTCACCTAAAAATCATTTTTGTAGCCCAAGTTATGACTAAAATACTAAAGGTATGCTGGAAAGTACCTCAAAATGCACCATAGTCACTTCCGTTGAGCTTTTGGCAACTTTCTTGCAAGAACTTTGGAATGGTTCCAACATAAAATTTGTAGCTAATTAACTTAGCTTTCTAAAAAATATTTGAGTCACTTTGGGGAGGTTCCTACAATAGGAGTTGTGATCGTGCATTTATACATTAACGTTCGTATAAAGTTCACATCTAATTAGCCCCAAATAAAAAGCACTTTTTGAAATTTTCTTTTCATTTTCTAGTAGCCCTATGTGTTAGCTTTCCAACGCATCTTGTTTCACTTTAAAATCATTTTTTTAGCCCAAGATATGATCGAAATACTATAGGTATGCCTAAAACTACCTTACAATGCACCACTGTCACTTCCTTTGAGCTTTTGGAACCTTTCTTGCAAGAACTTTGGAATAGTTCTATCACAAAAGTTGTAGCTAACTCACTTACCTTTCCAAAAACAAAAGATTCACTTCGTGGAGGTTCCTACATGGGGAGTAGTGATTTGTGCATTTGTTCATTAACGTTCACATAAATTTCGCATACAATAGGCCCCAATAAAAAGCACTTTTTAAAATTTCAAATTTTTTAAGATTTTGTATCCTTTTCCAGTAGCCCTGTCTGTTAGCTTTGCAATACATCTAGTTTCACCTAAAAATCATTTTTGTAGCCCAAGTTATAACTAAAATACTAAAGGTATGCTGGAAAGTAACTCAAAATGCACCATAGTCACTTCCGTTGAGCTTTTGGCCACTTTCTTGCAAGAAATTTGGAATGGTTCCAACACAAATGTTGTAGCTAATTCACTTAGCTTTCTAAAAATATTTGAGTCACTTTGGGGAGGTTCCTAGAGTAGGAGTTGTGATCGTGCATTTATACATTAACGTTCGTATAAATTTCACATCTAATTGGCCCCAAATAAAAAGCACTTTTTGAAATTTTCTTTACATTTTCTAGTAGCCCTGTGTGTTAGCTTTCCAACGCATCTTGTTTCACTTTAAAATCATTTTTTTAGCCCAAGATATGATCAAAATACTATAGGTATGCCGAAAACTACCTTACAATGTACCACTGTCACTCCCTTTGAGCTTTTGGAACATTTCTTGCAAGAACTTTGGAATAGTTCTATCACAAAAGTTGTAGCTAACTTACTTACCTTTCCAAAAACAAAAGATTCACTTCGTGGAGGTTCCTACATGGGGAGTAGTGATTTGTGCATCTGTACATTAACGTTCACATAAATTTCGCATACAATAGGCCCCAATAAAAAGCACTTTTTAAAATTTCAAATTTTTGAACATCTTGTATCCTTTCCAGTAGCTCTGTGTGTTAGCTTTGCAATGCATCTAGTTTCACCTAAAAATCATTTTTGTAGCCCAAGTTATGACTAAAATACTAAAGGTATGCTGGAAAGTACCTCAAAATGCACCATAGTCACTTCCGTTGAGCTTTTGGCAACTTTCTTGCAAGAACTTTGGAATGGTTCCAACATAAAATTTGTAGCTAATTAACTTAGCTTTCTAAAAAATATTTGAGTCACTTTGGGGAGGTTCCTACAATAGGAGTTGTGATCGTGCATTTATACATTAACGTTCGTATAAAGTTCACATCTAATTAGCCCCAAATAAAAAGCACTTTTTGAAATTTTCTTTTCATTTTCTAGTAGCCCTATGTGTTAGCTTTCCAACGCATCTTGTTTCACTTTAAAATCATTTTTTTAGCCCAAGATATGATCGAAATACTATAGGTATGCCTAAAACTACCTTACAATGCACCACTGTCACTTCCTTTGAGCTTTTGGAACCTTTCTTGCAAGAACTTTGGAATAGTTCTATCACAAAAGTTGTAGCTAACTCACTTACCTTTCCAAAAACAAAAGATTCACTTCGTGGAGGTTCCTACATGGGGAGTAGTGATTTGTGCATTTGTTCATTAACGTTCACATAAATTTCGCATACAATAGGCCCCAATAAAAAGCACTTTTTTAAATTTCAAATTTTTTAAGATTTTGTATCCTTTTCCAGTAGCCCTGTCTGTTAGCTTTGCAATACATCTAGTTTCACCTAAAAATCATTTTTGTAGCCCAAGTTATAACTAAAATACTAAAGGTATGCTGGAAAGTAACTCAAAATGCACCATAGTCACTTCCGTTGAGCTTTTGGCCACTTTCTTGCAAGAAATTTGGAATGGTTCCAACACAAATGTTGTAGCTAATTCACTTAGCTTTCTAAAAATATTTGAGTCACTTTGGGGAGGTTCCTAGAGTAGGAGTTGTGATCGTGCATTTATACATTAACGTTCGTATAAATTTCACATCTAATTGGCCCCAAATAAAAAGCACTTTTTGAAATTTTCTTTACATTTTCTAGTAGCCCTGTGTGTTAGCTTTCCAACGCATCTTGTTTCACTTTAAAATCATTTTTTTAGCCCAAGATATGATCAAAATACTATAGGTATGCCGAAAACTACCTTACAATGTACCACTGTCACTCCCTTTGAGCTTTTGGAACATTTCTTGCAAGAACTTTGGAATAGTTCTATCACAAAAGTTGTAGCTAACTTACTTACCTTTCCAAAAACAAAAGATTCACTTCGTGGAGGTTCCTACATGGGGAGTAGTGATTTGTGCATCTGTACATTAACGTTCACATAAATTTCGCATACAATAGGCCCCAATAAAAAGCACTTTTTAAAATTTCAAATTTTTGAACATCTTGTATCCTTTCCAGTAGCTCTGTGTGTTAGCTTTGCAATGCATCTAGTTTCACCTAAAAATCATTTTTGTAGCCCAAGTTATGACTAAAATACTAAAGGTATGCTGGAAAGTACCTCAAAATGCACCATAGTCACTTCCGTTGAGCTTTTGGCAACTTTCTTGCAAGAACTTTGGAATGGTTCCAACATAAAATTTGTAGCTAATTAACTTAGCTTTCTAAAAAATATTTGAGTCACTTTGGGGAGGTTCCTACAATAGGAGTTGTGATCGTGCATTTATACATTAACGTTCGTATAAAGTTCACATCTAATTAGCCCCAAATAAAAAGCACTTTTTGAAATTTTCTTTTCATTTTCTAGTAGCCCTATGTGTTAGCTTTCCAACGCATCTTGTTTCACTTTAAAATCATTTTTTTAGCCCAAGATATGATCGAAATACTATAGGTATGCCTAAAACTACCTTACAATGCACCACTGTCACTTCCTTTGAGCTTTTGGAACCTTTCTTGCAAGAACTTTGGAATAGTTCTATCACAAAAGTTGTAGCTAACTCACTTACCTTTCCAAAAACAAAAGATTCACTTCGTGGAGGTTCCTACATGGGGAGTAGTGATTTGTGCATTTGTTCATTAACGTTCACATAAATTTCGCATACAATAGGCCCCAATAAAAAGCACTTTTTTAAATTTCAAATTTTTTAAGATTTTGTATCCTTTTCCAGTAGCCCTGTCTGTTAGCTTTGCAATACATCTAGTTTCACCTAAAAATCATTTTTGTAGCCCAAGTTATAACTAAAATACTAAAGGTATGCTGGAAAGTAACTCAAAATGCACCATAGTCACTTCCGTTGAGCTTTTGGCCACTTTCTTGCAAGAAATTTGGAATTATTCCAACACAAATGTTGTAGCTAATTCACTTAGCTTTCTAAAAATATTTGAGTCACTTTGGGGAGGTTCCTAGAGTAGGAGTTGTGATCGTGCATTTATACATTAACGTTCGTATAAATTTCACATCTAATTGGCCCCAAATAAAAAGCACTTTTTGAAATTTTCTTTACATTTTCTAGTAGCCCTGTGTGTTAGCTTTCCAACGCATCTTGTTTCACTTTAAAATCATTTTTTTAGCCCAAGATATGATCAAAATACTATAGGTATGCCGAAAACTACCTTACAATGTACCACTGTCACTCCCTTTGAGCTTTTGGAACATTTCTTGCAAGAACTTTGGAATAGTTCTATCACAAAAGTTGTAGCTAACTTACTTACCTTTCCAAAAACAAAAGATTCACTTCGTGGAGGTTCCTACATGGGGAGTAGTGATTTGTGCATCTGTACATTAACGTTCACATAAATTTCGCATACAATAGGCCCCAATAAAAAGCACTTTTTGAAATTTTCTTTTCATTTTCTAGTAGCCCTATGTGTTAGCTTTCCAACGCATCTTGTTTCACTTTAAAATCATTTTTTTAGCC
Organism: Ajuga chamaepitys; assembly: GCA_958295605.1. NCBI lineage: Eukaryota > Viridiplantae > Streptophyta > Magnoliopsida > Lamiales > Lamiaceae > Ajuga > Ajuga chamaepitys. The sequence goes on from OY282508.1 coordinate 308,384, forward strand.
CAAGATATGGTCGAAATACTATAGGTATGCCTAAAACTACCTTACAATGCACCACTGTCACTTCCTTTAAGCTTTTGGAACCTTTCTTGCAAGAACTTTGGAATAGTTCTATCACAAAAGTTGTAGCTAACTCACTTACCTTTCCAAAAACAAAAGATTCACTTCGTGGAGGTTCCTACATGGGGAGTAGTGATTTGTGCATTTGTTCATTAACGTTCACATAAATTTCGCATACAATAGGCCCCAATAAAAAGCACTTTTTTAAATTTCAAATTTTTTAAGATTTTGTATCCTTTTCCAGTAGCCCTGTCTGTTAGCTTTGCAATACATCTAGTTTCACCTAAAAATCATTTTTGTAGCCCAAGTTATAACTAAAATACTAAAGGTATGCTGGAAAGTAACTCAAAATGCACCATAGTCACTTCCGTTGAGCTTTTGGCCACTTTCTTGCAAGAAATTTGGAATGGTTCCAACACAAATGTTGTAGCTAATTCACTTAGCTTTCTAAAAATATTTGAGTCACTTTGGGGAGGTTCCTAGAGTAGGAGTTGTGATCGTGCATTTATACATTAACGTTCGTATAAATTTCACATCTAATTGGCCCCAAATAAAAAGCACTTTTTGAAATTTTCTTTTCATTTTCTAGTATCCCTATGTGTTAGCTTTCCAACGCATCATTTTTCACTTTAAAATCATTTTTTTAGCCCAAGATATGATCAAAATACTATAGGTATGCCGAAAACTACCTTACAATGCACCACTGTCACTTCCTTTGAGCTTTTGGAACCTTTCTTGCAAGAAATTTGGAATAGTGCTATCACAAAAGTTGTAGCTGACTCACTTACCTTTCCAAAAACAATAGATTCACTTCGTGGAGGTTCTTACATGGGGAGTAGTGATTTGTGCATTTGTACTTTAATGTTCACATAAATTTCGCATAAAATAGGCCCCAATAAAAAGCACTTTTTTAAATTTAAATTTTTGAACAATTTGTATACTTTTCCAGTAGCCATGTCTGTTAGCTTTGCAATGCATCTAGTTTCACCTAAAAATCATTTTTGTAGCCCAAGTTATGACTAAAATACTAAAGGTATGCTGGAAAGTACCTCAAAATGCACCATAGTCACTTCCGTTGAGCTTTTGGCCACTTTCTTGCAAGAAATTTGGAATGGTTTTCCAACATAAAAGTTGTATCTAATTCACTTAGCTTTCTAAAAATATTTGAGTCACTTTAGGGAGGTTCTTACAGTAGGAGTTGTGATCGTGCATTTATACATTAACGTTCGTATAAAGTTCACATCTAATTAGCCCCAAATAAAAAGCACTTTTTGAAATTTTCTTTTCATTTTCTAGTAGCCCTATGTGTTATCTTTCCAACGCATCTTGTTTCACTTTAAAATCATTTTTTTAGCCCAAGATATGATCAAAATACTATAGGTATGCCGAAAACTACCTTACAGTGCACCACTGTCACTTCCTTTGAGCTTTTGGAACCTTTCTTGCAAGAACTTTGGAATAGTTCTATCACAAAAGTTGTAGCTAACTCACTTACCTTTCCAAAAACAAAAGATTCACTTCGTGGAGGTTCTTACATGGGGAGTAGTGATTTGTGCATTTGTACATTAACGTTCATATAAATTTCGCATACAATAGGCCCCAATAAAAAGCACTTTTTGAAATTTCAACTTTTTGAACATTTTGTATCCTTTTCCAGTAGCCCTGTGTGTTAGCTTTGCAATGCATGTAGTTTCACCTAAAAATCATTTTTGTAGCCCAAGTTATGACTAAAATACTAAAGCTATGCTGGAAAGTACCTCAAAATGCACTATAGTCACTTCCGTTGAGCTTTTGGCCACTTTCTTGCAAGAAATTTGGAATGGTTCCAACATAAAAGTTGTAGCTAATTCACTTAGCTTTCTAAAAATATTTGAGTCACTTTGGGGAGGTTCATACAATAGGAGTTGTGATCGTGCATTTATACATTAACATTCGTATAAAGTTCACATCAAATTAGCCCCAAATAAAATGCACTTTTTGAAATTTTCTTTTCATTTTCTAGTAGCCCTATGTGTTAGCTTTCCAACGCATCTTTTTTCACTTTAAAATCATTTTTTTAGCCCAAAATATGATCAAAATACTATAGGTATGCCGAAAACTACCTTACAATGCACCACTGTCACTTCCTTTGAGCTTTTGGAACCTTTCTTGCAAGAACTTTGGAATAGTTCTATCACAAAAGTTGTAGCTAACTCACTTACCTTTCCAAAAACAAAAGATTCACTTCGTGGAGGTTCCTACATGGGGAGTAGTGATTTGTGCATTTGTACATTAACGTTCATATAAATTTCGCATACAATAGGCCACGATAAAAAGCACTTTTTGAAATGCACCATAGTCACTTCCGTTGAGCTTTTGGCCACTTTCTTGCAAGAAATTTGTAATGGTTTTAACATAAAAGTTGTAGCTAATTCACTTAGCTTTCTAAAAATATTTGAGTCACTTTGGGGAGGTTCCTACAGTAGGAGTTGTGATCGTGCATTTATACATTAACGTTCGTATAAAGTTCACATCTAATTGGCCCCAAATAAAAAGCACTTTTTGAAATTTTCTTTTCATTTTCTAGTATCCCTATGTGTTATCTTTCCAACGCATCTTGTTTCACTTTAAAATCATTTTTTTAGCCCAAGATATGATCAAAATACTATAGGTATGCCGAAAACTACCTTACAATGCACCACTGTCACTTCCTTTGTGCTTTTGGAACCTTTCTTGCAAGAACTTTGGAATAGTTCTATCACAAAAGTTGTGGCTAACTCACTTATCTTTCCAAAAACAAAAGATTCACTTCGTGGAGGTTCCTATTTGGGGAGTAGTGATTTGTGCATTTGTACATAACGTTCACATAAATTTCGCATACAATAGGCCCCAATAAAAAGCACTTTTTTAAATTTCAAATTTTTGAACATCTTGTATCCTTTTCCAGTAGCCCTGTGTGTTAGCTTTGCAATGCATCTAGTTTCACCTAAAAATCATTTTTGTAGCCCAAGTTATGACTAAAATACTACAGGTATGCTGGAAAGTACCTCAAAATGCACCATAGTCACTTCCGTTGAGCTTTTGGACACTTTCTTGCAAGAAATTTGGAATGGTTCCAACATAAAAGTTGTAGCTAATTCACTTAGCTTTCTAAAAATATTTGAGTCACTTTAGGGAGGTTCTTACAGTAGGAGTTGTGATCGTGCATTTATACATTAACGTTCGTATAAAGTTCACATCTAATTAGCCCCAAATAAAAAGCACTTTTTGAAATTTTCTTTTCATTTTCTAGTATCCCTATGTGTTAGCTTTCCAACGCATCTTGTTTCACTTTAAAATCATTTTTTTAGCCCAAGATATGATCAAAATACTATAGGTATGCCGAAAACTACCTTACAATGCACCACTGTCACTTCCTTTGAGCTTTTGGAACCTTTCTTGCAAGAACTTTGGAATAGTTCTATCACAAAAGTTGTAGCTAACTCACTTATCTTTCCAAAAACAAAAGATTCACTTCGTGGAGGTTCCTACATGGGGAGTAGTGATTTGTGCATTTGTACATAACGTTCACATAAATTTCGCATACAATAGGCCCCAATAAAAAGCACTTTTTTAAATTTCAAATTTTTTAACATATTGTATCCTTTTCCAGTAGCCCTGTGTGTTAGCTTTGCAATGCATCTAGTTTCACCTAAAAATCATTTTTGTAGCCCAAGTTATGACTAAAATACTAAAGGTATGCTGGAAAGTACCTCAAAATGCACCATAGTCACTTCCGTTGAGCTTTTGGCCACTTTCTTGCAAGAAATTTGGAATGGTTCCAACATAAAAGTTGTAGCTAATTCACTTAGCTTTCTAAAAATATTTGAGTCACTTTAGGGAGGTTCTTACAGTAGGAGTTGTGATCGTGCATTTATACATTAACGTTCGTATAAAGTTCACATCTAATTAGCCCCAAATAAAAAGCACTTTTTGAAATTTTCTTTTTATTTTCTAGTATCCCTATGTGTTAGCATTCCAACGCATCTTGTTTCACTTTAAAATCATTTTTTTAGCCCACGATATGATCAAAATACTATAGGTCTGCCGAAAACTACCTTACAATGCACCACTGTCACTTCCTTTGAGCTTTTGATACCTTTCTTGCAAGAACTTTGGAATAGTTCTATCACAAAAGTTGTAGCTAACTCACTTACCTATCCAAAAACAAAAGATTCACTTCGTGGAGGTTCCTACATGGGGAGTAGTGATTTGTGCATTTGTACATTAACGTTCATATAAATTTCGCATACAATAGGCCCCAATAAAAAGCACTTTTTGAAATTTCAACTTTTGAACATTTTGTATCCTTTTCCAGTAGCCCTGTGTGTTAGCTTTGCAATGCATCTAGTTTCACCTCAAAATCATTTTTGTAGCCCAAGTTATGACTAAAATACTAAAGGTATGCTGGAAAGTACCTCAAAATGCACCATAGTCACTTCCGTTGAGCTTTTGGCCACTTTATTGCAAGAAATTTGGAATGGTTCCAACATAAAAGTTGTAGCTAATTCACTTAGCTTTCTAAAAATATTTGAGTCACTTTGGGGAGATTCCTACAATAGGAGTTGTGATCGTGCATTTATACATTAACGTTCGTATAAAGTTCACATCTAATTAGCCCCAAATAAAAAGCACTTTTTGAAATTTTATTTTCATTTTCTAGTAGCCCTATGTGTTAGCTTTCCAACGCATCTTGTTTCATTTTAAAATCATTTTTTTAGCCCAAGATATGATCAAAATACTATAGGTATGCCGAAAACTACCTTACAGTGCACCACTGTCACTTCCTTTGAGCTTTTGGAACCTTTCTTGCAAGAACTTTGGAATAGTTCTATCACAAAAGTTGTAGCTAACTCACTTACCTTTCCAAAAACAAAAGATTCACTTCGTGGAGGTTCTTACATGGGGAGTAGTGATTTGTGCATTTGTACATTAACGTTCATATAAATTTCGCATACAATAGGCCCCAATAAAAAGCACTTTTTGAAATTTCAACTTTTTGAACATTTTGTATCCTTTTCCAGTAGCCCTGTGTGTTAGCTTTGCAATGCATGTAGTTTCACCTAAAAATCATTTTTGTAGCCCAAGTTATGACTAAAATACTAAAGCTATGCTGGAAAGTACCTCAAAATGCACTATAGTCACTTCCGTTGAGCTTTTGGCCACTTTCTTGCAAGAAATTTGGAATGGTTCCAACATAAAAGTTGTAGCTAATTCACTTAGCTTTCTAAAAATATTTGAGTCACTTTGGGGAGGTTCATACAATAGGAGTTGTGATCGTGCATTTATACATTAACATTCGTATAAAGTTCACATCAAATTAGCCCCAAATAAAATGCACTTTTTGAAATTTTCTTTTCATTTTCTAGTAGCCCTATGTGTTAGCTTTCCAACGCATCTTTTTTCACTTTAAAATCATTTTTTTAGCCCAAAATATGATCAAAATACTATAGGTATGCCGAAAACTACCTTACAATGCACCACTGTCACTTCCTTTGAGCTTTTGGAACCTTTCTTGCAAGAACTTTGGAATAGTTCTATCACAAAAGTTGTAGCTAACTCACTTACCTTTCCAAAAACAAAAGATTCACTTCGTGGAGGTTCCTACATGGGGAGTAGTGATTTGTGCATTTGTACATTAACGTTCATATAAATTTCGCATACAATAGGCCACGATAAAAAGCACTTTTTGAAATGCACCATAGTCACTTCCGTTGAGCTTTTGGCCACTTTCTTGCAAGAAATTTGTAATGGTTTTAACATAAAAGTTGTAGCTAATTCACTTAGCTTTCTAAAAATATTTGAGTCACTTTGGGGAGGTTCCTACAGTAGGAGTTGTGATCGTGCATTTATACATTAACGTTCGTATAAAGTTCACATCTAATTGGCCCCAAATAAAAAGCACTTTTTGAAATTTTCTTTTCATTTTCTAGTATCCCTATGTGTTATCTTTCCAACGCATCTTGTTTCACTTTAAAATCATTTTTTTAGCCCAAGATATGATCAAAATACTATAGGTATGCCGAAAACTACCTTACAATGCACCACTGTCACTTCCTTTGAGCTTTTGGAACCTTTCTTGCAAGAACTTTGGAATAGTTCTATCACAAAAGTTGTAGCTAACTCACTTATCTTTCCAAAAACAAAAGATTCACTTCGTGGAGGTTCCTATTTGGGGAGTAGTGATTTGTGCATTTGTACATAACGTTCACATAAATTTCGCATACAATAGGCCCCAATAAAAAGCACTTTTTTAAATTTCAAATTTTTGAACATCTTGTATCCTTTTCCAGTAGCCCTGTGTGTTAGCTTTGCAATGCATCTAGTTTCACCTAAAAATCATTTTTGTAGCCCAAGTTATGACTAAAATACTACAGGTATGCTGGAAAGTACCTCAAAATGCACCATAGTCACTTCCGTTGAGCTTTTGGACACTTTCTTGCAAGAAATTTGGAATGGTTCCAACATAAAAGTTGTAGCTAATTCACTTAGCTTTCTAAAAATATTTGAGTCACTTTAGGGAGGTTCTTACAGTAGGAGTTGTGATCGTGCATTTATACATTAACGTTCGTATAAAGTTCACATCTAATTAGCCCCAAATAAAAAGCACTTTTTGAAATTTTCTTTTCATTTTCTAGTATCCCTATGTGTTAGCTTTCCAACGCATCTTGTTTCACTTTAAAATCATTTTTTTAGCCCAAGATATGATCAAAATACTATAGGTATGCCGAAAACTACCTTACAATGCACCACTGTCACTTCCTTTGAGCTTTTGGAACCTTTCTTGCAAGAACTTTGGAATAGTTCTATCACAAAAGTTGTAGCTAACTCACTTATCTTTCCAAAAACAAAAGATTCACTTCGTGGAGGTTCCTACATGGGGAGTAGTGATTTGTGCATTTGTACATAACGTTCACATAAATTTCGCATACAATAGGCCCCAATAAAAAGCACTTTTTTAAATTTCAAATTTTTGAACATATTGTATCCTTTTCCAGTAGCCCTGTGTGTTAGCTTTGCAATGCATCTAGTTTCACCTAAAAATCATTTTTGTAGCCCAAGTTATGACTAAAATACTAAAGGTATGCTGGAAAGTACCTCAAAATGCACCATAGTCACTTCCGTTGAGCTTTTGGCCACTTTCTTGCAAGAAATTTGGAATGGTTCCAACATAAAAGTTGTAGCTAATTCACTTAGCTTTCTAAAAATATTTGAGTCACTTTAGGGAGGTTCTTACAGTAGGAGTTGTGATCGTGCATTTATACATTAACGTTCGTATAAAGTTCACATCTAATTAGCCCCAAATAAAAAGCACTTTTTGAAATTTTCTTTTTATTTTCTAGTATCCCTATGTGTTAGCATTCCAACGCATCTTGTTTCACTTTAAAATCATTTTTTTAGCCCACGATATGATCAAAATACTATAGGTCTGCCGAAAACTACCTTACAATGCACCACTGTCACTTCCTTTGAGCTTTTGATACCTTTCTTGCAAGAACTTTGGAATAGTTCTATCACAAAAGTTGTAGCTAACTCACTTACCTATCCAAAAACAAAAGATTCACTTCGTGGAGGTTCCTACATGGGGAGTAGTGATTTGTGCATTTGTACATTAACGTTCATATAAATTTCGCATACAATAGGCCCCAATAAAAAGCACTTTTTGAAATTTCAACTTTTGAACATTTTGTATCCTTTTCCAGTAGCCCTGTGTGTTAGCTTTGCAATGCATCTAGTTTCACCTCAAAATCATTTTTGTAGCCCAAGTTATGACTAAAATACTAAAGGTATGCTGGAAAGTACCTCAAAATGCACCATAGTCACTTCCGTTGAGCTTTTGGCCACTTTATTGCAAGAAATTTGGAATGGTTCCAACATAAAAGTTGTAGCTAATTCACTTAGCTTTCTAAAAATATTTGAGTCACTTTGGGGAGGTTCCTACAATAGGAGTTGTGATCGTGCATTTATACATTAACGTTCGTATAAAGTTCACATCTAATTAGCCCCAAATAAAAAGCACTTTTTGAAATTTTATTTTCATTTTCTAGTAGCCCTATGTGTTAGCTTTCCAACGCATCTTGTTTCATTTTAAAATCATTTTTTTAGCCCAAGATATGATCAAAATACTATAGGTATGCCGAAAACTACCTTACAATGCACCACTGTCACTTCCTTTGAGCTTTTGGAACCTTTCTTACAAGAACTTTTGAATAGTTCTATCACAAAAGTTGTAGCTAACTCACTTACCTTTCCAAAAACAAAAGATTCACTTCGTGGAGGTTCCTACATGGGGAGTAGTGATTTGTGCATTTGTACATTAACGTTCATATAAATTTCGCATACAATAGGCCACGATAAAAAGCACTTTTTTAAATATCAAAATTTTGAACATTTTGTATCCATTTCTAGTAGCCCTGTGTGTTAGCTTTGCAATGCATCTAGTTTCACCTAAAAATCATTTTTGTAGCCCAAGTTATGACTAAAATACTAAAGGTATGCTGGAAAGTACCTCAAAATGCACCATAGTCACTTCCGTTGAGCTTTTGGCAACTTTCTTGCAAGAAATTTGGAATGGTTCCAACATAAAAGTTGTAGCTAATTCACTTAGCTTTCTAAAAATATTTGATTCACTTTGCGGAGGTTCCTACAGTAGGAGTTGTGATCGTACATTTATACATTAACGTTCGTATAAAGTTCACATCTAATTGGCCCCAAATAAAAAAGCACTTTTTGAAATTTTCTTTTCATTTTCTAGTAGCGCTATTTGTAAGCTTTCCAACGCATCATGTTTCACTTTAAAATCATTTTTTTAGCCCAAGATATGATCAAAATACTATAGGTATGCCGAAAACTACCTTACCGTGCACCACTGTCACTTCCTTTGAGCTTTTGGAACCTTTCTTGCAAGAACTTTGGAATAGTTCTATCACAAAATTTGTAGCTAACTCACTTACCTTTCCAAAAACGAAAGATTCACTTCGTGGAGGTTCCTACATGGGGAGTAGTGATTTGTGCATTTGTACATTAACGTTCATATAAATTTCGCATACAATAGGCCCCAATAAAAAGCACTTTTTGAAATTTCAACTTTTGAACATTTTGTATCCTTTTCCAGTAGCCCTGTGTGTTAGCTTTGCAATGCATCTAGTTTCACCTAAAAATCATTTTTGTAGCCCAAGTTATGACTAAAATACTAAAGGTATGCTGGAAAGTACCTCAAAATGCACCATAATCACTTCCGTTGAGCTTTTGGCCACTTTATTGCAAGAAATTTGGAATGGTTCCAACATAAAAGTTGTAGCTAATTCACTTAGCTTTCTAAAAATATTTGAGTCACTTTGGGGAGGTTCCTACAATAGGAGTTGTGATCGTGCATTTATACATTAACGTTCGTATAAAGTTCACATCTAATTAGCCCCAAATAAAAAGCACTTTTTGAAATTTTATTTTCATTTTCTAGTAGCCCTATGTGTTAGCTTTCTAACGCATCTTGTTTCATTTTAAAATCATTTTTTTAGCCCAAGATATGATCAAAATACTATAGGTATGCCGAAAACTACCTTACAATGCACCACTGTCACTTCCTTTGAGCTTTTGGAACCTTTCTTACAAGAACTTTTGAATAGTTCTATCACAAAAGTTGTAGCTAACTCATTTACCTTTCCAAAAACAAAAGATTCACTTCGTGGAGGTTCCTACATGGGGAGTAGTGATTTGTGCATTTGTACATTAACGTTCATATAAATTTCGCATACAATAGGCCACGATAAAAAGCACTTTTTTAAATATCAAAATTTTGAACATTTTGTATCCATTTCTAGTAGCCCTGTGTGTTAGCTTTGCAATGCATCTAGTTTCACCTAAAAATCATTTTTGTAGCCCAAGTTATGACTAAAATACTAAAGGTATGCTGGAAAGTACCTCAAAATGCACCATAGTCACTTCCGTTGAGCTTTTGGCAACTTTCTTGCAAGAAATTTGGAATGGTTCCAACATAAAAGTTGTAGCTAATTCACTTAGCTTTCTAAAAATATTTGATTCACTTTGCGGAGGTTCCTACAGTAGGAGTTGTGATCGTGCATTTATACATTAACGTTCGTATAAAGTTCACATCTAATTGGCCCCAAATAAAAAAGCACTTTTTGAAATTTTCTTTTCATTTTCTAGTAGCGCTATTTGTAAGCTTTCCAACGCATCATGTTTCACTTTAAAATCATTTTTTTAGCCCAAGATATGATCAAAATACTATAGGTATGCCGAAAACTACCTTACAGTGCACCACTGTCACTTCCTTTGAGCTTTTGGAACCTTTCTTGCAAGAACTTTGGAATAGTTCTATCACAAAATTTGTAGCTAACTCACTTACCTTTCCAAAAACGAAAGATTCACTTCGTGGAGGTTCCTACATGGGGAGTAGTGATTTGTGCATTTGTACATTAACGTTCACATAAATTTCGCATACAATAGGCCCCAATAAAAAGCACTTTTTAAAATTTCAAATTTTTGAACATCTTGTATCCTTTCCAGTAGCTCTGTGTGTTAGCTTTGCAATGCATCTAGTTTCACCTAAAAATCATTTTTGTAGCCCAAGTTATGACTAAAATACTAAAGGTATGCTGGAAAGTACCTCAAAATGCACCATAGTCACTTCCGTTGAGCTTTTGGCCACTTTCTTGCAAGAAATTTGGAATGGTTCCAACAAAAAATTTGTAGCTAATTCACTTAGCTTTCTAAAAATATTTGAGTCACTTTGGGGAGGTTCCTACAATAGGAGTTGTGATCGTGCATTTATACATTAACGTTCGTATAAAGTTCACATCTAATTAGCCCCAAATAAAAAGCACTTTTTGAAATTTTATTTTCATTTTCTAGTAGCCCTATGTGTTAGCTTTCCAACGCATCTTGTTTCATTTTAAAATCATTTTTTTAGCCCAAGATATGATCAAAATACTATAGGTATGCCGAAAACTACCTTACAATGCACCACTGTCACTTCCTTTGAGCTTTTGGAACCTTTCTTACAAGAACTTTTGAATAGTTCTATCACAAAAGTTGTAGCTAACTCATTTACCTTTCCAAAAACAAAAGATTCACTTCGTGGAGGTTCCTACATGGGGAGTAGTGATTTGTGCATTTGTACATTAACGTTCATATAAATTTCGCATACAATAGGCCACGATAAAAAGCACTTTTTTAAATATCAAAATTTTGAACATTTTGTATCCATTTCTAGTAGCCCTGTGTGTTAGCTTTGCAATGCATCTAGTTTCACCTAAAAATCATTTTTGTAGCCCAAGTTATGACTAAAATACTAAAGGTATGCTGGAAAGTACCTCAAAATGCACCATAGTCACTTCCGTTGAGCTTTTGGCAAGTTTCTTGCAAGAAATTTGGAATGGTTCCAACATAAAAGTTGTAGCTAATTCACTTAGCTTTCTAAAAATATTTGATTCACTTTGCGGAGGTTCCTACAGTAGGAGTTGTGATCGTGCATTTATACATTAACGTTCGTATAAAGTTCACATCTAATTGGCCCCAAATAAAAAAGCACTTTTTGAAATTTTCTTTTCATTTTCTAGTAGCGCTATTTGTAAGCTTTCCAACGCATCATGTTTCACTTTAAAATCATTTTTTTAGCCCAAGATATGATCAAAATACTATAGGTATGCCGAAAACTACCTTACAGTGCACCACTGTCACTTCCTTTGAGCTTTTGGAACCTTTCTTGCAAGAACTTTGGAATAGTTCTATCACAAAATTTGTAGCTAACTCACTTACCTTTCCAAAAACGAAAGATTCACTTCGTGGAGGTTCCTACATGGGGAGTAGTGATTTGTGCATTTGTACATTAACGTTCACATAAATTTCGCATACAATAGGCCCCAATAAAAAGCACTTTTTAAAATTTCAAATTTTTGAACATCTTGTATCCTTTCCAGTAGCTCTGTGTGTTAGCTTTGCAATGCATCTAGTTTCACCTAAAAATCATTTTTGTAGCCCAAGTTATGACTAAAATACTAAAGGTATGCTGGAAAGTACCTCAAAATGCACCATAGTCACTTCCGTTGAGCTTTTGGCCACTTTCTTGCAAGAAATTTGGAATGGTTCCAACAAAAAATTTGTAGCTAATTAACTTAGCTTTCTAAAAATATTTGAGTCACTTTGGGGAGGTTCCTACAATAGGAGTTGTGATCGTGCATTTATACATTAACGTTCGTATAAAGTTCACATCTAATTAGCCCCAAATAAAAAGCACTTTTTGAAATTTTCTTTTCATTTTCTAGTAGCCCTATGTGTTAGCTTTCCAACACATCTTGTTTCACTTTAAAATCATTTTTTTAGCCCAAGATATGATCAAAATACTATAGGTATGCCGAAAACTACCTTACAATGCACCACTGTCACTTCCTTTGAGCTTTTGGAACCTTTCTTGCAAGAACTTTGGAATAGTTCTATCACAAAAGTTGTAGCTAACTCACTTACCTTTCCAAAATCAAAAGATTCACTTCATGGAGGTTCCTACATGGGGAGTACTGATTTGTGCATTTGTTCATTAACGTTCACATAAATTTCGCATACAATAGGCCCCAATAAAAAGCACTTTTTTAAATTTCAAATTTTTTAACATTTTGTATCCTTTTCCAGTAGCCCTGTCTGTTAGCTTTGCAATGCATCTAGTTTCACCTAAAAATCATTTTTGTAGCCCAAGTTATGACTAAAATACTAAAGGTATGCTGGAAAGTACCTCAAAATGCACCATAGTCACTTCCGTTGAGCTTTTGGCCACTTTCTTGCAAGAAATTTGGAATGGTTCCAACATAAAAGTTGTAGCTAATTCACTTACCTTTCTAAAAATATTTGAGTCACTTTGGGGAGGTTCCTACAGTAGGAGTTGTGATCGTGCATTTATACATTAACGTTCGTATATATTTCACATCTAATTAGCCCCAAATAAAAATCACTTTTTGAAATTTTCTTTACATTTTCTAGTAGCCCTATGTGTTAGCTTTCCAACGCATCTTGTTTCACTTTAAAATCATTTTTTTAGCCCAAGATATGATCAAAATACTATAGGTATGCCGAAAACTACCTTATAATATACCACTGTCACTTCCTTTGAGCTTTTGGAACCTTTCTTGCAAGAACTTTGGAATAGTTCTATCACAAAAGTTGTAGCTAACTCACTTACCTTTCCAAAAACAAAAGATTCACTTCGTGGAGGTTCCTACATGGGGAGTAGTGATTTGTGTATCTGTACATTAACGTTCACATAAATTTCGCATACAATAGGCCCCAATAAAAAGCACTTTTTAAAATTTCAAATTTTTGAATATCTTGTATCCTTTTCCAGTAGCCCTGTCTGTTAGCTTTGCAATGCATCTAGATTCACCTAAAAATCATTTTTGTAGCCCAAGTTATAACTAAAATACTAAAGGTATGCTGGAAAGTACCTCAAAATGCACCATAGTCACTTCCGTTGAGCTTTTGGCCACTTTCTTGCAAGAAATTTGGAATGGTTCCAACATAAAAGTTGTAGCTAATTCACTTAGCTTTCTAAAAATATTTGAGTCACTTTGGGGAGGTTCCTACAGTAGGAGTTGTGATCGTGCATTTATACATTAATGTTCATATAAATTTCACATCTAATTGGCCCCAAATAAAAAGCACCTTTTGAAATTTTCTTTTCATTTTCTAGTATCCCTATGTGTTAGCTTTCCAACGCATCATTTTTCACTTTAAAATCATTTTTTTAGCCCAAGATATGATCAAAATACTATAGGTATGCCGAAAACTACCTTACAATGCACCACTGTCACTTCCTTTGAGCTTTTGGAACCTTTCTTGCAAGAAATTTGGAATAGTGCTATCACAAAAGTTGTAGCTGACTCACTTACCTTTCCAAAAACAATAGATTCACTTCGTGGAGGTTCTTACATGGGGAGTAGTGATTTGTGCATTTGTACTTTAATGTTCACATAAATTTCGCATAAAATAGGCCCCAACAAAAAGCACTTTTTTAAATTTAAATTTTTGTACATTTTGTATACTTTTCCAGTAGCCATGTCTGTTAGCTTTGCAATGCATCTAGTTTCACCTAAAAATCATTTTTGTAGCCCAAGTTATGACTAAAATACTAAAGGTATGCTGGAAAGTACCTCAAAATGCACCATAGTCACTTCCGTTGAGCTTTTGGCCACTTTCTTGCAAGAAATTTGGAATGGTTTTCCAACATAAAAGTTGTAGCTAATTCACTTAGCTTTATAAAAATATTTGAGTCACTTTAGGGAGGTTCTTACAGTAGGAGTTGTGATCGTGCATTTATACATTAACGTTCGTATAAAGTTCACATCTAATTAGCCCCAAATAAAAAGCACTTTTTGAAATTTTCTTTTCATTTTCTAGTAGCCCTATGTGTTATCTTTCCAACGCATCTTGTTTCACTTTAAAATCATTTTTTTAGCCCAAGATATGATCAAAATACTATAGGTATGCCGAAAACTACCTTACAATGCACCACTGTCACTTCCTTTGAGCTTTTGGAACCTTTCTTGCAAGAACTTTGGAATAGTTCTATCACAAAAGTTGTAGCTAACTCACTTACCTTTCCAAAAACAAAAGATTCACTTCGTGGAGGTTCCTACATGGGGAATAGTGATTTGTGCATTTGTACATTAACGTTCATATAAATTTCGCATACAATAGGCCCCAATAAAAAGCACTTTTTGAAATTTCAACTTTTTGAACATTTTGTATCCTTTTCCAGTAGCCCTGTGTGTTAGCTTTGCAATGCATGTAGTTTCACCTAAAAATCATTTTTGTAGCCCAAGTTATGACTAAAATACTAAAGTTATGCTGGAAAGTACCTCAAAATGCACTATAGTCACTTCCGTTGAGCTTTTGGCCACTTTCTTGCAACAAATTTGGAATGGTTCCAACATAAACGTTGTAGCTAATTCACTTAGCTTTCTAAAAATATTTGAGTCACTTTGGGGAGGTTCATACAATAGGAGTTGTGATCGTGCATTTATACATTAACGTTCGTATAAAGTTCACATCAAATTAGCCCCAAATAAAATGCACTTTTTGAAATTTTCTTTTCATTTTCTAGTAGCCCTATGTGTTAGCTTTCCAACGCATCTTTTTTCACTTTAAAATCATTTTTTTAGCCCAAAATATGAT
Organism: Ajuga chamaepitys; assembly: GCA_958295605.1. NCBI lineage: Eukaryota > Viridiplantae > Streptophyta > Magnoliopsida > Lamiales > Lamiaceae > Ajuga > Ajuga chamaepitys. The sequence goes on from OY282508.1 coordinate 323,639, forward strand.
CAAAATACTATAGGTATGCCGAAAACTACCTTACAATGCACCACTGTCACTTCCTTTGAGCTTTTGGAACCTTTCTTGCAAGAACTTTGGAATAGTTCTATCACAAAAGTTGTAGATAACTCACTTACCTTTCCAAAAACAAAAGATTCACTTCGTGGAGGTTCCTACATGGGGAGTAGTGATTTGTGCATTTGTACATTAACGTTCATATAAATTTCGCATACAATAGGCCACGATAAAAAGCACTTTTTGAAATGCACCATAGTCACTTCCGTTGAGCTTTTGGCCACTTTCTTGCAAGAAATTTTGAATGGTTTTAACATAAAAGTTGTAGCTAATTCACTTAGCTTTCTAAAAATATTTGAGTCACTTTGGGGAGGTTCCTACAGTAGGAGTTGTGATCGTGCATTTATACATTAACGTTCGTATAAAGTTCACATCTAATTGGCCCCAAATAAAAAAGCACTTTTTGAAATTTTCTTTTCATTTTCTAGTATCCCTATGTGTTATCTTTCCAACGCATCTTGTTTCACTTTAAAATCATTTTTTTAGCCCAAGATATGATCAAAATACTATAGGTATGCCGAAAACTACCTTACAATGCACCACTGTCACTTCCTTTGAGCTTTTGGAACCTTTCTTGCAAGAACTTTGGAATAGTTCTATCACAAAAGTTGTAGATAACTCACTTACCTTTCCAAAAACAAAAGATTCACTTCGTGGAGGTTCCTACATGGGGAGTAGTGATTTGTGCATTTGTACATTAACGTTCATATAAATTTCGCATACAATAGGCCACGATAAAAAGCACTTTTTGAAATGCACCATAGTCACTTCCGTTGAGCTTTTGGCCACTTTCTTGCAAGAAATTTGGAATGGTTTTAACATAAAAGTTGTAGCTAATTCACTTAGCTTTCTAAAAATATTTGAGTCACTTTGGGGAGGTTCCTACAGTAGGAGTTGTGATCGTGCATTTATACATTAACGTTCGTATAAAGTTCACATCTAATTGGCCCCAAATAAAAAAGCACTTTTTGAAATTTTCTTTTCATTTTCTAGTATCCCTATGTGTTATCTTTCCAACGCATCTTGTTTCACTTTAAAATCATTTTTTTAACCCAAGATATGATCAAAATACTATAGGTATGCCGAAAACTACCTTACAATGCACCACTGTCACTTCCTTTGAGCTTTTGGAACCTTTCTTGCAAGAACTTTGGAATAGTTCTATCACAAAAGTTGTAGCTAACTCACTTATCTTTCCAAAAACAAAAGATTCACTTCGTGGAGGTTCCTATTTGGGGAGTAGTGATTTGTGCATTTGTACATAACGTTCACATAAATTTCGCATACAATAGGCCCCAATAAAAAGCACTTTTTTAAATTTCAACTTTTTGAACATCTTGTATCCTTTTCCAGTAGCCCTGTGTGTTAGCTTTGCAATGCATCTAGTTTCACCTAAAAATCATTTTTGTAGCCCAAGTTATGACTAAAATACTACAGGTATGCTGGAAAGTACCTCAAAATGCACCATAGTCACTTCCGTTGAGCTTTTGGACACTTTCTTGCAAGAAATTTGGAATGGTTCCAACATAAAAGTTGTAGCTAATTCACTTAGCTTTCTAAAAGTATTTGAGTCACTTTAGGGAGGTTCTTACAGTAGGAGTTGTGATCGTGCATTTATACATTAACGTTCGTATAAAGTTCACATCTAATTAGCCCCAAATAAAAAGCACTTTTTGAAATTTTCTTTTCATTTTCTAGTATCCCTATGTGTTAGCTTTCCAACGCATCTTGTTTCACTTTAAAATCATTTTTTTAGCCCAAGATATGATCAAAATACTATAGGTATGCCGAAAACTACCTTACAATGCACCACTGTCACTTCCTTTGAGCTTTTGGAACCTTTCTTGCAAGAACTTTGGAATAGTTCTATCACAAAAGTTGTAGCTAACTCACTTATCTTTCCAAAAACAAAAGATTCACTTCGTGGAGGTTCCTACATGGGGAGTAGTGATTTGTGCATTTGTACATAACGTTCACATAAATTTCGCATACAATAGGCCCCAATAAAAAGCACTTTTTTAAATTTCAAATTTTTGAACATATTGTATCCTTTTCCAGTAGCCCTGTGTGTTAGCTTTGCAATGCATCTAGTTTCACCTAAAAATCATTTTTGTACTCCATGTTATGACTAAAATACTAAAGGTATGCTGGAAAGTACCTCAAAATGCACCATAGTCACTTCCGTTGAGCTTTTGGCCACTTTCTTGCAAGAAATTTGGAATGGTTCCAACATAAAAGTTGTAGCTAATTCACTTAGCTTTCTAAAAATATTTGAGTCACTTTAGGGAGGTTCTTACAGTAGGAGTTGTGATCGTGCATTTATACATTAACGTTCGTATAAAGTTCACATCTAATTAGCCCCAAATAAAAAGCACTTTTTGAAATTTTCTTTTCATTTTCTAGTATCCCTATGTGTTAGCATTCCAACGCATCTTGTTTCACTTTAAAATCATTTTTTTAGCCCACGATATGATCAAAATACTGTAGGTCTGCCGAAAACTACCTTACAATGCACCACTGTCACTTCCTTTGAGCTTTTGGAACCTTTCTTGCAAGAACTTTGGAATAGTTCTATCACAAAAGTTGTAGATAACTCACTTACCTTTCCAAAAACAAAAGATTCACTTCGTGGAGGTTCCTACATGGGGAGTAGTGATTTGTGCATTTGTACATTAACGTTCATATAAATTTCGCATACAATAGGCCACGATAAAAAGCACTTTTTGAAATGCACCATAGTCACTTCCGTTGAGCTTTTGGCCACTTTCTTGCAAGAAATTTGGAATGGTTTTAACATAAAAGTTGTAGCTAATTCACTTAGCTTTCTAAAAATATTTGAGTCACTTTGGGGAGGTTCCTACAGTAGGAGTTGTGATCGTGCATTTATACATTAACGTTCGTATAAAGTTCACATCTAATTGGCCCCAAATAAAAAAGCACTTTTTGAAATTTTCTTTTCATTTTCTAGTATCCCTATGTGTTATCTTTCCAACGCATCTTGTTTCACTTTAAAATCATTTTTTTAGCCCAAGATATGATCAAAATACTATAGGTATGCCGAAAACTACCTTACAATGCACCACTGTCACTTCCTTTGAGCTTTTGGAACCTTTCTTGCAAGAACTTTGGAATAGTTCTATCACAAAAGTTGTAGATAACTCACTTACCTTTCCAAAAACAAAAGATTCACTTCGTGGAGGTTCCTACATGGGGAGTAGTGATTTGTGCATTTGTACATTAACGTTCATATAAATTTCGCATACAATAGGCCACGATAAAAAGCACTTTTTGAAATGCACCATAGTCACTTCCGTTGAGCTTTTGGCCACTTTCTTGCAAGAAATTTGGAATGGTTTTAACATAGAAGTTGTAGCTAATTCACTTAGCTTTCTAAAAATATTTGAGTCACTTTGGGGAGGTTCCTACAGTAGGAGTTGTGATCGTGCATTTATACATTAACGTTCGTATAAAGTTCACATCTAATTGGCCCCAAATAAAAAAGCACTTTTTGAAATTTTCTTTTCATTTTCTAGTATCCCTATGTGTTATCTTTCCAACGCATCTTGTTTCACTTTAAAATCTTTTTTTTAGCCCAAGATATGATCAAAATACTATAGGTATGCCGAAAACTACCTTACAATGCACCACTGTCACTTCCTTTGAGCTTTTGGAACCTTTCTTGCAAGAACTTTGGAATAGTTCTATCACAAAAGTTGTAGCTAACTCACTTATATTTCCAAAAACAAAAGATTCACTTCGTGGAGGTTCCTATTTGGGGAGTAGTGATTTGTGCATTTGTACATAACGTTCACATAAATTTCGCATACAATAGGCCCCAATAAAAAACACTTTTTTAAATTTCAAATTTGTGAACATCTTGTATCCTTTTCCAGTAGCCCTGTGTGTTAGCTTTGCAATGCATCTAGTTTCACCTAAAAATCATTTTTGTAGCCCAAGTTATGACTAAAATACTACAGGTATGCTGGAAAGTACCTCAAAATGCACCATAGTCACTTCCGTTGAGCTTTTGGACACTTTCTTGCAAGAAATTTGGAATGGTTCCAACATAAAAGTTGTAGCTAATTCACTTAGCTTTCTAAAAATATTTGAGTCACTTTAGGGAGGTTCTTACAGTAGGAGTTGTGATCGTGCATTTATACATTAACGTTCGTATAAAGTTCACATCTAATTAGCCCCAAATAAAAAGCACTTTTTGAAATTTTCTTTTCATTTTCTAGTATCCCTATGTGTTAGCTTTCCAACGCATCTTGTTTCACTTTAAAATCATTTTTTTAGCCCAAGATATGATCAAAATACTATAGGTATGCCGAAAACTACCTTACAATGCACCACTGTCACTTCCTTTGAGCTTTTGGAACCTTTCTTGCAAGAACTTTGGAATAGTTCTATCACAAAAGTTGTAGCTAACTCACTTATCTTTCCAAAAACAAAAGATTCACTTCGTGGAGGTTCCTACATGGTGAGTAGTGATTTGTGCATTTGTACATAACGTTCACATAAATTTCGCATACAATAGGCCCCAATAAAAAGCACTTTTTTAAATTTCAAATTTTTGAACATATTGTATCCTTTTCCAGTAGCCCTGTGTGTTAGCTTTGCAATGCATATAGTTTCACCTAAAAATCATTTTTGTACTCCAAGTTATGACTAAAATACTAAAGGTATGCTGGAAAGTACCTCAAAATGCACCATAGTCACTTCCGTTGAGCTTTTGGCCACTTTCTTGCAAGAAATTTGGAATGGTTCCAACATAAAAGTTGTAGCTAATTCACTTAGCTTTCTAAAAATATTTGAGTCACTTTAGGGAGGTTCTTACAGTAGGAGTTGTGATCGTGCATTTATACATTAACGTTCGTATAAAGTTCACATCTAATTAGCCCCAAATAAAAAGCACTTTTTGAAATTTTCTTTTCATTTTCTAGTATCCCTATGTGTTAGCATTCCAACGCATCTTGTTTCACTTTAAAATCATTTTTTTAGCCCACGATATGATCAAAATACTATAGGTCTGCCGAAAACTACCTTACAATGCACCACTGTCACTTCCTTTGAGCTTTTGGAACCTTTCTTGCAAGAACTTTGGAATAGTTCTATCACAAAAGTTGTAGATAACTCACTTACCTTTCCAAAAACAAAAGATTCACTTCGTGGAGGTTCCTACATGGGGAGTAGTGATTTGTGCATTTGTACATTAACGTTCATATAAATTTCGCATACAATAGGCCACGATAAAAAGCACTTTTTGAAATGCACCATAGTCACTTCCGTTGAGCTTTTGGCCACTTTCTTGCAAGAAATTTGGAATGGTTTTAACATAAAAGTTGTAGCTAATTCACTTAGCTTTCTAAAAATATTTGAGTCACTTTGGGGAGGTTCCTACAGTAGGAGTTGTGATCGTGCATTTATACATTAACGTTCGTATAAAGTTCACATCTAATTGGCCCCAAATAAAAAAGCACTTTTTGAAATTTTCTTTTCATTTTCTAGTATCCCTATGTGTTATCTTTCCAACGCATCTTGTTTCACTTTAAAATCATTTTTTTAGCCCAAGATATGATCAAAATACTATAGGTATGCCGAAAACTACCTTACAATGCACCACTGTCACTTCCTTTGAGCTTTTGGAACCTTTCTTGCAAGAACTTTGGAATAGTTCTATCACAAAAGTTGTAGCTAACTCACTTATCTTTCCAAAAACAAAAGATTCACTTCGTGGAGGTTCCTATTTGGGGAGTAGTGATTTGTGCATTTGTACATAACGTTCACATAAATTTCGCATACAATAGGCCCCAATAAAAAGCACTTTTTTAAATTTCAAATTTTTTAACATCTTGTATCCTTTTCCAGTAGCCCTGTGTGTTAGCTTTGCAATGCATCTAGTTTCACCTAAAAATCATTTTTGTAGCCCAAGTTATGACTAAAATACTACAGGTATGCTGGAAAGTACCTCAAAATGCACCATAGTCACTTCCGTTGAGCTTTTGGACACTTTCTTGCAAGAAATTTGGAATGGTTCCAACATAAAAGTTGTAGCTAATTCACTTAGCTTTCTAAAAATATTTGAGTCACTTTAGGGAGGTTCTTACAGTAGGAGTTGTGATCGTGCATTTATACATTAACGTTCGTATAAAGTTCACATCTAATTAGCCCCAAATAAAAAGCACTTTTTGAAATTTTCTTTTCATTTTCTAGTATCCCTATGTGTTAGCATTCCAACGCATCTTGTTTCACTTTAAAATCATTTTTTTAGCCCACGATATGATCAAAATACTATAGGTCTGCCGAAAACTACCTTACAATGCACCACTGTCACTTCCTTTGAGCTTTTGATACCTTTCTTGCAAGAACTTTGGAATAGTTCTATCACAAAAGTTGTAGATAACTCACTTACCTATCCAAAAACAAAAGATTCACTTCGTGGAGGTTCCTACATGGGGAGTAGTGATTTGTGCATTTGTACATTAACGTTCATATAAATTTCGCATACAATAGGCCCCAATAAAAAGCACTTTTTGAAATTTCAACTTTTGAACATTTTGTATCCTTTTCCAGTAGCCCTGTGTGTTAGCTTTGCAATGCATCTAGTTTCACCTAAAAATCATTTTTGTAGCCCAAGTTATGACTAAAATACTAAAGGTATGCTGGAAAGTACCTAAAAATGCACCATAGTCACTTCCGTTGAGCTTTTGGCCACTTTATTGCAAGAAATTTGGAATGGTTCCAACACAAAAGTTGTAGCTAATTCATTTAGCTTTCTAAAAATATTTGAGTCACTTTGGGGAGGTTCCTACAGTAGGAGTTGTGATCGTGCATTTATACATTAACGTTCGTATAAATTTCACATCTAATTAGCCCCAAATAAAAAGCACTTTTTGAAACTTTCTTTACATTTTCTAGTAGCCCTATGTGTTAGCTTTCCAACGCATCTTGTTTCACTTTAAAATCATTTTTTTAGCCCAAGATATGATCAAAATACTATAGGTATGCCGAAAACTACCTTACAATGTACCACTGTCACTCCCTTTGAGCTTTTGGAACCTTTCTTGCAAGAACTTCGGAATAGTTCTATCACAAAAGTTGTAGCTAACTTACTTACCTTTCCAAAAACAAAATATTCACTTCGTGGAGGTTCCTACATGGGGAGTAGTGATTTGTGCATCTGTACATTAACGTTCACATAAATTTCGCATACAATAGGCCCCAATAAAAAGCACTTTTTTAAATTTCAAATTTTTTAAGATTTTGTATCCTTTTCCAGTAGCCCTGTCTGTTAGCTTTGCAATGCATCTAGTTTCACCTAAAAATCATTTTTGTAGCCCAAGTTATAACTAAAATACTAAAGGTATGCTTGAAAGTAACTCAAAATGCACCATAGTCACTTCCGTTGAGCTTTTGGCCACTTTCTTGCAAGAAATTTGGAATGGTTCCAACACAAATGTTGTAGCTAATTCACTTAGCTTTCTAAAAATATTTCAGTCACTTTGGGGAGGTTCCTAGAGTAGGAGTTGTGATCGTGCATTTATACATTAACGTTCGTATAAATTTCACATCTAATTGGTCCCAAATAAAAAGCACTTTTTGAAATTTTCTTTTCATTTTCTAGTAGCGCTATTTGTAAGCTTTCCAACGCATCATGTTTCACTTTAGAATCATTTTTTTAGGTATGCCGAAAACTACCTTACAGTGCACCACTGTCACTTCCTTTGAGCTTTTGGAACCTTTCTTGCAAGAACTTTGGAATAGTTCTATCACAAAATTTGTAGCTAACTCACTTACCTTTCCAAAAACGAAAGATTCACTTCGTGGAGGTTCCTACATGGGGAGTAGTGATTTGTGCATTTGTACATTAACGTTCACATAAATTTCGCATACAATAGGCCCCAATAAAAAGCACTTTTTAAAATTTCAAATTTTTGAACATCTTGTATCCTTTCCAGTAGCTCTGTGTGTTAGCTTTGCAATGCATCTAGTTTCACCTAAAAATCATTTTTGTAGCCCAAGTTATGACTAAAATACTAAAGGTATGCTGGAAAGTACCTCAAAATGCACCATAGTCACTTCCGTTGAGCTTTTGGCCACTTTCTTGCAAGAAATTTGGAATGGTTCCAACAAAAAATTTGTAGCTAATTAACTTAGCTTTCTAAAAATATTTGAGTCACTTTGGGGAGGTTCCTACAATAGGAGTTGTGATCGTGCATTTATACATTAACGTTCGTATAAAGTTCACATCTTGTTTCACTTTAAAATCATTTTTTTAGCCCAAGATATGATCAAAATACTATAGGTATGCCGAAAACTACCATACAATGCACCACTGTCACTTCCTTTGAGCTTTTGGAACCTTTCTTGCAAGAACTTTGGAATAGTTCTATCACAAAAGTTGTAGCTAACTCACTTACCTTTCCAAAAACAAAAGATTCACTTCGTGGAGGTTCCTACATGCGGAGTACGGATTTGTGCATTTGTTCATTAACGTTCACATAAATTTCGCATACAATAGGCCCCAATAAAAAGCACTTTTTTAAATTTCAAATTTTTTAACATTTTGTATCCTTTTCCAGTAGCCCTGTCTGTTAGCTTTGCAATGCATCTAGTTTCACCTAAAAATCATTTTTGTAGCGCAAGTTATGACTAAAATACTAAAGGTATGCTGGAAAGTACCTCAAAATGCACCATAGTCACTTCCGTTGAGCTTTTAGCCACTTTCTTGCAAGAAATTTGGAATGGTTCCAACACAAAAGTTGTAGCTAATTCACTTAGCTTTCTAAAAATATTTGAGTCACTTTGGGGAGGTTCCTACAGTAGGAGTTGTGATCGTGCATTTATACATTAACGTTCGTATAAATTTCACATCTAATTAGCCCCAAATAAAAATCACTTTTTGAAATTTTCTTTACATTTTCTAGTAGCCCTATGTGTTAGCTTTCCAACGCATCTTGTTTCACTTTAAAATCATTTTTTTAGCCCAATATATGATCAAAATACTATAGGTATGCCGAAAACTACCTTATAATATACCACTGTCACTTCCTTTGAGCTTTTGGAACCTTTCTTGCAAGAACTTTGGAATAGTTCTATCACAAAAGTTGTAGAACTCACTTACCTTTCCAAAAACAAAAGATTCACTTCGTGGAGGTTCCTACATGGGGAGTAGTGATTTGTGTATCTGTACATTAACGTTCACATAAATTTCGCATACAATAGGCCCCAATAAAAAGCACTTTTTAAAATTTCAAATTTTTGAATATCTTGTATCCTTTTCCAGTAGCCCTGTCTGTTAGCTTTGCAATGCATCTAGATTCACCTAAAAATCATTTTTGTAGCCCAAGTTATAACTAAAATACTAAAGGTATGCTGGAAAGTACCTCAAAATGCACCATAGTCACTTCCGTTGAGCTTTTGGCCACTTTCTTGCAAGAAATTTGGAATGGTTCCAACATAAAAGTTGTAGCTAATTCACTTAGCTTTCTAAAAATATTTGAGTCACTTTGGGGAGGTTCCTACAGTAGGAGTTGTGATCGTGCATTTATACATTAACGTTCATATAAATTTCACATCTAATTGGCCCCAAATAAAAAGCACTTTTTGAAATTTTCTTTTCATTTTCTAGTAGCCCTATGTGTTATCTTTCCAACGCATCTTGTTTCACTTTAAAATCATTTTTTTAGCCCAAGATATGATCAAAATACTATAGGTATGCCGAAAACTACCTTACAATGCACCACTGTCACTTCCTTTGAGCTTTTGGAACCTTTCTTGCAAGAAATTTGGAATAGTGCTATCACAAAAGTTGTAGCTGACTCACTTACCTTTCCAAAAACAATAGATTCACTTCGTGGAGGTTCTTACATGGGGAGTAGTGATTTGTGCATTTGTACTTTAATGTTCACATAAATTTCGCATAAAATAGGCCCCAATAAAAAGCACTTTTTTAAATTTAAATTTTTGAACATTTTGTATACTTTTCCAGTAGCCATGTCTGTTAGCTTTGCAATGCATCTAGTTTCACCTAAAAATCATTTTTGTAGCCCAAGTTATGACTAAAATACTAAAGGTATGCTGGAAAGTACCTCAAAATGCACCATAGTCACTTCCGTTGAGCTTTTGGCCACTTTCTTGCAAGAAATTTGGAATGGTTCCAACAAAAAATTTGTAGCTAATTAACTTAGCTTTCTAAAAATATTTGAGTCACTTTGGGGAGGTTCCTACAATAGGAGTTGTGATCGTGCATTTATACATTAACGTTCGTATAAAGTTCACATCTTGTTTCACTTTAAAATCATTTTTTTAGCCCAAGATATGATCAAAATACTATAGGTATGCCGAAAACTACCTTACAATGCACCACTGTCACTTCCTTTGAGCTTTTGGAACCTTTCTTGCAAGAACTTTGGAATAGTTCTATCACAAAAGTTGTAGCTAACTCACTTACCTTTCCAAAAACAAAAGATTCACTTCGTGGAGGTTCCTACATGCGGAGTACGGATTTGTGCATTTGTTCATTAACGTTCACATAAATTTCGCATACAATAGGCCCCAATAAAAAGCACTTTTTTAAATTTCAAATTTTTTAACATTTTGTATCCTTTTCCAGTAGCCCTGTCTGTTAGCTTTGCAATGCATCTAGTTTCACCTAAAAATCATTTTTGTAGCCCAAGTTATGACTAAAATACTAAAGGTATGCTGGAAAGTACCTCAAAATGCACCATAGTCACTTCCGTTAAGCTTTTGGCCACTTTCTTGCAAGAAATTTGGAAAGGTTCCAACACAAAAGTTGTAGCTAATTCACTTAGCTTTCTAAAAATATTTGAGTCACTTTGGGGAGGTTCCTACAGTAGGAGTTGTGATCGTGCATTTATACATTAACGTTCGTATAAATTTCACATCTAATTAGCCCCAAATAAAAATCACTTTTTGAAATTTTCTTTACATTTTCTAGTAGCCCTATGTGTTAGCTTTCCAACGCATCTTGTTTCACTTTAAAATCATTTTTTTAGCCCAATATATGATCAAAATACTATAGGTATGCCGAAAACTACCTTATAATATACCACTGTCACTTCCTTTGAGCTTTTGGAACCTTTCTTGCAAGAACTTTGGAATAGTTCTATCACAAAAGTTGTAGAACTCACTTACCTTTCCAAAAACAAAAGATTCACTTCGTGGAGGTTCCTACATGGGGAGTAGTGATTTGTGTATCTGTACATTAACGTTCACATAAATTTCGCATACAATAGGCCCCAATAAAAAGCACTTTTTAAAATTTCAAATTTTTGAATATCTTGTATCCTTTTCCAGTAGCCCTGTCTGTTAGCTTTGCAATGCATCTAGATTCACCTAAAAATCATTTTTGTAGCCCAAGTTATAACTAAAATACTAAAGGTATGCTGGAAAGTACCTCAAAATGCACCATAGTCACTTCCGTTGAGCTTTTGGCCACTTTCTTGCAAGAAATTTGGAATGGTTCCAACATAAAAGTTGTAGCTAATTCACTTAGCTTTCTAAAAATATTTGAGTCACTTTGGGGAGGTTCCTACAGTAAGAGTTGTGATCGTGCATTTATACATTAACGTTCATATAAATTTCACATCTAATTGGCCCCAAATAAAAAGCACTTTTTGAAATTTTCTTTTCATTTTCTAGTAGCCCTATGTGTTATCTTTCCAACGCATCTTGTTTCACTTTAAAATCATTTTTTTAGCCCAAGATATGATCAAAATACTATAGGTATGCCGAAAACTACCTTACAATGCACCACTGTCACTTCCTTTGAGCTTTTGGAACCTTTCTTGCAAGAAATTTGGAATAGTGCTATCACAAAAGTTGTAGCTGACTCACTTACCTTTCCAAAAACAATAGATTCACTTCGTGGAGGTTCTTACATGGGGAGTAGTGATTTGTGCATTTGTACTTTAATGTTCACATAAATTTCGCATAAAATAGGCCCCAATAAAAAGCACTTTTTTAAATTTAAATTTTTGAACATTTTGTATTCTTTTCCAGTAGCCATGTCTGTTAGCTTTGCAATGCATCTAGTTTCACCTAAAAATCATTTTTGTAGCCCAAGTTATGACTAAAATACTAAAGGTATGCTGGAAAGTACCTCAAAATGCACCATAGTCACTTCCGTTGAGCTTTTGGCCACTTTCTTGCAAGAAATTTGGAATGGTTTTCCAACATAAAAGTTGTAGCTAATTCACTTAGCTTTATAAAAATATTTGAGTCACTTTAGGGAGGTTCTTACAGTAGGAGTTGTGATCGTGCATTTATACATTAACGTTCGTATAAAGTTCACATCTAATTAGCCCCAAATAAAAAGCACTTTTTGAAATTTTCTTTTCATTTTCTAGTAGCCCTATGTGTTATCTTTCCAACGCATCTTGTTTCACTTTAAAATCATTTTTTTAGCCCAAGATATGATCAAAATACTATAGGTATGCCGAAAACTACCTTACAATGCACCACTGTCACTTCCTTTGAGCTTTTGGAACCTTTCTTGCAAGAACTTTGGAATAGTTCTATCACAAAAGTTGTAGCTAACTCACTTACCTTTCCAAAAACAAAAGATTCACTTCGTGGAGGTTCCTACATAGGGAGTAGTGATTTGTGCATTTGTACATTAACGTTCATATAAATTTCGCATACAATAGGCCCCAATAAAAAGCACTTTTTGAAATTTCAACTTTTTGAACATTTTGTATCCTTTTCCAGTAGCCCTGTCTGTTAGCTTTGCAATGCATCTAGTTTCACCTAAAAATCATTTTTGTAGCCCAAGTTATGACTAAAATACTAAAGGTATGCTGGAAAGTACCTCAAAATGCACCATAGTCACTTCCGTTGAGCTTTTGGCCACTTTCTTGCAAGAAATTTGGAATGGTTCCAACACAAAAGTTGTAGCTAATTCACTTAGCTTTCTAAAAATATTTGAGTCACTTTGGGGAGGTTCCTACAGTAGGAGTTGTGATCGTGCATTTATACATTAACGTTCGTATAAATTTCACATCTAATTAGCCCCAAATAAAAATCACTTTTTGAAATTTTCTTTACATTTTCTAGTAGCCCTATGTGTTAGCTTTCCAACGCATCTTGTTTCACTTTAAAATCATTTTTTTAGCCCAAGATATGATCAAAATACTATAGGTATGCCGAAAACTACCTTATAATATACCACTGTCACTTCCTTTGAGCTTTTGGAACCTTTCTTGCAAGAACTTTGGAATATTTCTATCACAAAAGTTGTAGCTAACTCACTTACCTTTCCAAAAACAAAAGATTCACTTCGTGGAGGTTCCTACATGGGGAGTAGTGATTTGTGTATCTGTACATTAACGTTCACATAAATTTCGCATACAATAGGCCCCAATAAAAAGCACTTTTTAAAATTTCAAATTTTTGAATATCTTGTATCCTTTTCCAGTAGCCCTGTCTGTTAGCTTTGCAATGCATCTAGATTCACCTAAAAATCATTTTTGTAGCCCATGTTATAACTAAAATACTAAAGGTATGCTGGAAAGTACCTCAAAATGCACCATAGTCACTTCCGTTGAGCTTTTGGCCACTTTCTTGCAAGAAATTTGGAATGGTTCCAACATAAAAGTTGTAGCTAATTCACTTAGCTTTCTAAAAATATTTGAGTCACTTTGGGGAGGTTCCTACAGTAGGAGTTGTGATCGTGCATTTATACATTAACGTTCATATAAATTTCACATCTAATTAGCCCTGTGTGTTAGCTTTGCAATGCATGTAGTTTCACCTAAAAATCATTTTTGTAGCCCAAGTTATGTCTAAAATACTAAAGTTATGCTGGAAAGTACCTCAAAATGCACTATAGTCACTTCCGTTGAGCTTTTGGCCACTTTCTTGCAAGAAATTTGGAATGGTTCCAACATAAACGTTGTAGCTAATTCACTTAGCTTTCTAAAAATATTTGAGTCACTTTGGGGAGGTTCATACAATAGGAGTTGTGATCGTGCATTTATACATTAACGTTCGTATAAAGTTCACATCAAATTAGCCCCAAATAAAATGCACTTTTTGAAATTTTCTTTTCATTTTCTAGTAGCCCTATGTGTTAGCTTTCCAACGCATCTTTTTCACTTTAAAATCATTTTTTTAGCCCAAAATATGATCAAAATACTATAGGTATGCCGAAAACTACCTTACAATGCACCACTGTCACTTCCTTTGAGCTTTTGGAACCTTTCTTGCAAGAACTTTGGAATAGTTCTATCACAAAAGTTGTAGATAACTCACTTACCTTTCCAAAAACAAAAGATTCACTTCGTGGAGGTTCCTACATGGGGAGTAGTGATTTGTGCATTTGTACATTAACGTTCATATAAATTTCGCATACAATAGGCCACGATAAAAAGCACTTTTTGAAATGCACCATAGTCACTTCGGTTGAGCTTTTGGCCACTTTCTTGCACGAAATTTGGAATGGTTTTAACATAAAAGTTGTAGCTAATTCACTTAGCTTTCTAAAACTATTTGAGTCACTTTGGGGAGGTTCCTACAGTAGGAGTTGTGATCGTGCATTTATACATTAACGTTCGTATAAAGTTCACATCTAATTGGCCCCAAATAAAAAAGCACTTTTTGAAATTTTCTTTTCATTTTCTAGTATCCCTATGTGTTATCTTTCCAACGCATCTTGTTTCACTTTAAAATCATTTTTTTAGCCCAAGATATGATCAAAATACTATAGGTATGCCGAAAACTACCTTACAATGCACCACTGTCACTTCCTTTGAGCTTTTGGAACCTTTCTTGCAAGAACTTTGGAATAGTTCTATCACAAAAGTTGTAGATAACTCACTTACCTTTCCAAAAACAAAAGATTCACTTCGTGGAGGTTCCTACATGGGGAGTAGTGATTTGTGCATTTGTACATTAACGTTCACATAAATTTCGCATACAATAGGCCCCAATAAAAAGCACTTTTTAAAATTTCAAATTTTTATACATCTTGTATCCTTTCCAGTAGCTCTGTGTGTTAGCTTTGCAATGCATCTAGTTTCACCTAAAAATCATTTTTGTAGCCCAAGTTATGACTAAAATACTAAAGGTATGCTGGAAAGTACCTCAAAATGCACCATAGTCACTTCCGTTGAGCTTTTGGCCACTTTCTTGCAAGAAATTTGGAATCGTTCCAACAAAAAATTTGTAGCTAATTAACTTAGCTTTCTAAAAATATTTGAGTCACTTTGGGGAGGTTCCTACAATAGGAGTTGTGATCGTGCATTTATACATTAACGTTCGTATAAAGTTCACATCTAATTAGCCCCAAATAAAAAGCACTTTTTGAAATTTTCTTTTCATTTTCTAGTAGCCCTATGTGTTAGCTTTCCAACACATCTTGTTTCACTTTAAAATCATTTTTTTAGCCCAAGATATGATCAAAATACTATAGGTATGCCGAAAACTACCTTACAATGCACCACTGTCACTTCCTTTGAGCTTTTGGAACCTTTCTTGCAAGAACTTTGGAATAGTTCTATCACAAAAGTTGTAGCTAACTCACTTACCTTTCCAAAAACAAAAGATTCACTTCGTGGAGGTTCCTACATGGGGAGTACTGATTTGTGCATTTGTTCATTAACGTTCACATAAATTTCGCATACAATAGGCCCCAATAAAAAGCACTTTTTTAAATTTCAAATTTTTTAACATTTTGTATCCTTTTCCAGTAGCCCTGTCTGTTAGCTTTGCAATGCATCTAGTTTCACCTAAAAATCATTTTTGTAGCCCAAGTTATGACTAAAATACTAAAGGTATGCTGGAAAGTACCTCAAAATGCACCATAGTCACTTCCGTTGAGCTTTTGGCCACTTTCTTGCAAGAAATTTGGAATGGTTCCAACACAAAAGTTGTAGCTAATTCACTTAGCTTTCTAAAAATATTTGAGTCACTTTGGGGAGGTTCCTACAGTAGGAGTTGTGATCGTGCATTTATACATTAACGTTCGTATAAATTTCACATCTAATTAGCCCCAAATAAAAATCACTTTTTGAAATTTTCTTTACATTTTCTAGTAGCCCTATGTGTTAGCTTTCCAACGCATCTTGTTTCACTTTAAAATCATTTTTTTAGCCCAAGATATGATCAAAATACTATAGGTATGCCGAAAACTACCTTATAATATACCACTGTCACTTCCTTTGAGCTTTTGGAACCTTTCTTGCAAGAACTTTGGAATATTTCTATCACAAAAGTTGTAGCTAACTCACTTACCTTTCCAAAAACAAAAGATTCACTTCGTGGAGGTTCCTACATGGGGAGTAGTGATTTGTGTATCTGTACATTAACGTTCACATAAATTTCGCATACAATAGGCCCCAATAAAAAGCACTTTTTAAATTTTCAAATTTTTGAATATCTTGTATCCTTTTCCAGTAGCCCTGTCTGTTAGCTTTGCAATGCATCTAGATTCACCTAAAAATCATTTTTGTAGCCCATGTTATAACTAAAATACTAAAGGTATGCTGGAAAGTACCTCAAAATGCACCATAGTCACTTCCGTTGAGCTTTTGGCCACTTTCTTGCAAGAAATTTGGAATGGTTCCAACATAAAAGTTGTAGCTAATTCACTTAGCTTTCTAAAAATATTTGAGTCACTTTGGGGAGGTTCCTACAGTAGGAGTTGTGATCGTGCATTTATACATTAACGTTCATATAAATTTCACATCTAATTGGCCCCAAATAAAAAGCACCTTTTGAAATTTTCTTTTCATTTTCTAGTATCCCTATGTGTTAGCTTTCCAACGCATCATTTTTCACTTTAAAATCATTTTTTTAGCCCAAGATATGATCAAAATACTATAGGTATGCCGAAAACTACCTTACAATGCACCACTGTCACTTCCTTTGAGCTTTTGGAACCTTTCTTGCAAGAAATTTGGAATAGTGCTATCACAAAAGTTGTAGCTGACTCACTTACCTTTCCAAAAACAATAGATTCACTTCGTGGAGGTTCTTACATGGGGAGTAGTGATTTGTGCATTTGTACTTTAATGTTCACATAAATTTCGCATAAAATAGGCCCCAATAAAAAGCACTTTTTTAAATTTAAATTTTTGAACATTTTGTATACTTTTCCAGTAGCCATGTCTGTTAGCTTTGCAATGCATCTAGTTTCACCTAAAAATCATTTTTGTAGCCCAAGTTATGACTAAAATACTAAAGGTATGCTGGAAAGTACCTCAAAATGCACCATAGTCACTTCCGTTGAGCTTTTGGCCACTTTCTTGCAAGAAATTTGGAATGGTTTTCCAACATAAAAGTTGTAGCTAATTCACTTAGCTTTATAAAAATATTTGAGTCACTTTAGGGAGGTTCTTACAGTAGGAGTTGTGATCGTGCATTTATACATTAACGTTCGTATAAAGTTCACATCTAATTAGCCCCAAATAAAAAGCACTTTTTGAAATTTTCTTTTCATTTTCTAGTAGCCCTATGTGTTATCTTTCCAACGCATCTTGTTTCACTTTAAAATCATTTTTTTAGCCCAAGATATGATCAAAATACTATAGGTATGCCGAAAACTACCTTACAATGCACCACTGTCACTTCCTTTGAGCTTTTGGAACCTTTCTTGCAAGAACTTTGGAATAGTTCTATCACAAAAGTTGTAGCTAACTCACTTACCTTTCCAAAAACAAAAGATTCACTTCGTGGAGGTTCCTACATGGGGAGTAGTGATTTGTGCATTTGTACATTAACGTTCATATAAATTTCGCATACAATAGGCCCCAATAAAAAGCACTTTTTGAAATTTCAACTTTTTGAACATTTTGTATCCTTTTCCAGTAGCCCTGTGTGTTAGCTTTGCAATGCATGTAGTTTCACCTAAAAATCATTTTTGTAGCCCAAGTTATGACTAAAATACTAAAGTTATGCTGGAAAGTACCTCAAAATGCACTATAGTCACTTCCGTTGAGCTTTTGGCCACTTTCTTGCAACAAATTTGGAATGGTTCCAACATAAACGTTGTAGCTAATTCACTTAGCTTTCTAAAAATATTTGAGTCACTTTGGGGAGGTTCATACAATAGGAGTTGTGATCGTGCATTTATACATTAACGTTCGTATAAAGTTCACATCAAATTAGCCCCAAATAAAATGCACTTTTTGAAATTTTCTTTTCATTTTCTAGTAGCCCTATGTGTTAGCTTTCCAACGCATCTTTTTTCACTTTAAAATCATTTTTTTAGCCCAAAATATGATCAAAATACTATAGGTATGCCGAAAACTACCTTACAATGCACCACTGTCACTTCCTTTGAGCTTTTGGAACCTTTCTTGCAAGAACTTTGGAATAGTTCTATCACAAAAGTTGTAGATAACTCACTTACCTTTCCAAAAACAAAAGATTCACTTCGTGGAGGTTCCTACATGGGGAGTAGTGATTTGTGCATTTGTACATTAACGTTCATATAAATTTCGCATACAATAGGCCACGATAAAAAGCATTTTATGAAATGCACCATAGTCACTTCCGTTGAGCTTTTGGCCACTTTCTTGCAAGAAATTTGGAATGGTTTTAACATAAAAGTTGTAGCTAATTCACTTAGCTTTCTAAAAATATTTGAGTCACTTTGGGGAGGTTCCTACAGTAGGAGTTATGATCGTGCATTTATACATTAACGTTCGTATAAAGTTCACATCTAATTGGCCCCAAATAAAAAAGCACTTTTTGAAATTTTCTTTTCATTTTCTAGTATCCCTATGTGTTATCTTTCCAACGCATCTTGTTTCACTTTAAAATCATTTTTTTAGCCCAAGATATGATCAAAATACTATAGGTATGCCGAAAACTACCTTACAATGCACCACTGTCACTTCCTTTGAGCTTTTGGAACCTTTCTTGCAAGAACTTTGGAATAGTTCTATCACAAAAGTTGTAGATAACTCACTTACCTTTCCAAAAACAAAAGATTCACTTCGTGGAGGTTCCTACATGGGGAGTAGTGATTTGTGCATTTGTACATTAACGTTCATATAAATTTCGCATACAATAGGCCACGATAAAAAGCACTTTTTGAAATGCACCATAGTCACTTCCGTTGAGCTTTTGGCCACTTTCTTGCAAGAAATTTGGAATGGTTTTAACATAAAAGTTGTAGCTAATTCACTTAGCTTTCTAAAAATATTTGAGTCACTTTGGGGAGGTTCCTACAGTAGGAGTTGTGATCGTGCATTTATACATTAACGTTCGTATAAAGTTCACATCTAATTGGCCCCAAATAAAAAAGCACTTTTTGAAATTTTCTTTTCATTTTCTAGTATCCCTATGTGTTATCTTTCCAACGCATCTTGTTTCACTTTAAAATCATTTTTTTAGCCCAAGATATGATCAAAATACTATAGGTATGCCGAAAACTACCTTACAATGCACCACTGTCACTTCCTTTGAGCTTTTGGAACCTTTCTTGCAAGAACTTTGGAATAGTTCTATCACAAAAGTTGTAGCTAACTCACTTATCTTTCCAAAAACAAAAGATTCACTTCGTGGAGGTTCCTATTTGAGGAGTAGTGATTTGTGCATTTGTACATAACGTTCACATAAATTTCGCATACAATAGGCCCCAATAAAAAGCACTTTTTTAAATTTCAAATTTTTGAACATCTTGTATCCTTTTCCAGTAGCCCTGTGTGTTAGCTTTGCAATGCATCTAGTTTCACCTAAAAATCATTTTTATAGCCCAAGTTATGACTAAAATACTACAGGTATGCTGGAAAGTACCTCAAAATGCACCATAGTCACTTCCGTTGAGCTTTTGGACACTTTCTTGCAAGAAATTTGGAATGGTTCCAACATAAAAGTTGTAGCTAATTCACTTAGCTTTCTAAAAATATTTGAGTCACTTTAGGGAGGTTCTTACAGTAGGAGTTGTGATCGTGCATTTATACATTAACGTTCGTATAAAGTTCACATCTAATTAGCCCCAAATAAAAAGCACTTTTTGAAATTTTCTTTTCATTTTCTAGTATCCCTATGTGTTAGCATTCCAACGCATCTTGTTTCACTTTAAAATCATTTTTTTAGCCCACGATATGATCAAAATACTATAGGTCTGCCGAAAACTACCTTACAATGCACCACTGTCACTTCCTTTGAGCTTTTGAAACCTTTCTTGCAAGAACTTTGGAATAGTTCTATCACAAAAGTTGTAGATAACTCACTTACCTTTCCAAAAACAAAAGATTCACTTCGTGGAGGTTCCTACATGGGGAGTAGTGATTTGTGCATTTGTACATTAACGTTCATATAAATTTCGCATACAATAGGCCACGATAAAAAGCACTTTTTGAAATGCACCATAGTCACTTCCCTTGAGCTTTTGGCCACTTTCTTGCAAGAAATTTGGAATGGTTTTAACATAAAAGTTGTAGCTAATTCACTTTGCTTTCTAAAAATATTTGAGTCACTTTGGGGAGGTTCCTACAGTAGGAGTTGTGATCGTGCATTTATACATTAACGTTCGTATAAAGTTCACATCGAATTGGCCCCAAATAAAAAAGCACTTTTTGAAATTTTCTTTTCATTTTCTAGTATCCCTATGTGTTATCTTTCCAACGCATCTTGTTTCACTTTAAAATCATTTTTTTAGCCCAAGATATGATCAAAATACTATAGGTATGCCGAAAACTACCTTACAATGCACCACTGTCACTTCCTTTGAGCTTTTGGAACCTTTCTTGCAAGAACTTTGGAATAGTTCTATCACAAAAGTTGTAGCTAACTCACTTATCTTTCCAAAAACAAAAGATTCACTTCGTGGAGGTTCCTATTTGAGGAGTAGTGATTTGTGCATTTGTACATAACGTTCACATAAATTTCGCATACAATAGGCCCCAATAAAAAGCACTTTTTTAAATTTCAAATTTTTGAACATCTTGTATCCTTTTCCAGTAGCCCTGTGTGTTAGCTTTGCAATGCATCTAGTTTCACCTAAAAATCATTTTTATAGCCCAAGTTATGACTAAAATACTACAGGTATGCTGGAAAGTACCTCAAAATGCACCATAGTCACTTCCGTTGAGCTTTTGGACACTTTCTTGCAAGAAATTTGGAATGGTTCCAACATAAAAGTTGTAGCTAATTCACTTAGCTTTCTAAAAATATTTGAGTCACTTTAGGGAGGTTCTTACAGTAGGAGTTGTGATCGTGCATTTATACATTAACGTTCGTATAAAGTTCACATCTAATTAGCCCCAAATAAAAAGCACTTTTTGAAATTTTCTTTTCATTTTCTAGTATCCCTATGTGTTAGCATTCCAACGCATCTTGTTTCACTTTAAAATCATTTTTTTAGCCCACGATATGATCAAAATACTATAGGTCTGCCGAAAACTACCTTACAATGCACCACTGTCACTTCCTTTGAGCTTTTGAAACCTTTCTTGCAAGAACTTTGGAATAGTTCTATCACAAAAGTTGTAGCTAACTCACTTACCTTTCCAAAAACAAAAGATTCACTTCGTGGAGGTTCCTACATGGGGAGTACTGATTTGTGCATTTGTACATTAACGTTCATATAAATTTCGCATACAATAGGCCCCAATAAAAAGCACTTTTTGAAATTTCAACTTTTTGAACATTTTGTATCCTTTTCCAGTAGCCCTGTGTGTTAGCTTTGCAATGCATGTAGTTTCACCTAAAAATCATTTTTGTAGCCCAAGTTATGACTAAAATACTAAAGTTATGCTGGAAAGTACCTCAAAATGCACTATAGTCACTTCCGTTGAGCTTTTGGCCACTTTCTTGCAACAAATTTGGAATGGTTCCAACATAAACGTTGTAGCTAATTCACTTAGCTTTCTAAAAATATTTGAGTCACTTTGGGGAGGTTCATACAATAGGAGTTGTGATCGTGCATTTATACATTAACGTTCGTATAAAGTTCACATCAAATTAGCCCCAAATAAAATGCACTTTTTGAAATTTTCTTTTCATTTTCTAGTAGCCCTATGTGTTAGCTTTCCAACGCATCTTTTTTCACTTTAAAATCATTTTTTTAGCCCAAAATATGATCAAAATACTATAGGTATGCCGAAAACTACCTTACAATGCACCACTGTCACTTCCTTTGAGCTTTTGGAACCTTTCTTGCAAGAACTTTGGAATAGTTCTATCACAAAAGTTGTAGATAACTCACTTACCTTTCCAAAAACAAAAGATTCACTTCGTGGAGGTTCCTACATGGGGAGTAGTGATTTGTGCATTGTACATTAACGTTCATATAAATTTCGCATACAATAGGCCACGATAAAAAGCACTTTATGAAATGCACCATAGTCACTTCCGTTGAGCTTTTGGCCACTTTCTTGCAAGAAATTTGGAATGGTTTTAACATAAAAGTTGTAGCTAATTCACTTAGCTTTCTAAAAATATTTGAGTCACTTTGGGGAGGTTCCTACAGTAGGAGTTATGATCGTGCATTTATACATTAACGTTCGTATAAAGTTCACATCTAATTGGCCCCAAATAAAAAAGCACTTTTTGAAATTTTCTTTTCATTTTCTAGTATCCCTATGTGTTATCTTTCCAACGCATCTTGTTTCACTTTAAAATCATTTTTTTAGCCCAAGATATGATCAAAATACTATAGGTATGCCGAAAACTACCTTACAATGCACCACTGTCACTTCCTTTGAGCTTTTGGAACCTTTCTTGCAAGAACTTTGGAATAGTTCTATCACAAAAGTTGTAGATAACTCACTTACCTTTCCAAAAACAAAAGATTCACTTCGTGGAGGTTCCTACATGGGGAGTAGTGATTTGTGCATTTGTACATTAACGTTCATATAAATTTCGCATACAATAGGCCACGATAAAAAGCACTTTTTGAAATGCACCATAGTCACTTCCGTTGAGCTTTTGGCCACTTTCTTGCAAGAAATTTGGAATGGTTTTAACATAAAAGTTGTAGCTAATTCACTTAGCTTTCTAAAAATATTTGAGTCACTTTGGGGAGGTTCCTACAGTAGGAGTTGTGATCGTGCATTTATACATTAACGTTCGTATAAAGTTCACATCTAATTGGCCCCAAATAAAAAAGCACTTTTTGAAATTTTCTTTTCATTTTCTAGTATCCCTATGTGTTATCTTTCCAACGCATCTTGTTTCACTTTAAAATCATTTTTTTAGCCCAATATATGATCAAAATACTATAGGTATGCCGAAAACTACCTTACAATGCACCACTGTCACTTCCTTTGAGCTTTTGGAACCTTTCTTGCAAGAACTTTGGAATAGTTCTATCACAAAAGTTGTAGCTAACTCACTTATCTTTCCAAAAACAAAAGATTCACTTCGTGGAGGTTCCTATTTGGGGAGTAGTGATTTGTGCATTTGTACATAACGTTCACATAAATTTCGCATACAATAGGCCCCAATAAAAAGCACTTTTTTAAATTTCAAATTTTTGAACATCTTGTATCCTTTTCCAGTAGCCCTGTGTGTTAGCTTTGCAATGCATCTAGTTTCACCTAAAAATCATTTTTATAGCCCAAGTTATGACTAAAATACTACAGGTATGCTGGAAAGTACCTCAAAATGCACCATAGTCACTTCCGTTGAGCTTTTGGACACTTTCTTGCAAGAAATTTGGAATGGTTCCAACATAAAAGTTGTAGCTAATTCACTTAGCTTTCTAAAAATATTTGAGTCACTTTAGGGAGGTTCTTACAGTAGGAGTTGTGATCGTGCATTTATACATTAACGTTCGTATAAAGTTCACATCTAATTAGCCCCAAATAAAAAGCACTTTTTGAAATTTTCTTTTCATTTTCTAGTATCCCTATGTGTTATCTTTCCAACGCATCTTGTTTCACTTTAAAATCATTTTTTTAGCCCAAGATATGATCAAAATACTATAGGTATGCCGAAAACTACCTTACAATGCACCACTGTCACTTCCTTTGAGCTTTTGGAACCTTTCTTGCAAGAACTTTGGAATAGTTCTATCACAAAAGTTGTAGCTAACTCACTTATCTTTCCAAAAACAAAAGATTCACTTCGTGGAGGTTCCTACATGGGGAGTAGTGATTTGTGCATTTGTACATAACGTTCACATAAATTTCGCATACAATAGGCCCCAATAAAAAGCACTTTTTTAAATTTCAAATTTTTGAACATATTGTATCCTTTTCCAGTAGCCCTGTGTGTTAGCTTTGCAATGCATCTAGTTTCACCTAAAAATCATTTTTGTACTCCAAGTTATGACTAAAATACTAAAGGTATGCTGGAAAGTACCTCAAAATGCACCATAGTCACTTCCGTTGAGCTTTTGGCCACTTTCTTGCAAGAAATTTGGAATGGTTCCAAGATAAAAGTTGTAGCTAATTCACTTAGCTTTCTAAGAATATTTGAGTCACTTTAGGGAGGTTCTTACAGTAGGAGTTGTGATCGTGCATTTATACATTAACGTTCGTATAAAGTTCACATCTAATTAGCCCCAAATAAAAAGCACTTTTTGAAATTTTCTTTTCATTTTCTAGTATCCCTATGTGTTAGCATTCCAACGCATCTTGTTTCACTTTAAAATCATTTTTTTAGCCCACGATATGATCAAAATACTATAGGTCTGCCGAAAACTACCTTACAATGCACCACTGTCACTTCCTTTGAGCTTTTGAAACCTTTCTTGCAAGAACTTTGGAATAGTTCTATCACAAAAGTTGTAGATAACTCACTTACCTTTCCAAAAACAAAAGATTCACTTCGTGGAGGTTCCTACATGGGGAGTAGTGATTTGTGCATTTGTACATTAACGTTCATATAAATTTCGCATACAATAGGCCACGATAAAAAGCACTTTTTGAAATGCACCATAGTCACTTCCCTTGAGCTTTTGGCCACTTTCTTGCAAGAAATTTGGAATGGTTTTAACATAAAAGTTGTAGCTAATTCACTTTGCTTTCTAAAAATATTTGAGTCACTTTGGGGAGGTTCCTACAGTAGGAGTTGTGATCGTGCATTTATACATTAACGTTCGTATAAAGTTCACATCTAATTGGCCCCAAATAAAAAAGCACTTTTTGAAATTTTATTTTCATTTTCTAGTATCCCTATGTGTTATCTTTCCAACGCATCTTGTTTCACTTTAAAATCATTTTTTAAGCCCAAGATATGATCAAAATACTATAGGTATGCCGAAAACTACCTTACAATGCACCACTGTCACTTCCTTTGAGCTTTTGGAACCTTTCTTGCAAGAACTTTGGAATAGTTCTATCACAAAAGTTGTAGCTAACTCACTTATCTTTCCAAAAACAAAAGATTCACTTCGTGGAGGTTCCTATTTGGGGAGTAGTGATTTGTGCATTTGTACATAACGTTCACATAAATTTCGCATACAATAGGCCCCAATAAAAAGCACTTTTTTAAATTTCAAATTTTTTAACATCTTGTATCCTTTTCCAGTAGCCCTGTGTGTTAGCTTTGCAATGCATCTAGTTTCACCTAAAAATCATTTTTGTAGCCCAAGTTATGACTAAAATACTACAGGTATGCTGGAAAGTACCTCAAAATGCACCATAGTCACTTCCGTTGAGCTTTTGGACACTTTCTTGCAAGAAATTTGGAATGGTTCCAACATAAAAGTTGTAGCTAATTCACTTAGCTTTCTAAAAATATTTGAGTCACTTTAGGGAGGTTCTTACAGTAGGAGTTGTGATCGTGCATTTATACATTAACGTTCGTATAAAGTTCACATCTAATTAGCCCCAAATAAAAAGCACTTTTTGAAATTTTCTTTTCATTTTCTAGTAGCCCTATGTGTTATCTTTCCAACGCATCTTGTTTCACTTTAAAATCATTTTTTTAGCCCAAGATATGATCAAAATACTATAGGTATGCCGAAAACTACCTTACAATGCACCACTGTCACTTCCTTTGAGCTTTTGGAACCTTTCTTGCAAGAACTTTGGAATAGTTCTATCACAAAAGTTGTAGCTAACTCACTTACCTTTCCAAAAACAAAAGATTCACTTCGTGGAGGTTCCTACATGGGGAGTAGTGATTTGTGCATTTGTACATTAACGTTCATATAAATTTCGCATACAATAGGCCCCAATAAAAAGCACTTTTTGAAATTTCAACTTTTTGAACATTTTGTATCCTTTTCCAGTAGCCCTGTGTGTTAGCTTTGCAATGCATGTAGTTTCACCTAAAAATCATTTTTGTAGCCCAAGTTATGACTAAAATACTAAAGTTATGCTGGAAAGTACCTCAAAATGCACTATAGTCACTTCCGTTGAGCTTTTGGCCACTTTCTTGCAACAAATTTGGAATGGTTCCAACATAAACGTTGTAGCTAATTCACTTAGCTTTCTAAAAATATTTGAGTCACTTCGGGGAGGTTCATACAATAAGAGTTGTGATCGTGCATTTATACATTAACGTTCGTATAAAGTTCACATCAAATTAGCCCCAAATAAAATGCACTTTTTGAAATTTTCTTTTCATTTTCTAGTAGCCCTATGTGTTAGCTTTCCAACGCATCTTTTTTCACTTTAAAATCATTTTTTTAGCCCAAAATATGATCAAAATACTATAGGTATGCCGAAAACTACCTTACAATGCACCACTGCAACTTCCTTTGAGCTTTTGGAACCTTTCTTGCAAGAACTTTGGAATAGTTCTATCACAAAAGTTGTAGATAACTCACTTACGTTTCCAAAAACAAAAGATTCACTTCGTGGAGGTTCCTACATGGGGAGTAGTGATTTGTGCATTTGTACATTAACGTTCATATAAATTTCGCATACAATAGGCCACGATAAAAAGCACTTTTTGAAATTTCAACTTTTGAACATTTTGTATCCTTTTCCAGTAGCCCTGTGTGTTAGCTTTGCAATGCATCTAGTTTCACCTAAAAATCATTTTTGTAGCCCAAGTTATGACTAAAATACTAAAGGTATGCTGGAAAGTACCTCAAAATGCACCATAGTCACTTCCGTCGAGCTTTTGGCCACTTTCTTGCAAGAAATTTGGAATGGTTCCAACATAAAAGTTGTAGCTAATTCACTTAGCTTTCTAAAAATATTTGAGTCACTTTGGGGAGGTTCCTACAATAGGAGTTGTGATCGTGCATTTATACATTAACGTTCGTATAAAGTTCACATCTAATTAGCCCCAAATAAAAAGCACTTTTTGAAATTTTATTTTCATTTTCTAGTAGCCCTATGTGTTAGCTTGCCAACGCATCTTGTTTCATTTTAAAATCATTTTTTTAGCCCAAGATATGATCAAAATACTATAGGTATGCCGAAAACTACCTTACAATACACCACTATCACTTCCTTTGAGCTTTTGGAACCTTTCTTGCAAGAACTTTGGAATAGTTCTATCACAAAATTGTAGCTAACTCACTTACCTTTCCAAACACAAAAGATTCACTTCGTGGAGGTTCCTACATGGGGAGTAGTGATTTGTGCATTTGTACATTAACGTTGATATAAATTTCGCATACAATAGGCCACGATAAAAAGCACTTTTTTAAATTTCAAATTTTTGAACATCTTGTATCCTTTTCCAGTAGCTCTGTGTGTTAGCTTTCCAATGTATCTAGTTTCACCTAAAAATCATTTTTGTAGCCCAAGTTATGACTAAAATACTAAAGGTATGCTGGAAAGTACCTCAAAATGCACCATAGTCACTTCCGTTGAGCTTTTGGCCACTTTCTTGCAAGAAATTTGGAATGGTTCCAACATAAAAGTTGTAGCTAATTCACTTAGCTTTCTAAAATTATTTGAGTCACTTTGGGGAGGTTCCTACGGTAGGAGTTGTGATCGTGCATTTATACATTAACGTTCGTATAAAGTTCACATCTAATTAGCCCCAAATAAAAAGCACTTTTTGAAATTTTCTTTTCATTTTCTAGTAGCCCTATGTGTTCTCTTGCCAACGCATCTTGTTTCACTTTAAAATCATTTTTTTAGCCCAAGATATGATCAAAATACTATAGGTATGCCGAAAACAACCTTACAATGCACCACTATCACTTCCTTTGAGCTTTTGGAACCTTTCTTGCAAGAACTTTGGAATAGTTCTATCACAAAAGTTGTAGCTAACTCACTTACCTTTCCAATAACAAAAGATTCACTTCGTGGAGGTTCCTACATGGGGAGTAGTGATTTGTGCATTTGTACATTAACGTTCACATAAATTTCGCATACAATAGGCCCCAATAAAAAGCACTTTTTAAAATTTCAAATTTTTGAACATTTTGTATCCTTTTCCAGTATCCCTGTGTGTTAGATTTTAAATGCATCTAGTTTCACCTAAAAATCATTTTTGTAGCCCAAGTTATGACTAAAATACTAAAGGTATGCTGGAAAGTACCTCAAAATGCACCATAGTCACTTCCGTTGAGCTTTTGGCCACTTTCTTGCAAGAAATTAGGAATGGTTCCAACACAAAAGTTGTAGCTAATTCACTTAGCTTTCTAAAAATATTCGAGTCACTTTGGGGAGGTTCCTATAGTAGGAGTTGTGATCGTGCATTTATACATTAACGTTCGTCTAAAGTTCATATCTAATTAGCCCCAAATAAAAAGCACTTTTTGTAATTTTCTTTTCATTTTCTAGTAGCCCTATGTGTTAGCTTTCCAACGCATCTTGTTTCACTTTAAAATCATTTTTTTAGCCCAAGATATTGTCAAAATACTATAGGTATGCCGAAAACTACCTTACAATGCACCACTGTCACTTCCTTTGAGCTTTTGGAACCTTTCTTGCAAGAACTTTGGAATAGTTCTATCACAAAAGTTGTAGCTGACGCACTTACCTTTCCAAAAACAAAAGATTCACTTCGTGGAGGTTCCTACATGGGGAGTAGTGATTTGTGCATTTGTACATTAACGTTCACATAAATTTCGCATACAATAGGCCCCAATAAAAAGCACTTTTTTAAATTTCAAATTTTTGAACATTTTGTATCCTTTTCCAGTATCCCTGTGTGTTAGATTTGCAATGCATCTAGTTTCACCTAAAAATCATTTTTGTAGCCCAAGTTATGACTAAAATACTAAGGGTATGCCGGAAAGTACCTCAAAATGCACCATTCTCACTCCCGTTGAGCTTTTGGCCACTTTCTTGCAAGAAATTAGGAATGGTTCCAACACAAAAGTTGTAGCTAATTCACTTAGCTTTCTAAAAATATTCGAGTCACTTAGGGGAGGTTCCTATAGTAGGAGTTGAGATCGTGCATTTATACATTAACGTTCGTATAAAGTTCATATCTAATTAGCCCCAAATAAAAAGCACTTTTTGAAATTTTCTTTTCATTTTCTAGTAGCCCTATGTGTTAGCTTTCCAACACATCTTGTTTCACTTTAAAATCATTTTTTTAGCCCAAGATATGATCAAAATACTATAGGTATGCCGAAAACTACCTTACAATGCACCACTGTCACTTCCTTTGAGCTTTTGGAACCTTTCTTGCAAGAACTTTGTAATAGTTCTATTCCAAAAGTTGTAGCTGACTCACTTACCTTTCCAAAAATAAAAGATTCACTTCGTGGAGGTTCTTACATGGGGAGTAGTGATTTGTGCATTTGTACATTAACGTTCACATAAATTTCGCATACAATAGGCCCCAATAAAAAACACTTTTTAAAATTTCAAATTTTTGAACATTTTGTATCCCTTTCCAGTAGCCCTGTGTGTTAGCTTTGCAATGCATCTAGTTTCACCTAAAAATCATATTTGTAGCCCAAGTTATTACTAAAATACTAAAGGTATGCTGGAAAGTACCTCAAAATGCACCATAGTCACTTCCGTTGAGCTTTTGGCCACTTTCTTGCAAGAAATTTGGAATGGTTCCAACATAAAAGTTGTATCTAATTCACTTAGCTTTCTAAAAATATTCGAGCCACTTTGGGGAGGTTCCTATAGTAGGAGTTGTGATCGTGTATTTATAAATTAACATTCATATAAAGTTCACATCTAATGAGCCCCAAATAAAAAGCACTTTTTGAAATTTTCTTTTCATTTTCTAGTAGCCCTATGTGTTAGCTTTCCAACGCATCTTGTTTCACTTTAAAATCATTTTTTTAGCCCAAGATATGATCAAAATACTATAGGTATGCCGAAAACTACCTTACCACTGTCACTTCCTTTGAGCTTTTGGAACCTTTCTTGCAAGAACTTTGGAATAGTTCTATCACAAAAGTTGTAGCTGACTCACTTACCTTTCCAAAAACAAAAGATTCACTTCGTGGAGGTTCCTACATGGGGAGTAGTGATTTGTGCATTTGTACATTAACGTTCACATAAATTTCGCATACAATAGGCCCCAATAAAAAGCACTTTTTTAAATTTAAAATTTTTGAACATTTTGTATCCTTTTCCAGTATCCCTATGTGTTAGATTTGCAATGCATCTAGTTTCACCTAAAAATCATTTTTGTAGCCCAAGTTATGACTAAAATACTAAAGGTATGCTGGAAAGTACCTCAAAATGCACCATAGTCACTTCCGTTGAGCTTTTGGCCACTTTCTTGCAAGAAATTTGGAATGGTTCCAACATAAAAGTTGTATCTAATTCACTTAGCTTTCTAAGAATATTCGAGTCACTTTGGGGAGGTTCCTATAGTAGGAGTTGTGATCGTGTATTTATACATTAACGTTCGTATAAAGTTCACATCTAATTAGCCCCAAATAAAAAGCACTTTTTGAAATTTTCTTTTCATTTTCTAGTATCCCTATGTGTTAGCTTTCCAACGCATCTTGTTTCACTTTAAAATCATTTTTTTAGCCCAAGATATGATCAAAATACTATAGGTATGCCGAAAACTACCTTACAATGCACCACTGTCACTTCCTTTGAGCTTTTGGAACCTTTCTTGCAAGAACTTTGTAATAGTTCTATTCCAAAAGTTGTAGCTGACTCACTTACCTTTCCAAAAATAAAAGATTCACTTCGTGGAGGTTCCTACATGGGGAGTAGTGATTTGTGCATTTGTACATTAACGTTCACATAAATTTCGCATACAATAGGCCCCAATAAAAAACACTTTTTAAAATTTCAAATTTTTGAACATTTTGTATCCTTTTCCAGTAGCCCTGTCTGTTAGCTTTGCAATGCATCTAGTTTCACCTAAAAATCATATTTGTAGCCCAAGTTATTACTAAAATACTAAAGGTATGCTGGAAAGTACCTCAAAATGCACCATAGTCACTTCCGTTGAGCTTTTGGCCACTTTCTTGCAAGAAATTTGGAATGGTTCCAACAAAAAAGTTGTATCTAATTCACTTAGCTTTCTAAGAATATTCGAGTCACTTTGGGGAGGTTCCTATAGTAGGAGTTGTGATCGTGTATTTATACATTAACGTTCGTATAAAGTTCACATCTAATTAGCCCCAAATAAAAAGCACTTTTTGAAATTTTCTTTTCATTTTCTAGTAGCCCTATGTGTTAGCTTTCCAACGCATCTTGTTTCACTTTAAAATCATTTTTTTAGCCCAAGATATGATCAAAATACTATAGGTATGCCGAAAACTACCTTACAATGCACCACTGTCACTTCCTTTGAGCTTTTGGAACCTTTCTTGCAAGAACTTTGTAATAGTTCTATTCCAAAAGTTGTAGAGGACTCACTTACTTTTCCAAAAATAAAAGATTCACTTCGTGGAGGTTCTTACATGGGGAGTAGTGATTTGTGCATTTGTACATTAACGTTCACATAAATTTCGCATACAATAGGCCCCAATAAAAAACACTTTTTAAAATTTCAAATTTTTGAACATTTTGTATCCTTTTCCAGTAGCCCTGTGTGTTAGCTTTGCAATGCATCTAGTTTCACCTAAAAATCATATTTGTAGCCCAAGTTATTACTAAAATACTAAAGGTATGCTGGAAAGTACCTCAAAATGCACCATAGTCACTTCCGTTGAGCTTTTGGCCACTTTCTTGCAAGAAATTTGGAATGGTTCCAACATAAAAGTTGTATCTAATTCACTTAGCTTTCTAAAAATATTCGAGCCACTTTGGGGAGGTTCCTATAGTAGGAGTTGTGATCGTGTATTTATAAATTAACATTCATATAAAGTTCACATCTAATTAGCCCCAAATAAAAAGCACTTTTTGAAATTTTCTTTTCATTTTCTAGTAGCCCTATGTGTTAGCTTTCCAACGCATCTTGTTTCACTTTAAAATCATTTTTTTAGCCCAAGATATGATCAAAATACTATAGGTATGCCGAAAACTACCTTACCACTGTCACTTCCTTTGAGCTTTTGGAACCTTTCTTGCAAGAACTTTGGAATAGTTCTATCACAAAAGTTGTAGCTGACTCACTTACCTTTCCAAAAACAAAAGATTCACTTCGTGGAGGTTCCTACATGGGGAGTAGTGATTTGTGCATTTGTACATTAACGTTCACATAAATTTCGCATACAATAGGCCCCAATAAAAAGCACTTTTTTAAATTTAAAATTTTTGAACATTTTGTATCCTTTTCCAGTATCCCTATGTGTTAGATTTGCAATGCATCTAGTTTCACCTAAAAATCATTTTTGTAGCCCAAGTTATGACTAAAATACTAAAGGTATGCTGGAAAGTACTTCAAAATGCACCATAGTCACTTCCGTTGAGCTTTTGGCCACTTTCTTGCAAGAAATTTGGAATGGTTCCAACATAAAAGTTGTATCTAATTCACTTAGCTTTCTAAGAATATTCGAGTCACTTTGGGGAGGTTCCTATAGTAGGAGTTGTGATCGTGTATTTATACATTAACGTTCGTATAAAGTTCACATCTAATTAGCCCCAAATAAAAAGAACTTTTTGAAATTTTCTTTTCATTTTCTAGTAGCCCTATGTGTTAGCTTTCCAACGCATCTTGTTTCACTTTAAAATCATTTTTTTAGCCCAAGATATGATCAAAATACTATAGGTATGCCGAAAACTACCTTACAATGCACCACTGTCACTTCCTTTGAGCTTTTGGAACCTTTCTTGCAAGAACTTTGTAATAGTTCTATTCCAAAAGTTGTAGCTGACTCACTTACCTTTCCAAAAATAAAAGATTCACTTCGTGGAGGTTCCTACATGGGGAGTAGTGATTTGTGCATTTGTACATTAACGTTCACATAAATTTCGCATACAATAGGCCCCAATAAAAAACACTTTTTAAAATTTCAAATTTTTGAACATTTTGTATCCTTTTCCAGTAGCCCTGTGTGTTAGCTTTGCAATGCATCTATTTTCACCTAAAAATCATATTTGTAGCCCAAGTTATTACTAAAATACTAAAGGTATGCTGGAAAGTACCTCAAAATGCACCATAGTCACTTCCGTTGAGCTTTTGGACACTTTCTTGCAAGAAATTTGGAATGGTTCCAACATAAATGTTGTAGCTAATTCACTTAGCTTTCTAAAAATATTTGAGTCACTTTAGGGAGGTTCTTACAGTAGGAGTTGTGATCGTGCATTTATACATTAACGTTCGTATAAAGTTCACATCTAATTAGCCCCAAATAAAAAGCACTTTTTGAAATTTTCTTTTCATTTTCTAGTAGCCCTATGTGTTATCTTTCCAACGCATCTTGTTTCACTTTAAAATCATTTTTTTAGCCCAAGATATGATCAAAATACTATAGGTATGCCGAAAACTACCTTACAATGCACCACTGTCACTTCCTTTGAGCTTTTGGAACCTTTCTTGCAAGAACTTTGGAATAGTTCTATCACAAAAGTTGTAGCTAACTCACTTACCTTTCCAAAAACAAAAGATTCACTTCGTGGAGGTTCCGACATGGGGAGTAGTGATTTGTGCATTTGTACATTAACGTTCATATAAATTTCGCATACAATAGGCCCCAATAAAAAGCACTTTTTGAAATTTCAACTTTTTGAACATTTTCTATCCTTTTCCAGTAGCCCTGTGTGTTAGCTTTGCAATGCATGTAGTTTCACCTAAAAATCATTTTTGTAGCCCAAGTTATGACTAAAATACTAAAGTTATGCTGGAAAGTACCTCAAAATGCACTATAGTCACTTCCGTTGAGCTTTTGGCCACTTTCTTGCAACAAATTTGGAATGGTTCCAACATAAACGTTGTAGCTAATTCACTTAGCTTTCTAAAAATATTTGAGTCACTTCGGGGAGGTTCATACAATAGGAGTTGTGATCGTGCATTTATACATTAACGTTCGTATAAAGTTCACATCAAATTAGCCCCAAATAAAATGCACTTTTTGAAATTTTCTTTTCATTTTCTAGTAGCCCTATGTGTTAGCTTTCCAACGCATCTTTTTTCACTTTAAAATCATTTTTTTAGCCCAAAATATGATCAAAATACTATAGGTATGCCGAAAACTACCTTACAATGCACCACTGTCACTTCCTTTGAGCTTTTGGAACCTTTCTTGCAAGAACTTTGGAATAGTTCTATCACAAAAGTTGTAGATAACTCACTTACGTTTCCAAAAACAAAAGATTCACTTCGTGGAGGTTCCTACATGGGGAGTAGTGATTTGTGCATTTGTACATTAACGTTCATATAAATTTCGCATACAATAGGCCATGATAAAAAGCACTTTTTGAAATTTCAACTTTTGAACATTTTGTATCCTTTTCCAGTAGCCCTGTGTGTTAGCTTTGCAATGCATCTAGTTTCACCTAAAAATCATTTTTGTAGCCCAAGTTATGACTAAAATACTAAAGGTATGCTGGAAAGTACCTCAAAATGCACCATAGTCACTTCCGTCGAGCTTTTGGCCACTTTCTTGCAAGAAATTTGGAATGGTTCCAACATAAAAGTTGTAGCTAATTCACTTAGCTTTCTAAAAATATTTGAGTCACTTTGGGGAGGTTCCTACAATAGGAGTTGTGATCGTGCATTTATACATTAACGTTCGTATAAAGTTCACATCTAATTAGCCCCAAATAAAAAGCACTTTTTGAAATTTTATTTTCATTTTCTAGTAGCCCTATGTGTTAGCTTGCCAACGCATCTTGTTTCATTTTAAAATCATTTTTTTAGCCCAAGATATGATCAAAATACTATAGGTATGCCGAAAACTACCTTACAATACACCACTATCACTTCCTTTGAGCTTTTGGAACCTTTCTTGCAAGAACTTTGGAATAGTTCTATCACAAAATTGTAGCTAACTCACTTACCTTTCCAAACACAAAAGATTCACTTCGTGGAGGTTCCTACATGGGGAGTAGTGATTTGTGCATTTATACATTAACGTTGATATAAATTTCGCATACAATAGGCCACGATAAAAAGCACTTTTTTAAATTTCAAATTTTTGAACATCTTGTATCCTTTTCCAGTAGCTCTGTGTGTTAGCTTTCCAATGTATCTAGTTTCACCTAAAAATCATTTTTGTAGCCCAAGTTATGACTAAAATACTAAAGGTATGCTGGAAAGTACCTCAAAATGCACCATAGTCACTTCCGTTGAGCTTTTGGCCACTTTCTTGCAAGAAATTTGGAATGGTTCCAACATAAAAGTTGTAGCTAATTCACTTAGCTTTCTAAAATTATTTGAGTCACTTTGGGGAGGTTCCTACAGTAGGAGTTGTGATCGTGCATTTATACATTAACGTTCGTATAAAGTTCACATCTAATTAGCCCCAAATAAAAAGCACTTTTTGAAATTTTCTTTTCATTTTCTAGTAGCCCTATGTGTTCTCTTTCCAACGCATCTTGTTTCACTTTAAAATCATTTTTTTAGCCCAAGATATGATCAAAATACTATAGGTATGCCGAAAACAACCTTACAATGCACCACTATCACTTCCTTTGAGCTTTTGGAACCTTTCTTGCAAGAACTTTGGAATAGTTCTATCACAAAAGTTGTAGCTAACTCACTTACCTTTCCAATAACAAAAGATTCACTTCGTGGAGGTTCCTACATGGGGAGTAGTGATTTGTGCATTTGTACATTAACGTTCACATAAATTTCGCATACAATAGGCCCCAATAAAAAGCACTTTTTAAAATTTCAAATTTTTGAACATTTTGTATCCTTTTCCAGTATCCCTGTGTGTTAGATTTTAAATGCATCTAGTTTCACCTAAAAATCATTTTTGTAGCCCAAGTTATGACTAAAATACTAAAGGTATGCTGGAAAGTACCTCAAAATGCACCATAGTCACTTCCGTTGAGCTTTTGGCCACTTTCTTGCAAGAAATTAGGAATGGTTCCAACACAAAAGTTGTAGCTAATTCACTTAGCTTTCTAAAAATATTCGAGTCACTTTGGGGAGGTTCCTATAGTAGGAGTTGTGATCGTGCATTTATACATTAACGTTCGTCTAAAGTTCATATCTAATTAGCCCCAAATAAAAAGCACTTTTTGTAATTTTCTTTTCATTTTCTAGTAGCCCTATGTGTTAGCTTTCCAACGCATCTTGTTTCACTTTAAAATCATTTTTTTAGCCCAAGATATTGTCAAAATACTATAGGTATGCCGAAAACTACCTTACAATGCACCACTGTCACTTCCTTTGAGCTTTTGGAACCTTTCTTGCAAGAACTTTGGAATAGTTCTATCACAAAAGTTGTAGCTGACGCACTTACCTTTCCAAAAACAAAAGATTCACTTCGTGGAGGTTCCTACATGGGGAGTAGTGATTTGTGCATTTGTACATTAACGTTCACATAAATTTCGCATACAATAGGCCCCAATAAAAAGCACTTTTTTAAATTTCAAATTTTTGAACATTTTGTATCCTTTTCCAGTATCCCTGTGTGTTAGATTTGCAATGCATCTAGTTTCACCTAAAAATCATTTTTGTAGCCCAAGTTATGACTAAAATACTAAGGGTATGCCGGAAAGTACCTCAAAATGCACCATTCTCACTCCCGTTGAGCTTTTGGCCACTTTCTTGCAAGAAATTAGGAATGGTTCCAACACAAAAGTTGTAGCTAATTCACTTAGCTTTCTAAAAATATTCGAGTCACTTAGGGGAGGTTCCTATAGTAGGAGTTGAGATCGTACATTTATACATTAACGTTCGTATAAAGTTCATATCTAATTAGCCCCAAATAAAAAGCACTTTTTGAAATTTTCTTTTCATTTTCTAGTAGCCCTATGTGTTAGCTTTCCAACGCA
The DNA here is from genome assembly GCA_958295605.1 of Ajuga chamaepitys. Taxonomy (NCBI): domain Eukaryota; kingdom Viridiplantae; phylum Streptophyta; class Magnoliopsida; order Lamiales; family Lamiaceae; genus Ajuga; species Ajuga chamaepitys. The sequence goes on from OY282508.1 coordinate 360,805, forward strand.
TCTTGTTTCACTTTAAAATCATTTTTTTAGCCCAAGATATGATCAAAATACTATAGGTATGCCGAAAACTACCTTACAATGCACCACTGTCACTTCCTTTGAGCTTTTGGAACCTTTCTTGCAAGAACTTTGTAATAGTTCTATTCCAAAAGTTGTAGCTGACTCACTTACCTTTCCAAAAATAAAAGATTCACTTCGTGGAGGTTCTTACATGGGGAGTAGTGATTTGTGCATTTGTACATTAACGTTCACATAAATTTCGCATACAATAGGCCCCAATAAAAAACACTTTTTAAAATTTCAAATTTTTGAACATTTTGTATCCTTTTCCAGTAGCCCTGTGTGTTAGCTTTGCAATGCATCTAGTTTCACCTAAAAATCATATTTGTAGCCCAAGTTATTACTAAAATACTAAAGGTATGCTGGAAAGTACCTCAAAATGCACCATAGTCACTTCCGTTGAGCTTTTGGCCACTTTCTTGCAAGAAATTTGGAATGGTTCCAACATAAAAGTTGTATCTAATTCACTTAGCTTTCTAAAAATATTCGAGCCACTTTGGGGAGGTTCCTATAGTAGGAGTTGTGATCGTGTATTTATAAATTAACATTCATATAAAGTTCACATCTAATGAGCCCCAAATAAAAAGCACTTTTTGAAATTTTCTTTTCATTTTCTAGTAGCCCTATGTGTTAGCTTTCCAACGCATCTTGTTTCACTTTAAAATCATTTTTTTAGCCCAAGATATGATCAAAATACTATAGGTATGCCGAAAACTACCTTACCACTGTCACTTCCTTTGAGCTTTTGGAACCTTTCTTGCAAGAACTTTGGAATAGTTCTATCACAAAAGTTGTAGCTGACTCACTTACCTTTCCAAAAACAAAAGATTCACTTCGTGGAGGTTCCTACATGGGGAGTAGTGATTTGTGCATTTGTACATTAACGTTCACATAAATTTCGCATACAATAGGCCCCAATAAAAAGCACTTTTTTAAATTTAAAATTTTTGAACATTTTGTATCCTTTTCCAGTATCCCTATGTGTTAGATTTGCAATGCATCTAGTTTCACCTAAAAATCATTTTTGTAGCCCAAGTTATGACTAAAATACTAAAGGTATGCTGGAAAGTACCTCAAAATGCACCATAGTCACTTCCGTTGAGCTTTTGGCCACTTTCTTGCAAGAAATTTGGAATGGTTCCAACATAAAAGTTGTATCTAATTCACTTAGCTTTCTAAGAATATTCGAGTCACTTTGGGGAGGTTCCTATAGTAGGAGTTGTGATCGTGTATTTATACATTAACGTTCGTATAAAGTTCACATCTAATTAGCCCCAAATAAAAAGCACTTTTTGAAATTTTCTTTTCATTTTCTAGTAGCCCTATGTGTTAGCTTTCCAACGCATCTTGTTTCACTTTAAAATCATTTTTTTAGCCCAAGATATGATCAAAATACTATAGGTATGCCGAAAACTACCTTACAATGCACCACTGTCACTTCCTTTGAGCTTTTGGAACCTTTCTTGCAAGAACTTTGTAATAGTTCTATTCCAAAAGTTGTAGCTGACTCACTTACCTTTCCAAAAATAAAAGATTCACTTCGTGGAGGTTCCTACAAGGGGAGTAGTGATTTGTGCATTTGTACATTAACGTTCACATAAATTTCGCATACAATAGGCCCCAATAAAAAACACTTTTTAAAATTTCAAATTTTTGAACATTTTGTATCCTTTTCCAGTAGCCCTGTGTGTTAGCTTTGCAATGCATCTAGTTTCACCTAAAAATCATATTTGTAGCCCAAGTTATTACTAAAATACTAAAGGTATGCTGGAAAGTACCTCAAAATGCACCATAGTCACTTCCGTTGAGCTTTTGGCCACTTTCTTGCAAGAAATTTGGAATGGTTCCAACATAAAAGTTGTATCTAATTCACTTAGCTTTCTAAGAATATTCGAGTCACTTTGGGGAGGTTCCTATAGTAGGAGTTGTGATCGTGTATTTATACATTAACGTTCGTATAAAGTTCACATCTAATTAGCCCCAAATAAAAAGCACTTTTTGAAATTTTCTTTTCATTTTCTAGTAGCCCTATGTGTTAGCTTTCCAACGCATCTTGTTTCACTTTAAAATCATTTTTTTAGCCCAAGATATGATCAAAATACTATAGGTATGCCGAAAACTACCTTACAATGCACCACTGTCACTTCCTTTGAGCTTTTGGAACCTTTCTTGCAAGAACTTTGTAATAGTTCTATTCCAAAAGTTGTAGCTGACTCACTTACTTTTCCAAAAATAAAAGATTCACTTCGTGGAGGTTCTTACATGGGGAGTAGTGATTTGTGCATTTGTACATTAACGTTCACATAAATTTCGCATACAATAGGCCCCAATAAAAAACACTTTTTAAAATTTCAAATTTTTGAACATTTTGTATCCTTTTCCAGTAGCCCTGTGTGTTAGCTTTGCAATGCATCTAGTTTCACCTAAAAATCATATTTGTAGCCCAAGTTATTACTAAAATACTAAAGGTATGCTGGAAAGTACCTCAAAATGCACCATAGTCACTTCCGTTGAGCTTTTGGCCACTTTCTTGCAAGAAATTTGGAATGGTTCCAACATAAAAGTTGTATCTAATTCACTTAGCTTTCTAAAAATATTCGAGCCACTTTGGGGAGGTTCCTATAGTAGGAGTTGTGATCGTGTATTTATAAATTAACATTCATATAAAGTTCACATCTAATTAGCCCCAAATAAAAAGCACTTTTTGAAATTTTCTTTTCATTTTCTAGTAGCCCTATGTGTTAGCTTTCCAACGCATCTTGTTTCACTTTAAAATCATTTTTTTAGCCCAAGATATGATCAAAATACTATAGGTATGCCGAAAACTACCTTACAATGCACCACTGTCACTTCCTTTGAGCTTTTGGAACCTTTCTTGCAAGAACTTTGTAATAGTTCTATTCCAAAAGTTGTAGGTGACTCACTTACCTTTCCAAAAATAAAAGATTCACTTCGTGGAGGTTCCTACAAGGGGAGTAGTGATTTGTGCATTTGTACATTAACGTTCACATAAATTTCGCATACAATAGGCCCCAATAAAAAACACTTTTTAAAATTTCAAATTTTTGAACATTTTGTATCCTTTTCCAGTAGCCCTGTGTGTTAGCTTTGCAATGCATCTAGTTTCACCTAAAAATCATATTTGTAGCCCAAGTTATTACTAAAATACTAAAGGTATGCTGGAAAGTACCTCAAAATGCACCATAGTCACTTCCGTTGAGCTTTTGGCCACTTTCTTGCAAGAAATTTGGAATGGTTCCAACATAAAAGTTGTATCTAATTCACTTAGCTTTCTAAGAATATTCGAGTCACTTTGGGGAGGTTCCTATAGTAGGAGTTGTGATCGTGTATTTATACATTAACGTTCGTATAAAGTTCACATCTAATTAGCCCCAAATAAAAAGCACTTTTTGAAATTTTCTTTTCATTTTCTAGTAGCCCTATGTGTTAGCTTTCCAACGCATCTTGTTTCACTTTAAAATCATTTTTTTAGCCCAAGATATGATCAAAATACTATAGGTATGCCGAAAACTACCTTACAATGCACCACTGTCACTTCCTTTGAGCTTTTGGAACCTTTCTTGCAAGAACTTTGTAATAGTTCTATTCCAAAAGTTGTAGCTGACTCACTTACTTTTCCAAAAATAAAAGATTCACTTCGTGGAGGTTCTTACATGGGGAGTAGTGATTTGTGCATTTGTACATTAACGTTCACATAAATTTCGCATACAATAGGCCCCAATAAAAAACACTTTTTAAAATTTCAAATTTTTGAACATTTTGTATCCTTTTCCAGTAGCCCTGTGTGTTAGCTTTGCAATGCATCTAGTTTCACCTAAAAATCATATTTGTAGCCCAAGTTATTACTAAAATACTAAAGGTATGCTGGAAAGTACCTCAAAATGCACCATAGTCACTTCCGTTGAGCTTTTGGCCACTTTCTTGCAAGAAATTTGGAATGGTTCCAACATAAAAGTTGTATCTAATTCACTTAGCTTTCTAAAAATATTCGAGCCACTTTGGGGAGGTTCCTATAGTAGGAGTTGTGATCGTGTATTTATAAATTAACATTCATATAAAGTTCACATCTAATTAGCCCCAAATAAAAAGCACTTTTTGAAATTTTCTTTTCATTTTCTAGTAGCCCTATGTGTTAGCTTTCCAACGCATCTTGTTTCACTTTAAAATCATTTTTTTAGCCCAAGATATGATCAAAATACTATAGGTATGCCGAAAACTACCTTACCACTGTCACTTCCTTTGAGCTTTTGGAACCTTTCTTGCAAGAACTTTGGAATAGTTCTATCACAAAAGTTGTAGCTGACTCACTTACCTTTCCAAAAACAAAAGATTCACTTCGTGGAGGTTCCTACATGGGGAGTAGTGATTTGTGCATTTGTACATTAACGTTCACATAAATTTCGCATACAATAGGCCCCAATAAAAAGCACTTTTTTAAATTTAAAATTTTTGAACATTTTGTATCCTTTTCCAGTATCCCTATGTGTTAGATTTGCAATGCATCTAGTTTCACCTAAAAATCATATTTGTAGCCCAAGTTATGACTAAAATACTAAAGGTATGCTGGAAAGTACTTCAAAATGCACCATAGTCACTTCCGTTGAGCTTTTGGCCACTTTCTTGCAAGAAATTTGGAATGGTTCCAACATAAAAGTTGTATCTAATTCACTTAGCTTTCTAAGAATATTCGAGTCACTTTGGGGAGGTTCCTATAGTAGGAGTTGTGATCGTGTATTTATACATTAACGTTCGTATAAAGTTCACATCTAATTAGCCCCAAATAAAAAGAACTTTTTGAAATTTTCTTTTCATTTTCTAGTAGCCCTATGTGTTAGCTTTCCAACGCATCTTGTTTCACTTTAAAATCATTTTTTTAGCCCAAGATATGATCAAAATACTATAGGTATGCCGAAAACTACCTTACAATGCACCACTGTCACTTCCTTTGAGCTTTTGGAACCTTTCTTGCAAGAACTTTGTAATAGTTCTATTCCAAAAGTTGTAGCTGACTCACTTACCTTTCCAAAAATAAAAGATTCACTTCGTGGAGGTTCCTACATGGGGAGTAGTGATTTGTGCATTTGTACATTAACGTTCACATAAATTTCGCATACAATAGGCCCCAATAAAAAACACTTTTTAACATTTCAATTTTTTGAACATTTTGTATCCTTTTCCAGTAGCCCTGTGTGTTAGCTTTGCAATGCATCTATTTTCACCTAAAAATCATATTTGTAGCCCAAGTTATTACTAAAATACTAAAGGTATGCTGGAAAGTACCTCAAAATGCACCATAGTCACTTCCGTTGAGCTTTTGGCCACTTTCTTGCAAGAAATTTGGAATGGTTCCAACATAAAAGTTGTATCTAATTCACTTAGCTTTCTAAAAATATTCGAGCCACTTTGGGGAGGTTCCTATAGTAGGAGTTGTGATCGTGTATTTATAAATTCATTCATATAAAGTTCACATCTAATTAGCCCCAAATAAAAAGCACTTTTTGAAATTTTCTTTTCATTTTCTAGTAGCCCTATGTGTTAGCTTTCCAACGCATCTTGTTTCACTTTAAAATCATTTTTTTAGCCCAAGATATGATCAAAATACTATAGGTATGCCGAAAACTACCTTACAATGCACCACTGTCACTTCCTTTGAGCTTTTGGAACCTTTCTTGCAAGAACTTTGGAATAGTTCTATCCCAAAAGTTGTAGCTGACTCACTTACCTTTCCAAAAACAAAAGATTCACTTCGTGGAGGTTCCTACATGGGGAGTAGTGATTTGTGCATTTGTACATTAACGTTCACATAAATTTAGCATACAATAGGCCCCAATAAAAAGCACTTTTTTAAATTTCAAATTTTTGAACATTTTGTATCCTTTTCCAGTATCCCTGTGTGTTAGCTTTGCAATGCATCTAGTTTCACCTAAAAATCATTTTTGTAGCCCAAGTTATGACTAAAATACTAAAGGTATGATGGAAAGTACCTCAAAATACACCATAGTCACTTCCGTTGAGCTTTTGGCCACTTTCTTGCAAGAAATTAAGAATGGTTCCAACATAAAAGTTGTAGCTAATTCACTTAGCTTTCTAAAAATATTTGAGTCACTTTGGGGAGGTTCCTACAGTAGGAGTTGTGATCGTACATTAATACATTAACGTTCGTATAAAGTTCACATCTAATTAGCCCCAAATAAAAAGCACTTTTTGAAATTTTCTTTTCATTTTCTAGTAGCCCTATGTGTTAGCTTTCCAACGCATCTGTTTCACTTTAAAATCATTTTTTTAGCCCAAGATATGATCAAAATACTATAGGTATGCCGAAAACTACCTTACAATGCACCACTGTCACTTCCTTTGAGCTTTTGGAACCTTTCTTGCAAGAACTTTGGAATAGTTCTATCACAAAAGTTGTAGCTAACTCACTTACCTTTCCAAAAACAAAAGATTCACTTCATGGAGGTTCCTACATGGGGAGTAGTGATTTGTGCATTTGTACATTAACGTTCATATAAATTTCGCATACAGTAGGCCCCAATAAAAAGCTGTTTTGAAATTTCAACTTTTTGAACATTTTTTATCCTTTTCCAGTAGCCCTGTGTGTTAGCTTTGCAATGCATCTAGTTTCACCTAAATATCATTTTTGTAGCCGAAGTTATGACAAAAATACTAAAGGTATGCTGGAAAGTACCTCAAAATGCACCATAGTCACTTCCGTTCAGCTTTTGGCCACTTTCTTGCAAGAAAATTGGAATGGTTCCAACACAAAAGTTGTAGCTAATTCACTTAGCTTTCTAAAAATATTCGAGTCACTTTGGGGAGGTTCCTATAGTAGTTGTTGTGATCGTGCATTTATACATTAACGTTCGTATAAAGTTCACATCTAATTAGCCCCAAATAAAAAGAACTTTTTGAAATTTTCTTTTCATTTTCTAGTAGCCCTATGTGTTAGCTTTCCAACGCATCTTGTTTCACTTTAAAATCATTTTTTTAGCCCAAGATATGATCAAAATACTATAGGTATGCCGAAAACTACCTTACAATGCACCACTGTCACTTCCTTTGAGCTTTTGGAACCTTTCTTGCAAGAACTTTGGAATAGTTCTATCACAAAAGTTGTAGCTGACTCACTTACCTTTCCAAAAACAAAAGATTCACTTCGTGGAGGTTCCTACATGGGGAGTAGTGATTTGTGCATTTTTACATTAACGTTCACATAAATTTAGCATACAATAGGCCCCAATAAAAAGCACTTTTTTAAATTTCAAATTTTTGAACATTTTGTATCCTTTTCCAGTATCCCTGTGTGTTAGCTTTGCAATGCATCTAGTTTCACCTAAAAATCATTTTTGTAGCCCAAGTTATGACTAAAATACTAAAGGTATGATGGAAAGTACCTCAAAATACACCATAGTCACTTCCGTTGAGCTTTTGGCCACTTTCTTGCAAGAAATTAAGAATGGTTCCAACATAAAAGTTGTAGCTAATTCACTTAGCTTTCTAAAAATATTTGAGTCACTTTGGGGAGGTTCCTACAGTAGGAGTTGTGATCGTACATTAATACATTAACGTTCGTATAAAGTTCACATCTAATTAGCCCCAAATAAAAAGCACTTTTTGAAATTTTCTTTTCATTTTCTAGTAGCCCTATGTGTTAGCTTTCCAACGCATCTGTTTCACTTTAAAATCATTTTTTTAGCCCAAGATATGATCAAAATACTATAGGTATGCCGAAAACTACCTTACAATGCACCACTGTCACTTCCTTTGAGCTTTTGGAACCTTTCTTGCAAGAACTTTGGAATAGTTCTATCACAAAAGTTGTAGCTAACTCACTTACCTTTCCAAAAACAAAAGATTCACTTCGTGGAGGTTCCTACATGGGGAGTAGTGATTTGTGCATTTGTACATTAACGTTCATATAAATTTCGCATACAGTAGGCCCCAATAAAAAGCTGTTTTGAAATTTCAACTTTTTGAACATTTTTTATCCTTTTCCAGTAGCCCTGTGTGTTAGCTTTGCAATGCATCTAGTTTCACCTAAATATCATTTTTGTAGCCGAAGTTATGACAAAAATACTAAAGGTATGCTGGAAAGTACCTCAAAATGCACCATAGTCACTTCCGTTCAGCTTTTGGCCACTTTCTTGCAAGAAAATTGGAATGGTTCCAACACAAAAGTTGTAGCTAATTCACTTAGCTTTCTAAAAATATTCGAGTCACTTTGGGGAGGTTCCTATAGTAGTTGTTGTGATCGTGCATTTATACATTAACGTTCGTATAAAGTTCACATCTAATTAGCCCCAAATAAAAAGAACTTTTTGAAATTTTCTTTTCATTTTCTAGTAGCCCTATGTGTTAGCTTTCCAACGCATCTTGTTTCACTTTAAAATCATTTTTTTAGCCCAAGATATGATCAAAATACTATAGGTATGCCGAAAACTACCTTACAATGCACCACTGTCACTTCCTTTGAGCTTTTGGAACCTTTCTTGCAAGAACTTTGGAATAGTTCTATCACAAAAGTTGTAGCTGACTCACTTACCTTTCCAAAAACAAAAGATTCACTTCGTGGAGGTTCCTACATGGGGAGTAGTGATTTGTGCATTTGTACATTAACGTTCACATAAATTTCGCATACAATAGGCCCCAATAAAAAACACTTTTTAAAATTTCAAATTTTTGAACATTTTGTATCCTTTTCTAGTAGCCCTGTGTGTTAGCTTTGCAATGCATCTAGTTTCACCTAAAAATCATATTTGTAGCCCAAGTTATGACAAAAATACTAAAGGTATGCTGGAAAGTATCTCAAAATGCACCATAGTCACTTCCGTTGAGCTTTTGGCCACTTTCTTGCAAGAAATTTGGAATGGTTCCAACACAAAAGTTGTAGCTAATTTACTTAGCTTTCTAAAAATATTTGAGTCACTTTGGGGAGGTTCTTACAGTAGGAGTTGTGATCGTGCATTTATACATTAACGTTCGTATAAAGTTCACATCTAATTAGCCCCAAATAAAAAGCACTTTTTGAAATTTTCTTTTCATTTTCTATTAGCCCTATGTGTTAGCTTTCCAATGCATCTTGTTTCACTTTAAAATCATTTTTTTATCCCAAGATATGATCAAAATACTATAGGTATGCCGAAAACTACCTTACAATGCACCACTGTCACTTCCTTTAAGCTTTTGGAACCTTTCTTGCAGGAACTTTGGAATGGTTCTATCAAAAAATTTGTAGCTAATTCACTTACCTTTCCAAAAACAAAAGATTCACTTTGTGGAGGTTCCTACATGGGGAGTAGTGATTTGTGCATTTGTACATTAACGTTCATATAAATTTCGCATACAATAGGCCCCAATAAATTTTATTATAAGAGCCTCTACCACCTCTGAAACCAGTGAAATTGTTAGACCAGGCTTGAGTTATCATGTTCATAAAGGGAGATGAACCATCAGAATTGATAGAAGGAGTGGCATTTTAACTCTATTCTTAGTTCATAACTGAGCGAAAATGCTTGAACCTTGACCTGTCATGATATGCATGATCTTCAACCTTGTAACCAACTGATGCGAGCACACTCTCAACTTGTTCAAATATTCCACCATGCTCAGATTTCCTTTTCTGAGTTTTTGTAAATGAAGTTTGTGTTGCATAATCTTTGCCCTTGACTGACTCATAAATTTCACTTCAAGGGTGTTCCAAATATCACTTGAAGTGATTATCCCACCATTTACACTAAGATTCCTTCCGAAAGGGATGATAGTAACCAGGCAGCGAACATTTGATCTTGCCTTTGCCAAATCTGAAACTCAGGATTTAGTTCAAGAACCTGAGTTTCTGCCTTCTTAATAAATTTTTCTGGTATTTTCGCTGGGCCATCAAGAAAAGACCCAAGCCCATAGCCACGTACAGTTGTTTCTACTTGTTGTTTCCAAATAAGATAATTTGATTGACCTAGTTTTACTGAGATCAGTTGATTTTTGAAGTTGAATTAGGGAGGAAAGGCCTGGATTATAAGCTTTAATGGCCTATTCAGTGGTGGATCTGGTTGTCTCAGTAGTTTTTGACATTTTGCAAAGAAAGGTAAAGAATATCCAGAAGACGTTGTGGAGTTTCAGAGGCAACAACAAAGTGTCGAAGACAGTGAAACAAGAGTTGTCGGTAAGCTAAAGGATGCAGATCAGTCACTATTTCCATGCTTGAATCTTTGTTTTCCTGTTTGATTAATAATGGGACAAGGACGCAGGCAAGGTCGAGAGGCTGGTCCTTGGTTACCAAACTGATCAATTCCAAGAAAGCAACAAATTCTGATGAATTTGAAAGGTGGATACTTTCTTAACAGATGAGATGGAAGATTGTGTAGAACTAACAAGGACACATGGAAGCATAACATTGGGAGTTTGATAAGTAGAGTTGGTTAACTGATAGTTAACTATAAATGCGTCATTAGCTTGTATTTTCAGATTAAGATGAATAGTTAATAAGAATTGGCAGTTATTAGACTTTGTCTAACTGTTCTCTACATACTCTTCATGAGATCGATTTGTTCATATTCTACATGGTATCAGTAGTAGGAACGATCCTTCAATTTGCTTGTTAAATCTCCAATAAATCGCTCCATCTCCCATCCTACAAAAAGATGTTTGCTCGGCCTGGATCGAACAAAACGAGGATGTTCGGTCATCCTGGACCAAACATAGCAGGGATGTATTAATCCTCTGGTTTGTCGAGGTTTGCCCAATGTACAATAACAATAAAATGGGAATATATAACAGTTGAGATTAGCCTTTTATTTCTCATTATATTGTTTACATCTCTCAGCCACAACCACCACCTGATTGCTTTGTTGCTGGTTCTTTGAATCTTGTCTAGTGAAGGTAATTCTCATGTTAAAGAATTATTTGGCATTAGAGCAGGTGTTTGCATGTGATATTAGTTCTGATTGGTAATGCTTTTTTTGCAGAATGTCATATGGGGGAGAGGACAATGATGCAAGACGTGCTATCTTCGAAAGCAAAGCAAAAATAAAGGGAAAAAAGGACAGTTAATAAGGCAGGAAGAAGGGGAAATGAAAAGGAACAAACGACAAGAACCATTTCATTTATGTTTGAAATTTGATAAAATGGAAATATAATTGCATTAACAAGAATGAATATTTTACACAGGGTCTAATATTTATACGAACTAAAGCCATTTCTCAACTAAGAGAAGCTTCTAGATTTTATCTAAACTGCTTCACAGCTTGCAGCTCAACTGCTTTAACAAACAAAAACTGACTTTAACAACTCTAGCAGTTACTCTAACTAAAACTTCTACACAGCTTTCTTGTTCCTTTCTCCATGCGCAGCTCTTCTGTTGCTTTAGAGACCTTTGCTGATTTGAACTTCTACTGAAATGCTAATGACAGACCGATGAACTTCACATGAAATCGACATTATCTTGATAATTTAGAACCGTGTATGAGATGCGATGGTAACATTCTCAACAAGAACATTTGCATCAGAATCAATTGTGTAAGAAACATCAAGGCCTTCCAAAATAAGGTGATAAACAACAGTGTTGCTCGACAAAGAAGAAACCACATAAGCTCCATCCTCAGAAGCTTCATCATCTTGAATACTTGCCACGTTTGAAACCCCATCAACAGTGTTTTCAACTCCACCATCATCACCTTTTTCAGCTTCTCTAAGTAGGGATCGATGAGGAAGGTTTCGTTGAGCTACGGATCTTATGTCCCACGATAGCACCTGGCTGATCAAGGACTGGAATTCATCTGGACAAGAGTAAAGGGACTTCTTTTCCTACAAAAATGTTGGGTAAAAAAACTGGTTCCTTAATTTTTTTCAAGAATCTATATGGCAATAGAATGAGTGTTGTTTTCTCCTTCAACACACAAATAAAGGGGGGAGGGAGGGGGGGGGGGGGGGGGGGGGGGGGGGGGGGGGGCATTATGTCTTTTTCTTTATGGGTGCCTGTGGGATAGGTCAGAGTTTCGAGTTCTTCATTCATACTTTCAATCAGGCCCAAAAATATGTTTCTATATGAGAACAGAAAAATAAAGTTAATATGAAGAAAAAACTGATGAGCACAAAAATATCAAGCGATCATAAAACGCACATAAGAAATAAAGTTGTGTAGTAGTTCTGAGATCTTACCAAAAGTGACCAACAACCGGCGAGACTTGACGAAAAGCCTCCAGAGAAGTTAACCGAAGCTATAGCTAGCACATAGTCCATCTGCTTAAAAAGGGTGGAAATCAAATAAATTTGCTAATTCTTGAGTCCCTGTTATACTTGGATGACAAGAATGGATGGGTAAATTTTTTGTTCAACATGGAATATAGTACAAGAAGACAAAGGATTTCTGCAAGTTTGGATGTTTTACACTAAGGTACTTCTTACCTTGAAAATAAAATCTCGTAGTAACAGAGACATACTAAGGTCATTTTAAAGAAAGATCTACCCTTACTACCAAACATAAGAAATTACTAATAGCAATGGTGAACTGTAGAGAATGCACTTCTCAGAAGTCATGATTTATAAAAAAGAGAACCTTCACCCAGTCTGGAACCGTTGCTCCTTGAATGCTATCACAGTATGGCAAATACGGTTTGATATCGAGGACAGGCTGCAATAAATTCAAGTAATATGTTGTGTTACACATGTTGTCACATATAAATATGCTTCCTTATTAAGGAAACAAATAGCAAAGAAAAAAGGGACTTCTATAATTTTAGAAGAAAAAAATGGTGTAATAAACACTTACAGTTCCATCAACCAAATCAACTCCAGAGAGTAACACTGTACGTCCATGTAGTGCCTCCACCTAAAAGACCAAGAAGGTGAATCTGCACGGTTTTTTATTATGTACAAAAGGGTAAAGAACACTCTTGGATTAAGAGTAGTGCCTCCACCTAAAAGACCAAGAAGGTGAATCGGCACGGTCTTTTATTATGCAGAAAAAGGTAAAGAACACTCTTGGATTAAGAGTGGGTTCATATTTTCAAAACTAAGGCCATAAGATGTTCTTACAACAAGAGATATGTTTCAAACTTAAGAAACTGTTAATCCTAGCACACCTCACAAACAGAGAATAAAGATATTATAAGCTATTAATCAACAATACCTTCGCCACAGTTAATCCAATTGGGCATGGACGATGAGGAGTTCTTGTAGCAAAGACACCAATTCTTTCTCCTTTTAGTCTTGGTACCCTTACCTATTAACACATTCAACTGTCTTAAAGTAAGAATTGAGAACTGAGAAAGAAAACACAAAAACCAGCGCAGAAACCTTGGCCTTAAATTTCGACTGGGATGGATGTTTCCACAATTTTTCGAGATCTGTATTTAGATGAAACACATAAAGAATCCAGCAGTGGGAATACCCTTCAAGGCCCTCAAGAGCTGCTTGAGGAACCCGAGTAGGATCAAATATTAATGATGCTTTTGCAAGAGGTACGAGTAAAGGCTGTCTCGGGGTTCCATTCCTGCACAAATTCATTAAGCTCTTCAAAGATGCACATATGAAATTACTAATCAAACAAATGCTGTCAATCATGGACCCCGACTAATCTTTTATGTTAGAGAAAAGCTTCATGCCAAGTGTTTACCTATTAGAGAAGCATGAGCGGACAACAGCAATAGGTGCCATAGGATATGAATTAGTAGATCCAACCTTGTCACAATTAGACCTGCTCAATGCTTCTCGTAAAGCCTGCGTTTTTTATATCATCAATTACTTAACAATAAACAGCACAAACGATGACTACATATAAAAGCTAGCATTATCAATATGCTGATCCACATCTAAAAAGAAGTAATGCAGCTCAATCAACAACTAAATACAAATAAAATACTGAAAACACAGAGAGAAACTCTGTCACACACACACACACACACTCAAATAGGGCTGAAAATCAAACCAAGCTACGCGATAAGTTAAAAATATCGAAACAACCCGAGCTTAACTCGTGTTTGACCCGGTTAAAACTCTATCAAGCTCGATTAGATCAATAATCAAACAAACTCAAACATAATATTAGAAGCTGAATAATGTTTCAAACTATTGAACAATAGTGAGTTCCTCGACTCAACTCGTTTACAACCCTAATTCTGTGAATTTGGAGTAACAATCGGTCAATATTACCAGTAAACTCTAGTATTCATCGACCATTGAAATTATAAACATTTAAAAACAATAAAGAACGAACCTTTTGTGCCCTGATTCGACCTTGCCTTTCAGCAGCGCAGTTCTGCAAAGCGGCCATTAATGAGGCTTCAAGTTGTTGAATTTTTTTGGTGGCTTCGCCATCTGTAATAATCGAGCTCGATGATTTCCTTCTCCACAAGTGAACTACAGCAGATACACAGTTAGAGAGTAGACATTTGCAAAAAGGAATTCAATGGAGTAGGTTTTGTTAATGGAGGAGGAGTTTACGAGACAGAGAAGCTAATGCCAAACTGCAAATTGAGAGCGTCAGCCATTGGCCACCCATCAACTCTGCCTTCATTCGGCCAATTTGTTAGGTTTCTTTAGCTCAGATATAAGTACAAACTATGAAAATGAAAGAAGATCAATCTGGAGAAATAAAGGATTCTGTGTAAGAATATATAGGATGAATGAAGAGGTGAAAGGTTTGTAGAATCTTTATTTTTAGATTTTAGTATAATAATTTTGTTGTTTATGTGTTATTCACTCCATTTTTTTTTTTTTTTTTTACATTTTTCACTTACTCCCACCCTATGTTATTTTATTTTTAACATGTACCTCTTGCTCACATATAAATAATTATCTCAAACAAAAAATTAAATCAAATTATCTTGATTCTTAACTTCTTTGTAGATTGTTTCTCAACAAAAAAAAAAATCAAAGAAAGATAAAGTATTATGTAAATTTTATTAATGAAATTTTTTTAAAGTCTAACAAGACACTTGATAGGGATAACCCGGTTACTCCGGGTCGGGTTAATCCTGAGCCCACTTACTAGCCCAGCAAACGCGCCAGCAAGCGCGAAGGCCTAGGCCCAACAGGTCTGCTCAGCGAATCAAGTCTGTTCCGCGAATCAAGGCTCATGATCTTTTCCCAACTGCCATGCAGATTTGGGGGGCGAGATCATAGGGATTTAGTTAGGGTTTTGATTTGGTAGTATAAATAGGTGAAAAGAACTCGGAATTAGGGTTCGCACTTTGCATTCTGTAATACGCTCTGTAAACTCAACGTTCTAGAAAAGAAACACCCCGGCGATTGCCGTTTTCTGCCCGTTGACGTAGATCTCCGGATCGAACCACGTAATTCTTGTGTGTTTTTGTGTTGTTTACGTAGATTCTTGTTTAATTGTGTGGTTACCGGATTGTGCATTATCAAATTGGCGCCGTATGTGGGAACGACAAGGCAGTTTTTTGAACGCGCTAACCAACAATTTTTGACGTTCACGTTGCATCCAAACATCATGGTGACGACTCGTTTGAATCAAGCTCGCCGCGGGGATCAATCCGATCAAGATCCACCCGTGGATCAAGTTGTGCCGCCGAGGCAATTGCCGACAGGGAGTGCATCCAACCATCAAGGTAATCAAAACCCTCCACCCCCTCAAGACCAGCAAAACCCTAATATTGCTGCTGCTCAACCACCGGTGAACATTCAAATCACCCCTGAACTGCTCCAAGATTTCTTACAAGAGCATGCACATGTCCTCCAAGATTGGGCAGTTAATCGCCTACGTCCCGCGGGGCCTGCCGCGGGGCCTGCCAGCCATAACGCTAATCCCGTAGTGCCTCCACCCCGCTCGCATAATCAGCAGGACCCGGGGCACCGCAGACGTCAAGATCGACGACGGGAACGACCTGGTTCTTCCGAGGACCACGGTAGTTCTAACGAATCACGCCCGTGCAACGGTGAACCCTCTGATGTTGATCGCCGCCGTCCGCTTAATGCGGCTAAAAGAGTTCGCCATGCAAATCCTCATACTCTGGATCTTCAAGAGTATGAGCGAGTTCAACGCAATGTTGAACTGGATAGAATCCTGGGCCTAGATGCCAATGGAGAGATCATCACACCATTCTCCCAGGAAATCATTGCCACTTCCCTTCCCGAAGGGTTTAAACGGCCAGCCATACCTCCTTACAATGGCACTGGAGATCCGGCCAATTTTCTTGGAGCGTTTCGGCACAGCATGCTTAGCCATGATGGCATCACATCCCTCCAATATTGCAAGATTTTCCCTGAGTACTTACAGGATGAAGCTCGGGTTTGGTTTGATTCTCTCCCACGTGACAGCGTATCCTCCTTCAGGGAACTCGCCGAGCACTTTTGGGAACGGTTCGAAGCACGGGCGAAGCCTATGGCCACCCTGGCCGACGTAATGAATATGGAACAGCGGGACGGTGAAACCGTAACCCAATTTCTGGACCGTTTCACAGCGGTAAGTCTCAAGGTGGGAAATTGCCCCGACGATGTGGCCATCAACGCTTTTATGAATGGACTCCGCCCTGGAGCACTCCACACCGAGTTAGCTCGGAACACCCCGGTCACAACTCGAGCACTGTTCAAAACAGTGTGCAAGTTTGCTAAGGCCGAGGAACAGACTCGTCAGAAGCGTGAGAAGCACGCAATCAAGCGACAGGCCGACAAAGCACAAACTGGGCCTAGTACGCGACCTAGCGCTTTTTCACGCTTGACCCCGGGACGTTCAGAGTCCCGAAGTGAAATTCCGCAATTGACTCCGCTGACGAAGTCACGAGCTGAAATCCTATCTATTCACAAGAATGATCTGCGGCCTTGTCCGCGGATGACCGCACCTCCTGAAAAGAGGAACCGTGGAAAGTGGTGCGCGTACCACCGAGATCACGGACATGAGACAGAGGAGTGCCGAGAACTCGGCAAGGAGATTGAGGAATGCCTCAAGAAAGGGCTCCTGCGGCAGTACGTCGCGCGAACCGGAGACCAACCTCGGGCAAACCACAATGGGGCTTCGTCCCACAACCGCGGAGGTTATTACGACCGAAGCGCTCAACAAAATCGGCCGCCATGGCAGAATAATCGGCCGGGGCCAAATAACTACGCACGGCAAGATTCTGGCAATCGCCAGCAACCACGTCTCCCACTACCACCTCCTTCTCCGGGGGGACCCGAAGACAACGCACCTCCCCACGTGATAAACGTGATATATGGAGCCTTGCCCACCGGGGCTTCGCGACATGCCTTAAAGGCAGAAGCTCGACGTCCTCCTCCCGAGGAGCCACGTCACAAACGCCTCCAACAGTCCGAGACTGTTAGCTTCACGGATAGGGACCTCGTTCCGGAGATAACACCTCACACGGACGCTATTGTCATCGACATGACTGTAGCCAACATAACGGTAAGGCGAGTCTTCGTGGATAACGGGGCCGCGGTAAGCGTTATATTTGCAGACTGTTTCGAAAGGATGGGGATTTCCCGAGACCAGCTCCGACCGGCCCCCGGGCCACTACAGACTTTCACTCAGGGTGAAGTTCGGCCAGAAGGTATCATCACCCTCCCGGCGTCCTTGGGGACTTATCCGAGGATAAAAACTATCTTCGTGGATTTCTATGTGGTGAACTCCCCTTCACCATACAACATGATATTGGGCCGGGATTGGCTTACCCCCGCCAAAGCCGTATGCTCCACATATCACCTCACATTAAAATTCCCCACTTCGCATGGCGAAGTGGCCATCCGGGGAAGTCAGAGGGTCTCCAAGGAGTGCATGTACGTAGCACTCAAAAAGACTGCTAAGGTTCCTCCCAAACAGCAACTCCAGGTCACTTCACCGGCTCTGGAACCTCGGGAATGTACCCCGTTGGGGGATGTCACTGCACAAATCCCGCTAGATCCGTCTAAGCCGGAGCAGACAGTAACAGTAGGGGCCGTGGATGTGCCATGGCTACATCAGGCCATTATTCAGACCCTGCGAGAATATTCCGATATTTTTGCATGGTCTCCTCTGGATATGCCCGGGGTCTCTCCCGAGGTGATTACTCATAAGCTGAACATCGATCCAAGCGTCAAGCCAATCCAACAGAAGCAGAGGAAATTCGCTCCGGAGCGAAATGAAGCCATTCGAGTTGAGGTGAAACAACTCCTGGATGCGGATATCTTGTTCGAGGTATTCTATCCCTCTTGGTTGTCCAATCCGGTAATGGTAACAAAGACTAGTGGGGCATGGCGGATGTGTGTTGATTTTTCCGATCTCAATAAACACTGTCCGAAAGACTGCTATCCTCTACCCTCCATCGACCAAAAGGCCGAAGCCATTACGGGGTACGTGGCACTTTGTTTCTTAGATCTGTACAAGGGCTACCATCAGATTTTTATGGATCCACAGGACGCCCTCAAAACGGCGTTTATCACCGCCTTCGGGTGCTTTGCTTTTAAGAAACTGCCCTTCGGGCTTAAGAATGCTGGAGCCACCTATCAGCGTCTGATGGACTTTGTCTTCCACAACCAGATAGGTCGTAATGTTGAAGTTTACGTCGATGACTTGGTCATCAAAAGCTCCTCCCATCCTTCATGTGTGCAGGACATTGCCGAAACATTGCGCACCCTGCGGCGCTATAACTTGCGACTCAATCCAGCAAAATGCACTTTCGGTGTTGGCTCCGGGAAGTTCATCGGGTACATGGTTTCACAAAACGGCCTGCAGGCCAATCCTGCTAAACTCCGCGATGTATTAGATCTGCAGCCACCAAAAACGTTCAGGGATGTTCAACGCCTCACTGGTGGTTTGGCGGCCTTAAACAGATTCTTATCGAAAGCAGCGGAGCGCCAACTCCCATTTTTTAGAATCCTGAGATAAGCGAAGTCCTTTGAGTGGACTCCAGAGTGCACCGAGGCCTTCGAGGCCTTGAAACGTCATATACAGCAGCTACCTACTTTGTCAGTCCCTCTCCCCGGAGAGCCGCTGTACTTATATATGGCTTCCGCCGAGGAGGCTGTTAGCGCCGCTCTTGTACGAGAAGTGGAGGGGGTTCAACATCCCGTGTATTTTGCAAGCCGGGTACTTCATGGAGCGGAGACGCGATATTCCGTACTAGAAAAAACCGCCTTGGCCCTTGTTATGGCAGCTCGGCGTCTTCGGCCATACTTCCAAGGACGTGAAATACGAGTCCTGACCAATCACCCCATCCGCCAGATTCTTGTAAGACCCGAGGTGTCTGGGCGCCTCGCCAAGTGGGCTATTGAGTTAGGCGAGTATGATATTCAGTTTCTTCCCCGCCGAGCAATTAAAGGTCAAGCACTCGCCGATTTTCTGGCTGAAGCCCCGGCAGACAATCATGAGTCCCCCGCAGACAATGACACACAGCACCACGTCACCCATGCTCCTTCACCCCGGAAGTGGCAACTATTCGTGGATGGAGCATCCACGGTCCGAGGAAGTGGCGCCGGACTACTTCTCATCGACCCTGAGGAGGTTGAGGTTAAATATGTCATCAAATTTAAATTTAAGGTGACTAACAATGAAGCGGAATACGAGGCCGTCCTCGCCGGGCTCCGGCTCGCTCAATCTTTAGGTGCTCGTCACCTAGAGCTCTTCACGGACTCCGAGATCGTGTCCAAGCAAATTCAGGGGACTTATGTCGCCAAGGAAGAAACAATGGTCAGGTATCGCTCTCTAGCACTCAAACTCATGTCAACTTTTGATGCAGTTATTATCCAGAAAATCCCGCGTGCTCAGAATTCCAGGGCAGACGCACTCAGCAAGTTGGCCTCCGCGGTCCAAACTAATATATCTCCGGATATCATGGTCGAAGACCTCTCCCATCCAGCAATTCATGAGGCTACAGTTTCGGTACTGACCGACAGTGACCCGAACTGGATGACTCCGATCATTCAGTATCTCCGAGATGGGATTCTGCCCACTGACAAGCTACGAGCTCGGCAAGTTGTGCTCAAAGTCCCCAAATACTCCCTTCATAATGGAGTTCTATATCGACAATCGTACCTACAACCGAATCTCCGGTGCCTCGCCCCTGCCGAGGCCATTCAAGTTCTGCGGGAGGTTCACGAAGGGGCCTTCGCAAGCCATATCGGTTCCCGGACTTTAGCAAAGAAAGTTCTCCGCTGGGGATATTATTGGCCTACCTTGTTCAACGATGCTCATGACTTAGTGTCCAAATGCAGCAAGTGCCAACTACACTCCCGTGTAAAGCATCTGCCACAAACCGAACTCACGGGAATCCAGAGTGCGTGGTCATTTATTCAGTGGGGTATTGATATTGTTGGACCCTTCCCCGTTACTCCGGGAGGGTTGAAGTTCTTGGTCGTTGCCGTAGACTACTTCACTAAGTGGGTCGAAGCCGAACCACTTACCGCTATTACCGGTCAGAATATTTTGAAATTTGTATGGCGCAATATCGTTTGCCGCTTCGGCATCCCGAGCACTATTATCTCGGACAATGACAAACAGTTTGCCAATGATCCATTTCGCTCATGGTGTGAAGAACTCCACATCAAACAGATTTTCACTTCGGTTGCTCACCCTCAAGCAAACGGACAGGTTGAGGTCACCAATCGGACCCTTCTCACGGGAATAAAGAAGCGCCTGGATAGCGCCAAAGGTCTCTGGGCTGAAAACCTTCCACAAGTCTTATGGGCTATTCGTACAACGCCGCACACCTCCACCGGGGAGACTCCTTACAGCCTTACTTACGGCTCCGAAGCCGTTATCCCCGCTGAAATCAGTGTGCCGAGTCCTCGCCTCCTCACATTAGTTCCGGATGATAATGACGAGGCTCTTCGCGCAAATTTGGATGAGCTTGAGAATCGCCGGGAACAATCGTTCATTCAGCAGGCTAAGTGCAAACAGCGAGCTGCCCAGTATTATAACCTCCGGGTTCGAGGTACACAGTTCAATGTCGGGGACTTAGTCCTTCGGCTCAACTCGGCCAGCAAAGCTGCCCCCGAGGGCAAACTGCATGCTTCTTGGGAAGGCCCCTACCGAGTCGTTGCTGTACATGACTCTGGATCCTATCAGCTTGAGCATATCAACGGGACCCCGATCCCCCGAAGTTGGCACGTCACAAATTTGAGGCGTTTCTATCTGTGAAGGCCACATCGCAAGTACTATCTTTCCTTTAATTTCCTTTATAGTTGTTATTTCACTTTGTACTTTTGAGTTTGCTCCGGCACTTATCATTGAATAAGAATTCTTTGCTTGCATATCTTACTGTGTTATTCTTTACGTTACGGGGACGCCCTAACACAATCATATTATCATTATTAGTCTCCGGACAATTAAACCTCTCTCTCGGTCCGTCCGAGGAGGTTTGCATATTAGTCCCCGGACTCACATCACTTTCTCGTCTGTTTAACCGGAGAAATGTTTTACTCCCGCCTGATCCGTCCGGGGAGATTTTACTCCCGCCTGATCCGTCCGGGGAGATTTTACTCCCGCCTGATCCGTCCGGGGAGATCGGATTTATCCATACCGGGTTCCCGAACACCTAATTAAAGCAGTTAACAATTTTTCTATTGTGTTCCCGAACAACCGATTAAAGTGATTCGTAACCTGTTACTTTCATTACACCAGTTTGTACACGTTACAACAGTTTTATTATTATCTTCTGAATATTACACATCGAATGGTTTCTTACATAAGACTTCAAACATAAAAAAAAAAAAAAAAAAAAAAAAAAAAAACCAACAAAAACAACAAGTACATAAGCTAATGTCTACGGCCCCCGAGCCAATATTCAGCGCTCCGGCGCTGGGACCCACTTCTCGGTCTGCGTTGGGTCCTCCGGTATCTTGAAGATCCTCGACCTCGGGCTCCGGCTCTGTTACCCCCTCGGGCTCCGGCTCGGTCACCCCTTCGAGCTTCTCTTCGCCGAGGACTTTCTCTGGGCACTGGCCTAGGGGCTTCATCTCTGGACTATGCGCGGTTGCTGGACTGTGGGGCCGACCTCGATGTTTGAGCCCACTGCTCAGGGTCCCACTCCTCCGAAGCCATCACTTCTATTTCCCGGGCCAGCTCCTCGACTATCTCCTCGGCAACCACCGGGGGTTCTTCTTCAATTGTAGTCACCGGAGTTGGCTCTCGGATGACTATGCCTTTGCTCCGCTCGGAGGGTTTCTTCTGGCCCTTGGTCTTTTTATCTTTCCGAGGAGCTTTCTGCGTGCTTCGGTCCTGGCTAGTGCTCGCGATGAACTCTTCGGCAGAAGGCCTCCACCTGCCCCGGCCTTTCAGCCCTTCATACATACTAAGAAGCAGCTCAAGGACTTCTCGTTTCCTCACGAGCTCCGCGGACTCGACCGAGCTCCTCGACATCAGTGCCGCGATGTCACTTTGGATTTCCACAATCCGCTCTTCTACTTCTTCAAAAGTTAGAAGTCCGAACTCTGTAAGAATCCGCTCGTACTCCTTATGATGAACACGGACGCGGCTCATCTCGGCAGCTGTGGTTCGGTACTGCATCTCGAAGTCTTTGGCCCTTTCATTGGCTTCGACCACCTTCTTCTCTGCCGAGGCTATTTGCTTCTTCAGCTTAGGAACTACATGCATTTCCAGACGACTCTTCTCACCGCGGAACCACTCCAGTGATTCCATCAGCTTCTTTATTGTTTCATGTAGCTCCGCGATGTTCTAAATAGGCAACTGTAAGGACTGAACCCACAATCACTCGCACAACGTTTGGCCAGAGAATGATGGAAACGGCCGAGAATCAATCACAAACTCTGGACGAACCAGAAACCGAAAACGAAGATAAACAACAAGGAAGAAAATGCAATCACACAGAAAGATTTTACGTGGTTCGAACTAACGTTCTACATCCACGGAGGATCAGCACTCCTCAATTCACTATCAATCTCCAAGAATACAAGAATTACACAAGAATTACAACACTCCTTCAGCTAGAACCCTAAACTGAAAATAACCGCAACTCTTCTCTCTAATTCTCTCTTGAAAACTGATTAGCTAAAGGGAAAACTGTAAATTGAGTACTTATACAACATATAACAATGCTCTGAATAGAAAAATCAGCTCAAGTCGTCTAGGAGAGGAAGTTATCAGCTTAACCGCTTCGCAACGGTTTCAAAACCGTTGTCTTTATCTGCTCTCCTGAAACTGAATCATAACCACCCTGAACCGGTGGTTATGACTTCGGCTTTCTTCCAGAACTGCTTTCTCCGGTCCGGTTCTTCCACTGATAAACCCGGTTCCTGAACCACTCCAATATTTCCAGTCAAAACATGTTACACTTGATGCAATTGACTCAACATTCACAAATTTGGTTATGACTTCGGCTTTCTTCCAGAACTGCTTTCTCCGGTCCGGTTCTTCCACTGATAAACCCAGTTCCTGAACCACTCCAATATTTCCAGTCAAAACATGTTACACTTGATGCAATTGACTCAACATTCACAAATCTCCACCTCAATCAATCAAAGTGTGCATCCTATCCTCAATTTCCACCAGGTATTACTTCAGAAACATGGCTCAAGCCTGACTAAGCTTGAGCAATGAACAAACTTTGCCCCAGGTACTGACTTTGTAAGGAAATCAGCAGCATTATCCTTTGTATGCACTTTTTCCACCACCACTGTTCCAGCTTCAACAATGTCTCTTACAAAGTGCATCTTCACATCTATGTGCTTTGATCTTTCATGAAAAACTTGGTGTTTTACCAGATGAAGCGTGCTTTGATTATCACACAGCACTGTCACACACTTTTGTGTTATCCCAAAATCTTTCAAAATCCCTTTCAACCATATAGCTTCTTTGCAAGCATCTGTCACTGCAATATACTCTGCCTCTGTTGTGGATAGGGCCACTACTGGTTGATGTATTGACCTCCATGACACTGCTGTTCCATAAAGTGTGAAGACATACCCTGAAATAGACTTTCTGGTGTCTATATTTCCAGCAAAATCAGCATCCACAAACCCTCTCAAAGGTTCATTTCCTGTGTTTGTTCTCACATATTTCAAACCTAACTTTAATGTTCCCTTCAGATACCTCAGAATCTGCTTCAGTGCTTCCCAGTGCTCTCTTCCTGGATTTGCCATGAACCTACTCACTAAAGACACTGCAAATGCTAAATCTGGCCGGCTACAAATCATACCATACATGAGACTCCCTACTCCACTTGCATAAGGTATATTCTGCATCTGTTTCTCTTCAGCAGGTGTTTTTGGGCTTTGATCTCTTGATAGCTTGGTTTGTTGCCCCACTGGAATTACCAATGGTTTAGATTCATGCATATTGAACCTCTCTAGCACCTTCTGTAGATAATCCTTCTGAGATAAGCACAACACTCCAGCTTCTCTGTCTCTGATAATATCCATTCCTAGCATTTTCTTGGCATCTCCTAGGTCTTTCATCTCGAATTCAGTACTCAACTTCCCCTTTAGCTGTTGGATCTTCAGCTTACTCTTACTGGCAATCAACATGTCATCTACATATAGCAACAAGTATAACTGATCTGTCTTTGCATTCTTCTCCAAATATACACAGTTGTCATATAAACTTCTGACAAATCCAGTGTTTATCATGAACTCATTGAACCTTTTGTTCCACTGCCTTGGGCTTTGTTTCAATCCATACAAAGACTTTTTCAAGTGACATACTTTGTCTTCTTCTCCAGGGTTTTCAAAACCTTCAGGTTGCTTCATGTAAATATCTTCCATTAGCTCTCCATGTAGGAAAGCTGTCTTGACATCTAGTTGTTGTAATTCTAGATTTTCTTGTGTGACTTTTGCCAGCAGAATTCTGATGGAAGTATGCTTGACTACTGGTGAAAATACTTCATGGAAATCAATCCCTTCCCTCTGTGTGAATCCTCTTGCCACCAACCTGGCCTTATATCTGATCCTCTTACCATTCACCATTTCCAGTTTCTTCTTAAAGATCCATTTGGAGCTTATAAGCTTCTGACCACTTGGCTTTTTCACCAGATCCCAAGTGTGGTTTCTCTTCAGAGAATTCATCTCTTCCAGCATGGCATTGATCCATTGTTTCTTTTCTGCTCCTTTGATAGCTTCTGTATAATTCTGTGGTTCTGAATGTTCAAGAGCTTCTGCAGCATTCAAGGCATAGTACACCATGTCAGCTTGTCCATACCTCCTTGGTGGATGAACTTCTCTCCTGGCCCTATCTCTTGCCAAACTGTAGTTTCTTAGGCTATTTGGCTCAGTTTGATCTTCTTCACTTTCTGAGGAACTACTTGATTCTTCAGGGTTTGCTGGTTGTAATTCTTGTAGAGTTCTCATCCCTGATACCTCCACCTCAACTGGTGAGTTTTCTTCTTGTATAACTCCTTCAACTTCTGATTTGTCTCCAGTTGAGAGGTATCCCATGACTCCTTCATTGAACTTCACATCCCTGCTAATGATCAATTTCCTGTGTCCTTGTTCAACACACCACAACCTGTAACCCTTTGTTCCTTCTGGATATCCAAGGAAGACACACCTCAATGCTCTAGGGTCCAGTTTGTCCTGTTTTATATGAGTGAAAGCTAAGCATCCAAATACCTTGAGTTCTGAATAGTTTGGCATCCTTCCATACCATATTTCATCTGGAGTCTTGAAATCCAATGATGATGAAGGGGTTTTGTTGATGAGATAGCATGTTGTGTTTACTGTTTCTCCCCAGAAACTTTTTGGAAGTCTTGCATCTATCATCATGCACCTGACTTTCTCCAGAATAGTCCTGTTTAACCTCTCAGCAACCCCATTCTGTTGGGGATTCAATGGTACTGTTCTATGCCTCACAATTCCCCTTTCCTTGCAAAATTCTGTGAATTCATTTGACAGATACTCAAGACCATTATCAGTTCTTAGATATTTAAGCTTTCTTCCTCTCTGGTTTTCCACTTGTGTGTACCATTCCTTGAACTTTGAGAATGCTTCACTCTTTTGCTTTAAGATGTACACCCACACCTTTCTGCTATAGTCATCAATTATGGTTATAAAGTACTTTCCACCACTTAAGGTTTCTGTTCTTGCAGGCCCCCATACATCAGAATGGGCATAATCTAAGATCTCCTTGGTAGTGTGAGCAGCTGTTCCATAGGTCTGTTTCTTAGATTTTCCCATTGCACACTGATCACAAAATTCCAGGCTGTTAGAATTCAGATTTCCAATTACTCCTTTCTTTGCCAGCTCCTGCATTCCTCTGATTCCAATATGACCCATTCTTTTGTGCCATATCATTGCTTCTGTATTACTTAGTGTGACATCTGTTGATCCAATAACAGATTCTCCAATCAAGATGTACAAGCCATTCTGTTTCACTCCTTTCATCACCACTTTGTTATACTTAGTAATATGAATATATCCATTCACAGTACTAAATTCACAACCAGATTCATTTAGGGAACCAAGTGATATTAGATTCCTTTTGAGAGATGGCACATACCTCACGTTTGAGATAATTCTTGGGACTCCATCATGCATTTGGATCTTCACAGAGCCCACTCCTCTTACTTTACATGACTGATCATTCCCCAGAAGGACAATTCCTCCATCAGTTTTGGTTAGTTCTTGGAATAGGTGCTCATGGGGGCACATATGGAATGAGCAACCTGTATCCAACACCCATTCCTTGGTAATTCTGCCTTCTGATACATTCAGCACCTCTGCTAGGTCATCTGCTTGCTCTGCTACTGCAGCATCAGCTTCCTTTTTCTCAGACTTGTTTTTCCTGGAAGGACAATTCTTCTTGAGATGTCTTGTTTGTTTGCAGGAGTAACATCTCCTTTTCTCCACCCAGTCTGATGACTTCTTGGAATCAGTTTCACCAGTCTTGCCTTCTTTCTGGCCCTGATTTTGACCCTTCTTCTTTTGAAATTGCTTCTTGAATTTCACATGTAGTCCTTCAGCAGCAGAGTTGGATTTCTGATCACTTTGAAGTTGCAATCCTTTGGTTTTCAAGGAAGTAACTATCAGATCATAGCTTAACTTGTCTTGTCTACCAAACATTAGAGTATCTCTAAAACTTCCAAGTGACTTTGGTAGAGAATTCAGCAACATGAGGGATTTATCATCCTCCTCCAGGTTTACACCAAGATCTTCAAGGTCATCAATCAGATGATTGAACTCATCTAATTGATCAATCAATGTCTTCTCCTCCACCATTTTGAAAGCAAGCAATTTCTGTTTGAGGAAGAGTTTGTTTGTTACTGTTTTGGATTGATACAACTCTTCCAATTTTGACCATGCTTCCAAAGCAGATTTGCATCTGGAGATTTCTCTGAGTGGTTTGTCCCCCAGACACAGAATTATGGAGCTCAACGCCTTCTGATCAGTCTCCAGGAACTTTGGTCTTTCTGCTAGAGGCCAATCTTCTTGAGCCTTCAACGCCATGGATAGTCCATTCTGAATTAAGATAGCATTCATCTTAATTTTCCACAGGGCAAAGTCATTCTTCCCCGTAAACCTGTCAACCTCCATCTTCATGCCCGCCATTGATCTCTATCTCCTCTGGTTCAAAAACCTTCCCACAGACGGCGCCACTTTGTAAGGACTGAACCCACAATCACTCACACAACGTTTGGCCAGAGAATGATGGAAACGGCCGAGAATCAATCACAAACTCTGGACGAACCAGAAACCGAAAACGAAGATAAACAACAAGGAAGAAAATGCAATCACACAGAAAGATTTTACGTGGTTCGAACTAACGTTCTACATCCACGGAGGATCAGCACTCCTCAATTCACTATCAATCTCCAAGAATACAAGAATTACACAAGAATTACAACACTCCTTCAGCTAGAACCCTAAACTGAAAATAACCGCAACTCTTCTCTCTAATTCTCTCTTGAAAACTGATTAGCTAAAGGGAAAACTGTAAATTGAGTACTTATACAACATATAACAATGCTCTGAATAGAAAAATCAGCTCAAGTCGTCTAGGAGAGGAAGTTATCAGCTTAACCGCTTCGCAACGGTTTCAAAACCGTTGTCTTTATCTGCTCTTCTGAAACTGAATCATAACCACCCTGAACCGGTGGTTATGACTTCGGCTTTCTTCCAAAACTGCTTTCTCCGGTCCGGTTCTTCCGCTGATAAACCCGGTTCCTGAACCACTCCAATATTTCCAGTCAAAACATGTTACACTTGATGCAATTGACTCAACATTCACAGCAACGAAGACAACCAGATCAATTACTCTCAAGTACGTAAGGAGTTACATTCAGTTCGGCAACAGACATTAAATTGCTCATGCAAGTAAACAGAAAGCAAGAGCCAAAGAAAAGGAATTGTATTTCAAATTGCAGGAGTACAACTGTTCCAGTACATCACCCCTAACATTTCTACAAATTTACAATTTTAAATCTGCGGGGATCGACTGACCTCCCGCTCAACTGCCTCGGGTTCTTCGGGCAACCCCTCAGCTTCTTCGTTTGCTGCGACGGCCTCGATCGCAGCTGGGGTCTCAGCCTCCGTCTGTGGGGGGGGAGCGGTGATCGGTTCACCTCGGCAGAATGCCAGGAATTCTTCATCCTGGTCCACTTCGCAGCTGGCAACTTCTGCGGCAGTCAGAAGCTGCCTCTTCCCCCCGAGCGCATTCACCAAGGGCCACTCCGGTAGCTCCGCTAGCGCGGCGTAATAGGCCTTCTCCACCTCGGCCGCCGCCTCAGGGTCATACCCGAATTCTGGACGATTGATGTCCACATTCGGGTACGCCTCCTTCACCTCTTCCAGCACCATGGCCCGTGTGGCTTTATCCCTTATTGCCACAAACTTCGTCTGGAAGTCAAGGAATGTGCTGGAATGTAATAATTTCTCGGCGAACACCCTCAGCAAAGCTCCCTGCCCTCCAACCACGGCGGCTTCCCTCGCTTCCATTTCCGCTCGCAGCTGCATCAGCTCACCTCGGAGACCATGGTTCTCCGTCTCCACACCGCGCAGACGCGCGACCTCGGTCTCGACCAAGGCAGCCCTCTTGCGTGCCTGGGTCAAGTCATGCGTTAGTCTGTCGTTTCGCGCGCGAAGGTCCCGCGCTGTGGCAGCTAGCCCCTCCCTGGCCTTTACCTCGCCCTTCAGGCCGACTTCTATGATTCCTTTGGCCAGCCGCAGAATCTTCTCGGCGTCCGCATCGTCAAACCCCAGACTGCTGGGGGTCACCTGCTCTCCCTGGATAAGTTAAACACAACGTGGCACATGGCTCAGACCTCAGTTATACACCTCGCGTAAGTTCAAGTAATGATCAGCGTTTTTGAATGTTACCTGCGAGCTCTCCCCTGTCCGGGGTCTCTTGGATGGTGCCTGCGGAGTCCCAGTAGTCTCCGGCCTCCTCTTTGATAAGGCCGGAGACCCCGTCGGCGTCATCCTTTCCTCCGACCCCGTAGACGGTCGCGCACCGGTTGGCATTTTCCCCCGGGGAGATACCTCCGCGGCTTTCCCCTTCTTCTTGGCCGCTTCAGTCTTGGCAGGGCTTCCTGATGCTGGCTGCTTTCCGAAGCGTCCCACTGCATATATATCTATGGTTAGTTCTGCACAAAACGGCAAGCTTAAATAACAGAACAAAAGAACCCCTACCCTCTTCGGCATCTCCATTTCCCGAATAATATGGGCTAAGCCCAGCCTTCTCCAGTTCCTCCTCGGAACACAGGGTTTGGAAAGTCCCCACTTGCCGAAACGTGTGCTTCACTTCGGCCCCCGGGCTCACCACGGGGGCGGCATCAAGCACCTCGTCACTCCTCCACTTCGGGAGAGCTATTTTATTCCTAACAAATATGAACCTCTCTTTCCACCCCTCCACTTTGCTCGGGTTTTGAACCTTGAACCCTCCTCGGGCTCGGGGACTAAAGGAATACCACCCCTTGGACTTCCCGAAGTTCTTTAACTGGTAGAAGAACCTAAAAAGCTCTACAGTTGGCTCTACTCCGGCCTGTTTACAGACCACGGTAAACCCCACCACCTGCCTCACCGCGTTCGGCGCTAATTGACAGAGGGCAATACCATAGTATTTTAACAACTCTATGACTACATCCCACAGCGGCAATCTCAATCCTACTCTAAGGGGGTCGATATACACGGTCATAAATCCCTGTGGTGGACAACAGGCCCTATCCTCGGGGGTGGGGATTATGTACTGCAGGTCGAAAGGAAGGTAAAACGACGGGAGCTCTCCCTCAATTTGCTCCCGTGACATCCGAAGTGCTACGGAGGACACCTCCAAACCCTCCCCCTCGCAGGGAAAGAAAGCAACCATCATCACGTTGCACTCCCGGCCATCGACCCTATCTACGGTCCTAATCTCATTCCTCTCCGGAATAATGTATGAGAGAGGGGGGATATCTAACGGGGCATTCGATGTCCCTAATTCTTCGATCGAGGCAGAAGATGAAGAAGATGAAGAGGAAGACATACTTACTTGGTTTAAACTCGAAAGGGTTGATTTGAGAAATTTATGATCTCTGATGAATCGCAAATGCAGATTTCCTCTTTTTCCCGCTTTCAAAACAGATGAATCGCAATAGAGAAGATGAAAAGTTACTATGCAGTTATTCTTGATATAAATGCAAAAAACCGACGGCTCTGATGCAGCCTATTCATTTTCAGTGATGGAGATTCATGCGTGCTCTTCACGCGCTTTACAGTTACCGAGGCGCATGGGGAACAGCAGTCTTGGAACTCGCAGAGCGTGTCACTTCACGTCTCTCTCTCTCATTATGGCGCCGCCAGTCACATCAGCCTCACCCTTCTTCAGGAAGATTCAAGATACACTCCGGTGTACCTTCCACCTCGGTCATACTACCACACTCCGGTGCTCCTACCATTTCGGCCGAACTACTCACTACGGTGTACCCTCCACTCCGGTCAAACTGTCATATACTTCCAACGCGTTTTTTGCTTCTGGGGAATTCGATATCTCATTGTATGTCCCGTGCACTTCGGCCCAACTCGGCACTGCGTCCCTTGACTGCTCCGCAGAGTCCCAGGTACGCGGACAGACCCAGTCACGCGTAAACACTTCGGCCTGCCAGTGACCCCCGGTTTTCCTTGCTTACGGTTCCACCCCGGTGACAACCGAAGCTCCTACCTCGCTTCGGCTGGGGGGGGACATCTGATAGGGATAACCCGGTTACTCCGGGTCGGGTTAATCCTGAGCCCACTTACTAGCCCAGCAAACGCGCCAGCAAGCGCGAAGGCCCAGGCCCAACAGGTCTGCTCAGCGAATCAAGTCTGTTCCGCGAATCAAGGCCCATGATCTTTTCCCAACTGCCATGCAGATTTGGGGGGCGAGATCATAGGGATTTAGTTAGGGTTTTGATTTGGTAGTATAAATAGGTGAAAAGAACTCGGAATTAGGGTTCGCACTTTGCATTCTGTAATACGCTCTGTAAACTCAACGTTCTAGAAAAGAAACACCCCTGCGATTGCCGTTTTCTGCCCGTGGACGTAGATCTCCGGATCGAACCACGTAATTCTTGTGTGTTTTTGTGTTGTTTACGTAGATTCTTGTTTAATTTTGTGGTTACCGGATTGTGCATTATCAACACTTTTTTTTAAAGCTAAAATTATTATCATGATGGAGAAACTGAGGTAGATCCCCAAACATATATATATTGCAAGAATTCAAGAAATTTAGAGCAAGTTCAAGTCTTAAATTATTACATTTAGGTATTAAGAAGATAATTTAAAGTTTGAAAGACCTAAAACATCTATACATAAAAAGCCCTTAAAGCGTTTACAATCATTAATATCAACAACCTTCAAGATGCTTTCTTTTCTAATAACCAAGTTGGCTAAGTGATCAATTGTCTTTTGTCTTCTTGGTGGATATGTGAGACTTTAAACTCAAATCTTTCAATCAGCTTCAAAATGCTCTCAACAGCTTCCGGTGCTTCCATCCCCAACACCATTATTTTTCAGCAGCAGAAGCAATGAGAGAGCATTCACCTCTAACCAAACTTTGGTGATACCAAGTTCAAGGCATAGACATAAACCTTAAAAAATGGTTGTCAATTCTGGTGTAACTGTATCAATTATGTTCAGAAATTTACCAAAGCCAGCAATGAAGCAACAGTTAAGAGTCCTGAACTATATCACAAGCCCGGCTAAGCCCGGGTGCCTTTTGACATCCCATCGACATTTAATCTTTTTATTAAGAAAAATTATTATTTGGGCGTATCCGACGAACAAAAGCAAAAATGATAATGAGTCACATCTTATACTAGTTAATATTGAATAACCACCACAATTCTAAATTAGATTATTTTCTTTCCTTCCTCAAGACTCGCTCAAAGCATAAACACATCCAAATTAATCTCTTCCAACAACAAATGCATTTTTTTCCTCTAATCCACCATTTTTACATTGTTTGATCCATTCTTGAATCATGGGATTCAGAGAATTGTTCAACATAAAAAAGAAACAAACACCTGCCCTTACATCCCAGCAGGCACCCGTGAATTCGAGATCACCGTCTCTGAACTCGCGGGCGCAGATCGAGGAGGAACTAGAGCAGGTTTTCAAGAAATTTGACGTCAATGGCGACGGTAAGATCTCAGCCTCCGAGCTGGGATCGATCATGGGCAGCCTCGGGCACAAAGCTACAGACGAGGAGCTCAACAACATGATCAAGGAGGTGGATGCTGATGGTGATGGCTTCATAGATTTGCAGGAATTCATCGAGCTCAACACTAAAGACATCGACTACGATGAAGTGCTGGAAAATATCAAGGACGCTTTTGCGGTGTTTGACATTGACAAGAACGGGGCAATATCCGCCGAGGAATTGCAGGTAGGGATGTAAACGAGTCGAATCAAGCCGAATAATCGAATTCGGCTCTTTTCATTTTTTTGGTGTGTTCGTGTTTGATTGAATTTCTAAAATTATGTTTGAATCTTGTTCATTTTGTAATTATCAATCTCGTGAATAGTTCGAGCTCGGTTCGATAAAAGATCGACAACGTAACAAGGGAACATAGTTTGAGTTCGAATTTGCTACAAATGAAAGTTTAAACTAAGTTCGCAATTAGTTTGAGTTCGAATTTGTTAAACATGCTCAAACGCAAATAGTTTTAGCTCGGCTCTGCAAAAACTCAATAACATATTAAGCGAGTATTGTTCGAACTCGAATTCGTGAAACTTATACTTGAGCTGGAAAGCTTGTAACCGTAGTGTTGAGTTCATGCTGAACACATACATATATTTTTCAAATTAACACAAATAATCGAGCATGGCTCGCTAGTCTTGGTTCTTGAACATCCTCGCAAACTTATGAACCAAATACGTATAGGCTTAAGCTATCGAGCTCAAAATTAGGCTCGTACTCAATTTGTTTAGCCAATGAATAATCTCGAACAGATATTTTTTCAAGTCAATATCAGAATAATTTAATCTGATTACGTCCCTAATTGCAGGACGTGCTTCGAAGCCTCGGCGAGGAATGCACGTTGGCGGAGTGCAAGAAAATGATAAGTGGGGTGGATGCAGATGGCAACGGAACGATCAGTTTCGATGAGTTTAAGGTTATGATGACGATGGGGTCACGTTTTGATGCTGCGGTCGCCCCTCCGGGAGCTGCTACTGGTTGATTCAGACGGCCTGTTCTATAAATATGCGTATATCTCAACTCCATAATCGTAGTAGTTTTCATTTATCTATTTTCTTGATTATTGTATAAATCTGCAAGTGGGTGTTTAATATATGTTAATGTAAATGAATATATGCTTGGATGCACTAATAGTAGAATGTTATGATTTTTCTGCAGATATTTGTGTTAAAAGTATCTATCTTGAAATCTCAGTAGAATAGTTAAACAAATTTCACATCGAACATAAAGACAAAGAAAATGATTATGAGTCTAACACGGACCTCATATTATAGTAATGTGGAACTCAAAAGTCTAGCACGACCACAAGTGGTAT
This sequence comes from Ajuga chamaepitys, assembly GCA_958295605.1. Taxonomy (NCBI): domain Eukaryota; kingdom Viridiplantae; phylum Streptophyta; class Magnoliopsida; order Lamiales; family Lamiaceae; genus Ajuga; species Ajuga chamaepitys. Next base: position 394,728 of record OY282508.1, read on the forward strand.
CAAAGTTGGAGATCAGATCCCAAAAAAATCCAACATGGTATGATCCTCGAAGTACCAAACTAACGAAGACAAGGAACCCAAGATAATGATCCTCGGAGTATCAAATAGATGATCCAAGACCTCAATAAAGTTGGATTCCAAGCTCACTAAATTGTGTAGGTGAGTTCTAAGAGAAATAAACAAATCTGTGCTGGCTCGACCTTATAACGAGCCCTAAAAGAAATTAACAAATCCAGACGAGTTCAATTCAAAACGGACAATGTAAAAGTGATCGGTCCATCAAGCCCAAATAAAATCATAGCATGAAATGTGATTGAAACTTGCCTACCTCATTAGGGAAAAATATACTTTTAGTCTTTATTGTTTGATACAATTTCAGTTCTCTAGTAATTAAATTTATCGCGATTTCGCAATTTTTATCGCTGAAATTTGTCGGCCTCGCTAGTTATGCGCACGTACCGAGCATAGATTTAGACAGTTCCGGTGCCAGAAGTCTTAAAATCGTGATAAATTTTATTTCTAGAGAACTGAAATCACAAAACGGCGAACAAGGGTCCCAAAAATACAACTCGGCCGAACTAAAGTTAACATTTTTCCCACCTTATTATAACAAATAACCGATTTATAACAAGTGCTAGAGCATCAACTTGAAGAAACTGAAATCAACAACTCTGATACTGAAAATTAAACAAAATCAGTCACTGTTCTTGAGGCGCAGCAGCCGCTCATTCAACTGCTCCTCCCGTGCCGCCAAGCGCGTGACGGCAAAAAGCATCCAATACAGCATCAACGCCGCCGCGATCAGCAGCGCATTACGTTGCGACTTAATCGTCGATTTCTGGTGGCGCAAGAGCTCGGTCGGAGTACACGGCTGCGAATTGCACTTTGCGCCGCTGTCAAATTTCCAGTAAATGTCCAACAACAAGAAGAGGCAGAAGGGCACCACTGAGAGCAAGGGTTTGAGTAAGTTGCGGGTGACGACGGAGATTACACCCTTCCGGAGAGGATTCAGGGCAGGCGGCAGCGTCAGAAGCAGCACCATCGCCGCTTCCGCCGCCGCCACGTAGCTTAGTACTACCCATTCCAGTGCCATTTCGTGTTTGTTAGGAAACTTGCAGTAGGAAGGGGTTATATTCTGGTTTACGTAGGTGGCATGTGGAAAGGCCACGTGGCGTGCTGTGGCTTTTAGTGGCGCCAAGTGCTGACAGCAAGCCAATAAGCTACTATACTACTGTTTAATTAATATTTGTAGTGGCGAAAGTACCATGCTACTGACGTAAACGAGTCAAGATGAGTCGAGTACTAATAGCCTCGAATTCGATCTAGTGATTTTTTTAAACTCGGACTTGATTCATTAGCTTGAGATCGATTCGCCTCGATTTAATTAATATAAAATATAATTTTAAAAAAATATACAAAAATTTATATATTGATATTGAAAATGTCAATTAAACTACAAATAATAGCTAATAGGGCCATTAGAATTTCACATTATTTAATTTAGAATAGAATTTATGTATAATTATGGCAACTATAAAGAGCAAATTAGTAATTTAACACAAGTTCGATTAAACTCTTGAGTCTATCGAGTCGAGTATCAATGAGTTCAAGCTCGAACTCAACACCTATTCGAATAGCTCGCGAGTTGTCTCGACTCACTTAAATCTCTAGACGAGGCCACTTAATTTTTTTAAGGAGTAGTATTGCAATTTCACAACTAGTACTAGACTGTGTAATTTGTCATTGAATTTGTCACAAGTTGATGATACACTTTACACATCAGTATCTTACACGTTAAATTGTGTCCACCGTGGATAGTGGACCACATTTACATTATTATATTATATGGAGACTCCATTGTGAAACTAACTCCTATTTTTAGGGTGATTACATTTCCAGGTAAATTATAAACATAACCACTTATTTGTATATGCTCAACAAGAATTTCGTTAATAGACAACGCTTGAAAACTGTTGTCAATATTTCAAAAAAACTGCTGCCTAAATCCATTTTTGCATGCATGATTAGATCACGTCCAAAATGAAAATTGCAATTAAAATCTTCCAATAAAAAAACCACTAATGCAGATAAAACGATAAAATTTCTCATTATTTATACAAGAGACAAAAACAGGAGCACTTTATATACAAAAGTAAGCAAAGCAAAAAACATGACAAAAAAAGTTGTATGGAATGCTATCTTTAGTTCTCTTTACTTTTCCTTTTATACAATAACAATGATGAATGCACGTCAACTTGCAAATTGAAGCTTTTTTTGGGGTCCCCCAGGAGACTAATGCACTAAAATTAGGTAAAGCAACTAGCATTCAAAGATTTAAAGCAGAAAGCCCGGCCGGGTGAGTCGTTAAGCGCTATTTGGAGGAGAGACTACAGGCCTAGAGAGGACGTGGTTAGGCAGGGGAAGGATAAATAAAAGAAACATAAGCTGTCAATAAGAGCTAATACCTAAACTGAATTAGTCGGAGATTTTTGCAAGGTTAATAGACAAAAGTGACAAGTTTGATCTTAAAACAACTAGTTATAAAAATGAAGAAAAATCAGAGAAATTGCAAAGAAACGGGCCATGAACCACCGCCGCCCACGGTGGTGGAGCTTACCGGAAGAGAAGCCACGCTCCGAGTACCGTGCGTAGCACTTGCCCAAGAACATGTCTCCCCACGGAGACGCCCCGCACTCACTTTTCAGGCGTTGGATCGCCTCCGATAAGCAATCCTGACACTCGCCCGTACTCAAATCTTGTATGCACTGGACCATACCCTGCACTTTTCCGGACCCGCCCACCCGGAAATACTGCCCTCCGCCACCGGTCAGATACGCCAGCACAGCATCCCTCCGAGCGAACAAGTCCGAGTCAAAACCACTGCAAAGAAATGATCTTTTTAGACAACAAAAAATACTCTCGAATAATGTGTATTTTTTACGAATTTATTATTAGAAACTAACATGTGTCACTAGTTTCAAAATCCAAGAACTTTTTTCCAAGAGAAAACACAACGGCAATTTCCGTTAAAATTACCGTTGTAATATGTGCATATTAGATAATTTCCAAACATGGTGTTTGGAATTTTCTAGAAATCCAAGGGCTTTTTATTCGGTAGAAATTTGACAGTTTTCTTATAGTGACAAAGTCCGAGTCATACCCGACGGAGGGTCCACATTTGTTGGAGGCGACGGTCTTGTCTTGAGCGCCCAAGAACGACGTGTTATCGTACTTGATAAAGCAGCCGTCGAGCTGCAACGCGCCGCCAGAAGTGCCAACGCAAAAGGTGCCGATCCTGGAGACGGCGTCTGCAACACAGTGGCGGCAGTCGGAGGTGGTGAGGTCGCCGCGGCACTGGAAGAGGCCGTAGACGACGTCGGTCTGGGTGGAACCCGGGAGGGAGATCTTGAAGGTGTTGAAGTTGGAGATGGAGGCTGAGTTGACAAGGGAGGCGAGTACTGAGTTGACGTTGGACTCGTAGGGGGAACCGGGGGTGTATTTGAGCTGGGTGCAGCCTACATACTCCAGAGAAGATGATGAAACCGTTGCGAAAAGTGAGATAAGGATAAAGCACAGAGCAGAAAAGGCTTCGCCATGCATCTTCCTCATTTTCTATCTGTGTGCATGCCTATGCCTACGATATATAAACAATTTAGTAAACCCTAATCAACCAATTATATATTGCAAGAAAATTATTATTTTTAAAAGGTTTTACCATCTAATCTGATCAAATAAAAAGATAAGATGAGTTCTTACATGAGAACAAGTACAATCTAGCCGGTGGGGCCGGAGGACAGATATTTGAGAAACGTGAACCGATTAGGGGGTGTTTTCATTTGCTTCAACTTGTAAAAAAGTAATTAATAGTAAAGATTGCGATAAAATGACTTATAATCAAAAGTAAGTAGTATTTAAGAATATAAGTAATTTTAGTAAAATTTAATATAAAGAGTGTTTGTTATATATGTAGTTTAGCTTAAAAATGAGATGAATTTTCTTTTTTATTTACCAAAATATCAAAAAAGTTAAAAAAAATACTAGCATTTATTATCTTTCAACTTTTGTCTTGACGCTACTTTTTTAAGCAGAAGCTACAGTTTAAAAACACTGAAAATTAAAAAACACTTGAAACAAGCAAGGGGAAACACCCCTTTAGCCTTGAGAATCCGTAAATAATTTTTTTACTTACCTCTATTCCATTAAATACATGGCACGTGAACGAAAAATTAACTTTTTCAACGATTTTCGTTCACATATCGTGCATCCATTGGAGCGCAAATACTACCAGTACATGTAGGTAACAACTTTCCGTAAAACGGTAGCATAAAACCACCTCCAGAAAATTGGTTGTGCATCCCTCTAGAAAAAAGAAAAAGAGAAAAGAGACTTTTGTGGGTGCTGTATTCTTGGGGCGGGCTACAATCATGAGCTAGCAAGCCTTATCTTTAGACATATAGTGGCATTTGACAATGTCATTCTCTAACTTGCCTGATAAAAGAATTCCTTCATACCTAAGGGTATATTTGTGGATTTGCCCGTCCAGATGAAGGACAGGTCAAACACAAGATTTACACTATTATTTGGATTCACAAATCCTAGGATTTGCACGCCCTACTCAGCCCATAAACATACCCTAAATGTATTTCGGCATATTACAACTATACAGCATTACATTTTCTTCATAGGGTCGAGATGGTGTATACTGTATACCCAGACTTCTTAAAAAATATACATCTTTTTACCCACCCAACACTTGATAAGTGAAAAATGCCCCACCATACTCAAAATGATGGATATGCAAAGCGTGCAGTGTTACATTACTAACCAACTAAAATAAAAAAAACCTTTGCACCATTTAACCAAAACCAGACCGCGTAACACATCTAACAAATCGGGAGAAGGTGGATAGAACGACAGCCAGGAGTAGGGGCAGGTTAATTTGTGTTCTGGGCGAACTTTGGATGAGTAGCCGCATAGATGGAACAGTTGACATCGGCTTTTAGGTGTGTGAGAAGATGCTGTACATCTGGACGGAAACTTTCAGCTGCTCTTCCGATAAGAGCAAGGACTTCTGGTCTGGGTTTGCTGCTCGCTTGCACGGGTCCTCCTTGCCCTTCGTAGTGGACAATATGATGCCTGAAACACAAATTGCTTGTCATGCAAGATTAAGCATATGGAAGATAATCAAAGTGTCTAATGAGCCATTGCAAACCCACTTACAGGAAGTCTATAATATCAGCCACCTCTGATGCTTCGATAGGAGCTGATGGCTGTGAATTCCTTCCAAAGACATCAGCCATTACACTTAAGAGCACCGATAGCGTCTGCAAAAGAATTTTGGACACAATTAATGACTTATGTTTTGTATGACGAAGATGACAAGTATTATAATGCTTATGCTAAAGTGCGTCACGCAAGGACATGTTTATCCTGCTTTCTACCCAAATCTTCTGTTTAGCAAGTAGAGACCACTTGCACCTCTTTACACAGTAATAAAATGACAATTCTTATATGTTACCTAATCTTAGGAATGAATGAACAAACTCCATACCTTACTGAAGAGGGTGTGAGCATTGGCTAATCTGGGAAGCAAAGGGCCCATGATACGGAAAGCTATTCTCAATCCAGCTATTGAAGTCACAGGCCGGAGATGCTTAATTATGAGGTGTGTACCCTCCAGCCACTCTAACGGAAGGTTGCTGAAGAAAGCATGAAGCAGGGCCACCACATTACCTATATATGACAACATGGACAGAAATCTCGTGTCAAGTCATGTAAAACTTGTGCCATGTGATAGTTATATCTAATAGAAACACATCTATGCAATACAAAGTATACAAGTCTGTTGTCACCACCACATATTGCGACTAAGGTATAAATCTTATGATATCATTCAGTTCAAACATTGTCGGATTATTATCCTTCAATTATTCAGGTAACAGAAAAAGACCACACACACACAAAGGCAACTAGTTTCAGTGTAGGCTTAGCTTAAATGATAATATGTCAGGAAAAGCAGACTTTGCTATAACTCTTAGAGCTTATGGAGAGAATACTAAGGTTGCATTTGGATTTAGGAGATTTGAAATGAAATGAATATCAAATTTCAATCTCATCCAAATTAAAGTGGATTTCAAATCCACAAACCACTCGAAAACAATTCAAAATTAGAGTAATGAACCTCAGGTTCTGGATTGGATCAATCCAAACCACCACCTATGGATTTGCTATAATGGATTGCAAATCCATCCTCAAATAGTTCCATCCAAAAGCAATCTAAGAGAATTTACTAAGTGTTCCGGCAGCAGATGAATGAAATTCGATAATACTCATACCAATGGCTGTTGATGTATTGTCCTGGGCAGCCCATGTTGGATCTAATAAAGCATAGCAAACAGCAGATTCTAGTTCAGTGACTGATCTTTTCCCATCAGAAAGCCACCAACTCTCCTTTATTACGCGTGCCGCCTCGATATAGAGTTGAATGTGAAACTCAGGAGGGAGCTGAGCCAAAAGAAGACCAGAAGCTTGGATCAACAAGCAAGATAACTGCTGACATGTATAACCACCTTGCCAATCAAAGTTAGAGTTGCATATTCCAGAGACTGAAGGAGTCCTAGTTGCACCCAAGGAATCAGTACTCCCCCCAGATGGAGAAGTTGGCAACACAGAACTTTGCCCAAAACCAGTGGAATGTAATCCACTGCTCGACTGAACCAGAGCTGGTTGTATGTGAACAACAATTTGAACTAGTGATGAGGCAATCTGGGATGCAGTTACAGGAAGAGAGAGGATTTCTATCACAGCTGTTTCAAGAATCAGCTGGGTGTATGTGCCAGGATCCTGGAGTTGATAGAATGGTTTCTGACCTTCAGGAGCAATTGATGGACCAGCCTGTGATGTTGCATGAGCCCTGTTATTGGGAGCCCGCATAGCACTGTTTGAGATATCTCCAACTTGTCCATTTTTAGACGAGTTATTCAGAGGAGGAACTACATGATTTACCAGACCCAGTAAAAGAGTTGCAAAGTAGTCCAGTGGAGGACAAATGGAAGCATTAGATGAGTTGATATGCTGAGGGAAGGACTCTGAAAATGGAATCTGAAATAACAATGCAGGTAAAAAATTAAGAATGATTGCAATATATTTAATAAACAAACAATTATATATAAAAAAGAGAGCTGAAAAAAATGGGGGAGATGTCCAGTATCACCTTTTTCACATCTAATACAGTTAATATCCGAAGAATGAGTTTCCCAGGAAGATGACCATAGAAATAAGCAAGTATATCGCGCACAAATGTAAAATTCAAAGGATAGTAATGAAGGAATGCTGAATAAACTTGTAGAACTCTGTCAGCAGCATCAATGGCATCATTCTCGATAAGCCTATAAATGATTAAGGGAATCACTGGGAGCAATCTTGCAGCAATGTCGTCAAAAAATGTCGGGTACCTGTAGGATTGCATGATTTCAAGTTATTGGATCTCGTTGTAAACAAGCTAGCACATCAGACTATATGAGCAGTGAAATGACTAAACGCCATATATGTTGCATAAGGGCCTGAGAAGTGTATCACAAGGCTCAACATATGCAAGATTTGGATTAATGGAAGAAAGAACAGAAACAACTACGCATGTATCCTAAGTTACACCGAGGAAAGCTGCTGTGGAATATATCATGTTCCAAAAGACAAACAGAAATCATGAAGAAACTGAAGCGCAGCCCCTTTACAAAACACCTTCCCAAAAACCAAATCATACCGACCCCACCCCATTTCTCCAGCACATGATCGGAGCCTTAAGATGCGGCAGATTCATGCACAACACACTTCTGTGTGGCAAACAACACCACAATAAACTACATACGACTTACAGTGGTTCCTCAGTTTAGCTTTGCAAGTTGATCAATTCAATCAATTTTTTAAAATATCTTCATTTCTACTGCTTAAAAAAAGTACACCAGTCCTGAAAGGTACCAGAAAGCTTTTTTTATATAGCAATAGTGCAAGTAACCAACAGAGTATAGTGCTCTCTCCGCCCGCTGACTTGTGTTACATTCCAAATTGAAAGAAACATTTTATGATCTAACCCATGCAGAATCTGATGCTTTAAGAGCTTTGTTGGAGAATTTCCAATTTATTGAACAATATAATTTCCGGAATAATATAAAGATTCATAGTTTCTGATAGCAGTAGCCCCATTTTTCTAATTCCCCAAAAACCCAGAAACTAGAATGAGATATCACCTTTCCTTCCACGACAGATGATTTCCAAGGGCCTTTTGCAATTCAGTACGCTTGAAAGTTCCAGAGAAAAGCCAATGCTCAGGAGGGCCACGATTCATAAGATACAGTTTCACTCGTTGTTGAAGCTCCTTGCTGTCAAGTATGCTTATCTATCGAGGAAAAATAATACAGGTAAGTTATGTATTTATTTATTTATTTGGGGGTGGCGATTCTTGAGCTCACAAATAGGAGATGATCACAATATGGAATCACAACCATGAAAAAAATAAAAGAAACAACCAGAAACTCAAAGGCTCATATCATCAGGAAGGAGAAAAATTCAAACCAATAAATTTCCATAGAACTTCATATGTATCAACAGATTAACTTTTTTTCCTGGTCAGGCCCAAAAGAGTTCTAAAAATATAACTTTTTGAACAGAAGCAACACGAAAGTCATCTGCGGATGTAATTTTGTTAAAGAGAACACACAAACAGATCAGATCTCATTTCCTAAATAGAAATACCCTTCACCACAAGTTATGACCTAACTATGGCTCAAGTAACAAAATCCATGAAGCTTGTAAGTTACAAGTACTTCCATTGGATATTGTTTCTATTTTACAGATTGCACATGTATCGGGTGCATTTGTAAGAAAATACTAACTGTATGGAGGTAGTTATAGAACCCCAAACAGTTTTTTCCTTTTTTTAAGTCAAAACTTAAGGGTGATTTTATAATTGTATTTTATCCGAAATCAGAAGCTGAGACTTGGAGGGGAGAAGCTCAACCATAAAGGATTGCAACAATATAACTGTAAAAGATGAATCGTGAAGATTCCCAACTATTTGAAAATTTATTTAGCATTTGGAGAACATAAACTTGGAGTATAGAGCAACTCAATCCTTTTCTCCAAACCATAACTCTTGTTCAAAATCTGCATTGACATCATCTCACAGAAAGCAGAAGTCGACAATGTTCCAGCATGACAACCGTACCATAATCTCAACATATTTTCCAATAACACCGAGCAAAATCCCAGAACTATCAGTATCTAGTCCCAGAGACATACTGCTCAAGATATAGCACACATTTATGAACGTTATGTGTCAGAAGTCAAGAACAGAAAATAAAATAATACCAGCATTATTAATAGTAATGCTACAGCGGAGAAAATTTTAAATAGAACATGACAGAAGCCAATAGCAAACCAAGCATACCACAATTCGCAAAGCATGGGGATCATCATCTCGGTCAATAAGTGCTAACAATAAAATGTCTAAAGGCAATAGCTCATGGGTCCAAATGAAGACTGCAAGGTTGGCACAAGCTTTCGCCATAAGTTCCTGATGAGAGAAGAAAAATCAAACCACTTAGTTTCACGATAATCACGTCGCATCAGCCCACTACCAACAACAGTAAATAATAAAATATGGAAGTCGGGGAAAACTTTGGGGGAGGAGATAATGTACCTGCAAAGATCGTCCACGCTGCAGTTCTAAGTTAAAGTGATGCAACAGGACATCCACCATTGTATATATATTGGCAGTAACTTCTTCCGGCGAAAATTCTCTCAGGACGCGTCCCTGTATACCATCACATAATTACAAGCATAAATTGTTGGGAAAAGGTGGGGAGGGGGGGGGGGGATTCTCAGGGATGAGGCGGTGATAATTATATTTCATAATTAAAGAAACTTACAAGATGCAAACTGTTAATGCTCTCAGGATGGCCATACATCAATATCCATGCACCAGCACAAAGATATTGGCGGTGTTGAGGGAAACTGTGATTAATGTAAGTCATGACATATGTTGGTTCAGCAGATGTAGAAAGTAGCTGGGTACATTGATTAATTACAGTTGTTTCTGCCTGCCAATGACCATATATATTTTAGAATCAAATAAATAGTCTCTCCCAGAATTGTCAAAAATCATTGAGATGTAAAGCTTGTTCTCTTTGGGGAATATGCCACATCATATTCGAATGAGCAGACACACACATGCTGACACACACAAAAGTGAAGGATCATAAAGGGCAAACGAGATCATGGGTAGGGAGCAAATACTAATTACACAATCTACAATTCTACACTACACCTGCAAGTTGCTTTTTCTCCTTGCAATTCATTTTTATGTGTTCCAGTCCTCTTTACTACAGCCTCATATAAGGCACACAGCTTATGTACCCTCACGGCAAAAGCTATTTACTTGCTTTTAATTTTATAAGTTAAACTCACAGGAGAAAAAGAAAGACAATAAAGTCCACTACATGATGACTTTATCCCATGCCACAGCATCTAAATTGTTAAAATGATTTGAATAGGTTCCATCTAATATTAATACAAAAAATGTTGTTATGTTTCTGTCAATCAATCCCACAACCAATAATAAAATTCAACATACGAACAACTTTAAGCATAAGACAAAGAATCTATGTGCAAACATTGGATAACCCCTATATGCAAGTAACAGAGAGCCTGTTTGGATGTGCATTTGGAGGGCTTGAAGGCATTCCATCTAGTAGGCTGCATTAGTTATGTGCATTAGCAAGTACCTGCTGCCATGCCTGAATGGCCAAGCCCTTTTTATCTATCCGACCAGCCAAGGCATCACGTAATATAGGAGGGAAATGGCGGAGGGTCTTCTCTGACCATGCATGTTGACTGGTGGCGAGTATCTGTTCCAACATTGTTTGGAGGTACAGCAGGTGTTCAACCTCTGCAATCCCACGAGTTTTGATAATGATAGCAAGAGTAGTTATTGTTATCCGATTTACAGTTTCTGTGAACTCTGTAGGACCCTAAAGAAGTGCATATGGAAAATTAAGTCTCCCGTTATATGCCAAAGCATTCTATTAAGGTAAAAAACTAATAATATCGTCCACCTTCCCGTCTCTCTTCACATAAAAAAATTCTCTCATTGATAGTATAAGATTCATGCATAAATTCTCAGCCAGCCTAAAAGCTCGATGGTCTCCACGTTTTCCTTTCAGTGTAGCGATTATCTTTGTGACATCATGAATCAAGCCTTTGTTCTTCCCTTCGTACCTAGAAAAAGTATAAAACAGGAAGCATTTGTCACCATTCCCATTTGATTGCATGTTGAACAACTCTCAGCTTGAGCAAGAATATATATCACTTAACAACAAATAGAGTTGTTCACCTGTAGAGCGAAAGCAAACGGTAGTTTAGAATTTCAAAAACCAAAATAGAAGCAGCCGGCTTGCTCAACAGGTTCTGATTCCTCTGCGACAGTAGCTGAAATTGAGTTTAAAGAAAATGTAGTGAGTGATTAAGTTACCACAGGAAAATAAAGGTGTGAGAAGATGCACTTCGATAATGTTGAAAAGTTATTGAAAATAGAACAACTATCTAATGATGATACATCATTATGTAGAACATGGGTCTACAGAAAGCACATGGATTACCGTCATGAGTGAACGAAATAGTGCATGAGGTGCAATGAGCAAAACTCGAACATATGTTTCAACCATTGCAATGCTGGGCACAACCTGTTTCAATGTGCAGCATAGTCAAACTTAAAGCCTGCTATTAAGCATTTAACAGTGTACATATCATAATGTAACAATGAAATGGTTCAAAGGGCAGTAATCATTAACCGATAACGAAATCAGGACAGCCCACAAGCAGACATCGTCACATCAATGATATAGAATCAACCGAAGTTGCTCATTTCTAAAGATGGTTAAACATAGTTACGGAAGGAAATATTTGTATGGATGCTCATCCATTTGCAAATGCTAAAAGTAGAAAGTAATGTGTACATAGTTTTACCTGTCCAGAGAACATAGAATCTTCCATCTGATATGCCAGCTTCAAACATAGATTTATTGAAAAGCCAGATAACAATGATATTGGCAATGGGCTGACCTCCTGCATCACCATTAACCTCTCATTCTGCTGTAGATTTGGTCCTGGTAATATCTCAGTCACTCCAGCAGATGTTAACCAGTTCATGACTGTTTCACAAGCAGGTTGCGCCATGGTGTATGAAACAACCCAAAACATCCCAATTGATTTTTCATCCATTTTCATGTAGTCCATGATGTTTTCACCTGAAATTTAAGTAAAATCATGTTATTTAAGCAAGAATTTCCTAAACCCTTATACAAACTACCAGCGTGTTTTGGTTTCTTATTAGTGCCACAATAATAACTTCCTATCTAGGACAGCCATGCAGTCTAAGTAACATTTAACTGAAATTGGTAGCAAGTTATGAAACATCATACTAGGCCACACTATTATAGAGATAACTACTTGGCTTCTCTAATTAGGGATAAGTACCTTTGCTAACTTGCCTCCACCACTCATCAATCTGCTTTCCCTTCTGAAGCTGTTCATTGTTCAAATATTCTCTGGTTGATGTATTCAGTGACCAAATACGCAAATTCTGACAACTGCTAATGAATTCCAGCAAGATACTTTGGGGGTTATTGGGGTCAGAACTTCTGTCTTCTTTATGGAATGAAAGAATTTTTCTGGTCGTCTCCACCTACCAGCAGATAATATAAAGAAAGTCGAAATCAAATTACTGTTTGGGAGATAAACAGTGATCTTGGCAATTAAGATAAGACCTTAACGTATTACAAAAGGGGAATATGGAACAGTAAATCCAAAAGTTCACGACCACAAAAACACCAAAATTGTGAAGGGAGAAAACAAGATGATAGGAAAGTATGCTATGGCACAGAAACATGAAAAACTACCTTTCTTGGGTCTGTATTTAGAGCATTCATCACAAGCTCAACACGGATAATTTGCGCAAGCAGCCATGTAACATGATTTGTCCTAAGAATGTTCTGATCCCCATCTTGAAGTCGATAAACCAGCTTGTCGACAAAATCAACAAAATCAATGCATCCATGTTTCATGAGAAAAAAGAACACGTCCGCAAATATAAGCCACTCCTGCCAGCAATTTGTTTCTGCACTTTAACAATATAGAAAAAGACAAGAACAATTAAAAAGGAAAAAGTCAAACTAAAGACTCAACTTGATGAAGTGTTAATATCCGTCTTTCCACAAGATTAGTTAGTAAGATATGAAAAAATAGCACAGCATGGTTAAGCTCAGATAGTTTCAACAAATGTAAAGATTACAAATACTTTTCAAACATAAATTCTTGCCAGTAAAAGTATTTGAGCAAATATCAGTAATAATCAACGGATCAACCTCACTCAAGAAATCTACCATGCAATTATAGAAGTATGGATACTCTGAGATTCCAAAATATGAAAGAGAATAAGTGTATTCTAGATCTTCCAAATCTTCCAAACCAAATTCTCACCACAAGTACTCAGCAGACAATTCCACTCCACAAGACAAATGGGGGGAGCGGAGAAAAATACTATTAAATGGAAAACATAGCAACTTGCTTGTAAGCCATCATTAAAGATCAACCATTGACCATAACACAGCATTGCTACTTTATTTGATTTGACTAAGTGACAGAGATCCAGAAAGGGATCCAGTTACCGAATCGACCACTGAAGCTGCAACGGTTGGCTAATTTCAAATTTAGTTGCCAAATGCAGTTTCTTCAACTACATATATAAGTAAGTAATTATCTCTAGAGTGTTATCACACCTTGATTTCACCCCCAATGAGGATTTCACTGTGTCCTCAATACACTGTTTAGTGGCAAATTTCACATTAGACCCTTTTGGATCGAAAAGTCTTCCCATGACAGAATTGGAAAAGACAACTCCTTCAAGGAGAAATAATTTCAAGAACACTTCTAATACCACCAGCATGGACCTTCTAAACTCTAACGTCTCACTATCCTTCTATCAACTATAGTAAATTAAGTCCTGGAAAGCACAACAAGCTTTGTATTATTCATAACATGCTCACTTGGGTTATAACAATTACCGACAATATTGTTGATTTAGATTTGCTCATTTCTTAGCCACAATCAGTATACAAAGTGAGAAACAGAGAAAGTGCTGCACAATTTATGATGGGTCAATAAACTTTCTGCGGGACGAATCTCAAAAAGCAGATGTTATGCTTTACATAAAACATTTCGGGTCCCATCAATCTTCGCATCATCACATATAAAGAATTCAGTATTTTTGTTGGGGAAGGGGATCAGTATATGTGAATTAATAAACTTGCCCAAAAATAGGTCAAGGAAAATGCATATGAAATAATAATAAAGATTGGTCAGAAACCAAAGCACAAAGTGGTGTGCAATATCTAAAACATGAAATCTTGCCTGAATTTGTCAACTTCAGTAATTCCACAATCCTATCAATTGTTGCCTCGCTAATCATTTCAGAGGTAAAAACAGCACCCGGAGAAGGTCCTTGTGCATGAAGCCTGTGGCAGGGTGCTAAAAGAAGCACACGTCTCCACCAGTCCGGAGATGGAGTGTTGCGGAAAGCATGTCTCAAACATCGCAACGCTCGTTCCCAGTCAAGACTTCCTCTCTGAATGGATGCTGCAAGTTCCTATCCAGATAATGAAAAAAGTGGTCTAACAAATAGCACCATTGATAGTATCATCTTCATTATAGCTGAGCCTCATTTTAAATTTTGATTATCCAAAGAACCTACTCAGAGTATATAGCTGGCTTTGGAAGGAAGGGGGAAACCGCCTTATATTTCGGAGCTATCTCTTGATTATCAGACCAATGTTATTTAAGTTTCATTTTCGAGTCAACCTCGTTCACGACTACTGATCTTTGTTTCTTATCATATATTTAATTTTCAAGTTATGGTACCGCAGAAATCCCAGATATTAACAAATAATGACATACCTCTCCATGCAACGGCTCTCCAAGCACACTTGGATATGTGATTGGCGAAAATCTCATGTTTGTCACTGTTTCACCAGATATATTGGTAGTGGCTTGAAGTAAGAGCCGAGGTGTTCCAAAAGTAGGGCAGTGCAGATGCTGATCCAACATTTGCATGTGTGTTGCCATCATATCTCTCCTCCTGTGAATTTCCAAGATAAGGGTGAACAGCGCCTCATCATCTGGTATGTTCTCAATAAATTGTAGGCCACTACGTATTAGTTCATAAAAGGGCACGCGGCATTTACTATCATCAACTAACAGCCAGATCACATCTAAACAATTGTGAAGCCATTCAATGAGGGCCTTGTCAGGCTTCCAGAACTGTGCACTATCAAACTCATCAAGCCCTTGCTGTTTCTGATCCCAATTGACAAGCCAATCCAACATGTGGTTGAAGATATCTGCGCGTGTCACCGGCATTAAGTTAGAGTCCAGGCCTATCAAAATTATCTTGCAGGACAGTTGCCGTAAACTGCTTATAACATTTTCCCTGACAGATATATCGGCCCTTGCTGATGGTTGACCAGCGCAGATGACATCATTTGACTTCATAGGAGACAATGTGGATGATGGCTCAGCAACTGATTGCGCAGGGGATCCAATACCATGAATCGAAGGCAAGGGAGATGCAGGATTCGATGACTGAAAGTTAGTGGAATTAGGAGTGGCATTTGAAGGCGGTACGACACCTGACAGTGATGAAGTTGCCGAAGTTACAACAGCTATAGATTGATTGCCTTGACCAGCAGGGGTCTCTGCAGAAGAGACTGAAGACAGAAGAGACGGCAAGAATACATCCCAGTTTATGTACCCTATACTGCACAAACTACGCAAAGCAAAAAGCAAGAACTCTGCCCTTGGAGCATGACTACAGCACTGAATAACCAGAGATATTAGGACAGATTCTGTTACGACACGAAGTTGCTCCTGGTCCTGGAGAGGAGAGAGGGGGGGTCATCAACCAAGCAATGATCTTAAATAGAAAATAAGGATATATAGTTGAAATTCGTAACAGTTGTCTAAAAGCTTACTGGAAATTGGTTCCGTATCTGCTCAAAATCAAAGAGGAACTGTTCGTTAGGGGGAGGAAGGTCTCTATTAATAGCAGTAACCCGCTTCTGTGTCTTGTTCCTGTATTTTGTTCAATCAATAACATTTTTAATGAGAAACGTGAAAAATATTCTATTGAAAGATAAACAAAGTACGTGTAACTTGTGGCCAAGACATCCCGCTCATGACGCGCAACAACTGGACAAAAAAAAATCAGAGCTAAGTTACAATCTCTACGCAAATACAAAACAAAACACGTGTCTCACTTCATATTGCTTTTGGACCCATAAAGCCGCCCTAAACTTATCCTTTCCTGATATATCTATCAGGGCAATTCACACAGCTAACCATAAATTTATGGTGTTATGAGGAATATAGACAGGTTGCTGCATGAGTTCAGCTTACCTAAAATATGATTTGAAGAGTTTAAAACAGGAAAATAAATGTAGTGCACCAATTTCTCATGTAACCATAATTTTATACATGTTGATGTAATTTGCCATCAACTAGAAAGGAAATGACAATTGCTGATGCTTTTTTTATTTATGAAAAAACAACAAAATGAGCTGACTTGACTTCAGCGCTTGTGGGTTTTAAAACCCCTACATATAACATCTCAAAATTAAGAGAGTGTGAACATACAATTATTTACACTATATATTCATATGTAATTATTCATAAGAATATAACTATTAAAAACGCATATGCATATAATTATTTAACTGTATGGTAAAATGTAAACACATGGGGTTTTGTTGGTCCTGCACGGTTTTGCTAATGCTTCACATTTGTTCAGCAACTATCTCTCATGTTTATAGCCTTGATCAGTGCTAGTCATCCAGTTAAAATGGGAAAGTGCTTTCAAAAGGAGTCTGGTAGCAGTTAGACATATATTTAATTTTTGGTTGGCAAAACCTACAACTTGTATATCAGAACTCAGAGAATGTCGGAATGCTATAGCATGGAGTATTTCGTTGAGGTCATCGTTCATTAACCATATATTAGTTGGCCATTCGTTTTTTTCCAATGGCCAAACACTAAGACATCATGTTTTTTTCTCCTCAGTTAACTGTACTAATTTATAACAGGGTTACAGCATCACTTTAATCAGTACAAACATCCACAAAACAAAGCAACATCATCGATGTTCGCAAGTAGAGAAGTATGATTGAAATAACTCGCCAGCAATTAACGGCAATGAAACTATGAACTAGAAACCGAGCAAAATAACTTTATAAGAAGAAAAGCAATTCAATATCTATTGATATATTTCACATTTCAGACTAAAACTCACGGAGGTTCTCTAGCTGATTCATCTGATTTCTGCCGCGAATTCCTCTGCACGCAAAAGGAAAATTGAGCTGAGAAATAGAGGAAGCTGCAAAATAACAATAAAGCAAGAGGTATTGTTATACGGACGCCTAGGTAGAGATTGAAGAGGTCGAGCATAGCGGGGCGGGCAGGGTGGAAATGGTGAGCACGAGAAGAGGAGGACGAAGAAGCTCGCTGTTGCTGCTGCGGCGGCGGCGGCGGCGTGTTGGTGGTGGTGTTGAGCTGTTCCATCTCCGGGAAGGGCGGGGTGGTGGCCGGTACGCCAGGGGTTGACGCGCGCTGCATCATTTTGTGTTGCAATTTGAAATTGAAATGATCTGAATTTACATAACTGCTGAGGTTTTGAGCTTAGGCAAAAAGCAGCAAGACTGTCTTAGGGAGAAGAGAACCGAGTCAAACCAGAATGTACACCGTTTTAGTTTGAGAAATAGTGGGCACAGAGGCAAATCGGCCCGTCCGGACCAGCCCGATCCAGCTCATCGGGTCAAGATCATATATAGGATTGGCTGAAATTTTTATTGCATCAATAATTATTGCGCCCAACTCATCTCATCCCCATAAATATATAAAGATTTTTGAGTCGGTCAATGATCTGTCAGGCTTTTAACTTATCGAGTCGGACTTATTGAGTCAGGTAGTTCTAAGGAGCTAAATTTATATGGTCCATCCAATGTAAAATGTCGAGCAAGCTAAATTTGAGCTAGGCTAGCCCATCAGACCATATTTATTTTGCCAGCTCTCGCGAAGGGGTTGTGGTTAACTTGTAAATTACCACCTAAAATAGTTAGCTACAACTTTTGTGTTGGACCATTTTAAGGTTCTTGCAAGAAAGTCGCAAAAAACTCAACGAAAATGAAAGTGGTGTAGTGTTTTGCAGTTTCCGACATACTTTTAGTATTTAATCATATATCGGACTACACATAATATTTTAGGTGAATCAAGATGCGTTGGAAAACTAAGACACAAGGCTTCTAGAAAATGAAAAGAAAATTTCAATAAATCACTTTCATTTGGGGCTTATTGGATGTAAACTTTATATAAAATTTAATATATCAATGCACGATCCCAACTCTTAATGTTGGAACACCCACAAAATGAGACCTTCATATTTGGAAAGCTAAGTGAGCTGATTTTTATGTTGGGACCATTCCAAGGTTCTTGCAAGAAAGTGGTAAAAAAACTCAACAAAAGTGAAAGTGTTGCACTATTAGGCAGTTTCAGACTTACCTTTAGTATTTTTATCATATCCCGGGTTACAAATAATATTTTTAGATGAAATAAGATGCTTTGGAAAGTTAACACACAAGGCTACTAGAAAATAAAAATAAATCACTTTTATTTGAGATTTATTAGATGTAAACTTTATATAAAATTTAGGGATAATTACAAAATGGCCGCCGAACTATTAGCACTTTTTCACTTCGGCATATAAACTATTAACAGTGACTAAACCGCCGCCAACCTATTTGAATATTACTACTCGAAAGCTGCCGGCCAGAATACCGCCCAAATTTTGTCCCAAAAGGTGGTTTTCCGAAACCGGGTGTGCAATGAATTTGGGCGGTATTCTGGCCGGCAGCTTTCGAGTAGTAATATTCAAATAGGTTGGCGGCGGTTTAGTCACTGTTAATAGTTTATATGCCGAAGTGAAAAAGTGCTAATAGTTCGGCGGCCATTTTGTAATTATCCCTAAAATTTAATGTATCAATGCACGATCACAACTTCTAACGTAAGAACACCCACAAAATGAAACATATGTTTTTGGAAAGATAAAAGAGTTAGCTACAACTTTTAAGTTGGGACCATTCTCAGGTTCTTGCAAGAAAGTGACAAAAAACTCAATAGAAGTGAAAGTGGTGCATTGGTCGGCATTTTCTAACATACCTTTAGTATTTCTATCATATCACGAACTACACATAATATTGTTAGGTGAAATAAGATGCGTTGGAAATCCAACACACATGGCTACTAGAAAATGAAAACAAAATATAAAAAAATCACTTTTATTTGTGGTTTATTGGATGTGAACTTTATATGGAATTTCATGTATCAATGCACAATCCCAACTCCTTATGTAGGAACACCCACAAAATGACACCTATGTTTTTGGAAAGCTAAGTGAGTTAGCTAAAACTTTTGTGTTAGGATCATTCTAAAGTTCATGCAAGAAAGTGAAAGTGGTGTACTATTCGCCTGTTTTCGACATACTATTAGTATTTTTATCATATCTCGGACTACATATAATATTTTTAGGTAAAACAAAATTCGTTGGAAAGTTAACACACAGGACTACTAGAATTTTTTTTTTTCAAGAAATCACTTTTATTTATGAACTTTATATGAAATTTAATGTATTAATGCACTTTATACTCAAATAATTTTTCTATATATGTTATAAAACATATTTATTCATTTGTTTGTACAATGCAACATTAAGAGCACATATTTCTCCATAAATGGAAATACCTAATTTGTTGCATAAAATTTCCCCGCATCTTTATGATCTCGAAAACTAATAAAGTCGATTAGGCCTAAATTATAAATACAATATAAATATCCATTATCGTATATCATTAATCAAGAAAACAAATTTAACTACTAAAAAATTCTCAATTTTAGTGATTGATTACTAGATAGACTTGAAAATTGAGGTGATGTTACCTTCTTTTACCAAGAATCAAAAGTAATGATTCATTTTGATTTGAAGACATAAATAATAATACATTCTCCCTTGATTTTCCATGTGGAAACTAACATAAGACATATCGCGATACTTTCTTCACGACTTGATAAAAAAATACACGTAAAAAAGCACTCTCATTGCATCAATACCATACACGTGTCCACGAGTACGGTGGTAGAGGGTGACCTTTGCCAACCACTCTACTATTCATTCTTGTACTTCCTATCGTGGATGGGCCGAGAAGTAAGCCAGAAGACCCACTAATGGAGCATTAATATAAGTCGTCGGCTCGGACTCCTGGAAGAAAGGCCTCGAGTCCGGGAATTTGTCCGAACTATCGGGTCCGCCAACAACTGCTCCAATAAGTAAATTCGGGTTGGGGTTCGGACTCAAAAAATAACGAGATCCAGCTTTGCAGCCAATACGGGCCGGGTGAACGGCTACGGATGGTAATGAGCTAGCCCGGTGGTGGATCCTTTGCGGATACCGTGGCCCGTAACCCACCATGTACGACATTCGCAGAGGATTGTCCCCAAGAATGTAGTCCACCTAGTTATGTAAGTAGGCCCAAATCAAACCATAAATTAAAATGATGAAAATCAACATATATTGTAAGATGAACATTCAATTTCATTGCTATTTACAAGGTTGCAGTTAGACGCTAATTAGACGGTGTACTGTGACCTAGCGATTAATTAAGGCTCAGGTAAAACTAATCAGGTAATAGTTTGATTAGACAAGGAGCAATCAAGAAATAAACATAGGCGGCTAATAAGAACCTAACGCCTAGACGGGATTAGTCGGAACACTTAGTCCCATCTAGCCCTAGATTTTCATCGACAGCCTACGTTTTCTACCCGACTATTCCCCGCTTTTTCCCCACCTACATCTCGATTAAACTCCAATTATGTACTAGATCCAAATCTACTACCCGACTAGCCCTAACGGACATTGCATGAAACTAATCAAATTTTTTTGCAACAAATCTATTTTGTTTAGAGGAAAGAAACAAAAGAAAATATATGATCGTTAGATGTTGGATTTCATTATAGATGGGCCCCACTGTACCGTCAGAATGGGCTTCTGTAATTGGGGCGTGATTAGTGGGCTATGATGATTGCTAGTTAATGGGCCCCAGGCCCAGTACTTCAGTAATAATTAAGTACCTGACGCTTGGCCAATCGTTTGAGGAAAGCAGGGGAGACGGAGGTGGCGCCACATGTCACGCCATGATTGGCATGGCTCAGATAATTGGAGTAGGCCAGCAACAGAAATGATAGGGATGTTACACTTTGCATATTTGTTGCTTTCTCCTTGAAAATCAACCCCCCTTCAAAAAACAACAAAACGGTTGTTATTACATCTAACATCAATTTTTGTCCGAACCACACGAGATCCTCTATTTCATCTTGTATTTTATTGTTTTTATTACATAATACATGTTACGTACTTATGTTATTTCTTACACGTAGCATGTAATGCTTATTTTAGAAAATCTCATCTACATTCGCCCACAAGTAAAAAATAGATACCTGGAGAATATCGAAGCTGAGGATGAGAAACTCCCGGCAACAAAGAACAAACAAAACCATCCGCATTGATCTGGAACGATCTTAAATCATTCGCTTTACCCATTAGAACCTCCTGCAATGCATGGATAAAATTTCTTTTTTAAATTTCAGTAATAATATTTTCAAATTATTAGTGTTTTAAAAGACACTAAACGCTAGTCGGTCTACAGATTAAAATTTAGCGTCTAATTAGAACCTAGACGGGATTAATCGTATTTAAGAGGGGTATACTCGTTGGCATGTGAGAACCTTTAGAAGTTGACAGCAACATGACAAAAAAATAATTAGGCCAAAAGAGGATCCTGCTTCTGTCTTTATAGCTAATGTGACCCAAAATAGTGAAACAATAGTACCCATTAATTGCGCTCATTTTTTTCTTATTACTATTAATGACAAAAAATTTACTATAGTGGAGTATTAAAGTTGTCGACAAATCAATGATAATTAATTAGGTGATCATAAAATTAATTAGAACCGAGAAGAATAAAAGAAGACACATACTAAAAGTAGTACGAATGAAGATTAACCTTAGAAAGGAGCACATTAATGCCGGCGTGTTTGTTATCCCACCCGAACTCGTTAATAGTGTCTCCAGCTCTCAAGACGAACTCATTCCTCACTATGTATTCTCTGTACTCTCGCCTCCGACTCGCCTTGTGCAACCATGCCGCACCCCACAGCAGCTCATCCTACAACACATATATAATTGGACGTGTTTGTTTAATGCTGTGGAGTGTTGAACTAATGTCGACTGATATAGCAGAGAATTTAATGGAGTAGTAATAAAAACCTGGTAACCGTTGAAATCACAGTAAAAAGGGCAGACTGCATAGTGTAGACTGGAACTGTAGGCTCCTCGGTGCCTGTCAGCAAACTCGAAAACCTATGCACCCAAGCAAATGTCACTCATACCGGTCAATTTATCTATTTTGTGCCATAAAATAAAATATTAAATTGGATGATGCTGTCTGGATAAAATAATTTTTTTTTAAATTAATTTTCAAGTTGAAAAATGTATAAAAGAAAAATTATTTGTGAAAGACCATAATTAAAATTTTAACATTAATGTTCGATTAAAGATAATATTACAAAAAAACTCCAAAAATTTCTGAGTGCTTTAAAATAATTAGTAATTTTAATTAGAGATTGCTCGAAAAAACATTGATTTTAACAAAAAAATCTAACCAAATAACAAGACTTATTAAATTCCCCTTTAAAAATGATAAAAGCTTGTATGTACCATCACATAGATATCATTTCGTGACGTGTTAACTTAAGTATAATAAAATAAAAAATAGGTGAATGGGGCTCCGTCCTTTTGTTCTTGCTTTGAGTAAATGAGGCTACGACACATGAAATGAAATTCGTATGAATGCCACACGAAAAAATTCACTCAAAAAATATATATATTATCTCCTGCTTTATGAACAAAGAGAACCCAAAGGTAACCGTGACTTAACCCAAAATTAATAACTTAGATAGTGAATATTCTGCTACTTGAACTATCCAACTTCCGTATATAAATATAAAAGAGTAAATGCAATTGGATAGGAGCATTTACAGCACTGCATTAATTCCAACATTGAGATGAAAAACTTTTTGAAATACTAAAGATCAACAAATAAATCATAAATAAATGAATATAGTAAAATGATGTTCTGCAATATTCTGTCTGTGTCCTGCTCAATCACGTGAAGCCAAATAAAGCCTATGATTGCGGAAATAAAGAAATTTATCATGCATTCACTTTCTCAAAAATGTGATAAATCACGAATGTAAATCAATTCCTTACTTTGATAGCACGGTTCAGCAGCACCCTAGAGTAGGCGGGGTCACGTGACCGGAAAACAATGGAGGCGGCGGCAAGGGCGGCGGCGGTTTCCCCTGCGACGTCGGAGCCGGGGTTGTTGGCGTCTACCTTGTACGCCGTCCGCAATGTGTCCATATCTTCCGGCCTTTCCCAGCAGTTGTGGTCAGACAATGGGTCCCCCACCTGCACGTAAACAACGCCGTCGTGTGCGGTGGCTTTGAGCAAGTAATCCGTCGCCCACTTCACGGCCCGAACTGCATTCCTCACCTCGCCGCCGCCCATGTTTCTCCCGAAGTCGATGATGCTCCATGACAGCATTGTCGTAGTGAACGCCATTGGGAACCCGAATTTCACGTTGTCGCCAGCGTCGTAGTATCCTCCTGTCAAGTCCACCTACCACAGAGAAAAGTAGAATTGAAATACATTCATGGTCACTAACGGGGATGGAGCTAGGATTTCATAAACGAGGGGACGAAATAATATCAAAGTTTTTTGAAATTTGGAGGTGGCAAATCTTATCTTTAACTACATTATAATGTAGTATATGTATACATACAGTGTGCAACCGTCGCCTTCCCCCTTTGGCCGGAGACGGGAGCTAGAATTTCATAACGAGGGTGCGAAATAATTATTTTAGAAATACATTACAGTTTTTTTTAAATTTGAGGACGACGAAATACGTTTTTTAACTACAATTATACTGTATATGAATATATAAAGTAATTTAGTTGAAAAATTCGAGGGCCGCTGCCAGCCCCTTGTCTCCGTCCTGCATACATAAGCTATCTGCAACTTGTAACGAATCTATCTAACAAAAAATATCGTCCAGAAGAATTTTCTCCAAAAGGGTGCTTAATATAGATAAATGTTAGTTGAGAAACAGTTGCAGAAAAGGGAAATGTGACGTACTCCGGCGGAGGCGCCGTCGTGGAGGGCGGAGTCCCTGCGCCAGCGGAGGCGTTGGTCAGGGGGGAGGCGGCCGGAGCGTTGGCCTTCGAAGAAGAGAATGCACTTGTGGAGGGCGTCGTGGTAGTTGTGAGCGGCGGCGGCAGAGGATCCGAGGAGGAGGAGGAGGATGAATGCGGCGGAAAACGACGGGGAGAAATGGGGGGAATTTGGCGCCATTTTGGTCGCTCGAGGTGGAGGCTCACCGCTCAAAGTGGTAGAGGAGTGGGAGTGTAGTGGTGGAGATACTTGCTCTCCCTTTGTTGTTTATTATAGTAGAAAGTAGTCATTGGATTCTTGGGGAGGGGAATGGGGTCGGACACGTGGATGGGCCTCATTGGGTGGAGGTGGGATTTGGATTGGGGTGTTGACTGCTTCACGAGTAGTTTTGACTACTTGGGATGGCCCATCACGGTAAAAATACAAGGGGTTTTATGTTTGTAATCTTTAGTTCCGATTAGATTCCGTTAAGTCGCTATATTTAGTGGCGGAGCTAGGGGAAAACTGCGGCAACGGTCGTCCTCCTCAATATTTTCGACCGATATACTGTATATATGCATATACAGTGTAAATATAGTTAAAAAATAATTTCACCACTCTAATATTCTCGAAAACGTTTATATATATTTCCAAAGAATTATTTCGCTCCCCTCATTATAGAATTCTGGCTCCGTCCTTGGTTATATTGTCCTTGGCCATCTGCATCTTTACCCCGATTCTTCCCTTTTGATCTAACCTAAATACTCTTTAGATCATTTATGCTCCAACTAGGTGATAAACCCCAGTAAAACAGTTTAGCATTTCTTGAAACGTCGGGTTTTATTAGGAAAAAGGGTTTTCCTGGAGACTGTGAAAAAGTATGGGTTATTGAGCAACAGAGCTTTCGGTAAAAGCTTGTATTTGAACTCGGCTGCTACTTGATAAACTCGTTTATTTTTATTTGCTTAAAAAACGAGCTCGTAAACATATTTTAAGCTCGCATATTAATAATATATTTGTATTCGTTATGTAGATCATTCTATCTAAAAATGCCCATGAATTTGTTATTAAAAAACTATAATTATATATGATATTCGCGTTCACAAATATAAAATGTAAACGACCTTAATGTTTTTTAATGTTTGTAAAAATTTCATAAATATTAACAAACCCCAAATTAATTTATTTGATTCGAGCTCAGCTCATTACACAATTTTGCAACATTAACCGCACTTTTGTGGTATAGAGGAACAGTGAAATGAGTATCAGTAATTAGTAGAATGAGAGTGGGTGTGAGTAGTGTGCGGTAAGGTAAAGAAAGGGATGAGATGTAAAGGGAAGTGGTGGGTGGGGGAGAGTCACTCACAGTCACGCAGTATGATCACCGCCAATTAATGAGTAACACATGGAGAGCCTGAAAAGTCGACACTTTTGTGGGGCCCCATTTAGCTGATAGGGCAAAAAAGAATAGTGAAATAGATTCCATTTCAGATTTGAGGTGGCATGCTCCTCCCTATGTGTTTGGACTCTTCTGCTCCACCCCTAAAGCTGGTAGAATCGGTCCAGCCTAATAAATCGATTCTATCTTTCGGATAATTAAATGAACTGGACCATAAAAATATAGATTAAAAGTACATCGGGTCCAACAAGATCGACTCAACCTAAAAGTTTTCATATATTTAAAGGGATAGACTGAACCGAGCTCGATAATTTTTGACTCGTTAGAATTTTGGATCGATCCTATCCAACCTGACGTATAGTGTTGGTTTGATGGGTTGCACCTGACTGAACCAGACTACACAAATTGCTACCTTTATCCGCACCCAATTAATCTCCTTATCAATTTCTTCTACTTGCTCTGTCTCTCTTTTGTTCTTATTCTTATATATATATAGACAGATCTATGAGAAGAGGTGATGGAAATTGGGAAATATAATAGATTATCACATTATTATTCTCAAGGTGGTGCTGTAGATGTAATGTGAACTAGTTGTGGCTATTTTAGAAATGTTAACATATAATCTATAATACAAAATAAAGTAGTGATGAGAAAATTAAAGGAATTGCTCTTTTATTGTTGTCTTGCAATTTACACTTAACAGCTGCTCAGATGCAGGTTATTGGGGCTAATGTTACATCTTTTTTCTCTTTTCTTTTAACTTCACACATAGTTTGGATTATTTATACCATTATTTATAACTATTCATGGAGGGAACTTTAAAGTGGGGGAACATAATCATGGTTCTTTTCTTCATTAACGTCTTATTCAGGTTGTGGGAGCATGCATGTGTGATATATGTCACGCATGCATGCATACTCCGTGTCAGAAGTATTATTAGTTGTTTGTCACTATCAACGAGCTGGTGACAGTATACTGAGGCCATTCATATGGCTTGTTCTAGAGAAATGTCACATTATTGTTCGATTGTTTAGCTCAATCGACAATCTCATGAGCTGAGTTCTTCGTATTAGCAACCTGACGTGGATTACGTTGCTTTGAGCACGTTTGTGTTCAAGTGCTTGTCAGCATGATTGTATTTTCTAATTAGCATAATCTCTTTGACACAAACCGGTAACACTAAGATTTGAATCCATTAGAATACTTTACCATAAATTTTGAAGAGAGAAAGTGACACACTTTATATGGGTTCTGCATTTTAATTTTTTATTCGCAAACAATATGTGTCACTATCTTTCTAAAATTTACAACGGAATACTTTAAAAAATCCAAATCCATTAAGGTTGTGATGATGTGGACTGTGTATCCACGAGTGAAGTTTATGTAACATTAGATACTACGTTTGACTTATTTTCAATTTCTTTCCATGCACAAATTACATTGTAACATTAGGGTGGAGGCAGATTTCTACATGGATTCGGGTACCTGACTCGTGTGAATTTTACTCTATCGTATTAGGTATTTTTTAGTTCATTGGATCGGATTTTAAGATATCCTATTTCAACAATTATAATTTTACACATCTTTCAATAACTTTAAGAAAATAAAAAGACTCAATTATAAAAAATAACTTTGAGAAAACTCGATCCGCCCGATGAATACCTACAGGACGGGTACCCGTAATATCGAATATATACATATCCAATGAATGATATCTCAGTTGGCAAGCTTATAAAGCTCTAATCCATCTACATAGTGGGCCCAAACCCCTAAAAATATGGGCTTTTGAACAGCTCATAGCTCCCGGACAAACTCTTCTTGGGCCTCATCATATGAATCCCACTTTTTCAGGGTATACGTTCCACGAGACAAGTTTATAACCGCAATTAGTGTTCCAAAACACACGATATTGCTTCAGGCCTTCAAATCCGGGCCTTTTATCACAATCCAATTAATGCTACCATCTATTATGGAGGTGGCGAATCGTGTAGCCTCTTCTGAGTCGGTCCAATTTATCAAGTCAACGTCATATATTAAGATAGGTCATGTCAGGTCAGCTCAATATTTTATCGGCTCCAAAATCAATCGGTCCAATTCATTCCCTTGTTATATACTCCCCCGCCCCACTTAATTTTGCGGGGCTGACCGAACACGGATGTTAAGAAAAAAATGTTTTTGCTTTTAAGTTGGTTTTATCAAAGGTGGAGATTGTGAAAAAAAATTCATTTTAAGGGTGTGCAAAGTTAAGTCGGACGGACGAAAAATGCAAGTGTACAAATTTAATGGGTCGGAGAAAATACTAAGATTTGTTGGCCGATTAGTGTCCCGTCAAACTTTTGGTCCCATCAAGTTAAAACATTTGAACCTGTATATTTCGAAGCCAAATTCTTTCAAGCCAATCCATCTAAAATATTTAAGGTACTGGACCAGTCTATCGAGCCGTGCCCGCCTCTTGTTTTCTCACTCAAAATAAACTAAATAACAAAAGTTATTCAATCAAGAGAGCACAAAGGCGGCAAGATTTGCGGTGTAGTATAGTACTCAACATGGACTTGTAATTGATATTATTGTGTTTTTGACCTTTTAATTTTTCATATTTAATTTTCAATTATGTAGGGACATTAATTATTAATTTGATCCCTTAATTACAGAGCGTGATATATTCCAACAGACACCTTTTCTGTTACTCTTTATCTTTTGTCAACTTTATAATCCAACTACTAACCAACCACATTAGGGCTAACTAGCTTTTACATTTTCACACATTTGGACTATATAGCTACACTTCTTATTCACACATCCCAAACTATGAGGTAGTTAACTAATTTTGAAATTAGCTTTTAAATTCCTTAAAATTCATGATCAATTTTTTAGCTAAACAATGTAACTAAATCCCTTTCAATCCAAATACAATCATAGTTAATTTGTAGTAGGATAAAGTTGTTTTTTCAAGGCACTAAAACTCTTCAAATTCTACAAATTGATCCTAAAATCTGCGTCTCATTTCACTTTATTACGATCTGCATATATCATGCAGTTCGTTGTATCTTGGGCACGATTGCCGCAAACCAGGAGCAACTGTATACAAGGCAATATTGTCTTATAGCAAGCGATTTCATCTCATACCTCGACTTATCAGTCACGTAGGCTAAGAATTATTTTCAAATACATCACTTTTTTTCCAACAATTGTATGACGACATCCCGTGTATTTGAAGATGACAACTAGTATTGTTCCAGCAGCACCAATGCACGCAGAAAGACCGACAAAGTTCAATAGAAATGAATTTAAGAGGTAGCAACATAAGATATTGTTCTACTTTACGACTTTGAATTTGGTTTTATTCCTAAAGGGAAAAGCTCCCACCAAAATAGAAGATGAAAATGATGAGCAGAGGAGGACAATATTAGACGCACGGAATCATAGCGATTTTCTATGTCGCTACTATATTCTGAACAATCTAGATGACTCCATATACAATGTATACACGGTTACTAAACTTGCTAAAGAGTTGTGACACTAGCTAGAGAAGAAGTGCAAGAGCGAAGATGCGGGGATAAGAAGTTCATCGTTGGAAGGTTTTCGACTTCAAATTGAAGGACTCTGAGACGGTCTTGGATCAAGTCCCTGAGTTGCAGCCAATCCTGTATGAGATACATGTCAAAGGAATGCAACTTAGCAAATCTTTCCAAGTAGCTTCTATTCATAGAGAAGTTACGGCCTCTGCGGAAGGATTTCAAGAACTATATCAAGCACACGCATAGGGAATGAGGCTTGAGAACGTGATCATGAGACTAAGGATCGAGGAAGATAATCGAAAGTCTAAAATCAATGGCGGAATGTCAAATATAGTGAGAAGGACAAACTTGGCCTAAGCAAATAGTAGCAAAAAGAAGAACCAACGGAGCAAGAAGTTGGGGCATGAGCCACGTTGCAAAAGGGCTAGACAACACACTACACACACAATACACACACGGGCTAAAATTATTTTTGGTCTCGTAACTTGTCGCCCGTACGCTTTTCGTCCTAAAAAAAAATTGTGTTTTCAATTTAGTCCCATAATTAACGAAATTGCTCGCTACTAGCCCTTTTTTCATCGTCAACGACCAAATCAGCTGGATTATATTGTCACGCGACCAGTAGGTACGCTATTCCGACCGATTTGATCGCCGACAACAATAAAAATGGACCAATTACGAGCAATTTTGTTAATTATGTGACTAAATTGAAACCGCAACTTTTCTTGGGACAAAACACGCTGGAGCGAAATGTAATGGAATGTATAATGATTTTAACCCCACAACACACACTAATCATTCACTTTCAAGTTTATCCATAAATTTATAGCTAAATCCACCAATTTAATTATACACCTATAAACTCTTTTATTTAAACATTCTATTACCTATAAACCCTCCAAAAAAAACTCGAATATATAAAATATTTGAAATAAACTTGGTGAAAACACCTCCAACTTTGCTGGTGAATGTCTTTCAAATATTCAACTAGATTTTCCAGTCCCCCACTTTCCAAAAGAATGTCATCATGCAGACATGTGTTGTGTGCCACAGAGGGAGAAAGTCCTCACACTAGGGCATCATTATCACTCTTACCAAACCACTACACACCATCACTTACTTAAACACACATCTTCTCCCACTGCAACCTCAAAATCACTTACAACCTCAACCTATTACAACACAATGAGAATCCTCGTACCTCTCCTTTTCTTCTTTTTGGCGGGCGGAGCCGCCAAGGGTACGGATTTCATCCGTACCAA
Source organism: Ajuga chamaepitys (assembly GCA_958295605.1). Taxonomy (NCBI): domain Eukaryota; kingdom Viridiplantae; phylum Streptophyta; class Magnoliopsida; order Lamiales; family Lamiaceae; genus Ajuga; species Ajuga chamaepitys. Next base: position 425,325 of record OY282508.1, read on the forward strand.
TTGCGACACCACTCTCTACCCTGACCTCTGCTACCACTCTCTCGCCGCCTACTCCTCCACCGTCCAACAAAACCCCGCCCGGCTAGCCCGCGTAGCCGTCGGCGTCAGCCTTTCCCGCGCAAAACACACTGCACTCTACGTCGCCAACTTCTCCCGCCGCGCCGACTACTCAGCCGACCCCCGCGCCGCCTCCGCCCTACACGACTGTCTCTCGGTGCTCGGCGACGCGGTGGACCTGATTCGCGCATCTCTCAACAAGATGCGCAGGCTGACGGGCACCTACTATAACAAAGAAGGTATTTTGTAATATATTTTTCTTGAGATCGTAGTTGTAGTCATTTATAATAAGTTATTATTTGTTGTCATAAAACTAGAGTCAGACAAAATTTAGCTCACCCGACCACAGAAATTTAAACTAGCATGCTCGACTCAACGGGTCAAAGCCTAACGGCCATGGACAACCTCGAAATCTTTGTATATTTAAAGAGAGGTGGACTCAATAATTATTTGTCGATAGAATTTTGACCCGGCCCGCTCGACAATGGTCTGAGCCCGATGGGTTGGGAGGGGCGAATTGCCACCTCTACGCAAAACTCTCTGTAACTTATGTAAGATCATTTTTAAACTACTTAGTAACCATTAATTGTTCCAAAAATATTTGCTACCACTTTTGTCGTCTCAAAAATATTATTTGCGTCCGAGTTACTGAGACAACCAGTTAGCAGTGACATGTTGTTTTTCTAATAAAATTGTAACAAATATTTATTATTATTATTATTATTATTATTATTATTATTATTATTATTATTAAAAAAGATCATTTTCTTATAGTGAGCGGCGAGGAGCTAAGGTTCCAACTGAGCGACGTGCAGACGTGGATGAGCGCCGCGTTGACGAATGAGGACACGTGTACGGACGGATTCGAGGATGTGGCCGACGGGGAGGTGAAGACGGAGGTACGTGATCGGACGTTGAAGGCGAAGGAGGTGACTAGCAATGCACTTGCTCTGGTTAATATGTTTGTTTCTAAGGTCATGGTTTTTGTCCCTTGACACTAACTTAATTTCACTTTTCACTTATGTAATATAATATTATATTAATTAGGGTAGGGATGTAACCGGAACGAATGATTGGGACGTGTGTGTTTTTGAGTTTGGTTTGTTAACTGTAGATCCGAAAAATTAAGAAGTATCTCTCTTTCTTTCGGCTGAAATTAAATTTTGTCTCTTAATTTTTGTTGTTCAATTTTCGTTGTAAAATTTATTTGGGACTATAAGGCCAATTAGAGATTGTGAAATGTAAACCTGATTTTATAATCCATTCCAATGTCTGAGTTACTGATTACTTCCCCCGTCCAACCTTATCTTGCATAGGGGAGGTTGACACAAGTATTAAGAAAAATTGTTTTCTGAGATTTTGTTGACTTTTCAAAGGTTGATTGATGGTGAAGATTGTATTATACCTTTTCTTTTTGAGAGTGTAAAAGTTCGTTTGAGATGGACGAAAACGAAAAGTGTGCAAGATAATGTGGAACGAGGGAAGTATTATATAAATCCATATATGTTAGCCCATGCTTCTCTTTCATCTTGGGCCTAAATCACAAACCAAAATTTTCATGAAAACCAACCCATACATGGCCTTGTTCATTCCAGATTTTATTAAATTTCAAGCCCAATTCGAAAGCCAATGATTTTCAGCCCGTTCTTGGTTAATTCCGATTTGCCCACATAAAGGAACATTCTATAACCAAAAAATTTGGCCTATTGATCTTGCCAATCCATCGGGTCAAGATCATAAATCGGATCGGTTTTGTGGGCCAACAATTATTTAACCCATCTCCTTTAAATATACAACAATTTTTGGCTCGACCCGTGACCAGTTGACCCTACAAGCCTAAATTTATTGACTCAATTCATTTAAAATATTGAGCAGGCTGGACCTGCTACTCGGACCTAGCCGATTATGCCAGCTTTATTACTACTAGGGCGTGCAACAAGTAATTTATTTATTTAGTACAAATCATGATAGGAGAGGGTCTGTGAAACTGATCCATGGTCATTTGAGCTATAATTAATTTCTACGACTAATTTTTTTTGATTGAATGAAAGAAATGGTAACTTGCGGCGTCAGGAAGAGATGTTGATGATGAGTCCGGATTTGGTCTATTGCCAAGAAGTGTTTTCTTTCAGATAAGAAAGTGAGGCCTGCGGTGCGCCCATGTTCTAGCCATTTTGGACCTCCTTCTCCGTACAATACAACATCTTCTATTACATTTCAATTCACACACAATACGTGTATATGATGATATCACATATACAATTATAGATGATTATATGACATGCTTAGTATAATAGGTTATAGAAAATGTTGTACCAAATGTAATAAAAGATGCGAACCGTGTTTTAGCATGTTAATCTTGTATTCTTCTTAGTCTATATGAGTGATTTTCTCCACCTTAATTTTTTATTAATGTAATTTTCTCGAATTTGTTTTGATTGTGTAATGAATGAGTTTTTTTCAATTAAAAAAGTCGCACATTAAATGTGTCTGCTCTATCAAAATCTAAACATACTTTGAACTCAAAGGAACACTACTACCGCAATTAAGGAAAATGAGCTTCATTTATAGAGGTAAGTATAAATATCACATGATAATCATTTAATAGGCTATATAGAGATATTTTCATTAGGGTCATTTTTCATAATCCCAAAGGAAAGAATCATCAAAAGTTCTCTTTTAGGACCAACCCATCTCTCATTTTCAATCACATAATTTGAGAGTACATCATCTAACATTTCCTTTAATTAATTAGAAATGCAAGTGTGAAAAAAATTATTATTTTGATGCAGGTTATCCTTTGTTCTAAAGTCTCCATCTATCTTTAAATATATTCTGTCTAGGTGTTAGATGGTTCTTGACTGCCTATATTTTTCTCCCAACTCCTCCACGTCTAACTTAGCTTAAACTTGATTGATCCCATCTAGATCATAATTATGCGTTAGATCTTAGTTTGTTGTCCGACTACCATCTAGCATCTCTTACAATATTGGTATGACTTTGAGAAGAATGTTCATGGCAAATGTATAGCTGGACCAAGTTAATTTTAATAATTGGTTATAATTTGGTTGTTCTAGAACCATACTACAATTTACATTCAAATAGAAAAAAATATGTGTTCATCCTTCTTATTTACTACCTCCGTTTTTTTTAGATGTTCATTTAGCTTTTGTGTTTTGTTTTTTTTAGATGTTTTTTTAGCTTTTTTTACACAAATTTTCCAATACTACCCCCTTTTAATATCCCTACAAAATATCTCATTATCTAATTTACCATATTTAATTTAATCTAGCAAGGACTTATTTGTCTATTTTCCCTATTCCTTAATTTGTTTATCCAAGTCTAAATGAACATCTAAAAAAAACAGAGGGAGTACTTCTTTTATTTAAAATCAAATAAATTATTCATATTTATTTAAATGTTTATCACAATCATCTAATTTTTTTAGGAAACAATAATCTAATTACGTTAAATAATTGTTTGTAAACAAGTCTAAAAATTAAAATTGGAATAAAAAACGTAAGCAATGAATGATCAAACTTTGATGAGCCTCTATAGTCTATATATGGCGGCCCATAATTTCCTCCGTACATCTCAAGAAAAAGTCAACACTAGGCCGCTGACCTTCAAATCACGACGTTGGTCTCCAGCTGGGCCCACACTGAATTTGTTGTACTTTCTTTCAGCAATTGTTGGTAGGAAATTGATTTGGATCCGGTTAGAGGAGGTAAACTCGTCCGATCTAGTTCACTCGATATTTGAATGTTTTGCATTATAAAAATTTATGCTCGCAAGATTATTGGGCTCATAAAGTCCAATTCAACGAGCTAAAATCCTAATAGATCATCGATCGATCTCAAAATCTTTGTACATCTAAAGAGATGAGTGAATTGGGCTTAGTAATTATTGACCCACATGATTATTGTGCCTAGCGGCTAGTAGGCCTGACCCAATTTATAGTCTTAGCCTGATAGACTGGACGAGTGGAATTGCCACCTCTGATTTCTGCTCCAATTATAATAAGTTGCTCTTACAAACATGTATATGCTCTCTCTTCCCCTTCTCTCGATATGGAATCATACATTCCACTTTCTTTCTATTCCACTCATATTCCACTTCCAGAAAATAATTATTTTCAAAATCTTTTGTAAACGAGTTGTTTAAGGATTCACAATTCAGTATTCTGGTCCATGATGTCACGGATTCATGAGTTTATGGTTTAGCTTCAAAATTACCACATAGCACTTAAGTTTTATTTAACGCTTCATGAATTCATGTTTATCCTTCACGACTCACGATTTATGTTTCATGAATTCAGGATTAATAGTTTATAGGGTCCAATGTTTACTATTCATGATGTAACAACTCTTAATTTATGTGGTTCAAGATTTACGATTCATGATGTAATTCTTATTTTTATACTTGCAATGTAGAGTAGAATAACAAAAATGAAGCACATAATTTAATTCTCTCTCTCACACGTATACTGTATCTTCTCTCGCACACATTCACTGAACTCGTTACAGTCACTGCATCGAATCTAAATCCGAAAGAAATATGCAGCAGAACACTCCCCACCTTGGCTGCTACTAATACTTTAATCTGCCTTTATCTCTCTCTTACATGTGTGTCAGAAAGGGAGACGGGAATTATTTCGGTGCCCTCAGGCCCACCCAACTCCTATGCACATTTAGCTGCATAATTGCTTAATTCTTACCGTTGACCAATCAGTCAAGGGACACGCGTCAGATTAGTTAAACAAAAGAAGCAGGCTACGACAGCCCAACATTTCAAATCAGGTGAGAGATTCCTTGAGGTCCAGAGGACAACCTAGTAATTTCCGACAATAAAGATAAGGAAAAGGAATAGCACAGACACGTCAGCAATCCTTGTTGCTCCCTTCTCAATCAGACTCAACCGTTGGATCCAACACTCCCCAGCCGCAGATGCAGTCCCATAATCACTCAATCCTCTCTTCTTTTTCTGTCTCGTATTTTTTATTTATTGTTTTCCTTTTCCCGGATCCAGCTCCGATCTGATTAACCCTTTTATAACCCTTCTCCTTCCTAATTTCCCCATCCAATTTTCTTCTGTTGCTCAATTTTCTATTTCCCAGAAGAATTTAGAATTTTTGCTGGTGAATTTGAGCTTGCTCTGGTGCGCATGGCGACTGAAGTGCAGGGCAATAATGTCCAAGTTCAGCCTCAGCTTCCTTCAGCTGCTGGATTTGGCACTTTGCCCCCTTATCCAGAGGTAGCTTCTTCTTCTTATGCCATATGAACCCTAATTTACAGAAATGACTTCAATTGCTGCTGCTTCTCCTTTTTCTCGTTTGATTATGGTTGTTTACGTTCAAGTATGCATCTGAGCTTCAATTGCTGCGGTTTCTTCTTCTTCTTTTAATCGATTATGGTTGTTTACGTTCAAGTATGCATCTGAGCCGTAATTTACAGAAATTGCTTCAGTTGCTACTTCTTCATCTTCGATTATGGTTGTTTACGTCCAAGTATGTCATCTGAGCTCTAATTGACAGAAATGGCTTCAATTTTAGCTTTCCGGTAGCTCCACATTTCTCCATGGCAGTTTTTTTGTTTTAATTATAGTTGACTGACAGTGAGCTCCATCTGCAGATGATTATGGCGGCAATTGAAGCGTTGAACGATCCAAACGGGTCAAACAAATCGTCAATATCAAAGCAAATCGAAGCCACCTACGGCAACCTCCCGCCAGTCCACTCCACCCTCCTCACCCACCATCTCAACAAGATGAAATCATCTGGCCAGCTCGTTTTCCTCAAAAACAACTATCTCAAACCTGACCCGAACGCCCCGCCCCGCCGCGGACGTGGCCGTCCCCCCAAGCCTAAGAGCCCCTCTTCCGCCGGAACCACCATTTCGCCACCTTCCCGTCCACGTGGCCGCCCTCCAAAATCCCGCGACCCTGATGCTCCGTCTCCCCCGCCCAAACCTAAAACTCCGACCACCGTACCGAACCTCTCCGGTAGAAAACGTGGCCGGCCGCCGAAGGCGGCCGCAGCCGCAACTGCTGCTGCGCCTGCGCCTGCGGCGCAGGTTACTACTTCTACGACTCCGGATACGGCTAGCGCCCCGACGCGCGGCCGTGGTCGGCCGCCGAAAGTGAAGGCTCCCGTTGCTACACCTGTAGGAGCTTGATTGTTTAGGAGTTAATTAACCAGTGACCTGTATGTTTGTTTGTGATTTTGGTGTTTATGATTGTGAGTGGTGGTGTTGTAATTTTAGCTGTAAATTTGATGGAGAGAGATTGGAATGGGATTCTCCTGCCATTTCCTGTCTGAGTAATAGGAACCGGAATTATTTTCCACTTCTGAATTAGGTGTTTTTTTAGCACTAATTAAATTATGTTGTTTTCTTCCGTTAATTTGTTGCCACTGGAAAAAGAAATATTGAGCTTTTGCTTTTTCTGTGGTTGCTGTATTGAAAACTTTGTTTTAAAGCACCCGAACTAGCGCATGGGTAAGTGCGCCAATTCTGATTAATTTTTTATTTGTATTTTTTAAGGTTGTGTTGGAGATAGAAATTAACGTAATTTAAAATTAATTTGTTTAACCTTGTATTTGGAATATGCTTGTTGTGTAATGTGTTCATATTTTGTGTGTAATAAGAGTATTATTATGTATGTGTACTTTGTGGTGTGTAATAAGAGTGCATGTAGTTTCTTTGTGTGGTTATATGTGAATATATTTGGTTGTAGAAAGGATTTCAAATTTATAAAAAAATAATTTCGAAGAGAGAAAATTCGTTGACTTGAATTTGGCGATAACTGTATTATTCGAAAAAATTCCAATAAGATAGTCTTACAGTAAAATAGCAGTTAAATGAGTTAAATACGATTGGTCATGATACTCAGGATCTTATTTAACTAATACTCCTTCCCGGCCTAATTTGCACATTTGCTCCGGCGCATATATTAAGAAAAAAATATTTTTTACTTTTTAGTCGATTTTTTCAAAGGTGAACATTGAGGATGGAGATTTTAAGGATGAAGATTGTAAGATTTCTTTTTATTTTAGGGGTGCAAATTAAGAAGGGGCGGAGATCACTATTCATTCTATTGAAACTACAGCCCGTTTTATTCTAAAAGAATTTTACATGACAGCATAATCTTATCAAAAACATGCCTTTGACCAAAATAATGACGTTATGATATAAAAAAATAAAAATATTTATAGGATAAGTGACAAAAATGTATCGACTCAAAGATATATGTATGTATAATTGTGCAGTAGTATAAATATTCCAGAAAACAATGATATGGGACCATGACTGGCTCCCATACAAATGTTCAAACAAGTTTGATTAATGTAATACATTTCCCAAGTGCTGAATAAAATATTTTTACAGCTCAACACAAATATATTTTTAAAACTCAAAAACACATTTTCTGTGGATAAATACATAATCATACAAACACTCATCAAATGTACAAAAAATAAACTAACCTGAGTAAATTACACACTTTGTGTTGTTACTACAAAAGACCACTACTCGCAAATGGATTGGTTGTTTGGGGGTGAGCAGCAGGAAATGCTCCAAACCCAGTCGTATCGACAAAAGGGTTGTGTTGGGCCATCGGAAAATGCTGCTGCTGGGTTTGCGGATAAGCAGGATGCTGAAATGGAGCGAAAGGGTCGATTTGAAATGATGGTGTTGGCATAAGAAGGGTGTTGGATGCAGCAAATGGATCGGTAACCCCAAAAGGATTAGGAAGTGTAGGTGCAGGTGCTCCATATACGGGTTGCTGAGATGCTCTGTATGCGCCTTCTTCGTATAAACTGTCTAGCGTCAGTAAGTCCAGTCCACCAGCCTGCACATCCAAATCCAATCATACACTGACCCAAAAATTTGTGTGATGCATCTCTTTCTTCATTTCTCATCCAAATATTAGCAAAGCAATGAAAAAAATAGACTACTAACAGCTATTGATAGAGTCGACACAATAGTTTGATGGGATATGATGGACAGTACCTCGATGGTCTTTTGGAACCATAAACACAGTGCAAGATCTCTCTCTCTCTCTCTCCACACACACACACTCTCTAACAAAGCATATAGAAATTTCGACAAGTATGCACCTCATCCACCATCATCCTTGTCTATTACTACATACGTATAGACAAGGATGCGAAAGTAAGCACTCCACAGAAACAAAACGTTTTGATTTGAAATGCGAAAGTAAGCATTCCACAGAAACATACCCACTAAAGATAAAATATGTATAATCTTGCACACAGCTACTAAAGCTACCAATGGCACAAGGACGTACCAGTCGACTTTCCTGAGTTGATGATAAGTTGGTGCTGGGGGTGGTAACTAGCGCAAGTTCCCATCCAGTAGGATCAAAACCTTTTGCTTGGGAAGCATCAGAGTCAAATGGCGTGGTGCCTGCAGCAAGCATGAGATGACGATAAAAGTGGCGATTAAAAAGACGTGTTTTTCAAGCAGGAGATCTTTCAAAGATAGTGCAAAGGAATTCTGACCAGATGGAACAATGGCTAGAGCTAAGTTGTTGCTTTCCTCAATGGCGGATGCATCTGGTTGCGTACTCTCATTCAACCCCTGGAAATTTGTAGATGAATATATCAGATAAGCAAATGCATATGTGGTCCTGCAAGGATTATGTAAAGCGGAACTGACCAGCAAATCATCCATGCCCACGTTGGTTGGTGGAGAAGCTGCTGTGTCAGCAGTTCTGGATGGTGGTGCGGCTTCCTCCTCCAACACTTTTGCATCGTCTTCAGATGGTGAAGGAACATCCTCCTGCTTGTATGTCAGCATCAGCCTTTCAGGGTATTCCTAATAGATAGAGCACAGAGCAGCCATATATCTTCATGAGTATCAATTAGTTAGAGGTCGATAACAAAAATGTACATATTGGAAGGCAGACGAGTTGCCCAAGATGGTAAGAATACTGACCAGGGCCGCACTTGGAACAGAAACCATCCGAGGAGCTTCTCTTATATACTCTTCCATGGTAACCAGAAATGACTGTGGAGGCTGTGAAGCAAGAATCGTCCAAAAATTAGGAATCTGCCACCTTGGAGAAATTTAAAGGCTAAAGCACCAACCCAATATGGACAGCTTACCTCTCGCAAGACAGGGAACTGGAAATTTCTAGCAAGTTCAAGTCCTTTACAAATTTCATAGAATTCAGAAAGACTGACAGCCTGTGATGAGAGTATAAGCGTTATAAATTAAGTTTTTTATTTAGCGGTGAAAACTTGATAATTCTGAAGTTAAGAAACTGAATCCTGCAGAACAATAACCTACTTGCTGCCCGGCTCTTCTATAGATATTTAGAGAGCTGATGGCCTCATGTTTCGGCATCTCAAAAAACTGAAGGCAAAATCAGGAAATGACAAGGACAAACTTTTAAATTAAATACGCAAAAAAGAAGCAGAACACTAAAAAGATTATGGAAGATTAGAATTATATCCATATTACCCTGTCAACAAGATTGATTATCCCGTCATTTATAGCACAATATATTTTAAAACTCTCCTTGAGCACCTGAAAGGTTCACAGAATAAGTCATAGATTAGCTATTGAGAAAAAGAAAAAAAAAAAAATGTTTCTTCGATGCTTGTTTTCTCTCAGATGAGAGCACCAATGCATGATGATTAAAGGCCTTCCATGCTCTTGTAGATAATTCACTTACTATTCTATTTATCATTTTTACCTACTCAATAAGATTATAAATTTCAACTATATCCACATCCATTCATGTACAATATGGTGATGCAAGGTGAAGTAGGGAACGACATACCAAAGCGAGGGAATACTGAATCAGGTAATTACCCACAGCTGCTCCTTCTGGCTGTGAATCAACAATAGTCCGTTAAATGTACTTCAATTACTATTTTTACTAGAGAATGAGACAACTACCACATGGTAAGACCGCCAGAAACCATAAGTGGTAACACAAAAAAGACAGGATGTCATTAAGACCAAGAGAGTACCCGACATCCAATAAGACGATATAGTAGCTGCTGCAAAGCAGGCAACTGGTCTAAAAGTTCTTCACTGTTCAAGTATCTAGTTCTACTAGAGACCTGAAAACCAAATAATGATATATCTATCAATCCACAATGTATAAACAAAATAAAATTTGATTGGGGTTTATCTGTGCATACACGAGTGTATATTTATGCTATATAAGAATAGTAAGATATTCCCTTTCACATTAATTAGACGTGAAACACTACTCTTTAAAATCATGTTAAAGGCATTATGGGGACACAAACTCACGGACAAGAGCCTATGGCCTCAGTATCTTATCAGCCAAGCGGAAGCATAAAATATTCGTGTTGGAGGTCTACAATGAAATAACAGAACATGAGTAACCTACATGTAGAAGTCAATATTTTTTCCCAGGTAGTTTTAGTAGGAATGTATTTTTACAGGTCAAAAACAATTACAGACGTGATATACAATACTATGCATAAAACTAAATCATACCTTCTCTTGTCCTTGTGCAGGTTTAGGAAGTCGCTCGGCTTCAATGTCATACCTAAGAATCCTAAAGCATTCTAAACGTTCTTCCAGGAACTGCGCATATGTCCTTACCCAAGCAGAGCAATCCCAAGCTGCAGCAGAGAAGAACTATGAATAATTTTAGTCTGAAAGGACTGTCGTTTTATTGGTACGCTTTACTGATACATTTAGCTCGCATTATAGGGAAGAAAGGTGCAAGTTCATAGCAAAACAGAAACTACTAACCAATGGGGCTTGAATCATCCTTGAAATTAGACATTTGGAGGACACGAACCCTCTGTTGTAAATTCAAGAGTTCCTCTTTAAATATGGGATCACCTTCTCTTAGTGTTCTATGAATAACTATTAGCGTCTTCAATGCAACCTGTTGACACAAAAGAGAGGGAATATATATCATATCAAGAGGTCAAATTCATCCCCAGGTGCATGATTAATTTCTGAATAGAAACTGAAACTAGATTGGTGATGCATAGAATAAACCAATAGGTCTTTGTGACAACTAAAAGATAAACCAGAAAAGGAGTAGATCACAGTGATTCAATGACAATGTTTCTCGCATCATGTCAGTCAAAGGAAACACTCTCTTCCACTATGTTTGAAGTTACACATATCCAAGAAAATTGATATTGAGAACTAATTAAACCAATAGATTACAGTGCATAACCATCCAGACACAGTTGTGGCTGGATTTCAAACCACAATGAAAATGATATACATAACGAACACACTATCTATCTTTTACCAAGATCAGTTTGAAAAATAGAAAGACAAATAAAAGATATATACACAGAATCAGCATTCAACATTGCATCACGATCCGTACCGTCCAATTGTGTGTCTTTGCCAGTCGTCTAGCAAGTGCGTGTATGCAGTATGCAACATCAACACGAGGTCGCACTGCCGATGTGGCAACCATAATTTCTGCAAGAAGCATCCAGTTACTAACAATGCCATTGCCAGTGCACTCATTTCAACAAGTTGCTAAACTTCAAAGAAAATCGGAATGCAAATCCTCATTTCTACTAGAATTCATGCCAGAAAAGTGAAATTTCCATGAAATCTCTAGAAAATCCAAAGACCAAATGCTCATATTTTTCCCATTTGGAAAATCAAGATGAAAATTTTAACAAAGAATATAGCCTAAGAAAATCTCACTTCTGATGTGCCTCTCTTTGGGTGGACGCTCCACATGATTAGTAGCCTTGACGATCGCCACATCCACATCCTATTTTTGGACAATTAAAAAAATAATCATAAAAATAATTCCTTTAAAAGAAACAACATGAAGAACAAGCTCACTGAACAATTGCATTTCCAAAAACAAATCTCAATCCCTAATAAAATTCGTCTCAACCCTAGACACATATTAACTAGAATTGAGAACACATAACCCAATTACTGGTACAAAATGTAAAATTTTCTCTGAAAAACTTAAAGAGATGGTTAGAGAGAGAGAGAGAGAGAGAGAGAGAGGAGACCTTGAAATCGGAATTGACATGAGCAAGGCCGACTTTAGTGTGATCTTTGAGAGCTCCGTATGCTTTTCTCCATGTCTGAAGTGTTCCCATTTCACTCCAGATCGCCTCTTTCTCTTCTTCTACTACAATTCAATTAATCTCCAGCTCTTTGAAGACTTTTTCTTTGGGGTTTTGATCTATAATTGTTGGTGTTTGAGGCTGTTGTTGTTTCTGGTTCAAAAGGGAGAGACAAAGAGACGAAATGAGTTGTCTCTGAACGTAAAAATGGAAAATGGGCTGTATTTTCTTACCCAAAAATGAGTTTTTTTATATGCTTTGATTGATTGGGTGGTGGCTTTTGGCGGCACCTCCACGATAATGCTGACGTGTCACCATCATATTTTTTATCCTTATTAAAACCCACAAATTTACAATGTCGCCTTTGTTTGACAAAGTATACAATTTGACTCCAATATTTCACCATTTTTGCAATTCTAGAAGCATTATTCTATTTAGCATGAAGGAATGGTGAAAGAATAAATATATAAAGTGGTTGCACGCGGGCCAATAGGATAGTAGTAGATTCCGCAGCTCGCCCACCCCCAACTCCCGTCCAGATCTTCTGTCTCAATTACGATATCCTGATTAAAATAATGTAATTTTACATGTGAGACACGATTGAAACATTATAATTAGGATTACGGATCCGAAATGCCCAACCTCTAACAAATATTTCTGAATTTGCTTCTGAAATCTTGATTCAAGATGGTCCGGTCAACGTTGGATGCTATTCTAGTTTCATTTCGGTATCGTGTTGTCAATGGTGGAAAAATATTTATAACTCCACCACAAAATAGGGAAGTTCTTACTACTTCTAAGGTGGTGTTTGCAAACCCATTTAGACTCCCAAAATCAATTTTTAAAAGCACTTTTTATAAGATGTTTTGTTTGCAAACCCACTTTTGGGACACAAAATAACTTCTGAAAAGCAATTAAAAGCTGCTAACACTCAGATTCTATCAGCTTTTAGCTTTAACACAATTTTATTTCCAAACACTACCAAATCCTAAATTTTTTTTCAAAATCAATTATAAGCACTTTTCTAAAAGCACAATTGTTTGCAAACACCCTCTAACAACAGTGGCTGCAAGAAAGGTGGAAAAAGTTGATCTTTTATTCATGTATATGAATCCAGTTGAATGCAGGCACTGCCAATACAGGTATGTAAAAGTTATTATTTGCTCCGAATACTTCGAGTCTTATTAAGTACCAAGTAGACGTTCTGCAATACGCAGAAAGCATCAATCGTAAACACACCCAATCAAGGTCATAATTCTACCACAAGAATTAGCTCAAATCCATAATAGCTTGTGGATCCAATATACAATCAGATTAAACAACAATAGTGTTACAATAAAGTATAGTAATAAGATTAGAGAAAGAAGCAGATCAGGAGAGGAGATCATCAAGAAAGGGGGTGTGGAAGGGGAGGTCGACGAGGCCCGACGCTACAAGAAATGCAAGCATCCATAACGGTATTATCCACACAAACATCGTCATCAGGATTTGCTTTCCTGCACGACCACAACAACAACAACAATCAATCCATCGGAAGGATAAAAAATGACTAATTAATCACCACCAACGAACCAGCAGAGCGAGAAGTCCTTTGAGTTTGATCGATGAGCCACTCCCCAGTCTCTCGCAGCTTCTTCTCCACAGACCCTTCATTCTTCCCCACTGTATTTCTCATAATATTATCCACCAAACTTGTCGTCGTCGTCTCTTCTCCTTCCCTGCCAAGTTCATGGAAATCACGAAGCAGCAGAAAACAAAAAAGAAGGAAATAATACTATGATAGAGCCTACCTGTTTATGTCTTTTTCGCGAAAAATGCCAGCACCAATCGCCCGTTCAATTTCCATTACTGAAGGCTGCTGCTGCTGCTTCTGCTTCAGCTTCTTGTAGTTTGGTTTTGGAAGCTTACTACGATTGAGCTGCGAAAGAGAGGGTGGAGGGTCATTCGGTAGCGCAGACGAAGCCACGACGCGTGGTGGTTCGGCAATAGAATGGCAGTTGAGGATAGCCATTACAGTAAACTCTGCTACTCAGATAAAAGATTTTCAAGAATTGTGGGAGAGGAGAACAGGCCCACATGGAAATATCACCCCACAAGTTTGTGAGGCTGCAGATAATGTCACTAACTAGATTATCAGGCCTTCCATGTATTCCAAATAAGATGAAGCAATTCGAGCGGCCCAGCCCGGTCAATCGGGCTGGCCTAAAAAATTATCGGATCTAAAATCACTCAACCCAACCCAACCCAACCCATCCCCTGTAATTTACCATGATATTTGGGTTGGCATGTGACCCGTCAGACTTTTGACTCATAAGGCTTGGGCCTATCGGCCCTAATAGTACTTCAAACCAAAATTTATATGGCTCAGTCCATCCAAACTGTCAAGCAAGCTGGGCCGATCCATTGAGCTGATTTTGCTGGGTCGGCCTGATTTTGTCACCTCTACAAATAGCAACTACGTAACAATATGCCTTTCCAATTGCTGATCTTGGTTCACAATAACAATACTTCTATGTAAAAGTACAAATTTTACTTACTCATCATTGGATGATACTGAGGGCTAAACACTTAAATAAGATCATCTTACGTTAAGGTTTATGTAAGACTGAGTTATTTTATCATAAATATGTTACTTGTAATGTAATAAGTATTACTTTGACCAATATTATACCAACAATTAATTTCTTGTTTTTCGATTTTTTCGTTCCAAAGTTTAGCTCGTATATTTCATCCACCCAAAAATGGTACAGAAAAGATGCACATTGCAAATCTGTATGCCTCATTTCTGCATTTTCCTCACACTTCAAGATCAAGTAGGCAGAGTTCTAAGCAGACGAAGAGCATTCATCCACTGCGGTCTTTCCGCGAGCACGATTTTCCGCAACACCGGAACTGCTCCAGCCGCCACAATTGCCGCGTGGTTCTCTTCGTCCATGCTCAAATTGCAGAGTATCGCTAAGCAGGCCTCTACAGCGCGCTCACTCCCATTTTCCAACAGCTTCACCACGGGAAAGATCCCCCCAGCAGAAGCTACGGCTCTGGTCGGACCCACCATCCCTTGCGACGTTATTCTGTTGAGCTCCAAAACCGCAGCTTCCTGCACTTCAGCCGAATACGAGTCCTTCATCTCTTCTATCAACCTCGGAACTGTTTCATACAGAGTCACTTCCATGTTAACTGGATCCTCCTCAGTGTGGCCCGATAGTCTTACCAGGCAAGCAGCAACCCAGTCTTTGTTTCGTAGAGGAATGTTAGAAGCAAGGATGGGCCGAAGCAGCTCTGTGAAACGACGTGGATCCACAGTTTGGGAGAAGTGTTGGGACTCGAGCAGTTTTGTGAGTAATCGAGATGCTGCAGATACTGCAAGACCAGCTTCTTCCAATTCCAGGATGTCAGCTTCTGCACCGTCATCTGTCTCTGCAGGATTAGTAATTACATTACAGATACGATAAGTATGATAATCCAGTTTGAATAATTTCACAAGGGTAGAAGTATTGCGGATGTATATATATACCTATTAAAGGTTTCTGTCGAAAGGCTGCTTCCAAGCCAGATTCGATATCAGCTAATATTAGCTTTTCGACAGTGGAAGTCTCGCTTACCACAATGAACTCGAGGATGGAAGCAGCTTTCCTCTGCAGATCAGGAGCAGATATCTTCAAGGTTTCGACAAGGCAAGACAGGAATGTCGAGTCGCCTCCAGAAATGGTCTGTTTGCTGTCAAAACAGTTGACTTAATGTCACGCGTCAGTCGAGGGAGGAGTCTTAAATAGATTATGGACACATAATTACAAGCGCTTCAACAACAATCTGATGTTTTAGTGACTTAATACATTACATATCCATCTATTTTGATAAATAACAAGCATTATATAAACTTAACTAACTCGAAAAAAATTCTGATATCACTGTGGAACACTAGTATGAACTTGGAACAAGTTAGAACCTGGAGGCGGCTTCTGATGAGATCACATCATTAGCATTAGCAGATTCTGGGCGTTCGTTTTCCGACCCATTTACTACTCCAGCATAAAACTGAAACACAAAATATCATAAAAGATGATGCATGAATGAAGCGGTTGAAATCTCTAAAAAATGCTGAAATAATATTCACAGACCTTTGATTTCAACTCTTTGTTCGGGTCCAAAATCCGAGAAAGAATGTTGAGAATCTGCGGTTCAATTTAAAGTTTTTCTAACTTTAGTTGCTATATCACAAATGTTCCAAGTAATAGAACTCGAGATTTATTTCTAGCGCTACCATTGAAGTATGGGAGATATCTGATTTAGACTGCTTTAGTAAATTTATGAGAGGGTGCACGACATCTTCTTCTTCAATTCTCTGGCAAACACTATTGCTGAATTGCAATGCAAATACAGAGATTTAATATGGTACAAAAAGTAACATAAAAATGCTTGTATGTCATATATAAATCCATAACATAGTACCTGATTGACAGCCTGTCCAGCGCTCGGATTACAGCCAACCTAACAGTGTGGCTCGGATGGTTAATTAACTGAACAAGATGCTTGATTGCACCAGCTTCTCTAAAAGAAACGCGCATATGTTCATTGATGGAAGCATCAGCAATTGATTCGGCAGCTCTAGCAATAGCTGACTCATCTTCAAGACCAAGAATTAAAACCAACCGTGCAACAGCATCAACCCATGGCAAAAGTGTGACCTTATGACTGGATGAACGTTCATCATTAGATCTACTATCATCTTCAGTTTCAATTGCCCCTATACGAGCAAGAAACTGTTGATGTGTTCGTCCAACTATTGCGTTCTTCTTTGCCTCCTCTAACTGCGCATTCTTCTCATCGATACTTAATCCAAGTAGCAGCTCTGAAGCACCGTATCTGGAAGGACTTTTATAGCTCTGTTCGATAGTTGTTCCATCAGGTAAAGAAGGCCACGAATACAAAGCTGGTCGGAAAGACTTGTATGCTGCTGCACCGACCAAAGGCACCAGAACTAGACCTTCCTCCATGATAAGTATTCGATTGTAGTCATCTTTAGAGAGTTCCAATAAAGCGTTTCTTGCTACCCTCCTTATGACTTTAGATTCTTCCTCATCAGCTGTTAACAGCTTTGCCTGCATTGCACATACAGTGAGTACTTCGGTTTACTGTGATGCAAGTTCAGGGACAAATCTTGATTTGAGTTCAAGACGTGAAAATTTCATCACACCGCATATGATAAGCCATAGAAGAAGTTATATAAATGCTTTACGAGTGAAGAATTCATCAACGACTAAACCGATTTGGATTTCAATGTGAATTTAAGAGGAAGAACGACGTTTGTTAAATTTCAACCAGTCCTGTGATTATGCATGACCCACTTCTCCTACACTAACATCAAATTCTTGACGAAAAAAATGTAATGGCGGAGAAGCTAAGAAGTCAGATTCACCAATTTCGGAATAACACCAGCTTCCACCATTATTTTTTGATTCGACTGCTTTCGTGTTAAATTAGCCAAAACTCCCCCAGCAGCTTCCTTGACTTTAACATCTTCATCCTCCAAGTACTTGACAAGTAGATAAAGGATCTCTGAGTTCGTGATTTGAGCACTGATCTCCTCATCTACAGACAAGTTCCATAGAGTACATAACGCCTGCTCCATCACCTGCAGAAACCGTTCAAGATTTATCAAACCCATGAACGGAAAGAAAACCGCAGAGTACCAAAATAAGTAGTGTATCAATTTCATCTGTACATTAGAAGACAAGGAAGAACGTGTCAGAAGGACAGTCATCTCTTCTACTGCACCACTCTCAGCTACAACGTCTCGGTAAAGATTGATTGATGATATAACCCTTAGAAGACCAGCAGCTGCTTCACATGCAGAATCAGAGTCCGACTTTAGAAGGTTCACAATAAGATTGATAAGTCCGTGATATTTCATGATGTTATCAACACAATGCTTTCCACCAAGGGAGTACTTCCATAGAGCAACAACAGCTTGCTCTCTATCCAGAGGATCATTGTCTAGCCCGAGCATGCGAATAAACAACGCCACATAACTATCATTTGAACTAGATGTACCCGCCCTTAATGTCTCAACATCCTGAAAATGACCGGAGAATTAGCGAATCGTTCCAGGACAGCAGAAAGGATATCATTTCTTTTTGGGAAAAAACTACACAAAGTTAAGTAGAAGGCACTAATGTGCGAAGCTATTTACTTAAGAAGGCAATAATAATGGGGTTAAGCTGTTACAGCACTTGGATACTATATATATAGACAAAATCAAGGCCGTGAACCTGTTCAGCAATCAAGCGAATACTGAACACGTATATATATATATATATATATATATATGACCTTTTACCAGTTCAAAAAAATCATGAGCACAAATAAACAAGACATCCTAAGAGAGAAGGCATGGACATATACGAACTTGATCGTTAATGCCATGACATGATCTACACATGGCAAGTACCTGAGAATGTGCTACATAAAATGTCTGGACATAACAAACTTGATCCCTCAATAATACCAATAGCATCGAAGAAGGATCACTGAGCCTAATTAAAGATAAAATGCACAGAAGGTCGCGTATACAACACTTCTAACAGGTTCAAACATGTTGTCTCTCACAGAAATTACAAGGAGATGATAACTGACATTGCTCTAGAGTTCACCAATCGCCTTTTCCCAATCACTCAACTAGCATTCTGTACTCACAATGACGATGGGTAGCGAATAGTATTAGAGTGGGTACCGTAAACCATTCAATTCTGTGATTGGTAGACAGATAACAATTTAACAACAGAATCAATAACGGGATCTGCGAAATGCAAATACTTAGAGAAGCTTAACCTTGCAGGCAAGATCAAGATCATTGCTCCAAGACAGGAATACCTTATCAAGCACTTGAAGTCTGCCACATTAGAAACTGATGCTGTAATACAGATGGTCCTGTTAGTACAATGATCTTGATCTCGGTGCCACATGGATTTAGAGCTGAATATTTGAAGACTATAGTAAGAACAAAAGAGGCAGCAAAATGACATTCTACCCGGCCCTGGAAAAACTCAACTTTCAAACACCAAGTTTTAAGTTTAGTCATATCGTCCTTTTCTCATTAGGGCTGCAAACAATCCGAGCTGAGCTTGTTGTGTTCATGTGTTGTTCATTTATATTAATCGAACTCGAGCCATATTTGAGAGTGTTTGATTATATTTATGAACGTGTTCGAAAAAGTGCTAGTCCATATTCGTGAACAACTAATTATTTTATTGACGAACATCAAATAAATACCCATTTTCCTAAATCTCTATACAGAAAAACGAATTTAACCAAATGGTCATTATAACAAGAGGTAATATAAGATTATTATATCATATGTAGTATAAATACTGTGGTTTTTGTCGTTATTTTTCTTATTATTACTGTTATTATTAATTTGATTTTCGAACAAAACTGTTCACGTGCTTTTAATGAACGAGCCAATCATGTTCAAGCTTGATTTAAACGAGCTCAAGAACTTATTCGTTTTATGCAAATAAACGAGCTTGTTAACGAGCCGTTGAACAAAAGTTGCGTTGGTTTAGGTCCTACTTCTCATGGCAGTGTAATTAAAACAAAAAAGAAACAACAAAAAGAAAAGAAACAAAACAAAACAAATAAAAGGGAAGGGGACTAAACTCTCTCAACGCTTCGAAGTTGATAACCTTGAAGATGAAATTGACCATCACATTACATAAATTAAAACGCTACTGATATGCATATGTTGAATCTCATATACCCGACAAGATATACGCAAGCCCAACTGGACTACAAAAGAGTAGAGTATAGAGTACTTACAGAAGCTGAAGATTGGTTTTTGGCAGCAAATATTTCAGCTTGACCACCATCGCTGCAAGCTCTTGGCAACTTCGAGCAGCTTAGCAATGGATTCCTTACTTGAAGAGGAAGAAAACAGTGGTGGGCGTTGGTGAAGTTTTTGAGTAAGGAAACTGGGACAAGGGCCTGATTCTGGGGTTTAACAAAATTGGGGGGCTTGAATTTTAGATGGGTTGGGATTGTTGAAGCCATTTTGCCACTCCTCTCCTCTTTTTGTTCAGTCTTGAAAATGGGTTCTTGCTTTCCTGGAGAAGATAGTATTTCTTGGTCTATGGACTACGGCAAATGATAGTTTTGTAGAGTTCTCTTTTTCTGCCCCTGCTGTTCTTTTCATTTTTCTATTTTTTATTTTTGAAGTTATGTGGAGTAGTGGTGGTTCGGCAAAATTGGCCCGACGAGATGGCT
This sequence comes from Ajuga chamaepitys, assembly GCA_958295605.1. Classification (NCBI taxonomy): domain Eukaryota; kingdom Viridiplantae; phylum Streptophyta; class Magnoliopsida; order Lamiales; family Lamiaceae; genus Ajuga; species Ajuga chamaepitys. Next base: position 445,708 of record OY282508.1, read on the forward strand.
AGTCTAACCGAGCTATAGGAATTTAAAGCCGAAGCATTATCGGGTCAACATGCACGGATTAATCATTAAACATTAGTGAATCCTAGGACGCTTCGAAAATCTTAGTATATTTAAGGAGAAAAACTAGGCTATCCTTAAGAATATTTGGCCCGATGGTATTTTGGGTCGGCTCAACCCGACCAACTCTAGTGGTGGTTAGAGCTGCTAAATTGTTGGCTTGATGAGCTAATTCAGCTTACCCGATATTTTAGATGACCGAGCTATAGGAATCTAGATTCGAAGTACTATTGAGCGCTGCATACGTAATCTAATGGGTCAAAAGCCAGCAAATCACGAGACGACCAGAAAATCTTAATATATTTGAGGGGATGAGCTGGATTAGACTCAATAATATTTGGTCCAATAATATTTTGGATCGCCTGACCAACTTATGGTGTTGGTGGACCGGGTCGGATCAGGTCGGGCAGCTGGGTGCTCTACTGGTGGTGTAGAATTTGTTGGTCAAAAACTGAAAACCAGAGAAAAGAATAGAAAGATAAGGAAATAAACACAGTTGGCTCAGAAATGAGCTCAGGCTTGAGCTTCCATTTGAGCCCCAAGGCTCTGCCTTCTCTCTCCTCCCCACAAAACACAACCAAGTTAATTTCTTCTCAACTCAAACAATCTCAGGTCAGCTTTTACATTAATTTTCTCAATCAAGAAATGTGTAACTGATTAATTTTCAATGGCAGGTGGCAAGAACAAATCCAAACAAGATTCAGTTTTCCAGAACTCAAATCCTCGTTCAAGTTGGAGGAGTTTTGTCTACTGTAAGATCCACCTGCAATGCCTGTTCGTTCACTGATTCGGTTTCCAGAAAACTAACCATACGTACATGTATGTGAGCAGGTGTTTGCCGAGCCTGCTTTTGCTATAACGGGTGTCAATGAAGAATTCGATTTGGTTTGGACGTTGATTCAATCTGGAATTTCAATCTTCATCTACTTCATTGTGGCGCCGGTGAGTGCAGATTCTGCTAATATATTCGGATTAACTAACTGTTTTTGATACAAAGTTGCAGCAAGATTCTTGAATATTGTTTTATGCAGCCCATCATCATGAATTGGCTTAGAATCAGATGGTACCGGAGGAACCTATTGGAAATGTACGTGCAATTCATGTTCGTTTTCCTCTTCTTTCCGGGGTAAGTGCAAATGCTTCGCTTTTTCTGCATGTATTTGTAATAAGTCTCGATGACAAGCACCCGTTATTAAAGAACCGATGAATCCCCCAAATTTTGGGTTTGAATTGGTTGATTTGCGTTGTGGGCAGGATATTGGTTTGGGCGCCATTTCTGAACTTCAGGAAGTTCCCTCGAGACCCGTCTATGAAGTATCCCTGGTCCGTCCCAGAAGATCCGTCTCAGATCAAGGGTGGATTCTCCAAGTATCCATGGGCTAAACCCGAGGACTACGACTAGGCTGCCGGCCTGCGCGTCTCCAATCTCATACATACATATATATCTTTCTCTCGGGACAAATCATTCATGTAATGTTGTTAATTGAATGAACTCGAAATAGTCTTGGTAAGAATGTTTTACTCTGCTATATCCGAGTACTGTTTTGCACTAACTATAACAAACAAAACACAAGAATAGATGATAAATGAGCATTCTAACAACTGTAGTAGGAAGTTCAACCAACTCAGCTTCTGTATAAAATCTCTCGACGTCAAGCGAGGCGGGAAAAATAACGGGTATAGCCGTCCATCTATGTGCACTCATCATTCCATAAAATGGTTGATTCTGCATACATTACATCATCAAGGATTAAATCTGAAAATGAAAAAATAAACGAAAACTGGTCCTAGTGATAAAACCAAATTTGGTTCGTTTGTGAGAGCACGTATGCCAAATGTAGTTAGTTTGGCGAGGTTGAAAGAGAAGAAAAACCCGCAAGTTTTGTCAGAAGGATAAGTGGGTATCTAATAAAACCGACAACTTATTCCAATCCCATGTGTCCAAGGTTGGAGACACGACCACAGCTACCACGACCACGACAACAGTAAAGGCCACAGTTTTCAGGCAACCATGACCACTTGAGACCATTCCCAATATTGCCTTGCAGTATTTATCTGCCTCCTTGAAGCAACTTTGCCGAGCATCTTCCACTCCACCACTTAATGCTTTCTCATTCTGTATAGAGTCAATTGAAATAAATGAGTGGTATACTTTCACCAGCTTACTTACATGGACGTTAACGTAATAAGAGCCGCGATCTATACTGTTTTACAGGTCCAAAGACATAAAATTCTCAACACACTTTAAAAGGGTGAAGATCGAGCAAATCACAACAAAAGTAAATGCATTAAATGTTGGGGGTTAAATTGTGTACTGCCAACCTTTTGCCTGAAACTCTTGAGAGTTTCTCCAAGTGCTTGCAGAGAAGACTGTTGGGAAGAGAGTTGCTTCCAATCCTCGGAAAGAATCTTCAACGTAGCAACACTAGCCTCTATGTTATCGGTGTAAATCTTGTCCTGTCCAAATGATTCATTTGAACTATCAGAGAAAAAGTCGCAATGGTCAAACCTCTTGAGGTGCAAAGAGATGGAGGATGGGTAAAATTTATTAAAATTCAAGGCCTTTGTTGTGGAAGCAATGAGTTTCAAGAGAGTACCACTGAAGTACTTGTCCATGCATAGCATACCAGGACCAGTATCATTGTCAGAATGACGATTGGGAAAATGGTTTAATGTATGGAGAAACCAACTAGAATAAAAAGCTTACCCACTGCTTGTAGCAGTCAGGATTCTGGGCCAAACACCATACGAAGATGCTCGTTGCTTCCTGAGATAGTGCTGGGATACCTGCAGTGCACCACTTCTGTCAAATGCATAAGAAAGAATTTGGATAGGTAGGCAACGCCCAATCCAACATTACCTTCTCCAGCTGCTTTCACTGCCACAGGCTGTATCTGCAGTGATACTTGCTTCATTGCTTTGCTTCCAGGAGAACCCGCAAGAGCAATCTCTTTCAGAGCCGGGTAGATTGCCTCGAATCTTTCTGTAGCCTATTAAAGATGTTCGCTCAGATAATTACTGAATCATGCGATAGAATAATTACAAAACCAGGCACAATACTTGTAAGGGAATCTTGACAGTGAAAAGATTCCTGACAACTCCTACCTTAACCCTGGCAGAAGATGCAGGAAATGTCATATATAACAGCACCTCAAATGCTGCAGGAGATATCAAGCGCTCCCCCTTCCTTACAGCATTGTTGACCAGTATAACACGAGCTTTTGGTGCAGCCAGAATTCTGATAAATAACATAGATAAAGTCTAGTTTGTTATTTACATGACAAATCACCGGTGTGCGCTATAAAGCATAAGCAGCTACAAATGTTGCAAACCTTTCCACTAGCTGCAAAACCATATCCCTGGACTGTGGATTAGACCCTGATTTTCCTCCAAGCATTGGCAGAATATGATGTGCCCATAAGTACATTCCTACAGCTAGATCTCCGTGACAGGCCTACACAAAATGGATAGAATTAGTTAGGATAACAAATTTCACATGAGTAAAGATAAAGGCGTTCCTATTAGCTGAAAGTTAAGGTAGATAAAGAGGTAACCTCACCTGAACAATCATCCATGCAAGAATTGAAAGCTTGTCCTGTCCTCGGTACTTTGAATCTTCCCGCAACTTTGGCAGTAAATGAATTAGTACATCTGGTTTCCGGCGCAACACCATGGCCAAAACCACAAAAATAGCAACCTGCAATATTGGAGTTACAAAGTGATACCAAAGAGTATTCAGATATGTATTTACCCTGAAGTATTATCAAACAATTGTAGGTTGCATATAAAGAAAAGAGTGAATTGACAAAATATAAAGCAAATAGAGGTACAACGAGACAAAGAAGTAATATAGCAAAATATACAAGGACGGAAAACATTTTCTTCTTGCAAAGTAAAGCTGAGCTGAAGTTTTCCAGGTTTTGGTTGCCATAACCACCAAGGTAAGTGCCTGATCAACAATTTCATCATCTTTAAAAATTGTAAATTAGATTTAGAGCCCTTGTAGCCTTTCATTCTACTAAATGCAATCAACATCATCTTGGGCAAGCTCGCATAGTTTTTCTTTCACGGCTGACCAGAAAAGCCATCTACAAAAGAACTGCTTTGAGCTGCGAAAATTTCATGCCTGATTTACGAGGATAGACATTATACACTACAATTTTGAGCTGCAATAATTTTGACTCTAATAGCAACAATGATGGTAGTGGCTGTGATGAAGTCTGGGAACTAGAAACATCATTCAGAAACTCAGCCTATTTCATTGCAGTTTCAATGAAAATGACTGAGCTGCATCCCTGATAATATATATAACCCATGACTATCAAGTGCAGAGTGCTTTATCACTCAATGGACGTACCCAAAAACATTCCAAAGTCAATTTACTTAAAGACCCCGTGAAGTCTAAACCAACTTTTTTAGCTTTATACTAATATATATGTCTACAAGAATCAATCAAATAGAATAGGAAAATCTCACACTAAAAAGTTCTGTATAAGGAGGAATAAAGTGTATTAACCTGAGACTTCGAAGATGCTGACTGCCCTCCTTTCTTTGAACCCTTAGAACCCAGTTGTTGGCTTGCCAAGTCAGTAAGAATGCAATCAAACAACCATAATACAAACGTCCCTAATGCCTCGTAGGTAAAATGATTTATCCAGTCAACCGATCTCTTGTAAACAGCCTCAGAAATATAAGAAACAGGAACCTGTTCAAACCATTCAATTAGTTCTCTTAAGTCTTAACATGGGCATAAAAGCACCAATTACAATATTGAACCTAAAGTGTCAAACCATATCCAGACCATAAAAGGTTAAATTCAGAGTGTAATGGTAGGAAACACACGCAGAAACAGGAATGTCAGTCATTTTAGACATAATAATGCGAAACAAGTAAGATAATAGAAATACAAAAGTGTTCCCATGCAATTCTTTTCAAGGAGGAAATAGAGCTTAATGTCTGAAGAAACCAAGAATCTTGCGAATATATTTACCAGCCAACATTTTCTCTTCTAATAATTATGTTTGCAACACTCCATTGATCAAAACATGCAACAACAGCTTTTCTGTTTTCATCCTACAGCACAGTTAAATAAAAAACAGGAGAACTCATTCACCATGAAACGCCTTATCAATCATCAGCTTTGCTTGCCTGTTAAATGATTAGAGGACCACTGCATGATGATGAACCCATTCTCAACCCACAGTAATTTATACATGCAAATGTATGATCCTATAACTTATGAATTTAGAAATGCGTTCTACATAAGATCCTGACAAACTCACGTCCGCAATCTTTGCCAGCGCAGACTCCCCGAACAACTTCAGCCATGGAAACTGTGCCACACTCACTGCCGAAAATGCACGCCCAAAATAATCAGCAAACCTCATCAATTGAATGTCTTGTTGCCCTTCATAGGATTCCTACAATCAGAAAACTCGTAAAATCTCCAATACCACCAAAAACAGAAACAAAATCAGATAAAGCACAAAACCAGCTATACCGAAACACTAGAGATGAAAGCGGCGAGATCATCAGCATCAATCTTCGCGGCAGCCTCCACCACTGTGACCTTAGGCTTCTTAATCTTTTTCGGCTTCTCCTTCTTAATAACCTCTACTGCATTATTCTCCTTAGCGTCACCACTCGCATAATCGTCACTTTCATCGTCATAAACTCCCCGATCCTTCTTCGATCTCGCCGGAATTCTATCGTCGTCATCATAAAATACTGAAGCGGCGCGCTGCGCTTCCAGTTTCCGGCGGCGATCCTCCGCGAGCTTCTCCAAGCCTTTAAAGACGCTGTTATTCTCAGTCATTATCCCCGATCCGTTAGGCAGCGCATGTTTGGATGGATCAGAGGCCGTTTTGTTACTCTGATTTTTCCGCAGCTTTTTGGCGTAGGTGACCTTCTGCCAGCCATGGCTGCTATCATCAGCATTCGGAGATACCTCGGAGGGCAGGAGAAATGATTTCTCTTCTTCCATGGCGGCAATTTAGTGTCACTGAGAAAGGGATCGGGGGAAGAGACGAAGCTGGACAGAAATGGTTGACTCTAGAAAACAGAATTGACCAGACTCCCCTCGTATCTAGAGCTAAGATAATCGGCCCTAGCCGTGGGCCAATTCAGCCGGTTCGATATATAAGATGAGCTGTGATATAAAAATATAGGTCCGAAGTATTAAGTTCGGTCCAATTCAATTTGCTAAATGTTTAACAGATCAGGGACTGATTAAATTTTGGATCGACCCAAAATATATAATATTAATTTCATAAATTAAGTCCGATGAAATCGAACGGTTCGAATTACCACTCGTACCTCTTGTTTTCCTAAGCCCATAAATTGCTGGATCTTCAACTGATGGCCCAAAACTAACATCACACTTATACGGCCCAATTTATTTCGGCTAAACGTAATCCACCAGTATAGGCTTCTTCTCATTTCATCTCTTGTGGTTGGGCTGATAGCTAGGCCCAAAATTGAAAAGTTCAATCGGGGTTCAATTTTAGAGGTGACAATTGATCGATTTAAACCCGAATCCTTATGAAGCTCACCTGTTACACGGGTTTTAGAGGGTTTAAAGTGGGTAACGGATTTTGCTAACTCGTTCTATATTAAGAATATACATATTCTATAGATTTTAAAATTTGTTATTATAGTATCATTAATAAATCCAAATTTTAAGCCATAATTTATAAAAGTTTGCAAATCAACTTCTTATTCAGCTTTCTATCTTTCAAAACGAGGGGTGCAAATTTTTGTTGTAATATTTTTCAAAGTTTCTTGAATTCGACAGTGACAAAATCTGTTATCTAATTTCAATTACACCCCCAACTCCCAACTAACTCCGTCCCTGGACACAGTAAAAATAGAAAAGAGGACCCGAACTTTCGACTTAAGAGGCCTAAACATAGAAGCCTCTAGGGGTGAGTCTCCTTTTGCCATTATTAAGCTTCTTGAATAATTTAGGACATGCATGGGTCCTAGGTCACATGAATAAGCATATGGGTGTTGCTAATTTGAAAAGAGCATATGAATAATAATGCATGGTCCCAAGAGTTCTTTAACTATTTTAAGCCTTTGAAATATAGTGTCACCAAAATGCATAAATGGGGTTGTCAAGTAGCACATGGTAGGTTATCTTAGATCACACTTTGCTCCTCCCGACCTTATCATACACTTACTATAGAAGTCGTGCTTGATAAAAAAGGAAAAAAAAAGTTTCTAGATCGTGAAATAAAATATTGAATTCTTTTTATAATACGAAAAATATTTGCTGGCACAACTTTTTATAAGGCAGAGGAAGTATTATTAAATGGAATTACCATGGAACCACTTTGGTGCTTTCAAAATCTCAAGATGGAGAGAGGTACCTATATTGCAATATTTTCTCGATATTTTTTGTTCTTAACATGTTTATTCATTACTCTTATATTTTTATTATGCAGACCGAGGAAGATATACCTTAATTCCCCCAACTCATTGACCGCTTTTATATATATATATATTTAGAGTACCATTCTAATATTTGGGATCCCTAAATTTTACGTATATTGAAGGCACGAGGCAATTACCTCACATGCCTCGCATAAGTAGTTGCTCTGTGTCTATATTATTCATATACTACCTTTATCCCGCTCTAACTTGCCTACTTTCATTTTCGATTTGTCTCAACTTAACTTGTCAGCCTATAAATGACAAATTTTTCTCACAATCTCCTCCCTCAATCTCTATCTTTAAAAAAGTTAAAGATTCCACAAAATTTTCTTATTTTTAATCTCCGTGTCTGATCAAAGTAGACAAATTAGGTCGGGACGAAGGGAGTATATAGTGTACAAATATTGATGTTTCTAGGGAAAACACAACAAATGCAATTGTTTGATAGTTAGCTTATTAGCACAATCACTTAGAAAATAAATCTTTAAAATTTGAAAAAATTAACCTTGTTTTTAACGAAACATGAATCTAATTGGTATATTTGTATGAATATACCTATGTTATATATATATATATATATATTCTATAGTTAAGACGGCAGATGCATTTTGGAGAATTGGAAAGGCCAAGGTTACATAGTAGTTATATATCATTGTGTGCATTCAATGATTGATTAGATGATTATATTATTTGATGTGATCTCAAGTATTTATTAATTAATTTACTTTCATTTGTAAATTAATATACAATAAACAATAATTGTGACTATCTTGTTACTAGTAAATACATCAACTAATTATGATTAGATAGGGTCAATTAGACGTTACACTTGAGGAATGTACTATGTAAATAATTTGTTTTCGTTTTAAACACAAACACACAAACATACATATAGGTGTGTTTCAAGTAAAAGTGGATGTTATACAATATGTACTCCTCCAATTATATAGGGCTGCAAACGATTTGAGTCACGTCGAGTTTGTAGGTGTTCATGTCGATTCATTTGTGCTTGCGACCAATTAATTATTTTATTCATGAATATTAAATATGCATTCATTTTCCTAAATCTACAAAAAACGATATACGAATATTATAATATATACATTATAAATATTGTTGTTTTTATCGTTATTGTAATTATATTATTATTTGGGCTTCAAATTAGTATGTTTATGAGCTTTTAATGAACCAATCAATCATTTTTAAGTACTATTCATTTATAAAATAAGCTCCAAAAATTATTCATTTATTCAGATAAACGAACTTGTGAACAAATTGTTCGACTAAAACTTTATTTATTTGCAGTCTTAGGAATAAATCAATGAGTTTGAATAATTATAACATCTTTAATTATGAGTTTGAATAAGAGTTCATAAAGAAGACGACCATGAATAGAACAAGAACCCGCATCAAAACCAAGCTGTCCCACTATTTATTAATTATTATAAAGTTTCAGTTAATATTAATACTAAGAATATTCCTTTGCATACATATTGATGGTACGTATAACCATATTTTGCAATAAAAACCTCGTCTTAAAATAAATGTCGTTTTAGAAAACTTCAGCAAATTATCTTGTTTAAAGATAAGAGTCTTCCTTTATCTTCTTATCAATTATTTTTATTTACGATACTCATTTATAATAAGAACAATCATCGAGTATTAAAGAAAATAATGCCTTTAGTTTCTAAATTATATATTACTTTTAGATAAAATCTTTATTTTAAGATGATACTTATTTTTGGAAGGGTGGCAAGATATACATGTATAGTTAAGGTTGTAACAAAATGAGTCGATTTGAGCTGAATATGTTTTTGTTAAACTTGTTTGCTACTTTAATTATATTGAATTGAGTTTGAACGCGTTTTACTGGATTCAAATAGAAGAAGTTTGATATTTTTATGCTTATTCTAACATGTTTTACTTATAATGCTCGAATTCTAGTCGAGCTTTACATTTATCAAACGTAAAAGTGTATTCGAATTTATTTAATATCTGAATGAAATATAGTTTAAATGAGTTTTCCAATAATTTTCAATCGGTGAAAACGAAATCCAACCAATTAAAAAGAAAAAAAAAAGTTAAAAAAAAAAGAGGTAAATTATTGTGAAGACGTACCATATTACTAGAGGTGGCAAAATCGATTTGATCCGAATTTTTAGATGGACTGAACTGCAAGAATTTTGATTCGAAGTACTATTTGACCCGACAGGCCTAATAACTCCAATTTGAAGGGCCAAAAGCCCGACGGCCCGAAATTTTTAGTTTATTATAAGTTAAAAGATTGAATTGAGCTGTCTAATTTTATGTCCAATTAAATTTAGATTCAACCAAAGTTCGATTTAAAATATGACATTGATCCGATTACACTCAGATTGTCCGAATTTCCACCACTAGTATTGCACATGTGGTATTTACCAACACAAATAAGATGCAGAGGGAGGTTTCAGATTTCAGAATGCATAGGGAATTGAGAACATAAGGCTGGCAATAACGCCGTCCACTCGCCGTCTATCCTTTTGGTGACGTTAACGGCGGGCAGATTTTGTCAATTTGTCTCCCCCGTGTGGGGGCAGATCGGGGTATTCACAATGCGTTGCTCACTTCACACTTCATCATTTTATTAACAATTTTTTTTTTTTCATTAAAATTTACTTATGTTTTGGACAATTTAGAATATTAAATAAAAAAATGTATATTAAGTTTTTCAAAATAACATTATTTTAAAATTAATATCTATGTTTGACGTGAACGAAACAGTATGATATCTCTTAAGCTAAAAATGAACATATATTTATTATTTGTAAGACTTAGGTATTTCAAGAGTTGAATTCAGTCAAGTTACGCCTCTGCAACGTAATTTTTGCCCTTTCATAAAACCCAGTTCTAACATTTGCCAGAATTTGACGTATTATAGAGTAATTTGTCGAACCTTGCCGGACCCATTAACTCTAGGTTACGGTTGTTCAGAGCTGAAGTTAATCCATATACTTTCTTCTTAGCCCATTAAGAGAGCTCATTAATAAAGTCCAGCTAAAGGATGGTCATATTTATGTTATTATTATATTTATGCTCCAGAGAATAGATTTATGTATATTCCCTCTTCCGTTATGATAAAAGTAAACTCTCTTCTTTTTTTTAACTGACTTCGTTTTTTATACGCTTCCTTCGTTTGACTTGAGTGTTGGAGTGCCCACACTAGGGTCACTCCCGGTGCTAACGACTCAAGAACGGAAATGAGGTGATCATTGAAGAAGAGTTGGATTTCTTAATGATGTTCGGGTACATTTTGTTCCGGACACTATCAATGTTACAACTATTTATTAAAGATGAGAGTATTGAAAATCAAATAAATATCAAATAAGAGAATAATTGCATTGATGTATAGAAAAAATAACAACTTGTTACTTGTGCATTTGAATTCAAAGTGTTGCTACTTGCGATAAAACTGACACATTTCTATCTTGTATGTTTAACCAAGAATAAAGCTGGATTATTTTAAGTACTTGACAACTAAAATTAATTAAATAACTAATGTAATATCAAATTTGGGCATTTCTTGGGCAAATTGAAGAAACAAATGCATTGGAATAACTTTTGCACCTCAGCCTCAGTGCATTCTCCTAGGACTACTCAAAACTTCTCAACAATTAGGTTCAAATATCGCACGGACCCGGATTCTCAGTAGTCGAGAGATATGCACTCAAATGTAGTTACTCACATTCTCACTCTACAATGTAGGTAACTTTGTAGACAGAGTATGTGAACACCTACATTATGGAGTAAGAACGTGAGTAAATACATTGAAATGCACATTTCTCGAGTGCAGAGGATCGACAGACCTGGATTCTCTATAATCGAGGGATGTGCATTTCAATGTATTTACTCACATTCTTACTTTACAATATGAATAACTTTATAGACAGAGAATATGAACATTCACATTATAAAGAGAGAACGAAGTACACTGAAATGCACATTTCTCGAGTGTAAAGGATCCGGGTCCATTATCACACATACAAATATCTTCCATATCTCAATTTCATTATTTAACTAGTAGTTTATTGATTCAAGATTCTTTTATTGAGATTTAGTAGTTGAGGGGGGACAAAAATGCAAATCGAGATTGCATGGTCCTAAATAATAATGTTAAAATGTCAGAGGGGCATAAGAGTAAAAAACATGATTACGCTACAACTTAGAAGCTATCTAGCCCCTTTTTCACTTTTGAGGATTTATTCAACTGCCGAAAGTTGACTTAGTTAGGCAATCGTAACATAGTTTACACATTTTTATAATTGCTTTTATTTTTACTTTTTTTATTTTTACTTTTATAAATAAATTAGTTTAGGATTTATGATTCAACTGATCATATGGTTCAGGAATTCATAGTTCAGATTTAAATTTACGATCTATAGTCTAAAGTTTATTATTAGACTATAAATTTGTTTCCGTTTCATGAATTTATGAATTTACGCTTTACAATTCACGTTTTATGTTTCACGAATATGAGATTAATAGTTTATGAGGTTGGAGGCTCACAATTCCTTGTGTAAACATCTAATTTGGATATTGAAAATGAAGTTATAATAGATGCAAGAAAGATAAAGAAAATCAGAAATAAGAACATAGAGTTACGTTAAAGACTAATAACATGTTAATTACGTCTACAGATATAAGAGATCATCTATACGATCTAGGTAAAGAAGCTACATATATATAATCAATCCCTAACACACTGAAAAATAAGTCCAAAATAAAAAAAAAATTAAGCCCAAACAACATATATACCGTGTAGACCGTTTAACAAGACCCCGACCAACTTATAATCTTTACCATATGATGTGAAGCAATTAGTCTTTACCATTTAGTTTTTTTTAGATAGTACCATTTAGTTAATTTAAGCATTATATAAGAAACATACTCCTTCTATTCCGAAATAATTTGAATATTCTTTTCGATACGTGTAATAAGAAAAAGTTATTTTTTATTTTTTAGTTGATTTTTTCAAAAGTAGAAATTGAAGGTGGAGATTGTAAGAAAAATTTCTTTTCAAGAATGTATAAATTATTTCGGGATATTCCGAAAAGGAAATGTACAAATTATATGCGGTGGAAGAATATAATTGTTGAAATCAAATTATTGCAATGCATTTTTCTTTAAAAAAGAAGAAGTTTCTTCTCTTAGCTTGCAGTAAAAAAGCAAAAGGCAAATTTGACCTTTTCTAGTTCATCTGTTTATGTACACTACCCCCAACAATAATTTAATAATAATAGTAATATTCCGTCTTGAGCTCGATCCCACCTTCACGAGCCTGCCTGCTCTCTCTCTCTCTCCTTTCTCTCTCTACCATTCGTACATATCACCATTATTGTAGTTCCCAATAGCATCACTTTCTCTCTCTATCTCTCTGAGCATCCAACCAAACAATACTTGCAATCAGAGGCCATATGTGAAAAACCAAGCACTCTCCCCCAATCCCCTAATTCTTCTTCTTCACCACCAAATCCAAAACCAAGGATGAAAAGGAATCAGGAAAATTTATCCAGCAGCGGCAGCTGCAGCTCCTCCAACAAGCCTAAGATGTGGCCATGTGAAGCTGACGATGCCGCCGGAGTTGACGATGAACTCTTTGCCGTTTTAGGTTACAAGGTGAAGTCCTCTGACATGGCGGATGTCGCACAGAAGATACAGCAGCTCGAGCAAGCCATGGGCACCGTTGAACAAGACGGCCTCTCATATCTCGCATCGGAAACTACTCATTACAATCCCTCCGATCTCTCCACCTGGCTTGAATCCATGATTTCCGGCCTCGATTCCTCCTCAGATCCTTTTCTCGAATCCTCCACCATCACTAGCGTCGATAATAGCTCTGTTCAGATGGTGGTTGACTCCGATTTCGGGTCGGATCTTATTTCCATACCGGGGAAAGCTGTTTACCCGGCGGTACCGCCGCAAGCAAAGAGGCTAAAACCTTCTACGTCTAATTTGGGGAATTTTTCCGGTGAGTCGACGCGGCCGCTTGTCTTTGACTCGCAGGAGAATGGAATCAGGCTTGTTCACTCACTCGTAGCCTGTGCGGAGGCTGTACAGAACGAGAATTTCAAATTGGCTGAAGCTCTGGTGAAGAACATCGGATTTCTAGCCGTATCGCAGCCCGGAGCGATGCGGAAAGTCGCCACCTACTTCGCGGAGGCGCTAGCTCGGAGAATTTACAGACTCTACCCGTCGAATCAACAGGACTCATCCTTTGCCGATTTGCTGCAGATGCATTTCTACGAAACCTGCCCCTATCTCAAATTTGCTCACTTCACTGCAAACCAAGCGATTCTCGAAGCCTTCGCCGGTAAAAACCGAGTCCACGTCATCGATTTCAGCATGAAACAGGGGATGCAATGGCCGGCGTTGCTGCAGGCCTTAGCCTTACGGCCTGGCGGTCCACCGAGCTTCCGATTGACCGGAATCGGGCCGCCCTCACACGACAACACAGATCATTTACAGGAAGTTGGACGAAAGCTAGCTCAATTAGCTGAAACCATCAACGTCGAGTTCGAATACAGAGGCTTCGTAGCAAATTCATTAGCCGATCTGAATTCACCATTGTTGGACATACGCGAAGGTGAAACCGTAGCTGTTAATTCAATCTTCGAGCTACATCCATTACTCGCCCGTCCCGGCGGCATCGAGAAGGTTCTGCAAGTGGTGAAAGAGGTAAATCCTGTAATCCTAACAGTAGTCGAGCAGGAAGCTAACCACAACGGGAGCGTTTTCCTAGATCGATTCACCGAGTCACTCCACTATTACTCCACCCTATTTGATTCACTGGAGAGCTGCGGAGGAAGCGTTGATGTCACAGTCGCCGGCAGCGTGAGTGATCAGGACAAGGTGATGAGTGAGGTATACTTAGGGCGGCAGATTTGCAACGTGGTGGCCTGCGAGGGTTTAGACCGAGTCGAGAGGCATGAAACGCTAACTCAGTGGAGAAACCGGTTTAGCTCAGCTGGTTACAACGCCGTGCACTTGGGGTCGAACGCGTATAAGCAAGCAAGCATGCTGCTAGCGTTGTTCGCCGGCGGGGATGGGTACAGAGTGGAGGAGAACGGCGGGTGTTTGATGTTGGGATGGCATACGAGGCCGCTCATAGCTACCTCAGCTTGGAGACCGAGTTGACCCAACTCGGCTAACTCAGTCATCCATAGAGCTGTGAGTACAATTACCTTAACTATTCTCCATACTGTGTCCCTTTTTCCAGAATAGGGTTGATTGTTGATTATTCTTGTTTGCATTTTCTTCCATTTTTAGGTAATTTGGTTATGTGAATTTGCAGGTGGAATGTTGTAATTCTCATGGTGACATCATGCATGTGTATTTTGACAAGCATTTCTGCATAATAATAATAATAAAATGAAATGGCCTTGATTATTGCTTAATAATGGAGGAGTGATTTAAGTTTTGATTGATAAAATTGATGGGAAGAATCAAAGTTTAAGGTAGCTCGAGTCTAGTTGTCACACATATTAAATTAGTAAAGCTTAATAAACTCTGATTCAATAAGCTAGCTGGGTTGCTTAATCATTTTGCAACTACTTGTATTATTATTGCCACTTGGAAGTGCTAAATTAATTCATTTTCTGTTGGGTTCAACTCGAAGCTTCCTCAGTTCCATTTATGGCTCGTTTGATTTTGGAGCTGGGAAGGTAAAATGGGTAGAATTGCGGGGTGGGTAATTTGGACTCCGGTTTATTGTCGAAACCTATTTTAATAAAATTAATCATAAGATCGTGTTTACTTATGGTTGAAGGAGGTTGGAGTACTGTAGGCTGAGAGAAATAAACTGAAAAGAGAAGATAGAGTTAAATAAATGAGTATTTAGTTTTGTTGATTGGAGATTGAGTTGGAATTTATAAAAAAGGTGATGTGATATGTAAATATATTGCCGATAGTCTCAAAAGGAAACAGGACTCGGCTGACCAATCATTTGCAAGTAATAAGTAAACACACTAAGTCTACCCCTCCTTCAACAACCTTAAAAAAAAAAAAAATCAATCATAAAAAATTAATTTAAAAGAACCCGACTGGGTACTCGCCTTATCCACCGGGGCCCTCGAGTATCCGAAAAATTAGGTTTGAAAGATCGGGGTTTTTTTTATCAAGTACCCGATGTGTCGAGTACCCGACTAAAAAAACCTAAAACTCGATATATGTAGCAGAGATGTGGGTTTAAACCTCGAGATAATTTGGATAAACATTATTTTTTACCGAATATATGGTCTATATTGAGCTTCTGACTATAGGACGATTCTAGTTGAGGAGGAGTTTGATGGTCCTGATTAATAACATGTTATAAAGGGTTCTATTAATTGAGAATAAGGTTACGAGTCAAATCATTTTAAAAAGAGCTCTTTCGAATCTAATATTATTGATGAACCTTTTGAATGCTTGATTAACTAAGAATCCACTGGCCAAAAGCCACTTTAGCCGTTAAAAGTTAATCATTAGTTAGGTGAAATTGTTAGCTGATCAGCTAGTACGATATCTTCGATTATAAAGTGATAACTCTTTAGCGTTTGATAAATTAATTGCATGGAAGAACAAGTATAACTAGTTCCACTTTTACGAGTTGATAAGTTCATGGCTTATGTTTAAATTTAAGATCTAAAGCTTTGATATTAAACTATATTTCCATTTCAAGCTTCATGATTCATAATTCATGAATCGATAGGTTCAAGGCTCGTGATTCATAGTGTAGTTATTTAAAGATGGGTCGAAATTACTTTAAGGATTTTTGGTTCACATCCCAAATCCCATTTTCTAGTGTTATACTCCCTACGTCCTAACTTAACATGTCTATTTGTCATTTCGATTTGTTCCACCTTAACCCGTTAGTTCATAAATGACAAGTTTTTCACAAAATCTCCACCCTCAATATTCACTTTTAAAAAAGTCAAAGATTTCACAAAATCTTCTTTTTCTTAACCTCCGTTCCCGATCAACCTAGACAAATTAAACCGGAATAGAGGGAGAACTATGCTATACATTGAAAACAAATTCCCCTTCATCCTTTTCTTTCGGACAGCACGAGTCGACCACGAGTAATGGAGTATTTCGACCCCGATATTGTTGGACGATCACATCATAATCCACTTCAAATCTTTTATACTACCCTTACCTTTAAATTCCTCCAAGACTTTTGAAGAAATAAAAAAAAGAAAAGGGACCCGAAAGAAATGTGAAATGACGGCTTTAAAGTGAAAGGGTGGGCTGGATATTTCAACACAGCTAGTCATGTACAACTGTAATTCCATTTCTATACATTATTAGAGTGAAGTTAGATGCAATGTCACCATCACTCGTGCGCTTCCGGACTTACTAATCACTATTATGCTTTGCAGTTTTCAACAAAAATATAATCCGCCTTCTTTTGCATGTTCCCTTCAATTCAGTTCAATTCAACTCATTATAATCTTCCACGTCAGTTCGGATTCTCTGTTCCAAATTTAATCCGTTTCAATCGTGTTTTCCGAAAAAATCGAGCGATACAACATGAATCGTAAACCCTGAACACATGAATTATGAACCCTAAATTATGAACACTAAACCATTAAATCATAAACTATGAATAGTGAATCTTGAAAGCGTGAGTATACAATAGAAAATATACCGTAATCCAAGAAAGTCGAACCCTAGGCCTTGAACATGAAATCTAAACATGAATTATGAACCTAAAGCATGAACTTTAAATTCACAAATCGCAAAAAAATAATTATAATTAACTCGATTTTGAAGTGGGGCAAGATTGAGACATGATAAAAGTGGGATAGAAAATTCCATGTAATTGCATAAGGCATACTATCTAAAAATAGTACTCTGATATATATCCTGTTTGTAAAATAATTCGACTAGCTCCTATTAATCGTCACCTAAATAATTATCCTATAGAACATCATTTTACACGATTTATTTATCCTATAAAAGAATTATGTATATTCGACTTTGGGGTACTTTATCTTTACGAAAAACGAATAGCACCATAATATAGCATTACTCACGATGTAGTATTCGTGATTTGTAAATAAATAATCGGATATATGATATTTATAGTTTATAAATACACGAGTCGGCTCATCTCCTATTGCACTAGATGTTATCATGTGAAAAGATTGGTCGACTGAGAAAGAAAATTCAAAATTACATCCTCAAGTAAAGAAATATTTAAGAAATGATAAATTACACGTAAGAAAATTATTTTGCACGTGACGTCAATCTAATAATGCATCAGAAGATGTAGGAGAATTATGCAGGAAATGAACAATATCGATGTATATTTTATTCAGGGTAAACAAATCAAACTACCGCTAAACATAGAAGATTATGAGTTGGAATTGAATTGAATATGAAAGTGAACTATATATATTTTGTTGAAAAATGAAAAGCTCAGTGATTAGCACATGGAACACGATTAGAACAACGTAATTGTGGAATAGAGGATCCGAACAGTTTTCCGTCAACAAAATCCTGATCAAGTCCATTGCACATATCACCACCAGTCCCTTTCAGTTTCGCAATCATAACCCTAACTGCAATTTTCGTATACTCCTCCCCTTCCGTTCATCATCTCAATTCTGTTTTCAATCTGAAAATCTTCGATATCCGATTGTGAATGGTGGAAATCTCCAGTCAACATTTAACGGTCTTCCCTTCTTCTTCAAGAGGGGAGATTTCACTATCCTTCTGCTTCGCTTCCTGCATGGAAGGCTGGTACTACCGCTGCCTCGGCCTCGATCCTTGAATCAATCCGTTCATTGATTCATATCTTCTTCGATCCGGTTTTGATCTCAGCAGATAATAAAATTCATTTTGGGGAAGAATTAGATTCACAACCGGTTTTTGAATGTTGCTTAACAAGCAGAAGAAGAATCAGCTGCAGGCAGCTAAGGGCAACCGGTTTTTGATCAGCGTGACGGTGCTAGGGAGCCCCGGCCCGATCCGCTTCGTCGTGAACGAGGATGAGCTCATCGCCGCTGTAATCGACACTACTCTGAAATCATATGCGCGTGAGGGCAGACTCCCCCTGCTTTGATCTAACCTTCAAAATTTCATTCTCTATTGCCCGATTCCCGGTACTCAAACTCAACGTAAGTATGTATGTATATATGTATGTTAACTTGTTCAGCTCAATTTCCTGTTGATTGGCGTCATAATTCTCTGCGTTGTACTACAGCTTTGCTTCCATGCGAGACAATTGGTTCTGCTGGAGTGAGAGACTTCATCCTAGCACAGAAGTCGCATCCCGTCAAGGCCATTGATGATTACCAGGCGGCGGCGATTCGCCGGAAAGGAGCTAGGATTTGGAAGGCATGGTTCCAGAGATCCCGCAATGCCAAGATATTTTCCCATTGAATTCTGCTTGCTTTGCTTTCTGTTGCCCTGTGTTGTGGGCCTCAGAGTTTTTCTTCTTTTGGGCCTTACCTGGCATTGGATTGTTATGTTTTGGGCCTGACGGAGTTTTTTTTTGGACCTTATGCTTCTTCATTTGGGCTTCTATTTTATATGACTGTAGTTGAAGCCCAATATCATTCTTGTACGAGCTTATCTATGTAGTTTGAACTTTGAAGTTTCAGCATCACTTCAAATTTATTTTTTGCTTTGACTCCGTGTAGTTGAGAATTGTTTGACGCTTTATAACAGAGTCAAATAAATGATATATACTGAAATACCGAACTATTATCAAAATACAATATAAATAATTGGCTAGTTCATTAAAATCATAACTATGTTACAAGGTTGTGGATAAATTCTCAAAAAATTTACCGTAAAACCCGGAATCCAGGCTGCCCGACCCGGAACGAGCAACGCGAAAATGTAATTGTGCACTAATCCCCTTAAGATACACTAAAATTTATCTCGTTAACCCGTGGTCCTGTCAAATAATATCAAGTCAGATTTATTGGACCTGTCAAACCATGAAACCATTAACCTATTGAATCAGACCTATTAAGCTCGCTAATATTTCAGGTCGAGATTTCTATAGTCCAGCTGAACTACTTGAGCTGAAGAAAGAAATAGCAACTTCAACATTAAAGTAGCGCTTTTGAGGGATTTAAAGTTTAAATACTAACCAGAAATGTTTCTCTCCCTCTATCCTCTCATCCAAAACGCATAAAATCAGTTCCGGCGACACACCTTTGCTTCCTTAATCCAACGACTACTTGTTGGTAAGCCACTCTTTTCACTCTACTGATTCTTCGTTTCAGTTAATTCAGCTTATTTCTTGTGGTTTGATTTCTGCTCTCCTTTTTGTATGTTCTTCCTAATTTTGAGTTTATCTTAGTTTGTTCAGATCAGAAATGGTATGTTCTTCCTAATTTTGAATTTGGCTGAGTTTGTTAAGATCACAAATCGGAGTAGAATTCATTTATAATTTATGCTTGTTAGTACACTCTAATTGGCTTTTACGTCTGATTCTGTGCGTATAATTTCGCGAAAATCTGTTAGGCAGTGTTTGCGATGCTTCTACTTTTGAAAATCGATAAAGTTTAGAGATTATGGAAGAAGTGTTTTGCAGTAAAAGTGGTTAGTGTTCGGAAAATAAGTGATTTTGCTTAAAAACATAAAGCAGGAGTGTATTGTTGCTAAAAATCACTTAATTCACTGTTTTCACCCCAAAAGCCATTTTTAATCCCAAAAGCAGGTAGGGCTGCTTCTACATTTTACTAAAAAATCGCTTTTCACGCCCAAATGAGCTTTTGCAAACACCTAAAATAGATTATTTTAAGCCAACTGCCCAGAATGGTATCTGCAAACACTCTTTTAGTATGTTGAGTTCTTGATCTTGTTCTTGAAACGAACATATCTCTTGTGTAGTCGTAAAGTTGGCGATCAGTTGTACTCTGTGTTGTCTATAAAAATCCATTTCTGGATTTTCTGTGCACAAAATTAAGTGTCCTATAATTGACCTGCAGTGATTTTATAGGTGATTCGAAACTCACCACATGATAAGTTTGCTTCGTTGAAGAAGCAAACTCCAACGATGTTGTCATTCGCGAAAACTTTCACTGCATTCCCCTCTCAAACCCCATGTCCTTCCCGACACCCTTTTGCCCGGTCCCTCGTATTAACCAGAAGCAACAGTGACAACGGCAACAACTTCACCACTGGCAATGACGTAAACACATCGCCGTCTGTTAAACCAACAACCATAACTCCGCCAGATGAAGTGGAAATACGGTTTAGAAGAGGATCGAGAAAGAGAAGAAAGCAGCAAGAGGAAGGTGCGACTGGCAAGGTGGCACCGAAGCCGGTGAAGGAGTGGGATTCGATGACCCTAACGGAGAAGGCGATAGAGTTGTATGTAGGAGAAAAGGGACTTCTTTTTTGGCTCAACAAGTTCGCCTACGCCTCTATATTCATCGTGATCGGGGGATGGATTGTGTTCCGGTTTGTGGGGCCCGCGCTCAACCTGTACCAGCTCGACACCCCTCCCGTCTCGCCAGCATCTATGTTCAAGGGATGATGATTGTGAATGCACTTGAATTGAGTCTTTTTGTTAATAGACTACACTAATTTTTTGACTGATTATATATGTTCTATTGAAGTGTTAGAAATGCATATGATATATTTACATTAGCATTTGTTGATATTGTATCTTTTAATTCCATATGGTTGGTTGGTTGCTTTCCGGATCTCGATTCGAAAAAATATTCGTTCGTCATCGTTCGCTAATTTAAACGAGCCGAGCTCGAAATTGTTTTCGAGTCAAGCTCGAACTTATTGATATTTGGTTCGTTAGCTCGCGAACTTATTCACAAACTCCGGCAAGCTCAAAAGCTCGCGAGACAGCTGTAATTAAGTTGTTTTGCTAGTTTTGATATTAAAATAAGATATTTATATTTTTCTAATTAACATGTTATGTTCTCATTTTTAAAAAGATAAATATTATTCTCATGTGATTTTGCTAGCCAAATTTACATGATCATAGAATTAGCTTAACGAGCTCCAAATCTCGAGCTCGATCTTAATTGTATGCATAACGAATTCGAGTTCAAACTATACTCGTTTAATTTGTTGTCGAAATTTTGCCGAACCGAGCTCGACTATTCGCAAGCTCAGTAGTTGTAAGACGAATTTAACTTGAAGTCTCGAAGATAACTATAAAAGCTCGAGCCGAACTCGATCTCTGCACTGTTCCTCGACTCGATTCGTTTAATCCCTATCCCTGCTGTTATTTTAAACTTGTAAAAGTATTTAAAATTTTGGGAAAAAATAACATTTTTTTTACCCAAAATGGTGGCACGAAACCAATGGACAGAAAATTTTGTTGGGTGAGGAAAGAGTGGAAAACTGATGAGTTTGAGACCCAAAATTAGGAGAAGCAATGGTTAAATTTGATCTTGTCTAAAAGAACACATATACTGACGGTCAATCGGGGAGGGTCGATATCAGCAGAATCGAGCAGAATAAACAACAACAACAATAACAAATTTCTTAGAGACGAGAAGATGGATGTTTTGGGTCTTCTGAGGATTCGTGTTCGCAGAGGAATCAATCTCGCCGTGCGCGATACTGTCTCTAGTGATCCTTATTGTGTCATCTGCTGTGGTACCCAGGTTGCCCTCTTTATATATCATATCATCTTCTGTCTTATTCGATTAATTGATACTGTGAAAAATGTTGTGAGAGGGGAAGTTCTTTCCTATCTATATTTGCATTTCACTGAATGAACGATACATGAGCAGAAATAACATAAAAGTTATTATTTTGCATGCGTGTCGTAAATCCAGTGAAATACAGGCAATGCCGATTAAGGTAGGGAAGAATTCGTCTGGGACGAAGAGCGATTAATAGTATTGATCTTTATTGGATGCAGAAGGTGAAAACTAGGGTGATAAGGGGAAACGTCAACCCTGTTTGGAATGAAGAGCTAACTATTTATATTAAGGATCTCGATGTTCCCATCAAACTGGTAAATTTTCTCCATCTAACTCATTCTTTTTCAATATACTAAAATTTTCAGATCGACTTGTGACTCATTGATTCAAGCCTTTTAGCCCAATATATCAACGGTCCAATTTTACCAACTCTATGAAATAATAAGTAGAGTTGACAATTCGGCCTCCCAGTCAATGGGGCCAAGATTATAAGGCGGGCCAGGCCTATTGGGCCCGATAGTTCTTTAAGTCAACATATCGAGCCCAGCCATAAAAAAATTCGGACTGACCCGTGATCCGTTGTACGTTTGACCCTTCAGGTCGGGTCTGTTGCCCCGATGATCATGTAGGCCTAGATTTCTACGACTCAACTTATCTAAAACGTCGGGTTGGCTGATTTTACCGGCTCTACTAATTATGAAATGGTTATTATGCAGGATGTATATGACAAAGACACATTCACAGGGGACGACAGCATGGGATCAGCCAAAATAGACATATCTGCCCTAGTAGAGTGTCTGAGAATGGGAATCGACACTCTGCCGGACGGCACGAAAGTGCAGCGGGTCGACCCGACCCCCGGCAACTTCCTCGCCGACGAGAGCGCCGTCGTTTGGAACAAAGGGAAGATGACTCAGGACATGATCCTCAGACTGCAAGATGTAGAGTGTGGCCAAGTTGACATCCAAATCGAATGGATCGAGATCCCTGGCTGCAAAGGTCTCCCTAAATAAGAGCATGCATAGTTTTGTATAGGGAGTTACGGACCCAAAAATTTAGTCGATGGAGGTGCGTTTATAGCCCATGAGATCATTTATAGGTTTCATCTTCTGTTTTACTTTAGCTGTATTTCATTTATCCACGATACATGTATTGGATAATGTCACTAATTAATACGTGTCGTGTATTAAAGACTGTGAAACAGAAGATGCAACGGGTAGTGTAGCAGAGAATCCGAATTGCATTTATAGACGGATATAAGAGTTCTGTCTCACGAGATAATTTTCGTTAATTATTTTCATGTGACAAATTTTATTAAATAAGGACAATTTTGAGTAAGCTAGAAATCAAATTCTTTTATATTTGGTCATAAACATAAAATATTGAATAATTTACATTAAAATATAATATCTTAAAAAATTTAAAGGAAAAGACCATGATATAATGTTTCTATATTTATTATATTTTCTAACATATATATCTCTATTGCTTATAATCCATCCATCTACTTCAAGTTAAAATAATATAATTATTTAATTATTGTTATTTAACATATTCAATAATATATAAGTAATTCGTGAAATAAAAAGTTAATTTTTCTACATGGTCTAAGAAAACAAGACATTGACATTTGAACAATACTCTTATTTTGCGACGAATTTATTTTAAAACATGACTCTCTTTATGTAACGGATAAATTATGAGTGAGTCTTGTGTGCCCCTGTCACACTCCGTGTGACCAAGATTTTTTTTTATTTTCTGAATAGGGTCAAGACTTAAATGTAAATGCTAGTCATTAATTTAGTCATAGATTAGACCTGTCACATGGAATGAGATCCGTGCAACTTCTACACACATGTTTTTATCATAAATTATAATCCCCCGTTCCGATTTATTTTGCACAATTTTCGTTTTCATTCGTCCAAGCTTATCTTTACCTTTAAAAAAAAAAAAGAAAAAAAATAAAATTTGTTTTTTTTATATTCGTGATCAACTGTACAAAATAAGTTGGGACGGAGAAAATATAATTATTAAGGAGAGAGAATGCATTGATTGAAGGGATGAAAAACAATAGTTTATAGAAGATTACATGGGTAGTGGTTATGCCCAAACCCAACCAAACACACGTCTAGTTATTTATTCATTCATTACAGCAACTCCCAATCATATATAAATACACACATAATCACAAGTACATATATATCCACACCAACATTAGTTAAACAATTAAAACAACAACAATTATATTATTACATGATTTTTTATTATAGGAAATCACTCATTACTTTCGGGCCGGGTTTCACTAGTGAGCCTCAATGTCTTTAGTATTTTGGGCCGGGCCGGGATCATTAGTGAGATGGTGAGTCTCAATGTCTTTAGTGACAGCAAGGCAGAAGTCCATGAGGGATTGGGGCTCGGGCACATCCTCGCTCACTTTTTCGTACTCTAATGTCCATGTCACTAGATTGTCGTCGCCATTAGTATCGACATGGACAGTTAACTTGAATGTCTTGTACTGCTCCAACAGATCTCCTTCAATCACCTTGAATGTCACCGACTTCTTCTCCTCATCTATCGATTCGATTATCTCTTTCGCCACACAATCCTTCCCATCTGTACGTAGATCGATACATATATAATATTTACATGTGTATCAGTTAGTAAGAGTAGAGAAATCTGCAGATCTAGAGAGAGTAGAATGAAATCGGTAAATATAGACAAAACTGCAATTTTAGTCCTTTATATTTTGACTAATTGCATATTTAGTCCTCTCTAATTAGCTTTTTGCAGTTTCAGTCCTCTAACACCTATTTTTTGTATCTAAAGATGTTTTTAGCAGAATTATTTTTAATCTCGCCAAGAGCTAGCATGTGCGCTGCACATGCGTTTCTCCGACGAGACCAATAAATTTCAATAAAAAAGGTCTTCAATCGCAAAAAACTAAATGTTAAACTGCAAAAGGCTAACTGAAGAGGATAAAAATGGAATAAAACTCAAATATAAATGACTGAAATTGCATTTTTCCCGATCAATATATATATACCGTGACTGTAGTTCCAGAAGATGACGGAGCCGACCTTTCCCCATTCGCCTTCATGGAGATCGCATTTTTTGATGTTCGCCGGCGACATATCGGAGATGTGGTGCGGCCTCTCTCTGAAGATCTCGTGAAACACATCTCCGTCGGATTTAATATCGATCTGAGAAACCAGCTTCTCCATTGATGTACAGAATTAAAGTATTTTTCTGTATGAGGTAATAAACTGGTTCATACTTTTCCCCATTATATAGAGAAGAAGAAGAAAGAAGAAGATCATGGAAGGCTGTATACTAATTTTCAAATATTATTATTATTGCAAACTGCATGCAATTATTCTATTCGCTCTATTATTTTACATTTAATTTAATCAATGTAACTCTTCTCCGATCAACTAGGCACCCACTATCTGTTTATATATCTTCTCGTCTAATTTTGTTTATCCTTATTCAGCTCCACCTAGGCTCAAACCCTAAAATCTAGTCTGTCGTCTAACTAAAATTTAGCTACTTTTACAACACTTACGCTATATTTAATATATGACGTATTAGTGGCATACGCTACTACATGCAATGCTCGATAAATATTGTGAAACACACGCAATGTTAGTAAAATTTTAATAATGTCATTTTGAACACTAACACGAGAAATTGACTTTACAAAAATGACTAATTTTAGCACAATTTTTTCTCAATATTGCTCTTCAAATCAAAGGAACGTCTGCAGTTGCTTTTACTTTTGAGAAAGTAATTAAAATCAGAAATTACTGTAAAATTATTTAAAATTAAAAGTGAATAGTGCCTGCAGTTGGACTCTTATAGGATGATTTTATGGTATCACAGTAGTATCGGTACTACTGTGACTTAAAAATGAAATTATATAATTTAGTGGGTCCCTCATATTTAAATATATATGTATTCTTCTCTTATAATGGTATCGGTACCATAGCGATGTCGAAGTTGGAATCATTATAGCTTCACTATTAGAAAATTTGTATTGCAATTTTCCGAGGCAAAATAGGTGTATAATAGAAGTCCATAAATGTATGACCCTACCTATACCAAATCACAATTCACATCAATTTAAATATTGCAAGATATATTCATTTAAGGCTTTGTCGTCTGACCTCAATCTCACTCTTATCATTTCATATATTTTTTCATAAAAAACTATCAATTCTTCAATGCCCATAAGTTATCTATTGAAAACTATTATAAATTGCCCAATAATTGAAAATGAAAAACTAGCAGTATCTCCGTCCCATTCAAATTTACACGTTGGATTGGACATGTATATTAAGAAAAAATTACTTTTACTTTTTCTTTGGCTTTTTTAAAGGTGGAGATTGTGAGAGAATTTTCTTTTTTAAGGATGTACAAATTAATGTGGAATGTACATAAAAGAAAAGTGTTCAAATTTGAGTGGAAATAAATAGTGTAGTAAAAAAATAGCAACCACGTGGGACACTCATAGCATAACATAATTTTATTTTTTAATTATTATTTTTATTTTTATTTTTATTTTCATTTTTATTTTTATTTTTATTTTGTTGCATATGCTTTATAGTAATGTAATTGTGGTCCAAGGATTTTTTTGGTTATATATAGCAATTTCTAAATTTTGATCATACCCCAAAATAGTGTATAATAATATGGCCCTACATCAATGATAAATCACTTTCGTCAAATAGATAGATAATAATAATATTAATACCAAAAAAAAAAAAATTAATAATAATAATAATAAAAGTCATTTCGTACTCCCTCCGTCTCATATATATACAAGTATTAATTTTTTAGATGTCTCAAATATATTGTTCAGTTTTTACAAATAGTAGAATTGTATTTAGCTCATTTACTAATATATATAGTCAGGGATGGATTTAAGGGGTGCAGGAGGGGACGATCGCCCTCCTTGGACTTCCAATTTCTTTTTTTAAATGTAATTCTATTTAGTAATTTTCATTGATACTCTTAATATAAATAAGTTCACCTCCCCTTTTTTTTTTTTTTCAAAATTTTGCCTCCCTTGATTTAAAATTTTCGTCTCTATATTATTTAACACAATTAAAGAAAATTCGTTCCCTTAAAACAAAATTCTAGATTCGTCCCTGTAAATAGTTCAATTATTATGCATAATAGCATTTTTTTTTTCTTTCATACTTTTCAGTCTATAATTTGATCCTGTCTGTGTCTTATCATTTGATATCTTAGTAGTTGGGATTTGTCTGCCGCTAAATTAATTAATTAATTTAGAATTAAGATGAGGCCCACAGTCATATCTGTTTGATGATTTGGAATGTAGAGTCAAGGTGGTAAACATTGTTAGACGATAATTAAACGATGAATTAGGGCTTAAAAATTAGCCGAGGTCGAGGCTGAGTTGATCGGGGCATATGCGTGTTTAGGTGAGGAGAAATCGACAAAATAAATGTAGATAGTTAATGAGAATATTGCGCCTAGACAGGATTAATCGGAGCTAATCGGAGATTTTTACGAAAATAGTTGCAACTCGTACATGGACCGTTATCTCAGCCCAATAAGATTTGATTAATTGTGGGTATGTATTTTCACATATCTATGGAGGCCCATGTTCAACTGATAACACATCAGAGGCCCAAAATGAGCGCAGGCCCAACACACGTAGCAAAATGGGCTCAGAGGAAAGTGACATTTTAAAATATATAAGCTTATAACATTTTAAAATATATTTAGTAACATATTATGTTAAATAACTTATAAGATGTAAAAACAAACGTTTAGCACCATAATTCATTTTGTTTTCTTAGAATCATATAAGCCACACTCAAATTATTAATATCGAACATAAATAAGCAAACTACGCACACTATACAAACACTACACATACTATATCAGACTTCCTTCACACGCATTATACACAATTCACACGCTTCAGACATATTGATCAAAATGTGTGGATGGTAATGATAGACTTCCATTTCGTCTTCCAAATTCATAGTCAAATCATTCCATTTAAGCTTCATTATCTAAAAACTTTATTAATTACTTACAAGTTCTTGAGAGAAAAACATCTTATAAACTTGACACAACTCCTAGAGTAGAGTATGAGCAGGATAATCTATATGCGGGTACGACATGCGAAATAAAAAAGTAGGATAATATTATAAGTAAGGCAATTTATATGTAGGTAGAACATGAAAAAGACATACTCGTACCTTATTCTAACTGTTTGACATTTTTAATTATGTTGAGAAAAAACTGTAAAAGATAAAAGATATAATTATACACCAAATTATTTATTCATTCACTAAAAAGCAACTTCAAGCTCATATATAAATCCATAACATGTTATAAATATTAAATAATTAAAACAACAATATTTTTATTATTACATGATTTAATTAACTTATAGTAGTATACAGAACAGCTGGAGTGAAGGATCTGAGTCATCACTTGGGGGCCGGTTCGGGTTCGGGTTGAGATGGTGAGTTTCAATATCTTTAGTGAGAGCAAGGCAGAAGTCCATGAGGGAATGGGGATCGGGAACATCCTCCTTCCCCTTTTCGTAATCCAATATCCACGTCACCAGGCTGTCGTCGCCATTGGTGTCGACATGGACGATGAACTTGAAGCTCTTGTACATCTCCAAGATGTCTCCTTCGGTCACCTTGAATGTCACCGACTTCTTCTCCTCATCTATGGATTCGATTATGTTTTTTGCCACACGCTCTTTCCCATCTGTATGTGTATATTATATCAGTCAGTGTGTGTATAGTAGAGCTGGTAAAATTGATCCGTCTCAATTAACTAGTTCAGTATATCATAAGGTATGCTGGCCTGAGCTAACTAATTTTAAGCCCGACGAAATTTTAGGCCGGCCTGACATGCATAGTGCATTGACCCAATGGACTTGTCTAGTGTATAGAGAGAGCCCTGATTCTCTTGAAGACAAGGATCTTAGGCTCGTGCAAACCGAGTTAAAGGACGGATCCATGAAAAAGATATCACTTTATACTACTTGTTATCAAGAAATGTACTCATTCCGTCCCGAATGAACTTGTATTCTTCCCTAATTAAGGTGTCCCACCCCTTTTGCACACTTTCCATTTCAGGAAATAAAACTCTATACCTCTACCCTACATTAATCACATAATTACAAATTTACCATCACATAAAGGTCAAAGCAGATTTGACTAAGTTAACATATGTACAAAAACAACTTTTCTTAGTATGTGTGTCGGAGGACCAGTGCAAGTTCATTTGGGACGGAGGAAGTATTACTTTTCAGCATGATACCTATATATAGAATAAGTAATACATTTTAGCATAACCACTATACATTTTCAATATAATATCTTTATTTAGAATAATAATACGTTTTCATGAAAAATTATTCACGACTCAAATTGCATAGAACAACTGCTGTAAAAGAGAACTATTCGATACCGTGGATGAAGTTCCAGCTGACGACGGAGCCGACGGTTCCCCATTGGCCTTCAAGGAGATCGCATTTTTTAACGTAGCCGGCGACATGCCGGAGATTTCATACGTTGTCTCTTTGAAGATTTCGTAAAACTCCTCTCCATCGGATTTTATGGCTATCTGAGAAACCAGCTTCCCCATTGATCTCAAACTTATGTTTCAATGGTGTTTTTTCTATATGAGGAACAAACTGGTTCTCATTATGTAGAGGAAGAAGAAGCTACTACAAATCGTGTAAGATTGTACATTCATCTCCAAATAGTGATGCAATGTCATGCTTTTTTCACTTTAATTCCTAAGTATATAAGAGATGCGTGTATGAGTCACATGTTACATTATGGTATTTTATCTTATGTTTCACCATATTCATCAACTTATACATATGCAAAATTTATAACCTTCAAAATTATAAATTTCATTGACGAATACACATACTTATTCAATTATCGCGTCTTAATTGAAGCAATGCAGGTCGATCTTATGTTTTGATGCAAGAAATTTTCAATTCCAGACTCAATTCTAGGGTTACAGAATTGGGGAATATTTCAAATCCTAAATTAATGAAGTTAGCCGTTAAAACCTAATTAATAACCTGTTTGTGTTTGAGAAAACGATTTCTTGCGTCATCCAAGGGCTTCCTCCATGTGACCTGCACATGCCTTAAAACGTTAGTTTTAGACGGTTTGGGACCACTTCTGCAATTTTTTGGGACTGATTATGCAAGAAAAAATTGCTTTGGGACCAAAAGTGAAACTTTTGAAATTAA
Source organism: Ajuga chamaepitys (assembly GCA_958295605.1). Classification (NCBI taxonomy): domain Eukaryota; kingdom Viridiplantae; phylum Streptophyta; class Magnoliopsida; order Lamiales; family Lamiaceae; genus Ajuga; species Ajuga chamaepitys. The sequence continues at coordinate 476,113 of OY282508.1, forward strand.
TGGAGTAAAAAATGCCAGGGCTGGGATTATTTTGAAATAGGTGTGTGTCCTGTGGGACCAAAAATATAAATTTCTCCTTCTTTAAGTGGGCAAGTGAAATATAATTTTATAATGCAGTGTAGCACAAATAAAGGATCCAGGCTACTTTTTCAGCTTTATTTTTTATTTGAGTAGGTTAATCGAGTATAAATTTCGTAATTTATAATTAAAACAAAACATTGTAATATACAACAAATGACATATTTATTTTAAAAGTTAAATATGTGTTATATATACACACACATATATAGGCTTTTTCGGAAGAAAAATAGTATATGCACTTGCACACCCTTTTCTCCACTTGCGTCTGTGAATGATTGTGAGTCACGAACAATTAATTTCCATATAAGTTGAGGAAAAACACAAAAAATGAAGAGATAATTGTACACCAAATTATTTATTCATTATTCATTAAATCAACTCCCAAGCTCATATATAAACCCATAAATCCACAACAACATTAATTAAATAATTAAAACAACAACATTTTTATTATTACATGATTTATTAACTTGTAGTAGTACATATAATAGCTTGAGAGAGGAACCCCGGGTCATCACTTGCTAGCTGCGGCGGCGGCGGTCGGGTTCGGGTTGAGATGGTGAGTCTCAATATCTTTAACGATAGCAACTAACAAGTCCATGAGGGATTGAGGGTCGGGGTCATCCTCGTTGAATTTTTCGTACTCTAATGTCCATGTTACCAGACTGTCGTCGCCATTGGTGTCGACGTGGAGAATGAACTTGAAAGTCTTGTACTGCTCCAACAGATCTCCTTCAATCACCTTGAATGTCACCGACTTATTCTCATCGTCTATCGCTTCAATTATCTCTTTTGCCGTACACTTTTTCCCATTTGTATGTGCATCAGTTAGTGTCTATATAGTAAAGTGGGCAGAATTGGCTCGTCTCAATTGACTAGCTCAGTTTGCCTGATAGTTTAAATGGACTGGGTCATATAGGTTATTAGCCCAACGTACCATTGGGTCTGACAGACCTAATACAATAGGCCAAAAGCCCAGTAAATTATGTGTCAACCCAAAAATCATCGTATATTATAGGAGGGTGAACTAGACTGGACTAATTAATTTTAGGTCCAATAAAATTTTGAGCTGGCTCGACATATTGCACCTACCCAATGGGCTTGGCCGTATCGGGCCGCCTGAATAGCCACCTCTAGTATATAGAAAGCTCTCTAATTCTCATAAACTTCAGATGCAAGGATATTAGGTTCGCGCAAATCGAATTAAAGATATTATTGCACCTGAAGTTTATGAGTATTTATGTAAAATATATCACTTATTCTAAAGAAATGTATTCGCTGAAAATATTGAAATATATAAGTGTATGGTGAAATACAATCAGCGAATACATTTCTTCAGAATAAGTAATACCTTTCAGCATAAGTGCTAGCTTATACATTTTTATGAAGAAAACTATCCATATTTTAAATTGTACGGATCAACTAATGTACAAGAAAACGAGATACCCTGAATGTAGTGCCAGCAGATGACGGATCCAACGGTTCCCCATTCTCCGTCATGGAGATCAACGTTTAGAATCTTCTCCGGCGACATGTCGGAGATGTGATGCGGCCTCTCTCTGTAGATTTCGTGAAACACATCTCCGCCGGATTTTATGTATACCTGAGAAACCAGCTTCCCCATTGATCTCAAACTTATGTCCGAACGAATCTGTTTTTTTTCCTGTATGAGGTAACAAACTGGTTCATACTTCTCCCCATTATATACAGAGAAGAAGATCATGCCAGCCTGTACAATCATTTTAAATATTAATGGAGATGGCGTGGCATGGCATTACTTTATTTCTTCCTTTTTTTCTTTTCTTACATAAATCAACAGGGATGGATCTAGGGATGTACACGAGTCGAATTAAGCCGAGCTCGCGTTCGGCTCGTTAAAATTTTTATTGTGTTCGAGCGTCGTTCGAGTTTATAAAATTTTATTCGATTTTGTAATTACTAAGTTCTTCATTTCCTAGTATCCCTATGTGTTAACTTTTCAATGCATCTTGTTTCACTTAAAAATCATTTTTTTAGCCCAAGATATGATCAAAATACTATAGGTATGCCGAAAACTACCTTACAATGCACCACTGTCACTTCCTTTGAGCTTTTGGAACCTTTCTTGCAAGAACTTTGGAATGGTTCTATCACAAAAGTTGTAGCTAACTCACTTACCTTTCAAAAAACAAAAGATTCACTTTGTGGAGGTTCCTACATGGGGAGTAGTGATTTGTGCATTTGTACATTAACGTTCATATAAATTTCGCATACAATAGGCCCCAATAAAAAGCACTTTTTGAAATTTCAAAATTTTGAACATTTTGTATCCTTTTCTAGTAGCCCTGTGTGTCAGCTTTGCAATGCATCTAGTTTCACCTAAAAATCATTTTTGTAGCCCAAGTTATGACCAAAATACTAAAGGTATGCTGGAAAGTACCTCAAAATGCACCATAGTCACTTCCCTTGAGCTTTTGGCCACTTTCTTGCAAGAAATTTGGAATTATTCCAACAGAAAAGTTGTAGCTAATTCACTTAGATTTCTAAAAATATTTGAGTCACTTCGGGGAGGTTCCTACAGTAGGAGTTGTCATCGTGCATTTATACATTAACGTTCGTATAAAGTTCACATCTAATTAGACCCAAATAAAAAGCACTTTTTGAAACTTTCTTTTCATTTTCTAGTAGCCCTATGTGTTAGCTTTCCAACGCATCTTATTTCACTTAAAAATCATTTTTTTAGCCCAAGGTATAATCAAAATACTATAAGAATGCCGAAAACTACTTTACAATGCACCACTGTCACTTCCTTTGAGCTTTTGGAACCTTTCTTGCAAGAACTTTGGAATGGTTCTATCACAAAAGTTGTAGCTAACTCACTTACCTATCCAAAAACAAAACATTCACTTCATGGAGGTTCCTACATGGGGAGTAGTGATTTGTGCATTTGTACATTAACGTTCATATAAATTTCGCATACAATAGGCCCCAATAAAAAGCACTTTTTGAAATTTTAACTTTTTGAACATTTTGTATCCTTTTCCAGTAGCCCTATGTGTTAGCTTTGCAATGCATCAAGTTTCACCTGAAAATCATTTTTGTAGCCCAAGTTATGACCAAAATACTAAAGGTATGCTGGAAAGTACCTCAAAATGCACCACCGTCACTTCGTTTGAGCTTTTGGCTACTTTCTTGCAAGAAATTTGGAATGGTTCCAACACAAAAGTTGTAGCTAATTCACTTAGCTTTCTAAAAATATTCGAGTCACTTTGGGGAGGTTCCTATAGTAGGAGTTGTGATCGTGCATTTATACATTAACGTTCGTATAAAGTTCACATCTAATTAGCCCCAAATAAAAAGCACTTTTTGAAATTTTCTTTTCATTTTCCAGTAGCCCTATGTGTTAGCTTTTCAACGCATCTTGTTTCACTTAAAAATCATTTTTTTAGCCCAAGATATGATCAAAATACTATAGGTATGCCGAAAACTACCTTACAATGCACCACTGTCATTTCCTTTGAGGTTTTGGAACCTTTCTTGCAAGAACTTTGGAATGGTTCTATCACAAAAGTTGTAGCTAACTCACTTACCTTTCCAAAAACAAAAGATTCACTTTGGGGAGGTTCCTATATGGGGAGTAGTGATTTGTGCATTTTGTACATTAACGTTCATATAAATTTCGCATACAATAGGCCCCAATAAAAAGCACTTTTTGAAATTTCAACTTTTTGAACATTTTGTATCCTTTTCCAGTAGCCCTGTGTGTTAGCTTTGCAATGCATCAAGTTTCACCTGAAAATCATTTTTGTAGCCCAAGTTATGACCAAAATACTAAAGGTATGCTGGAAAGTACCTCAAAATGCACCACCGTCACTTCGTTTGAGCTTTTGGCCACTTTCTTGCAAGAAATTTGGAATGGTTCCAACACAAAAGTTTTAGCTAATTCACTTAGCTTTCTAAAAATATTCGAATCACTTCGGGGAGGTTCCTATAGTAGGAGTTGTGATCGTGCATTTATATATTAACGTTCGTATAAAGTTCACATCTAATTAGCCCCAAATAAAAAGCACTTTTTGAAACTTTCTTTTCATTTTCTAGTAGCCCTATGTGTTAGCTTTCCAACGCATCTTATTTCACTTAAAAATCATTTTTTTAGCCCAAGATATGATCAAAATACTATAGGAATGCCGAAAACTACTTTACAATGCACCACTGTCACATCCTATGAGCTTTTGGAACCTTTCTTGCAAGAACTTTTGAATGGTTCTATCACAAAAGTTGTAGCTAACTCACTTACCTATCCAAAAACAAAAGATTCACTTCATGGAGGTTCCTACATGGGGAGTAGTGATTTGTGCATTTGTACATTAACGTTCATATAAATTTCGCATACAATAGGCCCCAATAAAAAGCACTTTTTGAAATTTCAACTTTTTCAACATTTTGTATCCTTTTCCAGTAGCCCTGTGTGTTAGCTTTGCAATGCATCTCGTTTCACCTGAAAATCATTTTTGTAGCCCAAGTTATGACCAAAATACTAAATGTATGCTGGAAAGTACCTCAAAATGCACCACCGTCACTTCGTTTGAGCTTTTGGCCACTTTCATGCAAGAAATTTGGAATGGTTCCAACACAAAAGTTGTAGCTAATTCACTTAGCTTTCTAAAAATATTCGAATCACTTCGGGAGGTTCCAACAGTAGGAGTTGTGATCGTGCATTTATACATTAACGTTCGTATAAAGTTCACATCTAATTAGCCCCAAATAAAAAGCACTTTTTGAAACTTTCTTTTCATTTTCTAGTAGCCCTGTGTGTTAGCTTTCCAATGCATCTTGTTTCACTAAAAAATCATTTTTTTAGCCCAAGATATGATCAAAATACTATAGGTATGCCGAAAACTACCTTACAATGCACCACTGTCACTTCCTTTGAGCTTTTGGAACCTTTCTTGCAAGAACTTTGGAATGGTTCTATCACAAAAGTAGTAGCTAACTCACTTACCTTTCCAAAAACAAAGATTCATTTTGTGGAGGTTCCTACATGGGGAGTAGTGATTTGTGCATTTGTACATTAACGTTCATATAAATTTCGCATACAATAGGCCCCAATAAAAAGCACTTTTTGAAATTTCAAATTTTTGAACATTTTGTATCCTTTTCCAGTAGCCTTGTGTGTCAGCTTTGCAATGCATCTAGTTTCGCCTAAAAATCATTTTTGTAGCCCAAGTTATGACCAAAAGACTAAAGGTATGTTGGAAAGTACCTCAAAATGCACCACATTCACTTCGTTTGAGCTTTTGGCCATTTTCATGCAAGAAATTTGGAATGGTTCCAACACAAAAGTTGTAGCTAATTCACTTAGCTTTCTAAAAATATTCGAATCACTTCGGGAGGTTCCAACAGTAGGAGTTGTGATCGTGCATTTATACATTAACGTTCGTATAAAGTTCACATCTAATTAGCCCCAAATAAAAAGCACTTTTTGAAACTTTCTTTTCATTTTCTAGTAGCCCTGTGTGTTAGCTTTCCAATGCATCTTGTTTCACTAAAAAATCATTTTTTTAGCCCAAGATATGATCAAAATACTATAGGTATGCCGAAAACTACCTTACAATGCACCACTGTCACTTCCTTTGAGCTTTTGGAACCTTTCTTGCAAGAACTTTGGAATGGTTCTATCACAAAAGTAGTAGCTAACTCACTTACCTTTCCAAAAACAAAGATTTATTTTGTGGAGGTTCCTACATGGGGAGTAGTGATTTGTGCATTTGTACATTAACGTTCATATAAATTTCGCATACAATAGGCCCCAATAAAAAGCACTTTTTGAAATTTCAAATTTTTGAACATTTTGTATCCTTTTCCAGTAGCCATGTGTGTCAGCTTTGCAATGCATCTAGTTTCGCCTAAAAATCATTTTTGTAGCCCAAGTTATGACAAAAAGACTAAAGGTATGTTGGAAAGTACCTCAAAATGCACCACATTCACTTCGTTTGAGCTTTTGGCCATTTTCATGCAAGAAATTTGGAATGGTTCCAACACAAAAGTTGTAGCTAATTCACTTAGCTTTCTAAAAATATTCGAATCACTTCGGGAGGTTCCAACAGTAGGAGTTGTGATCGTGCATTTATACATTAACGTTCGTATAAAGTTCACATCTAATTAGCCCCAAATAAAAAGCACTTTTTGAAACTTTCTTTTCATTTTCTAGTAGCCCTGTGTGTTAGCTTTCCAATGCATCCTGTTTCATTTAAAAATCATTTTTTTAGCCCAAGATATGATCAAAATACTATAGGAATGCCGAAAACTACCTTACAATGCACCACTGTCACTTCCTTTGAGCTTTTGGAACCTTTCTTGCAAGAAATGGTTCTATCACAAAAGTTGTAGCTAACTCACTTACCATTCCAAAAACAAAAGATTCACTTCATGGAGGTTCCTACATGGGGAGTAGTGATTTGTGCATTTGTACATTAACGTTCATATAAATTTCGCATACAATAGGCCCCAATAAAAAGCACTTTTTGAAATTTCAAATTTTTGAACATTTTGTATCCTTTTCTAGTAGCCCTGTGTGTTAGCTTTGCAATGCATCAAGTTTCACCTGAAAATCATTTTTGTAGCCCAAGTTATGACCAAAATACTAAAGGTATGCTGGAAAGTACCTCAAAATGCACCACATTCACTTCGTTTGAGCTTTTGGCCACTTTCTTGCAAGAAATTTGGAATGGTTCCAACATAAAAGTTGTAGCTAATTCACTTAGCTTTCTAAAAATATTTGAATCACTTCGGGGAGGTTCCTATAGTAGGAGTTGTGATCGTGCATTTATACATTAACGTTTGTATAAAGTTCACATCTAATTAGCCCCAAATAAAAAGCACTTTTTGGAAATTTCTTTTCATTTTCTAGTGGCCCTGTGTGTTAGCTTTCCAATGCATCTTGTTTCACTTAAAAATCATTTTTTTAGCCCGAGATATGATCAAAATACTATAGGTATGCCGAAAACTACCTTACAATGCACCACTGTCACTTCCTTTGAGCTTTTGGAACCTTTCTTGCAAGAACTTTGGAATGGTTCTATCACAAAAGTTGTAGCTAACTCACTTACCTATCCAAAAACAATAGATTTACTTCATGGAGGTTCCTACATGGGGAGTAGTGATTTGTGCATTTGTACATTAACGTTCATATAAATTTCGCATACAATAGGCCCCAATAAAAAGCACTTTTTGAAATTTCAACTTTTTGAACATTTTGTATCCTTTTCCAGTAGCCCTGTGTGTGAGCATTGCAATGCATCAAGTTTCACCTGAAAATCATTTTTGTAGCCCATGTTATGACCAAAATACTAAAGGTATGCTGGAAAGTACCTCAAAATGCTCCACATTCACTTCGTTTGAGCTTTTGGCTACTTTCTTGCAAAAAATTTGGAATGGTTCCAACACAAAAGTTGTAGCTAATTCACTTAGCTTTCTAAAAATATTCGAGTCACTTTGGGGAGGTTCCTATAGTAGGAGTTGTGATCGTGCATTTATACATTAACGTTCGTATAAAGTTCACATCTAATTAGCCCCAAATAAAAAGCACTTTTTGAAACTTTCTTTTCATTTTCTAGTAGCCCTGTGTGTTAGCTTTCCAATGCATCTTGTTTCACTAAAAAATCATTTTTTTAGCCCAAGATATGATCAAAATACTATAGGTATGCCGAAAACTACCTTACAATGCACCACTGTCACTTCCTTTGAGCTTTTGGAACCTTTCTTGCAAGAACTTTGGAATGGTTCTATCACAAAAGTTGTAGCTAACGCACTTACCTTTCCAAAAACAAAAGATTCACTTTGGGGAGGTTCCTATATGGGGAGTAGTGATTTGTGCATTTTGTACATTAACGTTCATATAAATTTCGCATACAATAGGCCCCAATAAAAAGCACTTTTTGAAATTTCAACTTTTTGAACATTTTGTATCCTTTTCCAGTAGCCCTGTGTGTTAGCTTTGCAATGCATCAAGTTTCACCTGAAAATCATTTTTGTAGCCCAAGTTATGACCAAAATACTAAAGGTATGCTGGAAAGTACCTCAAAATGCACCACCGTCACTTCGTTTGAGCTTTTGGCCACTTTCTTGCAAGAAATTTGGAATGGTTCCAACACAAAAGTTTTAGCTAATTCACTTAGCTTTCTAAAAATATTCGAATCACTTCGGGGAGGTTCCTATAGTAGGAGTTGTGATCGTGCATTTATATATTAACGTTCGTATAAAGTTCACATCTAATTAGCCCCAAATAAAAAGCACTTTTTGAAACTTTCTTTTCATTTTCTAGTAGCCCTATGTGTTAGCTTTCCAACGCATCTTATTTCACTTAAAAATCATTTTTTTAGCCCAAGATATGATCAAAATACTATAGGAATGCCGAAAACTACTTTACAATGCACCACTGTCACATCCTATGAGCTTTTGGAACCTTTCTTGCAAGAACTTTTGAATGGTTCTATCACAAAAGTTGTAGCTAACTCACTTACCTATCCAAAAACAAAAGATTCACTTCATGGAGGTTCCTACATGGGGAGTAGTGATTTGTGCATTTGTACATTAACGTTCATATAAATTTCGCATACAATAGGCCCCAATAAAAAGCACTTTTTGAAATTTCAACTTTTTCAACATTTTGTATCCTTTTCCAGTAGCCCTGTGTGTTAGCTTTGCAATGCATCTCGTTTCACCTGAAAATCATTTTTGTAGCCCAAGTTATGACCAAAATACTAAATGTATGCTGGAAAGTACCTCAAAATGCACCACCGTCACTTCGTTTGAGCTTTTGGCCACTTTCATGCAAGAAATTTGGAATGGTTCCAACACAAAAGTTGTAGCTAATTCACTTAGCTTTCTAAAAATATTCGAATCACTTCGGGAGGTTCCAACAGTAGGAGTTGTGATCGTGCATTTATACATTAACGTTCGTATAAAGTTCACATCTAATTAGCCCCAAATAAAAAGCACTTTTTGGAAATTTCTTTTCATTTTCTAGTGGCCCTGTGTGTTAGCTTTCCAATGCATCTTGTTTCACTTAAAAATTATTTTTTTAGCCCGAGATATGATCAAAATACTATAGGTATGCCGAAAACTACCTTACAATGCACCACTGTCACTTCCTTTGAGCTTTTGGAACCTTTCTTGCAAGAACTTTGGAATGGTTCTATCACAAAAGTTGTAGCTAACTCACTTACCTTTCCAAAAACAAAAGATTCATTTTGTGGAGGTTCCTACATGGGGAGTAGTGATTTGTGCATTTGTACATTAACGTTCATATAAATTTCGCATACAATAGGCACCAATAAAAAGCACTTTTTGAAATTTCAAATTTTTGAACATTTTGTATCCTTTTCCAGTAGCCCTGTGTGTTGGCTTTGCAATGCATCAAGTTTCACCTTAAAATCATTTTTGTAGCCCAAGTTATGACCAAAATACTAAAGGTATGCTAGAAAGTACCTCAAAAATGCACCACATTCACTTCGTTTGAGCTTTTGGCCACTTTCTTGCAAGAAATTTGGAATGGTTCCAACACAAAAGTTGTAGCTAATTCACTTAGCTTTCTAAAAATATTCGAATCACTTCGGGAGGTTCCAACAGTAGGAGTTGTGATCGTGCATTTATACATTAACGTTCGTATAATGTTCACATCTAATTAGCCCCAAATAAAAAGCACTTTTTGAAATTTTCTTTTCATTTTCTAGTAGCCCTATGTGTTAGCTTTTCAACACATCTTGTTTCACTTAAAAATCATTTTTTTAGCCCAAGATATGATCAAAATACTATAGGTATGCCGAAAACTACCTTACAATGCACCACTGTCACTTCCTTTGAGCTTTTGGAACCTTTCTTGCAAGAACTTTGGAATGTTTCTATCACAAAAGTTGTAACTAACTCACTTACCTATCCAAAAACAAAAGATTCACTTCATGGAGGTTCCTACATGGGGAGTAGTGATTTGTGCATTTGTACATTAACGTTCATATAAATTTCGCATACAATAGGCCCCAATAAAAAGCACTTTTTGAAATTTCAACTTTTTGAACATTTTGTATCCTTTTCCAGTAGCCCTGTGTGTTAGCATTGCAATGCATCAAGTTTCACCTGAAAATCATTTTTGTAGCCCATGTTATGACCAAAATACTAAAGGTATGCTGGAAAGTACCTCAAAATGCTCCACATTCACTTCGTTTGAGCTTTTGGCTACTTTCTTGCAAAAAAATTGGAATGGTTCCAACACAAAAGTTGTAGCTAATTCACTTAGCTTTCTAAAAATATTCGAGTCACTTCGGGGAGGTTCCTACAGTAGGAGTTGTGATCGTGCATTTATACATTAACGTTCGTATAATGTTCACATCTAATTAGCCCCAAATAAAAAACACTTTTTGAAATTTTCTTTTCATTTTCTAGTAGCCCTATGTGTTAGCTTTTCAACGCATCTTGTTTCACTTAAAAATCATTTTTTTAGCCCAAGATATGATCAAAATACTATAGGTATGCCGAAAACTACCTTACAATGCACCACTGTCACTTTCTTTGAGCTTTTGGAACCTTTCTTGCAAGGACTTTGGAATGGTTCTATCACAAAAGTTGTAACTAACTCACTTACCTATCCAAAAACAAAAGATTCACTTCATGGAGGTTCCTACATGGGGAGTAGTGATTTGTGCATTTGTACATTAACGTTCATATAAATTTCGCATACAATAGGCCCCAATAAAAAGCACTTTTTGAAATTTCAACTTTTTGAACATTTTGTATCCTTTTCCAGTAGCCCTGTGTGTTAGCTTTGCAATGCATCAAGTTTCACCTGAAAATCATTTTTGTAGCCCAAGTTATGACCAAAATACTAAAGGTATGCTGGAAAGTACCTCAAAATGCACCACCGTCACTTCGTTTGAGCTTTTGGCCACTTTCTTGCAAGAAATTTGGAATGGTTCCAACACAAAAGTTTTAGCTAATTCACTTAGCTTTCTAAAAATATTCGAATCACTTTGGGGAGGTTCCTATAGTAGGAGTTGTGATCGTGCATTTATATATTAACGTTCGTATAAAGTTCACATCTAATTAGACCCAAATAAAAAGCACTTTTTGAAACTTTCTTTTCATTTTCTAGTAGCCCTATGTGTTAGCTTTCCAACGCATCTTATTTCACTTAAAAATCATTTTTTTAGCCCAAGATATGATCAAAATACTATAGGAATGCCGAAAACTACTTTACAATGCACCACTGTGACATCCTATGAGCTTTTGGAACCTTTCTTGCAAGAACTTTTGAATGGTTCTATCACAAAAGTTGTAGCTAACTCACTACCTATCCAAAAACAAAAGATTCACTTCATGGAGGTTCCTACATGGGGAGTAGTGATTTGTGCATTTGTACATTAACGTTCATATAAATTTCGCATACAATAGGCCCCAATAAAAAGCACTTTTTGAAATTTCAACTTTTTGAACATTTTGTATCCTTTTCCAGTAGCCCTGTGTGTTAGCTTTGCAATGCATCTCGTTTCACCTGAAAATCTTTTTTGTAGCCCAAGTTATGACCAAAATACTAAATGTATGCTGGAAAGTACCTCAAAATGCACCACCGTCACTTCGTTTGAGCTTTTGGCCACTTTCATGCAAGAAATTTGGAATGGTTCCAACACAAAAGTTGTAGCTAATTCACTTAGCTTTCTAAAAATATTCGAGTCACTTCGGGGAGGTTCCTACAGTAGGAGTTGTGATCGTGCATTTATACATTAACGTTCGTATAATGTTCACATCTAATTAGCCCCAAATAAAAAACACTTTTTGAAATTTTCTTTTCATTTTCTAGTAGCCCTATGTGTTAGCTTTTCAACGCATCTTGTTTCACTTAAAAATCATTTTTTTAGCCCAAGATATGATCAAAATACTATAGGTATGCCGAAAACTACCTTACAATGCACCACTGTCACTTTCTTTGAGCTTTTGGAACCTTTCTTGCAAGGACTTTGGAATGGTTCTATCACAAAAGTTGTAACTAACTCACTTACCTATCCAAAAACAAAAGATTCACTTCATGGAGGTTCCTACATGGGGAGTAGTGATTTGTGCATTTGTACATTAACGTTCATATAAATTTCGCATACAATAGGCCCCAATAAAAAGCACTTTTTGAAATTTCAACTTTTTGAACATTTTGTATCCTTTTCCAGTAGCCCTGTGTGTTAGCTTTGCAATGCATCAAGTTTCACCTGAAAATCATTTTTGTAGCCCAAGTTATGACCAAAATACTAAAGGTATGCTGGAAAGTACCTCAAAATGCACCACCGTCACTTCGTTTGAGCTTTTGGCCACTTTCTTGCAAGAAATTTGGAATGGTTCCAACACAAAAGTTTTAGCTAATTCACTTAGCTTTCTAAAAATATTCGAATCACTTTGGGGAGGTTCCTATAGTAGGAGTTGTGATCGTGCATTTATATATTAACGTTCGTATAAAGTTCACATTTAATTAGACCCAAATAAAAAGCACTTTTTGAAACTTTCTTTTCATTTTCTAGTAGCCCTATGTGTTAGCTTTCCAACGCATCTTATTTCACTTAAAAATCATTTTTTTAGCCCAAGATATGATCAAAATACTATAGGAATGCCGAAAACTACTTTACAATGCACCACTGTGACATCCTATGAGCTTTTGGAACCTTTCTTGCAAGAACTTTTGAATGGTTCTATCACAAAAGTTGTAGCTAACTCACTACCTATCCAAAAACAAAAGATTCACTTCATGGAGGTTCCTACATGGGGAGTAGTGATTTGTGCATTTGTACATTAACGTTCATATAAATTTCGCATACAATAGGCCCCAATAAAAAGCACTTTTTGAAATTTCAACTTTTTGAACATTTTGTATCCTTTTCCAGTAGCCCTGTGTGTTAGCTTTGCAATGCATCTCGTTTCACCTGAAAATCTTTTTTGTAGCCCAAGTTATGACCAAAATACTAAATGTATGCTGGAAAGTACCTCAAAATGCACCACCGTCACTTCGTTTGAGCTTTTGGCCACTTTAATGCAAGAAATTTGGAATGGTTCCAACACAAAAGTTGTAGCTAATTCACTTAGCTTTCTAAAAATATTCGAATCACTTCGGGAGGTTCCAACAATAGGAGTTGTGATCGTGCATTTATACATTAACGTTCGTATAAAGTTCACATCTAATTAGCCCCAAATAAAAAGCACTTTTTGAAACTTTCTTTTCATTTTCTAGTAGCCCTATGTGTTAGCTTTCCAATGCATCTTGTTTCACTAAAAAATCATTTTTTTAGCCCAAGATATGATCAAAATACTATAGGTATGCCGAACACTACCTTACAATGCACCACTGTCACTTCCTTTGAGCTTTTGGAACCTTTCTTGCAAGAACTTTGGAATGGTTCTATCACAAAAGTAGTAGCTAACTCACTTACCTTTCCAAAAACAAAGATTTATTTTGTGGAGGTTCCTACATGGGGAGTAGTGATTTGTGCATTTGTACATTAACGTTCATATAAATTTCGCATACAATAGGCCCCAATAAAAAGCACTTTTTGAAATTTCAAATTTTTGAACATTTTGTATCCTTTTCCAGTAGCCATGTGTGTCAGCTTTGCAATGCATCTAGTTTCGCCTAAAAATCATTTTTGTAGCCCAAGTTATGACCAAAAGACTAAAGGTATGTTGGAAAGTACCTCAAAATGCACCACATTCACTTCGTTTGAGCTTTTGGCCATTTTCATGCAAGAAATTTGGAATGGTTCCAACACAAAAGTTGTAGCTAATTCACTTAGCTTTCTAAAAATATTTGAATCACTTCGGGAGGTTCCAACAGTAGGAGTTGTGATCGTGCATTTATACATTAACGTTCGTATAAAGTTCACATCTAATTAGCCCCAAATAAAAAGCACTTTTTGAAACTTTCTTTTCATTTTCTAGTAGCCCTGTGTGTTAGCTTTCCAATGCATCTTGTTTCACTAAAAAATCATTTTTTTAGCCCAAGATATGATCAAAATACTATAGGTATGCCGAAAACTACCTTACAATGCACCACTGTCACTTCCTTTGAGCTTTTGGAACCTTTCTTGCAAGAACTTTGGAATGGTTCTATCACAAAAGTAGTAGCTAACTCACTTACCTTTCCAAAAACAAAGATTTATTTTGTGGAGGTTCCTACATGGGGAGTAGTGATTTGTGCATTTGTACATTAACGTTCATATAAATTTCGCATACAATAGGCCCCAATAAAAAGCACTTTTTGAAATTTCAACTTTTTGAACATTTTGTATCCTTTTCCAGTAGCCCTGTGTGTTAGCATTGCAATGCATCAAGTTTCACCTGAAAATCATTTTTGTAGCCCATGTTATGACCAAAATACTAAAGGTATGCTGGAAAGTACCTCAAAATGCACCACATTCACTTCGTTTGAGCTTTTGGCTACTTTCTTGCAAAAAATTTGGAATGGTTCCAACACAAAAGTTGTAGCTAATTCACTTAGCTTTCAAAAAATATTCGAATCAGTTCGGGGAGGTTCCTACAGTAGGAGTTGTGATCGTGCATTTATACATTAACGTTCGTATAAAGTTCACATCTAATTATCCCCAAATAAAAAGACTTTTTGAAAATTTCTTTTCATTTTCTAGTAGCCCTATGTGTTAGATTTTCAACGCATCTTGTTTCACTTTAAAATCATTTTTTTAGCCCAAGATATGATCAAAATACTATAGGTATGCCGAACACTACCTTACAATGCACCACTGTCACTTCCTTTGAGCTTTTGGAACCTTTCTTGCAAGAACTTTGGAATGGTTCTATCACAAAAGTAGTAGCTAACTCACTTACCTTTCCAAAAACAAAGATTTATTTTGTGGAGGTTCCTACATGGGGAGTAGTGATTTGTGCATTTGTACATTAACGTTCATATAAATTTCGCATACAATAGGCCCCAATAAAAAGCACTTTTTGAAATTTCAAATTTTTGAACATTTTGTATCCTTTTCTAGTAGCCCTGTGTGTTAGCTTTGCAATGCATCAAGTTTCACCTGAAAATCATTTTTGTAGCCCAAGTTATGACCAAAATACTAAAGGTATGCTGGAAAGTACCTCAAAATGCACCACATTCACTTCGTTTGAGCTTTTGGCCACTTTCTTGCAAGAAATTTGGAATGGTTCCAACATAAAAGTTGTAGCTAATTCACTTAGCTTTCTAAAAATATTTGAATCACTTCGGGGAGGTTCCTATAGTAGGAGTTGTGATCGTGCATTTATACATTAACGTTTGTATAAAGTTCACATCTAATTAGCCCCAAATAAAAAGCACTTTTTGGAAATTTCTTTTCATTTTCTAGTGGCCCTGTGTGTTAGCTTTCCAATGCATCTTGTTTCACTTAAAAATCATTTTTTTAGCCCGAGATATGATCAAAATACTATAGGTATGCCGAAAACTACCTTACAATGCACCACTGTCACTTCCTTTGAGCTTTTGGAACCTTTCTTGCAAGAACTTTGGAATGGTTCTATCACAAAAGTTGTAGCTAACTCACTTACCTATCCAAAAACAATAGATTTACTTCATGGAGGTTCCTACATGGGGAGTAGTGATTTGTGCATTTGTACATTAACGTTCATATAAATTTCGCATACAATAGGCCCCAATAAAAAGCACTTTTTGAAATTTCAACTTTTTGAACATTTTGTATCCTTTTCCAGTAGCCCTGTGTGTGAGCATTGCAATGCATCAAGTTTCACCTGAAAATCATTTTTGTAGCCCATGTTATGACCAAAATACTAAAGGTATGCTGGAAAGTACCTCAAAATGCTCCACATTCACTTCGTTTGAGCTTTTGGCTACTTTCTTGCAAAAAATTTGGAATGGTTCCAACACAAAAGTTGTAGCTAATTCACTTAGCTTTCTAAAAATATTCGAGTCACTTCGGGGAGGTTCCTACAGTAGGAGTTGTGATCGTGCATTTATACATTAACGTTCGTATAAAGTTCACATCTAATTATCCCCAAATAAAAAGACTTTTTGAAAATTTCTTTTCATTTTCTAGTAGCCCTATGTGTTAGATTTTCAACGCATCTTGTTTCACTTTAAAATCATTTTTTTAGCCCAAGATATGATCAAAATACTATAGGTATGCCGAAAACTACCTTACAATGCACCACTGTCACTTCCTTTGAGCTTTTGGAACCTTTCTTGCAAGAACTTTGGAATGGTTCTATCACAAAAGTTGTAGCTAACTCACTTACCTTTCCAAAAACAAAAGATTCATTTTGTGGAGGTTCCTACATGGGGAGTAGTGATTTGTGCATTTGTACATTAACGTTCATATAAATTTCGCATACAATAGGCACCAATAAAAAGCACTTTTTGAAATTTCAAATTTTTGAACATTTTGTATCCTTTTCCAGTAGCCCTGTGTGTTGGCTTTGCAATGCATCAAGTTTCACCTTAAAATCATTTTTGTAGCCCAAGTTATGACCAAAATACTAAAGGTATGCTAGAAAGTACCTCAAAAATGCACCACATTCACTTCGTTTGAGCTTTTGGCCACTTTCTTGCAAGAAATTTGGAATGGTTCCAACACAAAAGTTGTAGCTAATTCACTTAGCTTTCTAAAAATATTCGAATCACTTCGGGAGGTTCCAACAGTAGGAGTTGTGATCGTGCATTTATACATTAACGTTCGTATAATGTTCACATCTAATTAGCCCCAAATAAAAAGCACTTTTTGAAATTTTCTTTTCATTTTCTAGTAGCCCTATGTGTTAGCTTTTCAACACATCTTGTTTCACTTAAAAATCATTTTTTTAGCCCAAGATATGATCAAAATACTATAGGTATGCCGAAAACTACCTTACAATGCACCACTGTCACTTCCTTTGAGCTTTTGGAACCTTTCTTGCAAGAACTTTGGAATGTTTCTATCACAAAAGTTGTAACTAACTCACTTACCTATCCAAAAACAGAAGATTCACTTCATGGAGGTTCCTACATGGGGAGTAGTGATTTGTGCATTTGTACATTAACGTTCATATAAATTTCGCATACAATAGGCCCCAATAAAAAGCACTTTTTGAAATTTCAACTTTTTGAACATTTTGTATCCTTTTCCAGTAGCCCTGTGTGTTAGCTTTGCAATGCATCAAGTTTCACCTGAAAATCATTTTTGTAGCCCAAGTTATGACCAAAATACTAAAGGTATGCTGGAAAGTACCTCAAAATGCACCACATTCACTTCGTTTGAGCTTTTGGCCACTTTCTTGCAAGAAATTTGGAATGGTTCCAACACAAAAGTTGTAGCTAATTCACTTAGCTTTCTAAAAATATTCGAGTCACTTCGGGGAGGTTCCTACAGTAGGAGTTGTGATCGTGCATTTATACATTAACGTTCGTATAAAGTTCACATCTAATTATCCCCAAATAAAAAGACTTTTTGAAAATTTCTTTTCATTTTCTAGTAGCCCTATGTGTTAGATTTTCAACTCATCTTGTTTCACTTTAAAATCATTTTTTTAGCCCAAGATATGATCAAAATACTATAGGTATGCCGAAAACTACCTTACAATGCACCACTGTCACTTCCTTTGAGCTTTTGGAACCTTTCTTGCAAGAACTTTGGAATGGTTCTATCACAAAAGTAGTAGCTAACTCACTTACCTTTCCAAAAACAAAGATTTATTTTGTGGAGGTTCCTACATGGGGAGTAGTGATTTGTGCATTTGTACATTAACGTTCATATAAATTTCGCATACAATAGGCCCCAATAAAAAGCACTTTTTGAAATTTCAAATTTTTGAACATTTTGTATCCTTTTCTAGTAGCCCTGTGTGTTAGCTTTGCAATGCATCAAGTTTCACCTGAAAATCATTTTTGTAGCCCAAGTTATGACCAAAATACTAAAGGTATGCTGGAAAGTACCTCAAAATGCACCACATTCACTTCGTTTGAGCTTTTGGCCACTTTCTTGCAAGAAATTTGGAATGGTTCCAACATAAAAGTTGTAGCTAATTCACTTAGCTTTCTAAAAATATTTGAATCACTTCGGGGAGGTTCCTATAGTAGGAGTTGTGATCGTGCATTTATACATTAACGTTTGTATAAAGTTCACATCTAATTAGCCCCAAATAAAAAGCACTTTTTGGAAATTTCTTTTCATTTTCTAGTGGCCCTGTGTGTTAGCTTTCCAATGCATCTTGTTTCACTTAAAAATCATTTTTTTAGCCCGAGATATGATCAAAATACTATAGGTATGCCGAAAACTACCTTACAATGCACCACTGTCACTTCCTTTGAGCTTTTGGAACCTTTCTTGCAAGAACTTTGGAATGGTTCTATCACAAAAGTTGTAGCTAACTCACTTACCTATCCAAAAACAATAGATTTACTTCATGGAGGTTCCTACATGGGGAGTAGTGATTTGTGCATTTGTACATTAACGTTCATATAAATTTCGCATACAATAGGCCCCAATAAAAAGCACTTTTTGAAATTTCAACTTTTTGAACATTTTGTATCCTTTTCCAGTAGCCCTGTGTGTGAGCATTGCAATGCATCAAGTTTCACCTGAAAATCATTTTTGTAGCCCATGTTATGACCAAAATACTAAAGGTATGCTGGAAAGTACCTCAAAATGCTCCACATTCACTTCGTTTGAGCTTTTGGCTACTTTCTTGCAAAAAATTTGGAATGGTTCCAACACAAAAGTTGTAGCTAATTCACTTAGCTTTCTAAAAATATTCGAGTCACTTCGGGGAGGTTCCTACAGTAGGAGTTGTGATCGTGCATTTATACATTAACGTTCGTATAAAGTTCACATCTAATTATCCCCAAATAAAAAGACTTTTTGAAAATTTCTTTTCATTTTCTAGTAGCCCTATGTGTTAGATTTTCAACGCATCTTGTTTCACTTTAAAATCATTTTTTTAGCCCAAGATATGATCAAAATACTATAGGTATGCCGAAAACTACCTTACAATGCACCACTGTCACTTCCTTTGAGCTTTTGGAACCTTTCTTGCAAGAACTTTGGAATGGTTCTATCACAAAAGTTGTAGCTAACTCACTTACCTTTCCAAAAACAAAAGATTCATTTTGTGGAGGTTCCTACATGGGGAGTAGTGATTTGTGCATTTGTACATTAACGTTCATATAAATTTCGCATACAATAGGCACCAATAAAAAGCACTTTTTGAAATTTCAAATTTTTGAACATTTTGTATCCTTTTCCAGTAGCCCTGTGTGTTAGCTTTGCAATGCATCAAGTTTCACCTGAAAATTATTTTTGTAGCCCAAGTTATGACCAAAATACTAAAGGTATGCTAGAAAGTACCTCAAAAATGCACCACATTCACTTCGTTTGAGCTTTTGGCCACTTTCTTGCAAGAAATTTGGAATGGTTCCAACACAAAAGTTGTAGCTAATTCACTTAGCTTTCAAAAAATATTCGAATCAGTTCGGGGAGGTTCCTACAGTAGGAGTTGTGATCGTGCATTTATACATTAACGTTCGTATAAAGTTCACATCTAATTAGCCCCAAATAAAAAGCACTTTTTGAAACTTTCTTTCCATTTTCTAGTATCCCTGTGTGTTGTCTTTCCAATGCATCTTGTTTCACTTAAAAATCATTTTTTTAGCCCAAGATATGATCAAAATACTATACGTATGCCGAAAACTACCTTACAATGCACCACTGTCACTTCCTTTGAGCTTTTGGAACCTTTCTTGCAAGAACTTTGGAATGGTTCTATCACAAAAGTTGTAGCTAACTCACTTACCTATCCAAAAACAATAGATTTACTTCATGGAGGTTCCTTCATGGGGAGTAGTGATTTGTGCATTTGTACATTAACGTTCATATAAATTTCGCATACAATAGGCCCCAATAAAAAGCACTTTTTGAAATTTCAACTTTTTGAACATTTTGTATCCTTTTCCAGTAGCCCTGTGTGTTAGCTTTGCAATGCATCTCGTTTCACCTGAAAATCATTTTTGTAGCCCAAGTTATGACCAAAATACTAAATGTATGCTGGAAAGTACCTCAAAATGCACCACCGTCACTTCGTTTGAGCTTTTGGCCACTTTCATGCAAGAAATTTGGAATGGTTCCAACACAAAAGTTGTAGCTAATTCACTTTGCTTTCTAAAAATATTCGAATCACTTCGGGAGGTTCCAACAGTAGGAGTTGTGATCGTGCATTTATACATTAACGTTCGTATAAAGTTCACATCTAATTAGCCCCAAATAAAAAACACTTTTTGAAACTTTCTTTTCATTTTCTAGTAGCCCTGTGTGTTAGCTTTCCAATGCATCTTGTTTCACTAAAAAATCATTTTTTTAGCCCAAGATATGATCAAAATACTATAGGTATGCCGAAAACTACCTTACAATGCACCACTGTCACTTCCTTTGAGCTTTTGGAACCTTTCTTGCAAGAACTTTGGAATGGTTCTATCACAAAAGTTGTAGCTAACTCACTTACCTTTCCAAAAACAAATGATTCATTTTGTGGAGGTTCCTACATGGGGAGTAGTGATTTGTGCATTTGTACATTAACGTTCATATAAATTTCGCATGCAATAGGCACCAATAAAAAGCACTTTTTGAAATTTCAAATTTTTGAACATTTTGTATCCTTTTCCAGTAGCCCTGTGTGTTGGCTTTGCAATGCATCAAGTTTCACCTTAAAATCATTTTTGTAGCCCAAGTTATGACCAAAATACTAAAGGTATGCTGGAAAGTACCTCAAAAATGCACCACATTCACTTCGTTTGAGCTTTTGGCCACTTTCTTGCAAGAAATTTGGAATTGTTCCAACACAAAAGTTGTAGCCAATTCACTTAGCTTTCTAAAAATATTCGAATCACTTCGGGAGGTTCCAACAGTAGGAGTTGTGATCGTGCATTTATACATTAACGTTCGTATAATGTTCACATCTAATTAGCCCCAAATAAAAAGCACTTTTTGAAATTTTCTTTTCATTTTCTAGTAGCCCTATGTGTTAGCTTTTCAACGCATCTTGTTTCACTTAAAAATCATTTTTTTAGCCCAAGATATGATCAAAATACTATAGGTATGCCGAAAACTACCTTACAATGCACCACTGTCACTTCCTTTGAGCTTTTGGAACCTTTCTTGCAAGAACTTTGGAATGGTTCTATCACAAAAGTTGTAACTCACTTACCTATCCAAAAACAAAAGATTCACTTCATGGAGGTTCCTACATGGGGAGTAGTGATTTGTGCATTTGTACATTAACGTTCATATAAATTTCGCATACAATAGGCCCCAATAAAAAGCACTTTTTGAAATTTCAACTTTTTGAACATTTTGTATCCTTTTCCAGTAGCCCTGTGTGTTAGCTTTGCAATGCATCAAGTTTCACCTGAAAATCATTTTTGTAGCCCAAGTTATGACCAAAATACTAAAGGTATGCTGGAAAGTACCTCAAAATGCACCACATTCACTTCGTTTGAGCCTTTGGCCACTTTCTTGCAAGAAATTTGGAATGGTTACAACACAAAAGTTGTAGCTAATTCACTTAGCTTTCAAAAAATATTCGAATCAGTTCGGGGAGGTTCCTACAGTAGGAGTTGTGATCGTGCATTTATACATTAACGTTCGTAAAAAGTTCACATCTAATTAGCCCCAAATAAAAAGCACTTTTTGAAACTTTCTTTCCATTTTCTTGTATCCCTGTGTGTTGTCTTTCCAATGCATCTTGTTTCACTTAAAAATCATTTTTTTAGCCCAAGATATGATCAAAATACTATACGTATGCCGAAAACTACCTTACAATGCACCACTGTCACTTCCTTTGAGCTTTTGGAACCTTTCTTGCAAGAACTTTGGAATGGTTCTATCACAAAAGTTGTAGCTAACTCACTTACCTATCCAAAAACAATAGATTTACTTCATGGAGGTTCCTTCATGGGGAGTAGTGATTTGTGCATTTGTACATTAACGTTCATATAAATTTCGCATACAATAGGCCCCAATAAAAAGCACTTTTTGAAATTTCAACTTTTTGAACATTTTGTATCCTTTTCCAGTAGCCCTGTGTGTTAGCTTTGCAATGCATCTCGTTTCACCTGAAAATCATTTTTGTAGCCCAAGTTATGACCAAAATACTAAATGTATGCTGGAAAGTACCTCAAAATGCACCACCGTCACTTCGTTTGAGCTTTTGGCCACTTTCATGCAAGAAATTTGGAATGGTTCCAACACAAAAGTTGTAGCTAATTCACTTAGCTTTCTAAAAATATTCGAATCACTTCGGGAGGTTCCAACAGTAGGAGTTGTGATCGTGCATTTATACATTAACGTTCTTATAAAGTTCACATCTAATTAGCCCCAAATAAAAAGCACTTTTTGAAACTTTCTTTTTATTTTCTAGTAGCCCTGTGTGTTAGCTTTCCAATGCATCTTGTTTCACTAAAAAATCATTTTTTTAGCCCAAGATATGATCAAAATACTATAGGTATGCCGAAAACTACCTTACAATGCACCACTGTCACTTCCTTTGAGCTTTTGGAACCTTTCTTGCAAGAACTTTGGAATGGTTCTATCACAAAAGTAGTAGCTAACTCACTTACCTTTCCAAAAACAAAGATTTATTTTGTGGAGGTTCCTACATGGGGAGTAGTGATTTGTGCATTTGTACATTAACGTTCATATAAATTTCGCATACAATAGGCCCCAATAAAAAGCACTTTTTGAAATTTCAAATTTTTCAACATTTTGTATCCTTTTCCAGTAGCCATGTGTGTCTGCTTTGCAATGCATCTAGTTTCGCCTAAAAATCATTTTTGTAGCCCAAGTTATGACCAAAAGACTAAAGGTATGTTGGAAAGTACCTCAAAATGCACCACATTCACTTCGTTTGAGCTTTTGGCCATTTTCATGCAAGAAATTTGGAATGGTTCCAACACAAAAGTTGTAGCTAATTCACTTAGCTTTCTAAAAATATTCGAATCACTTCGGGAGGTTCCAACAGTAGGAGTTGTGATCGTGCATTTATACATTAACGTTCGTATAAAGTTCACATCTAATTAGCCCCAAATAAAAAGCACTTTTTGAAACTTTCTTTTCATTTTCTAGTAGCCCTGTGTGTTAGCTTTCCAATGCATCTTGTTTCACTAAAAAATCATTTTTTTAGCCCAAGATATGATCAAAATACTATAGGTATGCCGAAAACTACCTTACAATGCACCACTGTCACTTCCTTTGAGCTTTTGGAACCTTTCTTGCAAGAACTTTGGAATGGTTCTATCACAAAAGTAGTAGCTAACTCACTTACCTTTCCAAAAACAAAGATTTATTTTGTGGAGGTTCCTACATGGGGAGTAGTGATTTGTGCATTTGTACATTAACGTTCATATAAATTTCGCATACAATAGGCCCCAATAAAAAGCACTTTTTGAAATTTCAAATTTTTGAACATTTTGTATCCTTTTCTAGTAGCCATGTGTGTCAGCTTTGCAATGCATCTAGTTTCGCCTAAAAATCATTTTTGTAGCCCAAGTTATGACAAAAAGACTAAAGGTATGTTGGAAAGTACCTCAAAATGCACCACATTCACTTCGTTTGAGCTTTTGGCCATTTTCATGCAAGAAATTTGGAATGGTTCCAACACAAAAGTTGTAGCTAATTCACTTAGCTTTCTAAAAATATTTGAATCACTTCGGGAGGTTCCAACAGTAGGAGTTGTGATCGTGCATTTATACATTAACGTTCGTATAAAGTTCACATCTAATTAGCCCCAAATAAAAAGCACTTTTTGAAACTTTCTTTTCATTTTCTAGTAGCCCTGTGTGTTATCTTTCCAATGCATCTTGTTTCATTTAAAAATCATTTTTTTAGCCCAAGATATGATCAAAATACTATAGGTATGCCGAAAACTACCTTACAATGCACCACTGTCACTTCCTTTGAGCTTTTGGAACCTTTCTTGCAAGAACTTTGGAATGGTTCTATCACAAAAGTTGTAGCTAACTCACTTACCTTTCCAAAAACAAAAGATTCACTTCATGGAGGTTCCTACATGGGGAGTAGTGATTTGTGCATTTGTACATTAACGTTCATATAAATTTCGCATACAATAGGCCCCAATAAAAAGCACTTTTTTGAAATTTCAAATTTTTGAAAATTTTTTATCCTTTTCTAGTAGCCCTGTGTGTTAGCTTTGCAATGCATCAAGTTTCACCTGAAAATCATTTTTGTAGCCCAAGTTATGACCAAAATACTAAAGGTATGCTGGAAAGTACCTCAAAATGCACCACATTCACTTCGTTTGAGCTTTTGGCCACTTTCTTGCAAGAAATTTGGAATGGTTCCAACATAAAAGTTGTAGCTAATTCACTTAGCTTTCTAAAAATATTTGAATCACTTCGGGGAGGTTCCTATAGTAGGAGTTGTGATCGTGCATTTATACATTAACGTTCGTATAAAGTTCACATCTAATTAGCCCCAAATAAAAAGCACTTTTTGGAAAAAAAATTTCATTTTCTAGTGGCCCTGTGTGTTAGCTTTCCAATGCATCTTGTTTCACTTAAAAATCATTTTTTTAGCCCGAGATATGATCAAAATACTATAGGTATGCCGAAAACTACCTTACAATGCACCACTGTCACTTCCTTTGAGCTTTTGGAACCTTTCTTGCAAGAACTTTGGAATGGTTCTATCACAAAAGTTGTAGCTAACTCACTTACCTATCCAAAAACAATAGATTTACATCATGGAGGTTCCTACATGGGGAGTAGTGATTTGTGCATTTGTACATTAACGTTCATATAAATTTCGCATACAATAGGCCCCAATAAAAAGCACTTTTTGAAATTTCAACTTTTTGAACATTTTGTATCCTTTTCCAGTAGCCCTGTGTGTTAGCATTGCAATGCATCAAGTTTCACCTGAAAATCATTTTTGTAGCCCATGTTATGACCAAAATACTAAAGGTATGCTGGAAAGTACCTCAAAATGCACCACATTCACTTCGTTTGAGCTTTTGGCTACTTTCTTGCAAAAAATTTGGAATGGTTCCAACACAAAAGTTGTAGCTAATTCACTTAGCTTTCTAAAAATATTCGAGTCACTTCGGGAGGTTCCTACAGTAGGAGTTGTGATCGTGCATTTATACATTAACGTTCGTATAAAGTTCACATCTAATTATCCCCAAATAAAAAGACTTTTTGAAAATTTCTTTTCATTTTCTAGTAGCCCTATGTGTTAGATTTTCAACGCATCTTGTTTCACTTTAAAATCATTTTTTTAGCCCAAGATATGATCAAAATACTATAGGTATGCCGAAAACTACCTTACAATGCACCACTGTCACTTCCTTTGAGCTTTTGGAACCTTTCTTGCAAGAACTTTGGAATGGTTCTATCACAAAAGTTGTAGCTAACTCACTTACCTTTCCAAAAACAAAAGATTCATTTTGTGGAGGTTCCTACATGGGGAGTAGTGATTTGTGCATTTGTACATTAACGTTCATATAAATTTCGCATACAATAGGCACCAATAAAAAGCACTTTTTGAAATTTCAAATTTTTGAACATTTTGTATCCTTTTCCAGTAGCCCTGTGTGTTGGCTTTGCAATACATCAAGTTTCACCTTAAAATCATTTTTGTAGCCCAAGTTATGACCAAAATACTAAAGGTATGCTGGAAAGTACCTCAAAAATGCACCACATTCACTTCGTTTGAGCTTTTGGCCACTTTCTTGCAAGAAATTTGGAATGGTTCCAACACAAAAGTTGTAGCTAATTCACTTAGCTTTCTAAAAATATTCGAATCACTTCGGGAGGTTCCAACAGTAGGAGTTGTGATCGTGCATTTATACATTAACGTTCGTATAATGTTCACATCTAATTAGCCCCAAATAAAAAGCACTTTTTGAAATTTTCTTTTCATTTTCTAGTAGCCCTATGTGTTAGCTTTTCAACGCATCTTGTTTCACTTAAAAATCATTTTTTTAGCCCAAGATATGATCAAAATACTATAGGTATGCCGAAAACTACCTTACAATGCACCACTGTCACTTCCTTTGAGCTTTTGGAACCTTTCTTGCAAGAACTTTGGAATGGTTCTATCACAAAAGTTTTAACTAACTCACTTACCTATCCAAAAACAAAAGATTCACTTCATGGAGGTTCCTACATGGGGAGTAGTGATTTGTGCATTTGTACATTAACGTTCATATAAATTTCGCATACAATAGGCCCCAATAAAAAGCACTTTTTGAAATTTCAACTTTTTGAACATTTTGTATCCTTTTCCAGTAGCCATGTGTGTCAGCTTTGCAATGAATCTAGTTTCGCCTAAAAATCATTTTTGTAGCCCAAGTTATGACCAAAAGACTAAAGGTATGTTGGAAAGTACCTCAAAATGCACCACATTCACTTCGTTTGAGCTTTTGGCCATTTTCATGCAAGAAATTTGGAATGGTTCCAACACAAAAGTTGTAGCTAATTCACTTAGCTTTCTAAAAATATTCGAATCACTTCGGGAGGTTCCAACAGTAGGAGTTGTGATCGTGCATTTATACATTAACGTTCGTATAAAGTTCACATCTAATTAGCCCCAAATAAAAAGCACTTTTTGAAACTTTCTTTTCATTTTCTAGTAGCCCTGTGTGTTAGCTTTCCAATGCATCTTGTTTCACTAAAAAATCATTTTTTTAGCCCAAGATATGATCAAAATACTATAGGTATGCCGAAAACTACCTTACAATGCACCACTGTCACTTCCTTTGAGCTTTTGGAACCTTTCTTGCAAGAACTTTGGAATGGTTCTATCACAAAAGTAGTAGCTAACTCACTTACCTTTCCAAAAACAAAGATTTATTTTGTGGAGGTTCCTACATGGGGAGTAGTGATTTGTGCATTTGTACATTAACGTTCATATAAATTTCGCATACAATAGGCCCCAATAAAAAGCACTTTTTGAAATTTCAAATTTTTGAACATTTTGTATCCTTTTCTAGTAGCCATGTGTGTCAGCTTTGCAATGCATCTAGTTTCGCCTAAAAATCATTTTTGTATCCCAAGTTATGACAAAAAGACTAAAGGTATGTTGGAAAGTACCTCAAAATGCACCACATTCACTTCGTTTGAGCTTTTGGCCATTTTCATGCAAGAAATTTGGAATGGTTCCAACACAAAAGTTGTAGCTAATTCACTTAGCTTTCTAAAAATATTTGAATCACTTCGGGAGGTTCCAACAGTAGGAGTTGTGATCGTGCATTTATACATTAACGTTCGTATAAAGTTCACATCTAATTAGCCCCAAATAAAAAGCACTTTTTGAAACTTTCTTTTCATTTTCTAGTAGCCCTGTGTGTTAGCTTTCCAATGCATCTTGTTTCATTTAAAAATCATTTTTTTAGCCTAAGATATGATCAAAATACTATAGGTATGCCGAAAACTACCTTACAATGCACCACTGTCACTTCCTTTGAGCTTTTGGAACCTTTCTTGCAAGAACTTTGGAATGGTTCTATCACAAAAGTTGTAGCTAACTCACTTACCTTTCCAAAAACAAAAGATTCACTTCATGGAGGTTCCTACATGGGGAGTAGTGATTTGTGCATTTGTACATTAACGTTCATATAAATTTCGCATACAATAGGCCCCAATAAAAAGCACTTTTTGAAATTTCAAATTTTTGAACATTTTGTATCCTTTTCTAGTAGCCATGTGTGTTAGCTTTGCAATGCATCAAGTTTCACCTGAAAATCATTTTTGTAGCCCAAGTTATGACCAAAATACTAAAGGTATGCTGGAAAGTACCTCAAAATGCACCACATTCACTTCGTTTGAGCTTTTGGCCACTTTCTTGCAAGAAATTTGGAATGGTTCCAACATAAAAGTTGTAGCTAATTCACTTAGCTTTCTAAAAATATTTGAATCACTTCGGGGAGGTTCCAACAGTAGGAGTTGTGATCGTGCATTTATACATTAACGTTCGTATAATGTTCACATCTAATTAGCCCCAAATAAAAAGCACTTTTTGAAATTTTCTTTTCATTTTCTAGTAGCCCTATGTGTTAGCTTTTCAACGCATCTTGTTTCACTTAAAAATCATTTTTTTAGCCCAAGATATGATCAAAATACTATAGGTATGCCGAAAACTACCTTACAATGCACCACTGTCACTTCCTTTGAGCTTTTGGAACCTTTCTTGCAAGAACTTTGGAATGGTTCTATCACAAAAGTTTTAACTAACTCACTTACCTATCCAAAAACAAAAGATTCACTTCATGGAGGTTCCTACATGGGGAGTAGTGATTTGTGCATTTGTACATTAACGTTCATATAAATTTCGCATACAATAGGCCCCAATAAAAAGCACTTTTTGAAATTTCAACTTTTTGAACATTTTGTATCCTTTTACAGTAGCCATGTGTGTCAGCTTTGCAATGCATCTAGTTTCGCCTAAAAATCATTTTTGTAGCCCAAGTTATGACCAAAAGACTAAAGGTATGTTGGAAAGTACCTCAAAATGCACCACATTCACTTCGTTTGAGCTTTTGGCCATTTTCATGCAAGAAATTTGGAATGGTTCCAACACAAAAGTTGTAGCTAATTCACTTAGCTTTCTAAAAATATTCGAATCACTTCGGGAGGTTCCAACAGTAGGAGTTGTGATCGTGCATTTATACATTAACGTTCGTATAAAGTTCACATCTAATTAGCCCCAAATAAAAAGCACTTTTTGAAACTTTCTTTTCATTTTCTAGTAGCCCTGTGTGTTAGCTTTCCAATGCATCTTGTTTCACTAAAAAATCATTTTTTTAGCCCAAGATATGATCAAAATACTATAGGTATGCCGAAAACTACCTTACAATGCACCACTGTCACTTCCTTTGAGCTTTTGGAACCTTTCTTGCAAGAACTTTGGAATGGTTCTATCACAAAAGTAGTAGCTAACTCACTTACCTTTCCAAAAACAAAGATTCATTTTGTGGAGGTTCCTACATGGGGAGTAGTGATTTGTGCATTTGTACATTAACGTTCATATAAATTTCGCATACAATAGGCCCCAATAAAAAGCACTTTTTGAAATTTCAAATTTTTGAATATTTTGTATCCTTTTCCAGTAGCCTTGTGTGTCAGCTTTGCAATGCATCTAGTTTCGCCTAAAAATCATTTTTGTAGCCCAAGTTATGACCAAAAGACTAAAGGTATGTTGGAAAGTACCTCAAAATGCACCACATTCACTTCGTTTGAGCTTTTGGCCATTTTCATGCAAGAAATTTGGAATGGTTCCAACACAAAAGTTGTAGCTAATTCACTTAGCTTTCTAAAAATATTCGAATCACTTCGGGAGGTTCCAACAGTAGGAGTTGTGATCGTGCATTTATACATTAACGTTCGTATAAAGTTCACATCTTATTAGCCCCAAATAAAAAGCACTTTTTGAAACTTTCTTTTCATTTTCTAGTAGCCCTGTGTGTTAGCTTTCCAACGCATCTTGTTTCATTTAAAAATCATTTTTTTAGCCCAAGATATGATCAAAATACTATAGGTATGCCGAAAACTACCTTACAATGCACCACTGTCACTTCCTTTGAGCTTTTGGAACCTTTCTTGCAAGAACTTTGGAATGGTTCTATCACAAAAGTTTTAACTAACTCACTTACCTATCCAAAAACAAAAGATTCACTTCATGGAGGTTCCTACATGGGGAGTAGTGATTTGTGCATTTGTACATTAACGTTCATATAAATTTCGCATACAATAGGCCCCAATAAAAAGCACTTTTTGAAATTTCAACTTTTTGAACATTTTGTATCCTTTTCCAGTAGCCATGTGTGTCAGCTTTGCAATGCATCTAGTTTCGCCTAAAAATCATTTTTGTAGCTCAAGTTATGACCAAAAGACTAAAGGTATGTTGGAAAGTACCTCAAAATGCACCACATTCACTTCGTTTGAGCTTTTGGCCATTTTCATGCAAGAAATTTGGAATGGTTCCAACACAAAAGTTGTAGCTAATTCACTTAGCTTTCTAAAAATATTCGAATCACTTCGGGAGGTTCCAACAGTAGGAGTTGTGATCGTGCATTTATACATTAACGTTCGTATAAAGTTCACATCTAATTAGCCCCAAATAAAAAGCACTTTTTGAAACTTTCTTTTCATTTTCTAGTAGCCCTGTGTGTTAGCTTTCCAATGCATCTTGTTTCACTAAAAAATCATTTTTTTAGCCCAAGATATGATCAAAATACTATAGGTATGCCGAAAACTACCTTACAATGCACCACTGTCACTTCCTTTGAGCTTTTGGAACCTTTCTTGCAAGAACTTTGGAATGGTTCTATCACAAAAGTAGTAGCTAACTCACTTACCTTTCCAAAAACAAAGATTTATTTTGTGGAGGTTTCTACATGGGGAGTAGTGATTTGTGCATTTGTACATTAACGTTCATATAAATTTCGCATACAATAGGCCCCAATAAAAAGCACTTTTTGAAATTTCAAATTTTTGAACATTTTGTATCCTTTTCTAGTAGCCATGTGTGTCAGCTTTGCAATGCATCTAGTTTCGCCTAAAAATCATTTTTGTAGCCCAAGTTATGACAAAAAGACTAAAGGTATGTTGGAAAGTACCTCAAAATGCACCACATTCACTTCGTTTGAGCTTTTGGCCATTTTCATGCAAGAAATTTGGAATGGTTCCAACACAAAAGTTGTAGCTAATTCACTTAGCTTTCTAAAAATATTTGAATCACTTCGGGAGGTTCCAACAGTAGGAGTTGTGATCGTGCATTTATACATTAACGTTCGTATAAAGTTCACATCTAATTAGCCCCAAATAAAAAGCACTTTTTGAAACTTTCTTTTCATTTTCTAGTAGCCCTGTGTGTTAGCTTTCCAATGCATCTTGTTTCATTTAAAAATCATTTTTTTAGCCCAAGATATGATCAAAATACTATAGGTATGCCGAAAACTACCTTACAATGCACCACTGTCACTTCCTTTGAGCTTTTGGAACCTTTCTTGCAAGAACTTTGGAATGGTTCTATCACAAAAGTTGTAGCTAACTCACTTACCTTTCCAAAAACAAAAGATTCACTTCATGGAGGTTCCTACATGGGGAGTAGTGATTTGTGCATTTGTACATTAACGTTCATATAAATTTCGCATACAATAGGCCCCAATAAAAAGCACTTTTTGAAATTTCAAATTTTTGAACATTTTGTATCCTTTTCTAGTAGCCCTGTGTGTTAGCTTTGCAATGCATCAAGTTTCACCTGAAAATCATTTTTGTAGCCCAAGTTATGACCAAAATACTAAAGGTATGCTGGAAAGTACCTCAAAATGCACCACATTCACTTCGTTTGAGCTTTTGGCCACTTTCTTGCAAGAAATTTGGAATGGTTCCAACATAAAAGTTGTAGCTAATTCACTTAGCTTTCTAAAAATATTTGAATCACTTCGGGGAGGTTCCTATAGTAGGAGTTGTGATCGTGCATTTATACATTAACGTTCGTATAAAGTTCACATCTAATTAGCCCCAAATAAAAAGCACTTTTTGGAAATTTTTTTTCATTTTCTAGTGGCCCTGTGTGTTAGCTTTCCAATGCATCTTGTTTCACTTAAAAATCATTTTTTTAGCCCGAGATATGATCAAAATACTATAGGTATGCCGAAAACTACCTTACAATGCACCACTGTCACTTCCTTTGAGCTTTTGGAACCTTTCTTGCAAGAACTTTGGAATGGTTCTATCACAAAAGTTGTAGCTAACTCACTTACCTATCCAAAAACAATAGATTTACTTCATGGAGGTTCCTACATGGGGAGTAGTGATTTGTGCATTTGTACATTAACGTTCATATAAATTTCGCATACAATAGGCCCCAATAAAAAGCACTTTTTGAAATTTCAACTTTTTGAACATTTTGTATCCTTTTCCAGTAGCCCTGTGTGTTAGCATTGCAATGCATCAAGTTTCACCTGAAAATCATTTTTGTAGCCCATGTTATGACCAAAATACTAAAGGTATGCTGGAAAGTACCTCAAAATGCACCACATTCACTTCGTTTGAGCTTTTGGCTACTTTCTTGCAAAAAATTTGGAATGGTTCCAACACAAAAGTTGTAGCTAATTCACTTAGCTTTCTAAAAATATTCGAGTCACTTCGGGAGGTTCCTACAGTAGGAGTTGTGATCGTGCATTTATACATTAACGTTCGTATAAAGTTCACATCTAATTATCCCCAAATAAAAAGACTTTTTGAAAATTTCTTTTCATTTTCTAGTAGCCCTATGTGTTAGATTTTCAACGCATCTTGTTTCACTTTAAAATCATTTTTTTAGCCCAAGATATGATCAAAATACTATAGGTATGCCGAAAACTACCTTACAATGCACCACTGTCACTTCCTTTGAGCTTTTGGAACCTTTCTTGCAAGAACTTTGGAATGGTTCTATCACAAAAGTTGTAGCTAACTCACTTACCTTTCCAAAAACAAAAGATTCATTTTGTGGAGGTTCCTACATGGGGGAGTAGTGATTTGTGCATTTGTACATTAACGTTCGTATAAATTTCGCATACAATAGGCACCAATAAAAAGCACTTTTTGAAATTTCAAATTTTTGAACATTTTGTATCCTTTTCCAGTAGCCCTGTGTGTTGGCTTTGCAATGCATCAAGTTTCACCTTAAAATCATTTTTGTAGCCCAAGTTATGACCAAAATACTAAAGGTATGCTGGAAAGTACCTCAAAAATGCACCACATTCACTTCGTTTGAGCTTTTGGCCACTTTCTTGCAAGAAATTTGGAATGGTTCCAACACAAAAGTTGTAGCTAATTCACTTAGCTTTCTAAAAATATTCGAATCACTTCGGGAGGTTCCAACAGTAGGAGTTGTGATCGTGCATTTATACATTAACGTTCGTATAATGTTCACATCTAATTAGCCCCAAATAAAAAGCACTTTTTGAAATTTTCTTTTCATTTTCTAGTAGCCCTATGTGTTAGCTTTTCAAAGCATCTTGTTTCACTTAAAAATCATTTTTTTAGCCCAAGATATGATCAAAATACTATAGGTATGCCGAAAACTACCTTACAATGCACCACTGTCACTTCCTTTGAGCTTTTGGAACCTTTCTTGCAAGAACTTTGGAATGGTTCTATCACAAAAGTTTTAACTAACTCACTTACCTATCCAAAAACAAAAGATTCACTTCATGGAGGTTCCTACATGGGGAGTAGTGATTTGTGCATTTGTACATTAACGTTCATATAAATTTCGCATACAATAGGCCCCAATAAAAAGCACTTTTTGAAATTTCAACTTTTTGAACATTTTGTATCCTTTTCCAGTAGCCCTGTGTGTTAGCTTTGCAATGCATCAAGTTTCACCTGAAAATCATTTTTGTAGCCCAAGTTATGACCAAAATACTAAAGGTATGCTGGAAAGTACCTCAAAATGCACCACATTCACTTCGTTTGAGCTTTTGGCCACTTTCTTGCAAGAAATTTGGAATGGTTCCAACATAAAAGTTGTAGCTAATTCACTTAGCTTTCTAAAAATATTTGAATCACTTCGGGGAGGTTCCTATAGTAGGAGTTGTGATCGTGCATTTATACATTAACGTTCGTATAAAGTTCACATCTAATTAGCCCCAAATAAAAAGCACTTTTTGGAAATTTCTTTTCATTTTCTAGTGGCCCTGTGTGTTAGCTTTCCAATGCATCTTGTTTCACTTAAAAATCATTTTTTTAGCCCGAGATATGATCAAAATACTATAGGTATGCCGAAAACTACCTTACAATGCACCACTGTCACTTCCTTTGAGCTTTTGGAACCTTTCTTGCAAGAACTTTGGAATGGTTCTATCACAAAAGTTGTAGCTAACTCACTTACCTATCCAAAAACAATAGATTTACTTCATGGAGGTTCCTACATGGGGAGTAGTGATTTGTGCATTTGTACATTAACGTTCATATAAATTTCGCATACAATAGGCCCCAATAAAAAGCACTTTTTGAAATTTCAACTTTTTGAACATTTTGTATCCTTTTCCAGTAGCCCTGTGTGTTAGCATTGCAATGCATCAAGTTTCATCTGAAAATCATTTTTGTAGCCCATGTTATGACCAAAATACTAAAGGTATGCTGGAAAGTACCTCAAAATGCACCACATTCACTTCGTTTGAGCTTTTGGCTACTTTCTTGCAAAAAATTTGGAATGGTTCCAACACAAAAGTTGTAGCTAATTCACTTAGCTTTCTAAAAATATTCGAGTCACTTCGGGGAGGTTCCTACAGTAGGAGTTGTGATCGTGCATTTATACATTAACGTTCGTATAAAGTTCACATCTAATTATCCCCAAATAAAAAGACTTTTTGAAAATTTCTTTTCATTTTCTAGTAGCCCTATGTGTTAGATTTTCAACGCATCTTGTTTCACTTTAAAATCATTTTTTTAGCCCAAGATATGATCAAAATACTATAGGTATGCCGAAAACTACCTTACAATGCACCACTGTCACTTCCTTTGAGCTTTTGGAACCTTTCTTGCAAGAACTTTGGAATGGTTCTATCACAAAAGTTGTAGCTAACTCACTTACCTTTCCAAAAACAAAAGATTCATTTTGTGGAGGTTCCTACATGGGGAGTAGTGATTTGTGCATTTGTACATTAACGTTCATATAAATTTCGCATACAATAGGCACCAATAAAAAGCACTTTTTGAAATTTCAAATTTTTGAACATTTTGTATCCTTTTCCAGTAGCCCTGTGTGTTGGCTTTGCAATGCATCAAGTTTCACCTTAAAATTATTTTTGTAGCCCAAGTTATGACCAAAATACTAAAGGTATGCTGGAAAGTACCTCAAAAATGCACCACATTCACTTCGTTTGAGCTTTTGGCCACTTTCTTGCAAGAAATTTGGAATGGTTCCAACACAAAAGTTGTAGCTAATTCACTTAGCTTTCTAAAAATATTCGAATCACTTCGGGAGGTTCCAACAGTAGGAGTTGTGATCGTGCATTTATACATTAACGTTCGTATAATGTTCACATCTAATTAGCCCCAAATAAAAAGCACTTTTTGAAATTTTCTTTTCATTTTCAAGTAGCCCTATGTGTTAGCTTTTCAACGCATCTTGTTTCACTTAAAAATCATTTTTTTAGCCCAAGATATGATCAAAATACTATAGGTATGCCGAAAACTACCTAACAATGCACCACTGTCACTTCCTTTGAGCTTTTGGAACCTTTCTTGCAAGAACTTTGGAATGGTTCTATCACAAAAGTTGTAACTAACTCACTTACCTATCCAAAAACAAAAGATTCACTTCATGGAGGTTCCTACATGGGGAGTAGTGATTTGTGCATTTGTACATTAACGTTCATATAAATTTTGCATACAATAGGCCCCAATAAAAAGCACTTTTTCAAATTTCAACTTTTTGAACATTTTGTATCCTTTTCCAGTAGCCCTGTGTGTTAGCTTTGCAATGCATCAAGTTTCTCCTGAAAATCATTTTTGTAGCCCAAGTTATGACCAAAATACTAAAGGTATGCTGGAAAGTACCTCAAAATGCACCACATTCACTTCGTTTGAGCCTTTGGCCACTTTCTTGCAAGAAATTTGGAATAGTTCCAACACAAAAGTTGTAGCTAATTCACTTAGCTTTCAAAAAATATTCGAATCACTTCGGGGAGATTCCTACAGTAGGAGTTGTGATCGTGCATTTATACATTAACGTTCGTATAAAGTTCACATCAAATTAGCCCAAAATAAAAAGCACTTTTTGAAACTTTCTTTTCAATTTCTAGTAGCCCTGTGTGTTAGCTTTCCAATGCATCTTGTTTCACTTAAAAATCATTTTTTTAGCCCAAGATATGATCAAAATACTATAGGTATGCCGAAAACTACCTTACAATGCACCACTGTCACTTCCTTTGAGCTTTTGGAACCTTTCTTGCAAGAAATTTTGAATGGTTCTATCACAAAAGTTGTAGCTAACTCACATACCTATCCAAAAACAAAAGATTCACTTCATGGAGGTTCTTACATGGGGAGTAGTGATTTGTGCATTTGTACATTAACATTCATAGCCCCAATAAAAAGCACTTTTTGAAATTTCAACTTTTTGAACATTTTGTATCCTTTTCCAGTAGCCCTGTGTGTTAGCTTTGCAATGCATCAAGTTTCACCTGAAAATCATTTTTGTAGCCCAAGTTATGACCAAAATACTAAAGGTATGCTGGAAAGTACCTCAAAATGCACCACAGTCACTTCGTTTGAGCCTTTGGCCACTTTCTTGCAAGAAATTTGGAATGGTTCCAACACAAAAGTTGTAGCTAATTCACTTAGATTTCTAAAAATATTCGAATCACTTCGGGGAGGTTCCTACAGTAGGAGTTGTGATCGTGCATTTATACATTAACGTTCGTATAAAGTTCATATCTAATTAGCCCCAAATAAAAAGCACTTTTTGAAACTTTCTTTTCATTTTCTAGTAGCCCTGTGTGTTAACTTTCCAATGCATCTTGTTTCACTTAAAAATAATTTTTTTAGCCCAAGATATGATCAAAATACTATAGGTATGCCGAAAACTACCTTACAATGCACCACTGTCACTTCCTTTGAGCTTTTGGAACCTTTCTTGCAAGAACTTTGGAATGGTTCTATCACAAAAGTTGTAGCTAACTCACTTACCTATCCAAAAACAAAAGATTCACTTCATGGAGGTTCCTACATGGGGAGTAGTGATTTGTGCATTTGTACATTAACGTTCATATAAATTTCGCATACAATAGGCCCCAATAAAAAGCACTTTTTGAAATTTCAACTTTTTGAACATTTTGTATCCTTTTCCAGTAGCCCTGTGTGTTAGCTTTGCAATGCATCAAGTTTCACCTGAAAATCATTTTTGTAGCCCAAGTTATGACCAAAATACTAAATGTATGCTGGAAAGTACCTCAAAATGCACCACCGTCACTTCGTTTGAGCCTTTGGCCACTTTCTTGCAAGAAATTTGGAATGGTTCCAACACAAAATTTGTAGCTAATTCACTTAGCTTTCTAAAAATATTCGAATCACTTCGGGGAGGTTCCTACAGTAGGAGTTGTGATCGTGCATTTATACATTAACGTTCGTATAAAGTTCACATCTAATTAGCCCCAAATAAAAAGCACTTTTTGAAACTTTCTTTCCATTTTCTAGTAGCCCTGTGTGTTAGCTTTCCAATGCATCTTGTTTCACTTAAAAATCATGTTTTTAGCCCAAGATATGATCAAAATACTATACGTATGCCGAAAACTACTTTACAATGCACCACTGTCACTTCCTTTGAGCTTTTGGAACCTTTGTTGCAAGAACTTTGGAATGGTTCTATCACAAAAGTTGTAGCTAACTCACTTACCTATCCAAAAACAAAAGATTCACTTCCTGGAGGTTCCTACATGGGGAGTAGTGATTTGTGCATTTGTACATTAACGTTCATATAAATTTCGCATACAATAGGCCCCAATAAAAAGCACTTTTTGAAATTTCAACTTTTTGAACTATTTGTATCCTTTTCCAGTAGCCCTGTGTGTTAGCTTTGCAATGCATCAAGTTTCACCTGAAAATCATTTTTGTAGCCCAAGTTATGACCAAAATACTAAGGGTATGCTGGAAAGTACCTCAAAATGCACCACAGTCACTTCGTTTGAGCCTTTGGCCACTTTCTTGCAAGAAATTTGGAATGGTTCCAACATAAAAGTTGTAGCTAATTCACTTAGCTTTCTAAAAATATTCGAATCACTTCGGGGAGGTTCCTACAGTAGGAGTTGTGATCGTGCATTTATACATTAACATTCGTATAAAGTTCACATCTAATTAGCCCCAAATAAAAAGCACTTTTTGAAACTTTCTTTTCAATTTCTAGTAGCCCTGTGTGTTAGCTTTCCAATGCATCTTGTTTCACTTAAAAATCATTTTTTTAGCCCAAGATATGATCAAAATACTATAGGTATGCCGAAAACTACTTTACAATGCACCACTGTCACTTCCTTTGAGCTTTTGGAACCTTTCTTGCAAGAACTTTGGAATGATTCTATCACAAAAGTTGTAGCTAACTCACTTACCTATCCAAAAACAAAAAATTCACTTTATGTAGGTTCCTACATGGGGAGTAGTGATTTGTGCATTTTTACATTAACGTTCATATAAATTTCGCATACAATAGGCCCCAATAAAAAGCACTTTTTGAAATTTCAACTTTTTGAACATTTTGTATCCTTTTCCAGTAGCCCTGTGTGTTAGCTTTGCAATGCATCAAGTTTCACCTGAAAATCATTTTTGTAGCCCAAGTTATGACCAAAATACTAAAGGTATGCTGGAAAGTACCTCAAAATGCAATAACAGTCACTTCGTTTGAGCCTTTGGACACTTTCTTGCAAGAAATTTGGAATGGTTCCAACACAAAAGTTGTAGCTAATTCACTTAGCTTTCAAAAAATATTCGAATCACTTTGGGGAGGTTCCTACAGTAGGAGTTGTGATCGTGCATTTATACAATAACGTTCGTATAAAGTTCACATCTAATTAGCCCCAAATAAAAAGCACTTTTTGAAACTTTCTTTTCATTTTCTAGTAGCCCTGTGTGTTAGCTTTCCAATGCATCTTGTTTCACTTAAAAATCATTTTTTTAGCACAAGATATGATCAAAATACTATACGTATGCCGAAAACTACCTTACAATGCACCACTGTCACTTCCTTTGAGCTTTTGGAACCTTTCTTGCAAGAACTTTTGAATGGTTCTATCACAAAAGTTGTAGCTAACTCACTTACCTATCCAAAAACAAAAGATTCACTTCCTGGAGGTTCCTACATGGGGAGTAGTGATTTGTGCATTTGTACATTAACGTTCATATAAATTTCGAATACAATAGGCCCCAATAAAAAGCACTTTTTGAAATTTCAACTTTTTGAACTATTTGTATCCTTTTCCAGTAGCCCTGTGTGTTAGCTTTGCAATGCATCAAGTTTCACCTGAAAATCATTTTTGTAGCCCAAGTTATGACCAAAATACTAAGGGTATGCTGGAAAGTACCTCAAAATGCACCACAGTCACTTCGTTTGAGCCTTTGGCCACTTTCTTGCAAGAAATTTGTAATGGTTCCAACATAAAAGTTGTAGCTAATTCACTTAGCTTTCTAAAAATATTCGAATCACTTCGGGGAGGTTCCTACAGTAGGAGTTGTGATCGTGCATTTATACGTTAACGTTCGTATAAAGTTCACATCTAATTAGCCCCAAATAAAAAGCACTTTTTGAAACTTTCTTTTCAATTTCTAGTAGCCCTGTGTGTTAGCTTTCCAATGCATCTTGTTTCACTTAAAAATCATTTTTTTAGCCCAAGATATGATCAAAATACTATAGGTATGCCGAAAACTACTTTACAATGCACCACTGTCACTTCCTTTGAGCTTTTGGAACCTTTCTTGCAAGAACTTTGGAATGATTCTATCACAAAAGTTGTAGCTAACTCACTTACCTATCCAAAAACAAAAAATTCACTTTATGGAGGTTCCTACATGGGGAGTAGTGATTTGTGCATTTGTACATTAACGTTCATATAAATTTCGCATACAATAGGCCCCAATAAAAACCACTTTTTGAAATTTCAACTTTTTGAACATTTTGTATCCTTTTCCAGTAGCCCTGTGTGTTAGCTTTGCAATGCATCAAGTTTCACCTGAAAATCATTTTTGTAGCCCAAGTTATGACCAAAATACTAAAGGTATGCTGGAAAGTACCTCAAAATGCAATAACAGTCACTTCGTTTGAGCCTTTGGCCACTTTCTTGCAAGAAATTTGAAATGGTTCCAACACAAAAGTTGTAGCTAATTCACTTAGCTTTCAAAAAATATTCGAATCACTTTGGGGAGGTTCCTACAGTAGGAGTTGTGATCGTGCATTTATACAATAACGTTCGTATAAAGTTCACATCTAATTAGCCCCAAATAAAAAGCACTTTTTGAAAATTTCTTTTCATTTTCTAGTAGCCCTGTGTGTTAGCTTTCCAATGCATATTATTTCACTTAAAAATCATTTTTTTATCCCAAGATATGATCAAAATACTATACGTATGCCGAAAACTACCTTACAATGCACCACTGTCACTTCCTTTGAGATTTTGGAACCTTTCTTGCAAGAACTTTTGAATGGTTCTATCACAAAAGTTGTAGCTAACTCACTTACCTATCCAAAAACAAAAGATTTACTTCCTGGAGGTTCCTACATGGGGAGTAGTGATTTGTGCATTTGTACATTAACGTTCATATAAATTTCGCATACAATAGGCCCCAATAAAAAGCACTTTTTGAAATTTCAACTTTTTGAACATTTTGTATCCTTTTCCAGTAGCCCTGTGTGTTAGCTTCGCAATGCATCAAGTTTCACCTGAAAATCATTTTTGTAGCCCAAGTTATGACCAAAATACTAAAGGTATGCTGGAAAGTACCTCAAAATGCAATAACAGTCACTTCGTTTGAGCCTTTGGCCACTTTCTTGCAAGAAATTTGGAATGGTTCCAACATAAAAGTTGTATCTAATTCACTTAGCTTTCTAAAAATATTCGAATCACTTCGGGGAGGTTCCTACAGTAGGAGTTGTGATCGTGCATTTATACACTAACGTTCGTATAAAGTTCACATCTAATTAGCCCCAAATAAAAAGCACTTTTTGAAACTTTCTTTTCATTTTCTAGTAGCCCTGTGTGTTAGCTTTCCAATGCATATTGTTTCACTTAAAAATCATTTTTTTATCCCAAGATATGATCAAAATACTATACGTATGCCGAAAACTACCTTACAATGCACCACTGTCACTTCCTTTGAGCTTTTGGAACCTTTCTTGCAAGAACTTTTGAATGGTTCTATCACAAAAGTTGTAGCTAACTCACTTACCTATCCAAAAACAAAAGATTCACTTCCTGGAGGTTCCTACATGGGGAGTAGTGATTTGTGCATTTGTACATTAACGTTCATATAAATTTCGAATACAATAGGCCCCAATAAAAAGCACTTTTTGAAATTTCAACTTTTTGAACTATTTGTATCCTTTTCCAGTAGCCCTGTGTGTTAGCTTTGCAATGCATCAAGTTTCACCTGAAAATCATTTTTGTAGCCCAAGTTATGACCAAAATACTAAGGGTATGCTGGAAAGTACCTCAAAATGCACCACAGTCACTTCGTTTGAGCCTTTGGCCACTTTCTTGCAAGAAATTTGTAATGGTTCCAACATAAAAGTTGTAGCTAATTCACTTAGCTTTCTAAAAATATTCGAATCACTTCGGGGAGGTTCCTACAGTAGGAGTTGTGATCGTGCATTTATACGTTAACGTTCGTATAAAGTTCACATCTAATTAGCCCCAAATAAAAAGCACTTTTTGAAACTTTCTTTTCAATTTCTAGTAGCCCTGTGTGTTAGCTTTCCAATGCATCTTGTTTCACTTAAAAATCATTTTTTTAGCCCAAGATATGATCAAAATACTATAGGTATGCCGAAAACTACTTTACAATGCACCACTGTCA
Organism: Ajuga chamaepitys; assembly: GCA_958295605.1. Lineage (NCBI taxonomy): Eukaryota > Viridiplantae > Streptophyta > Magnoliopsida > Lamiales > Lamiaceae > Ajuga > Ajuga chamaepitys. The sequence continues at coordinate 517,748 of OY282508.1, forward strand.
CTTCCTTTGAGCTTTTGGAACCTTTCTTGCAAGAACTTTGGAATGATTCTATCACAAAAGTTGTAGCTAACTCACTTACCTATCCAAAAACAAAAAATTCACTTTATGGAGGTTCCTACATGGGGAGTAGTGATTTGTGCATTTGTACATTAACGTTCATATAAATTTCGCATACAATAGGCCCCAATAAAAAGCACTTTTTGAAATTTCAACTTTTTGAACATTTTGTATCCTTTTCCAGTAGCCCTGTGTGTTAGCTTTGCAATGCATCAAGTTTCACCTGAAAATCATTTTTGTAGCCCAAGTTATGACCAAAATACTAAAGGTATGCTGGAAAGTACCTCAAAATGCAATAACAGTCACTTCGTTTGAGCCTTTGGCCACTTTCTTGCAAGAAATTTGGAATGGTTCCAACACAAAAGTTGTAGCTAATTCACTTAGCTTTCAAAAAATATTCGAATCACTTCGGGGAGGTTCCTACAGTAGGAGTTGTGATCGTGCATTTATACAATAACGTTCGTATAAAGTTCACATCTAATTAGCCCCAAATAAAAAGCACTTTTTGAAAATTTCTTTTCATTTTCTAGTAGCCCTGTGTGTTAGCTTTCCAATGCATATTATTTCACTTAAAAATCATTTTTTTATCCCAAGATATGATCAAAATACTATACGTATGCCGAAAACTACCTTACAATGCACCACTGTCACTTCCTTTGAGCTTTTGGAACCTTTCTTGCAAGAACTTTTGAATGGTTCTATCACAAAAGTTGTAGCTAACTCACTTACCTATCCAAAAACAAAAGATTTACTTCCTGGAGGTTCCTACATGGGGAGTAGTGATTTGTGCATTTGTACATTAACGTTCATATAAATTTCGCATACAATAGGCCCCAATAAAAAGCACTTTTTGAAATTTCAACTTTTTGAACATTTTGTATCCTTTTCCAGTAGCCCTGTGTGTTAGCTTCGCAATGCATCAAGTTTCACCTGAAAATCATTTTTGTAGCCCAAGTTATGACCAAAATACTAAAGGTATGCTGGAAAGTACCTCAAAATGCAATAACAGTCACTTCGTTTGAGCCTTTGGCCACTTTCTTGCAAGAAATTTGGAATGGTTCCAACACAAAAGTTGTAGCTAATTCACTTAGCTTTCTAAAAATATTCGAATCACTTCGGGGAGGTTCCTACAGTAGGAGTTGTGATCGTGCATTTATACATTAACGTTCGTATAAAGTTCACATCTAATTAGCCCCAAATAAAAAGCACTTTTTGAAACTTTCTTTTCAATTTCTAGTAGCCCTGTGTGTTAGCTTTCCAACGCATCTTGTTTCACTTAAAAATCATTTTTTTAGCCCAAGATATGATCAAAATACTATAGGTATGCCGAAAACTACTTTACAATGCACCACTGTCACTTCCTTTGAGCTTTTGGAACCTTTCTTGCAAGAACTTTGGAATGATTCTATCACAAAAGTTGTAGCTAACTCACTTACCTATCCAAAAACAAAAGATTCACTTTGTGGAGGTTCCTACATGGGGAGTAGTGATTTGTGCATTTGTACATTAACGTTCATATAAATTTCGCATACAATAGGCCCAATAAAAAGCACTTTTTGAAATTTCAACTTTTTGAACATTTTGTATCCTTTTCCAGTAGCCCTGTGTGTTAGCTTTGCAATGCATCAAGTTTCACCTGAAAATCATTTTTGTAGCCCAAGTTATGACCAAAATACTAAGGGTATGCTAGAAAGTACCTCAAAATGCACCACAGTAACTTCGTTTGAGCCTTTGGCCACTTTCTTGCTAGAAATTTGGAATGGTTCCAACACAAAAGTTGTAGCTAATTCACTTAGCTTTCTAAAAATATTCAAATCACTTTGGGGAGGTTCCTACAGTAGGAGTTGTGATCGTGCATTTATACATTAACGTTCGTATAAAGTTCACATCTAATTAGCCCCAAATAAAAAGCACTTTTTGAAACTTTCTTTTCAATTTCTAGTAGCCCTGTGTGTTAGATTTCCAATGCATCTTGTTTCACTTAAAAATAATTTTTTTAGCCCAAGATATGATCAAAATACTATACGTATGCCGAAAACTACCTTACAATGCACCACTGTCACTTCCTTTGAGCTTTTGGAACCTTTCTTGCAAGAACTTTGGAATGGTTCTATCACACAAGTTGTAGCTAACTCACTTACCTATCCAAAAACAAAAGATTCACTTTATGGAGGTTCCTACATGGGGAGTAGTGATTTGTGCATTTGTACATTAACGTTCATATAAATTTCGCATACAATAGGCCCCAATAAAAAGCACTTTTTGAAATTTCAACCTTTTGAACATTTTATATCCTTTTCCAGTAGCCCTGTGTGTTAGCTTTGCAATGCATCAAGTTTCACCTGAAAATCATTTTTGTAGCCCAAGTTATGACCAAAATACTAAAGGTATGCTGGAAAGTACCTCAAAATGCACCACAGTCACTTCGTTTAAGCCTTTGGCCACTTTCTTGCAAGAAATTTGGAATGGTTCCAACACAAAAGTTGTAGCTAATTCACTTAGCTTTCTAAAAATATTCGAATCACTTCGGGGAGGTTCCTACAGTAGGAGTTGTGATCGTGCATTTATACATTAACGTTCGTATAAAGTTCACATCTAATTAGCCCCAAATAAAAAGCACTTTTTGAAACTTTCTTTCCATTTTCTAGTAGCCCTTTGTGTTAGATTTCCAATGCATCTTGTTTCACTTAAAAATCATTTTTTTAGCCCAAGATATGATCAAAATACTATATGTATGCCGAAAACTACCTTACAATGCACCACTGTCACTTCCTTTGAGCTTTTGGAACCTTTCTTGCAAGAACTTTGAAATAGTTCCATCACAAAAGCTGTAGCTAACTCACTTACCTATCCAAAAACAAAAGATTCACTTCCAGGAGGTTCCTGCATGGGAAGTAGTGATTTTTGCATTTGTACATTAACGTTCATATAAATTTCGCATACAATAGGCCCCAATAAAAAGCACTTTTTGAAATTTCAACTTTTTGAACATTTTGTATCCTTTTCCAGTAGCCCTGTGTGTTAGCTTTGCAATGCATCAAGTTTCACCTGAAAATCATTTTTGTAGCCCAAGTTATGACCAAAATACTAAAGGTATGCTGGAAAGTACCTCAAAATGCACCACAGTCACTTCGTTTGAGCCTTTGGCCACTTTCTTGCAAGAAATTTGGAATGGTTCCAACACAAAAGTTGTAGCTAATTCACTTAGCTTTCTAAAAATATTCGAATCACTTCGGGGAGGTTCCTACAGTAGGAGTTGTGATTGTGCATTTATACATTAACATTCGTATAAAGTTCACATCTAATTAGCCCCAAATAAAAAGTACTTTTTGAAACTTTCTTTTCAATTTCTAGTAGCCCTGTGTGTTAGCTTTCCAATGCATCTTGTTTCACTTAAAAATCATTTTTTTAGCCCAAGATATGATCAAAATACTATAGGTATGCCGTAAACTACCTTACAATGCACCACTGTCACTTCCTTTGAGCTTTTGGAACCTTTCTTGCAAGAACTTTGGAATGATTCTATCACAAAAGTTGTAGCTAACTCACTTACCTATCCAAAAACAAAAGATTCACTTTATGGAGGTTCCTACATGGGGAGTAGTGATTTGTGAATTTGTACATTAACGTTCATATAAATTTCGCATACAATAGGCCCCAATAAAAAGCACTTTTTGAAATTTCAACTTTTTGAACATTTTGTATCCTTTTCCAGTAGCCCTGTGTGTTAGCTTTGCAATGCATCAAGTTTCACCTGAAAATCATTTTTGTAGCCCAAGTTATGACCAAAATACTAAAGGTATGCTGGAAAGTACCTCAAAATGCACCACAGTCACTTCGTTTGAGCCTTTGGCCACTTTCTTGCAAGAAATTTGGAATGGTTCCAACACAAAAGTTGTAGCTAATTCACTTAGCTTTCTAAAAATATTCGAATCACTTCGGGGAGGATCCTACAGTAGGAGTTGTGATTGTGCATTTATACATTAACGTTCGTATAAAGTTCACATCTAATTAGCCCCAAATAAAAAGTACTTTTTGAAACTTTCTTTTCAATTTCTAGTAGCCCTGTGTGTTAGCTTTCCAATGCATCTTGTTTCACTTAAAAATCATTTTTTTAGCCCAAGATATGATCAAAATACTATACGTATGCCGAAAACTACCTTACAATGCACCACTGTCACTTCCTTTGAGCTTTTGGAACCTTTCTTGCAAGAACTTTGGAATGGTTCTATCACAAAAGTTGTAGCTAACTCACTTACCTATCCAAAAACAAAAGATTCACTTCCTGGAGGTTCCTACATGGGGAGTAGTGATTTGTGCATTTGTACATTAACGTTCATATAAATTTCGCATACAATAAGCCCCAATAAAAAGCACTTTTTGAAATTTCAACTTTTTGAACATTTTGTATCCTTTTCCAGTAGCCCTGTGTGTTAGCTTTGCAATGCATCAAGTTTCACCTGAAAATCATTTTTGTAGCCCAAGTTATGACCAAAATACTAAAGGTATGCTGGAAAGTACCTCAAAATGCACCACAGTCACTTCGTTTGAGCCTTTGGCCACTTTCTTGCAAGAAATTTGGAATGGTTCCAACACAAAAGTTGTAGCTAATTCACTTAGCTTTCTAAAAATATTCGAATCACTTCGGGGAGGTTCCTACAGTAGGAGTTGTGATTGTGCATTTATACATTAACGTTCGTATAAAGTTCACATCTAATTAGCCCCAAATAAAAAGTACTTTTTGAAACTTTCTTTTCAATTTCTAGTAGCCCTGTGTGTTAGCTTTCCAATGCATCTTGTTTCACTTAAAAATCATTTTTTTAGCCCAAGATATGATCAAAATACTATAGGTATGCCGTAAACTACCTTACAATGCACCACTGTCACTTCCTTTGAGCTTTTGGAACCTTTCTTGCAAGAACTTTGGAATGATTCTATCACAAAAGTTGTAGCTAACTCACTTACCTATCCAAAAACAAAAGATTCACTTTATGGAGGTTCCTACATGGGGAGTAGTGATTTGTGAATTTGTACATTAACGTTCATATAAATTTCGCATACAATAGGCCCAATAAAAAGCACTTTTTGAAATTTCAACTTTTTGAACATTTTGTATCCTTTTCTAGTAGCCCTGTGTGTTAGCTTTGCAATGCATCAAGTTTCACCTGAAAATCATTTTTGTAGCCCAAGTTATGATCAAAATACTAAAGGTATGCTGCAAAGTACCTCAAAATGCACCACAATCAGTTCGTTTGAGCCTTTGGCCACTTTCTTGCAAGAAATTTGGAATGGTTCCAACATAAAAGTTGTAGCTAATTCACTTAGCTTTCTAAAAATATTCGAATCACTTCAGGGAGGTTCCTACAGTAGGAGTTGTGATCGTGCATTTATACATTAACGTTCGTATAAAGTTCACATCTAATTAGCCCCAAATAAAAAGTACTTTTTGAAACTTTCTTTTCAATTTCTAGTAGCCCTGTGTGTTAGCTTTCCAATGCATCTTGTTTCACTTAAAAATCATTTTTTTAGCCCAAGATATGATCAAAATACTATAGGTATGCCGTAAACTACCTTACAATGCACCACTGTCACTTCCTTTGAGCTTTTGGAACCTTTCTTGCAAGAACTTTGGAATGGTTCTATCAAAAAAGTTGTAGCTAACTCACTTACCTATCCAAAAACAAAAGATTCACTTCCTGGAGGTTCCTACATGGGGAGTAGTGATTTGTGCATTTGTACATTAACGTTCATATAAATTTCGCATACAATAGGCCCCAATAAAAAGCACTTTTTGAAATTTCAACTTTTTGAACATTTTGTATCCTTTTCCAGTAGCCCTGTGTGTTAGCTTTGCAATGCATCTAGTTTCACCTAAAAATCATTTTTGTAGCCCAAGTTATGACTAAAATACTAAAGGTATGCTGGAAAGTACCTCAAAATGCACCATAGTCACTTCCGTTGAGCTTTTGGCCACTTTCTTGCAAGAAATTTGGAATGGTTCCAACATAAAAGTTGTAGCTAATTCATTTATCTTTCTAAAAATATTTGAGTCACTTTGGGGAGGTTCCTACAGTAGGAGTTGTGATCGTGCATTTATACATTAACGTTCGTATAAAGTTCACATCTAATTAGCCCCAAATAAAAAGCACTTTTTGAAATTTTCTTTTCATTTTCTAGTAGCCCTATGTGTTAGCTTTCCAACGCATCTTGTTTCACTTTAAAATCATTTTTTTAGCCCATGATATGATCAAAATACTATAGGTATGCCGAAAACTACATTACAATGCACCACTGTCACTTCCTTTGAGCTTTTGGAACCTTTCTTGCAAGAACTTTGCAATTGTTCTATCACAAAAGTTGTAGCTAACTCACTTACCTTTCCAAAAACAACAGATTCACTTCGTGGAGGTTCCTACATGGGGAGTAGTGATTTGTGCATTTGTACATTAACGTTCATATAAATTTCGCATACAATAGGCCCCAATAAAAAGCTCTTTTTGAAATTTCAACTTTTTGAACATTTTGTATCCTTTTCCAGTAGGCCTGTGTGTTAGCTTTGCAATGCATCTAGTTTCACCAAAAAATCATTTCTGTAGCTCAAGTTATGACAAAAATACTAAAGGTATGCTGGAAAGTACCTCAAAATGCACCATAGTCACTTCCGTTGAGCTTTTGGCCACTTTCTTGCAAGAAATTTGGAAAGATTCCAACACAAAAGTTGTAGCTAATTCACTTAGCTTTCTAAAAATATTTGAGTCACTTTGGGGAGGTTCCTACAGTAGGAGTTGTGATCGTGCATTTATACATTAACGTTCGTATAAAGTTCATATCAAATTAGCCCCAAATAAAAAGCACTTTCTGAAATTTTCTTCATTTTCTAGTAGCCCTATGTGTTAGCTTTCCAACGCATCTTGTTTCACTTTAAAATCATTTTTTTAGCCCAAGATATGATCAAAATACTATAGGTATGCCGAAAACTACCTTACAATGCACCACCGTCACTTCCTTTGAGCTTTTGGAACCTTTCTTGCAAGAACTTTGGAATAGTTCTATCACAAAAGTTTTAGCTAACTCACTTACCTTTCCAAAAACAACAATAGTTCGAGCTCGGTTTGTCAAAAGCTCGATAACGTAATAAACGAATATAGTTCGAGCTCGAGTTCGTTAAGCGTGTAATTCTAAGCTCGCAAATAGTTTGAGCTCGATTCAATAAAAGCTCGGTTCGATTCCCATTGAACCCAATTTTATGCATTATTTAATTTATATATATATATATATATATATATATATATATATATATAAAATATTCATGAATATTATCGAGTCTAGTTCGCAAGCCCAGTTCACGAGCTTGCGAACCAAACACCTATAGGCTTGAGTTCGGTTCGTTTAGGTCAACGAACAATTCCGAAAGAATATTTTTCCAAGCCGAGCCGCGAATAATTCGTGTGCAGTTCATGGATCTGGGGTCGGGGGAGACAGTCGTTCTCCTTGAACTTTCAATTTTTTTTATATGTAATTTTATCTAATATTCCTTTCGTCCTGCCTTATTTTGCACATGGGAGGTTGACACAAGTATTAAGAAAAATTGCTTTCTGAGATTTTGTTAACTTTTTAAGGATTGATTTAGGGTTGAGATTTTGAGGGTGAATATTCGATTATAACTTTTCTTTTTAGGGATGTGCAAATTCGCATGGAACAAAGTGAGCAAGATAAGATAAGACGGAGGGAATAATTTTTATTAATACTCTTTACTAATAAAAATTCGTCCCCCTTAAATATAAGATATCGTCTCAATATTCTATAATATAGTTGAAAAAATTTCGTCGCAAGAGGACTTTGGATCCGTTCCCGTAAATCAATGCACTACTTCCTAAGCATATAAGATATCGGTACTTGTTCAATATTATGAACTTTATTTTAAAATTAAATTTACAATAGAAGTCAATAATTGTATAGAAAATTGATGCATTTAATACATTATCGTCTGATTCTCATGCTGGCACAATCTCTTATCTTCATATATTTTTTCTTAAAGAATGGTGATCAATAATGACATAAAATTGACATTATTGTTTCAATATTAATACCACAAGTCGCGTGTATTGAATAATGTCACTATTTAATTATTTGATTTCATGGTTGTTTATTTGATGATGTAAGGCATGCACTTGCCAATTATTTCTGATAATGAAAGGTGTGTTATCTAAAAAGAAAATAATACAAGCCCATAAGTAACCGAAACAATACTCCATTCGTTTTAAAATAAACGTATTTTTAGTTTTTTTTCCAGAAAATATTAAGAATAAATATAAAAGAAAAATATTTCCATATATAATCTATTTTATTGGATATATTTTGTGAAATAAGGAAATAATCAATAAATTAAATAGATTATTTATGATAAAATTAGAAGAATTGTGTGTGTGTGTGTATTTTTGTGATAAAGTGACAATTATTTAAAATAAATTGATTTTGTCTAAAAATACACTTATTTTGAAACGGAAAGTATATAAACAAACATGTTCTTAAGGCTTTAGTGTCTACCTTTGATGCTGGGACGATTTCAGTCTTAATATTTTATACTCCCTCTGTTCCATATCAGCCCAATAAGATTTGATTAATTGTGGGTTGGGCTTTTCACATTTCTACGGGAGGCCCAGGTTCAACTGATAAGACATAAGAGACCCAAAATTGAGCGGCAGCCACTATTAGATTGGGTTTGTTAGGCCCAATGACGTTTTGGGCCAAGAATTTTTTGGTTCAATCCACCTAAACTGTAGGACGGATTGGATTGACCCATCGAGTCGGACAAATTTTGTCAACTCTGCAAACACTAACACACATGCACAAACTAACGTAGGCTTCTTTCACACGCATTACACACGTTTCACATATACTGGACACACTACACAAACAACATACACATTCAAAATGTACGAGTCTGGTAATATATTTCAAATTCTTCTTCCAAATTCATAGCCAAATCCTTTCATTCAATCGCAGTAAGCTTCATTATCTAATTACCTCATAAGCTAATTGAGGAAAAAAAAGCTTGAAACAACTTATAATTTGAATGGTTATAAAGTTAGTTATAACTTATAATAGCCTAAAGCTTTGCTGACATGTCTGTAACATGTCTTCGGCCATCTTCACTGTAGTGTTTGGTGACTTAGCAACACTCAGAATCAATTGAAAATAGAATTGGAACGAAATTGGAAGTTGAAAATGTAATTTTGGAGCTGAAATGAGAAGCAGTTGGAATTCTATTAAATTCTGTTAAATTCTCTTATAACTGTCATGTGCAACGGTTCTGGAAGAAACCGTTGTCTTTCACGCGCCAGTTTTCAAGTTTTTCTCAGCTGGTTTCTTTCATCTGTTTATATTTCAATTTTCTCCAATTGATAGCACACGTTGTGAGATCATTCTAGATTACTTATTTCCGTCTAGATAGAGAGAAATTGTGAGTTCTAGAGTGAGAAACTCAAGAGAGAATTGAGTTAGTTTTTTAGCTCAACTTGAGTTGGTTTCTTGTGTTTTTCAATTGCATAGTTGATGCAATTGTGTACTGATTTCGATTCCAGTGAAGAAAGGAATTCATTCTGCTCCGTGGACGTAGATCGCAAGATCAAATCACGTAAATTTGGCGTTGTATCATTTTCGATTTCTGCGTACGTTTTTCATTTCTTCAAATCTATTATTTTATGTTCTTGATTCCTTCCCACAACAATCACAATCCACAACAATATTAATTAAATAACTAAAACAACAGCAATATTTTATTATTACATGATTTAATTAACTTCTTGTAGTTTATAGAATAGCTAGAGTGATGAACCTCGGGTCATCACTTGGGGGCCGGGTTCGGGGCGAGATGGTGAGTCTCAATATCTTTAGTGATAGCAAGGCAGACGTCCATGTGGGATTGGGGATCGGGAACATCCTTATTGATCTTTTCGTACTCAAATGTCCATGTCACCATGTTTTCGTCTCCGTTGTTGTCGACGTGGACAGTGAACTTGAAGGTCTTGTACCGTTCCAACAGATCGCCTTCAATCACCTTGAATGTCACCGACTTCTTCTCCTTGTCTATCGATTCGACTATGTCTTTCGCTATACACTCTTTTCCATCTGTAAGTGTATTAGTCAATAAGTGTGTACTAGAGGTAGTAAAGTTGGCCCGTCTGATGGACTGGCTCAGCCAGTACAATATTATAAATTTGACCATATAAATATTAGCCGGATTTATCAATGGACCCGATCCAATACGCTAAAAGCTCAACGAGCCGTGGGCCGGCCTAAAAATCATAATATACTATAGTGGACATGCTTGGTTGGGATGGACTGACTAATTTTAGGCACGACATATGGCATTGACGCGATGGGCTTGGTAGGACCAGACTGCCGAATTACCACCTCTAGTGTATAAAGAGAGCACTAATTCTCATAAACATTAGGTGCAAGCATAAACACGAATTAAATGACGAACCCATAAAAATGTATCACTATCAATATTTATACTAAAAAGTATTACTTTTTCTGAAAAAATATATTACCTTCTCACGTTAACTTATTCAGAACAAGTAATATTTTAAATCATAAACACTAATTGTTTTTCATGAAAAATTGTAATGCTTTTCTATGAATTATTAGTGATCAGAATCGCACGGACGAAGTTGGATAGCTCAAGTGGCAGAGCATCTACTATCTAGGTCTTTGATCCTGAATTCGAGTCACCATAAAGGAAGGGGAGAATTTTTTCTTTATTCTTAGAATAAGAAAAAAAAAATATAAAAAATGACTAGAATCGCACAAATCAACTGATGTACAAGAGTACTCTAGAGAGATCTAGAGAGAGTGGGTAGAATGAGTTATATACCATGGATGTAGTTCCAGCCGATGACGGAGCCGACGGTTCCCCATTGGCCTTCAAGGAGATCGCATTTTTTAACGTTCGCCGGCGACATGTCGGCGATGTGATGCGGCCTCTCTCTCCAGATCTCGTGAAACACATCTCCGTCGGATTTTATGGCTATCTGAGAAACCAGCTTCTCCATTGATCTTAAACTTATGTTTCAATGGTGTTTCTTCTATATGAGGAACAATTATGTAGAGGGAAGAAGAAGCTACAAGAAGAAAGAACAAACCGTGTAAGATTCTACATCTAAAAAAAGAGAGAAGAAATCGTGCAAGATTCTACATTCTCAACTAGTAATGCAATGGCATGTTTCTAAGCGTATAAGATATCGTTCATATCTCGGTTTGAATTTTCTACCACATTTTGTAAATCATCTTCTGCAACATATTATACTGATTAATCATGTCATATAATCAATTATGAAATATTCGTGATGCATTATATACACGTATCATGTGTGGGTTAAATGAGATAGCAGATATTGTATTATGTGCAGTAGGAGATCCAAAATGTTCTAATCTAGCTCGTACTCTACCCAGAGCCGGCCTTTAGGAGGCAAGGTGACGCTGCCGCACCGAGCCCCACGTTGAGGGCCTCCGATTTTTTTATTTTATTTTCTGTATAAATCTGTATTTTCGTATATATTTTCTAAGCATAACATAAATCGGCATAGCTCAAGTGGCTCTCAAGTGGCAAATTTCTGAAGCAAAAAGATTAGACAGGTGGAAGACGGGATTGATTCCTCCCCAGCACAAATATTTTTTTTACATATTAAATGATGTGATGGACCTGTGACTTTGAGGCTCATTCAAACATAGTCCAAGATCCATTTTAAGTTGATTAAAATTATTTTAATATTGTAAGGAGCTTAATTTTTATTTTTTTTTCGCACCAAACCCTTCCAAAGATTCGAACGACTCTGACTCTACCATTCACATTTCTAATGGATTGAGGAAAAACTCTAAAAGATATAAAAGGAGATATTAATACGCCAAGTTATTTACTCATTATTTATTAAAGCAACTCCCAAGCTCATATAGAGATACATAACATGTAATAAATAGTAAATAATTAAAACAACAATTCTTTTATTATTACATGATTCAATTAACTTATAGTAGCATACTAGTAAATAGAAGCTGGACCGAAGGATCTCGGGTCATCATAACGGGGCCAAAACCGGGGCCGGGCTTAGGCCGGGTTCGGGTTGAGCTGGTGAGTCTCAATATCTTTAGTGGTAGCAATTATGACGTCCATGATGGATTGGGGAGCGGGGACATTCTTATTGATCTTTTCGTACTCTAATATCCACGTCACTGAGTTGTCGTCTCCGTTGACGTCGACGTGGAGAATATACTTGAAGCTCTTGTACTGTTTCAACGAATCTCCTTCAACCACCTTGAATGAGATAGTCTTGTTCTCCTCGTATATCATTTCGCCTGTGTCTTTCACCTCACACTCTTCACCATCTATAACTGTAAGTGTACAAGTCAATGTGTGTATAGTAGAGATAATAAAGTTGGCTCGTCCGATGAACTGGCTCAACCTGTACAGTATTTTAAACGGACAATGACCATATAAATAGTAGCCTGACTTACCATTGGGCCCGCTCCAATGGACCAAAAGCTCGACAAACCGTGAGTTAGCCTAAGAATCTTAATATACTATAATGGATAAGTTGGGATGGCTGGATTGACGAATTATAGGCCCGATTTGGCCCGACATATTGCATTGATATTAAATAATTATATTTAATATACACGTGGAGTAAATAATTATATTTATTATTTAAATAGAATATCAACAATATTTATTATTAAAAATGTTGAAATCTATATATTAAAACTTAAAAAATACTTATCATATATTATGTAAATTATCTAAGTATTTCCTAATATTTTATAATTTTGAGGGGATCAAAACATTAATATTCTTCAAAATAAATAAACAATATACATATGATACATATTTTACATATAAAAGTAGCGGGTGTGGTTGGGGCTGGGGGGCCAGGGCCTCCCCACCCATAAAGGTGGGCCCGCCCCTGTGTATCACTGTTTGTACTGAAAAGTACATTTATTTTTCAGCGATAACTTATTAAGAACAAACAATATCCTTAATCATAAACACTAATACTTTTTCATAAAAAACTACAATACTTTCTATATAAACACTAATACGTACTTTTCATGAAAAATTATCGATGACCAGAATCACACAAATCAACTAACGTACAAGAGTACTCGAGAGAGCGAGGGTAGAATGAATACCGATGGTGTAGCTCCAGGCAAGGACGGATCCATCGGTTCCCCATTGGCCTTTGAGGAGAACAACGCTTTTAACGTTCGCCGGCGACATGCCGGAGATTTCATACGGTCTCTCTCTGTAGATTTCGTAAAACTCATTTCCATCGGATTTTATGGCTATCTGAGAAACCAGCTTCTCCATTGATCTAAAACTTATGTTTCTATGAATGTTTTTTCTATATTTTGGCTCACACTTCTCCCCCATTATATAGAGGTGCATATTTTGTTTACTTATATTAGTGCCCTACTTGCAAAGCATAGAAGATATCGTTCCGATCTGGCTACTTCAAAAACGTATATACAACGTATGCATGGATCTTCTTATATACAATGGGTTGATACGATTTAGTTATGGTTGGACCCAGAAACGAATCCAGAAATTTTCTAAGGGGGCACAATTAATATAAAATTACTACATCAATATACAACATATGATGTATTTAAAAAAAAATTGAAATATTGGGGCACAATGCTATTATTTAACTTAAGTGTTCTTTTTTAGGTTCACTTAATAAGGTGATGGAAAATATCACTTCCAAAATGATCACTTTTTATTTTTAATAAAAATATCGTTAAAATTAATACTTTTTATTAATTAAGTGATATTTTTATTAAAAAGATTAATACTTTTAAAATTGATCTGATCCTTTACACACAAAAATATCTATGCGTATGGTGCACGTATATGTCTTACTTTATTTGAATAATAGAAGAAGATTGATTTTAGAAATACTTCTAAAATATGACGGGACGGAGTGAGTATAATCTTTCCTTTTTTCTTTCTTTTTTTAGTTTGCCTCCATTATCACGTCACTCAATTATGGTGTGACCCCTATCTTTCATGAGGAGAGCTGTTATAAAGGGCTGGAGACGGGGCGGAGAAAAATTCATCAGAGCTCACTATTTGGCAAGTCAGCATAGGACAGGCCGTAAAATTTGCAGGCTGCTAAAACCTTAATCCATTAATCACGAGTTACGGATTGAGGCGATCAACTTGATAATTAATTCTTGAGAAAACTATAAACTTTAATTAATTATCTATACAATTTAAACTGTAATCATAAAATAAAGTTCTATAAAAATACATACTTGTTAACTCAATAATTAGACAAGTCTAAATCTAAATCATCATTCATCAACCAATATATATCAAAATAATCTTCAATCCATTAAATTTCAACGTCTATCAAATATAAAATAGAAGTCTACCTATAATAATCTCTCAAAGCCAAATAAAAAAGTCCAATTTAATCTTATATATAAATAGATTTTACATTGGATATGTGTGTACAAGTAATTAAAATTGTAAGCAAGTTCTAAAAATTAGCAAAGAAAAATTATTACAATAATTTTAAGGGTTAATTTCATAGAGCAGCTTGAATTATGCGTGCCTTTTCACTTTGCAACCTAATTTTTTTTTTAATTGCAATCTGTATAATGCAATTTACTACCCCTTGTAACTCCGGCAATATATTCCGACTTGATGTTAAAATTCTTGAAAAATCATTGAATAACCGACTTTATTGTACTTAACAAAACCATCTCATTAAATCATTTAAATTTGAAACACTATACTGAATTATCTGGAATGTTGTCACGGTTTGGTACGGATCTTTATAAGTTTTTATTCGATTATGACTTTTGCATTTTGGAAGTATTGAACTTTGAAACGGTATTAAAATTTTCAAATTCTCAAACTGTATCGTCCCGTGACAACCTTATATAGTAGGTAGGAAACGGAAAATATATATCCGTACCGTACCCTATGCGTTGATATTGCTAATGAAATTGAGGAAAAACTGATGAAAGAGATAATTATACACCAAATCATTTATTCATTATTCATTAAATCAACTCCCAAACTCATATATAAATCCATAACATGTAATAAATATTAAATAATTAAAACAACAATATTTTTATTATTACATGATTTAATTAACTTCTTGTAGTTTGTAGAACAGCTCGAGTGATGAACCCCGGGTCATCACTTGGGGGCCGGGTTCGGGTTCGGGTTCGAGTTGAGCTGATGAGTCTCAATATCTTTAGTCATTGCAAGTAAAATGTCCATAGTGGATTGAGGAGCGGGAACATTCTCGTTGACCTTTTCGTACTCTAATGTCCACGTAACCACGTTGTCGTCCTCGTTGGCGTCGACGTGGAGATTGAACTTGAAACTCTTGTACTGTTCCAACAGATTGCCTTCAATCACCTTGAACGTCATAAACTTTTTCTCCTCGTCTATCGATTCGACTATTTCTTTCGCAACAATCTTTTTCCCACATGTAAATGTATCGGTCAAGTGTGTACAATATATAGAGATAGTAAAGTTGGCCCGTCTAATGGACTGGTTCGGTCTGCACAATATTTTAAATGGACCGGACCATATAAATATTAGCCCGACTTACCATTGGGCCCGATCCAATGGACTGACTAATTTTAAGCCCGATGATACTAGAGACCGGCCCAATATACTGCATTGACCCGATAAACTTGCCCGACCCAGACCGCCTGAATTCCCACCTCTAGTGTATAGAGAGAGCAGTAACTCTCATAAACATTAAATGCAAATATCTTATGTCCGTGCAAATCGAACTAAAGGTCGGGCCCATGAAAATGTATCTCTGTTTATACTGAAAAATACTTATTCTGAAGAAATATATTACCTTTCAGCATTATAACTTATTCAGAATAAGTAATATATTTAAGAATAAACCCTAATACATTTTCATGAAAAATTGTAATACTTCATCATAAACACTAATATTTTTTTAAGAAAAAATATCAATGATCGGAATCGCATTGAAAAATTACCTAGGATGTAGTTCCAGAAGATGACGGATCCGTCGGTTCCCCATCGGCCTTCGAGGAGAACAACGCTTTCAATGTTCGCCGGCGACATGCCGGAGATTTCATACGGTCTCTCTTTGAAGATTTCGTAAAACTCCTCTCCATCGGATTTTATGGCTATTTGAGAAACCAACTTCTCCATTGATCTAAAACTTATGTTTGAATGAATGTGTTTTTTCTATAGGTTGGCTCATACTTCTCCCCATTATATATATACTCGTATGGTACAACATTTTTTACCACATTTCAATTTATACACTACATATATATATGATCACGAATACATTATAAGTGATCATGTAACACGATTAGTGTAATATATTATAAAAGATGTCGTTCCAAATATGATAGAAAATCCAAGTCGATTATAAAGACCGAGAAGAAGCTAAAAGAAGAAGGAAGAAATCGTGAAAGATTCTACATTCTCAAATAGTAATGCAGATTGCATGTTTTCTTACTTCCTAAGCATTCAATGTTATGACTTTATTTTTAAAATTAAAATTTTAAAAATGCAATTTGAAGGCAAAAACGTATATACAACATAGGCTTGAATCCTTTTATATATAACGAATTGACACGATTTAATCATGGTCGGACCTCCCTTAATTTAGTCGGGAGATTCCGTCGCCTCGCGCTCAAAAAAATTATAATATTTTTGGAGATCGAATTTATTTTAGATGTACTTCTTTAAAAGTTCAATTAATATAGTTCAATAGTAAGTGTATTTTTTTACAATTTAAAGGGGTTCAAATTCTCCATCGAGTTTTTAACTTTATTTTTTTTAGTTAAGATAATAGAAATATCTAGAGTATTGCAAATGCTTCACTTTTTATGTATATTTATATTTTCAAGTTTGTACATCACGAAAAAATTATGGGCATATTTGGAAAACTATTTTTTTTCTTTCATTTCCTATGATAAAATGAATATAGAGTGTTGCAAATTCTTCAATTTTTTTTATATTTTTCGTTAAGTTTTTACACTAGAAAAAACTATGGGGTCATTTGATAAACTTGACTCAGGCCCAAATATTTTTAGGCACGACCCTGAATTTTATCATATTAATTTTTACTTGGAAACATAAAGCTCAAGTGATACATTTTGCAAGAAAACTGATATTTTTAAGAAAAATGTCAGCATATTTACTTTTAAAAAATTTAATTTTTCCTGAAAGTATTACTTTTTCGCGAAAAAGTATCAATAGTTGAAAAATGCATGGACTCTAAAGTTTTTATAATTTTTTAACATTTTTTTTTGGAGGCCATGAACTTTGATCACCTTCATAAATAGAATTTATTTTATTTTCTTAGAAATCTTAGAAGCCACATTCAAATTAATATTAAACACAAATGGACAGAGTACACACACTATGCAAACACTAATACACTACGCACGTTATACATAGTTTCATCTCCTATTTTAACTATATCAATATATATTATGAGTATAAAATGATATTATGATGACATGACGAACAATTATAAGTGGTGTAGTTGATAAAGAAGATGAAATACCGTTTAAAATAGAAGATGTCGTTTCATTGTCGAATAGAGAGAAGACGAAGCCAAAAGAAGAAAGAAGAAGATCGTATCAGATTGTACATTCATTTTCAAATAGTAATGTTTTTTTTTACGTAAATCAGTGTCCTACTTCCTAAGAATATAAGATGCCGTTTATTTAGTGATCTCTGATCTGGCTCGTTCAATATTATGAACTTATTTTATAAAACTAAAAGTTTAAAAAATATAATTTTAAAGGCAAGAATGTATATACAACATATGCATGAATCTTCTTATATATAACGAGGTGACTTGGTTCAACCATATTACTTTTTACATGGAAAAAAGCTCAAGTGATCCATTTAATTTGCTAGAAAATCAATACCTTTTTTTCAGAAAAAAGTAATATTTGCAATAGGGATGTAAATAAGTAGAGTCGAGCTGAACATATGTCGTCAAGCATCTTTGAAATATTATCAACCTTCTAATATTATGTTTAAATTTGTTTGATTATCATTGAATCAAGTTTAAATGAATTTTAATCGAGCCAAATATGAGTCGAGCTCAAGTAGTTTGGTATTTTTATACTTATTTTAATATTTCTAACTTATTAAGTTGGAGTTCGAGTCGAGTTTTAGACTTTATCGATGTAAAAGTATATTTAAACTTGTTTGATATTTTCAATCGAACATAATTCAAACGAGCCTTTAACGAACAATTTTAAATCGAGTGTAGTGCCTCTAAATTTGGAATCTGGAATATGATTGGTTTTTGTATTCCTATTGTTTTTTTTTTTAAATATTAGCTAATAAATAAGTCTTTAGAAAAACAAATACTCCATCCATTTCGGCCTAATTGACCAACTTGTCATATTTATTTGTCCCAACCTAATTGTCTTAGGCCAAAAATGGCAAATTCTCTCGCACTCTTCACCCTCAAAATCTCTACTCTTAATCTCCACCTTTGAAAAAGTCAAAGATTCCACAAAATCTGTTTTTCCTTAGTCTCCGTGCCCGGCCAAGGTTGACCAATTAGGCCGAGAACGGAGGGAGTATGTCTTAAAATATATTAATTTATTTTTTTATTAGCAACCTAAATTCAATATAAATAATCCAACTCATATTAAATAAACAAATCTAATCAAAAGAATAACTAATAATTGTATTTATCTGATCTTAACTTATTTTAAAATATGCAAATAGATATAAAAAAATAAACGGAGATAATTATACACCAAATTATTTATTCATTAAAACAACTCCCAAGTTCCTATATAAATTCATACATAACATGTAATAACTATTAAATAATAAAAACAACAATATTTTTATTATTACATGAATCAATTGACTTGTAATAGTATACTAGTATATAGAATAGCTGGACTGAGGAATCTGGGCCATCAGATTGGGGCGAGAACCGGGGCCCGGGCTTGGGCCGGGTTCGGGTGGAGATGGTGAGTCTCAATATGTTTAGTGACAGCAAGGAAGGCGTCCATGAGGGAATAGGGTTCGGGAACATTCTCGTTGACCTTTTCGTAATTAAATGTCCACGTCACCATGTTGTCGTCGATCTGGATAGTGAATTTGAAGCTCTTGTACAGCTCCAACAGATGCCCTTCAATTACCTTGAACGTCGTCGACTTTTTCTCCTCGTCTACTGCTTCGATTATGTCTTTTACCACACACTCTTTCCCATCTGTATGTGTATTATTAGATCCATGCAAACTGAATTAAAGCCGACCGATGAAAATATATCACCGATTATTGTGAAACTTATTACTTATTCTGAACAAAGATACTATTGCTAAAAATGTATGTATCACTGTTTATAGTGAAATTTATTACTTGTGCTGATAAAGTTACTATGCTGAAAATAAAATTCAATATAGTACATTTATCCAGAATAAGCATAATACTTTTATTTATAACAAGTAATAACCAAGGGCTAAATTATATTTGGCCCCGTGACTTTTCACCAATACAATTTTGGTTCAGAAAAAGGTTAAAATTTTAATTTAATCTCGTATCTTTAGAATTTATCTGTATTTACTCATTTTTTGTTCGTCGGTGACCCATTTTTCCAAAAAAATCACACGTGTCGGTCATTCATCGGAGCCACGTATTTAAAATTCGTCAGGAAAAAAAAGTTTCTGTGCATGCACGTGCGATTTTCTGGCCAAACCAATCCATGATGAAAAAAATGATTAAATAAAAACAAATCTAAAAATACATGACTAAATTTAACTTTTTACTTTCTTAGGAAAAAATTTGTACGAATGAAACGTTACAAAACCAAAATGATTTTAGCTCCCTTTCTGCATGTACCCTAACACTTCTTTCAGGTTACACTGTCCAATGTGCATGAACAATCATAACACCTTTATTTAGGATAAACGATATCTTTCAACATAAGCACTAATATTTTTTTCCATGAACCGATTAGAGAGAGTAAAATGCATACCGTGGATATATTTCCAGCCGATGACGGAGCCAACGGTTCCCCATTGGCCTTCGAGGAGATCAACGCTTTTAACGATGGACGG
Organism: Ajuga chamaepitys; assembly: GCA_958295605.1. NCBI lineage: Eukaryota > Viridiplantae > Streptophyta > Magnoliopsida > Lamiales > Lamiaceae > Ajuga > Ajuga chamaepitys. Next base: position 537,923 of record OY282508.1, read on the forward strand.
CGACACGCCGGAGAGTTCGTGCGGCCTCTTTGTGCAGATTACGTAAAACGCATCTCCGGCGGATTTCAGGCCGACCTGAGCAGAAAGCTTCACCATTGATCCAAAACTTATGTTTGAATCAATCTGATTTTTCTATATGTTGGCTCATAATTCTCCCTATTATATAGAGGGAAGAAGAAGCTAAAACAAGAAACAAGTAATCGTGTAAGATTCTACATTCATATGGGGTTAAGGGTTTAGGGTGGAGATTAAGGATGGAGTTTGAGGGTGGAGATTGTGAGAATTTTTTTTTTTAAACATGTATAAATTAGTGTAGGACGAACCGAAAAGGAAAATGTGTAAATTAGAATGGGACGGAGGGAGTATTGAATAATAGAAGAAGAACTCGATTTTAGAAATATTTTAAAACATGACAGGACGGAGAGATCGAGAGAGTATAATGTTACATTATTTAAACATTTTTAGTAAAATATAAAACATATTATATCATATCATTTTCTATATTACTCTTCAAACCAAAGTGTATTAATTTTGTTTCATTCTTTTTTTTCTTTTTTCAGTTTGCCTCCATTATTAATTACATTATTCTTTTTTTCCTTTTTCTTCATTTTGCATAGCAATTTTTCAACCCAAAATATGTATAATAGAAGTAAGTTATTGAAGTAAATTATCTAATAATTTTTTTGTGCCATCAATAAAAATAATTAAATTTGTTTTTATTTGCAACTAGGGTTGTAAATGAGTCGAGTTGAGCCTAACATATGTTTTTCAAACTTTTGTTATAGCGGAACGCGAGAAATATGCATGAACGAGAATAAACAAACACAGAATTTACGTAGTTCACTAATAGTGTGTTGCGATATCCACGTGCAGAAGAGAGGAGACGTATATCATGTGACCAGGATGATTACAGAGTACAGAATGAAAATTCGATATAATAAGTCTATTTAAAAGCTTTAACCTACCGAGCCTAAAACACAAACTGGGCTCAAACATAACATACACTGTAAAGTTCGAAACGTTGCCCCCAAACCCCTAAATCAGGGGCGCGTCGCCCCCTAGATACCCGATCAACTCAGCGTAGGCTTCAAGGCATTCGAACAATTTGAGTGGAACGTGATAAATCTGGACGTACAAATTCCAGGACATGTGAATTCAAATGATGGTGTAAATCTTGTGTTTGTTTGAGGATGAAATATGGTAGAATTTATAAAAATGTATAACATTATGTTGGAAAATGGAGAAAGAGAGAGAGTAGTAGAATATACTTGAATTTAAGTGAATCAAAGGATCCTAATTTTAAATAACAGCCCAAATGCAAGTTTAGACTGATCCGTTCTCCATCCAAATAGGCAAATTCATAAACGAACATAACGTTAATTCAAGATTTTCACAAACATATTTGCTTAAACACTTCAAACCATAGACAAACATTCCTTATCACTTTGTCGGTAAATTGCAAAAACACGAAAAGTTTGAATGTGAATATGATGCGAGAGAAATAATATGAGACCCATATATGTTGATGATTTGGAATGTACTACAGCTCTTACCTGGGCCGTTATCTCAGCCCAATAAGATTGATTAATTGTGGACAGGCCTTTTCACATTTCTACAAAGGCCCAAGTTGAACTGATAAGACATCATAGGCCCAAAAATAAGTAAAAGGCCCAATGCTCGTAGCAAAATGGTATTACTTATTCTTAGAGACGGCCCAACTCGATGGGCTAGGCCACACTTTGGTTTCTAGGCACGGGACATGGGAGCTACTTTTGTTGTTCGTTTTAATGTGTGCTTCTTTTGTCGTTGGTTGTTTTTGTATTCACCGGCCGCTGTGTTTTATTTTTTCAATATTTTTGGCAAGTTTTTTTTATAACTTTACATGTCGTCTTGTGGCACAAACATGTTTTACGCTTTCCTCTGCAAGTGATCGGATTATGGTTTTCGCATTTCTACTTTCTTTTCCTTTTTATTTATCATAACACCTGTTTAATTTATACGTGAATTGGACATAAAATTAAAAAAAAAAAAAAAAAAAAAAAAAAAAAAAAGAAACATACTCTACCCTACCTATTAACATTTCTAATAAAGTTGAGGAAAAACCGAAAAAAACAAAGATAATTATACCCCAATTATTTGTTCATTATTTATTAAAGCATCACAATTCACATGATTAAATACAACATATATAAAAATAACAATACTTTTATTATTACATAATTTAATTAACTTGTAGTAGAGAGTCATCACTCGTGGCCGGAGACCGGGGCTGGGTTCGGGTTGAGATTGTGAGTCTCGATATCTTTAGTGACCGGGGCTGGGTTTGGGTTCGGATTCGAATTCATGTTCGGGTTGAGATGGTGAGTCTCAATATCTTTAATGATTGGGGCTGGGAATGGGTTCGGGTTCGGGTACGCGCTCGGGTTGAATTGGTGAATCTTAATATTTTTAGTGACCGGGGTTGGGTTCGAGTTCTGGTTAAGATAGTAAGTATCAATATCTTTAGTGAGAGCAATGCAGACGTCCATGAGGGTTTGGGGATCGGGAACATCCTCATTCACCTTTTCATACTCTAATATCCACGTCACCATTTTGTTGTCCCCGTTGGCATCGACGTGGACAGTGAACTTGAAGCTCTTGTACAGCTCCAACAGATAGCTTTCAATCACCTTGAACGTCACCGACTTGTTCTCCACATCTATGGCTTCGACTATCTCTTTCGTCACCCTCTCTTTCCCATCTGTATGTGTATCTGTCAGTATGTGTATATACAGAGACTAATCCTTATAAACACTAGGTCCACGGATCTTTAATTTGTGCAGTTCGAATTAAAGAACGAATCCATAAAAAGGCAGCACTGTTTATATCAAAAGGTATTATTCATTCTTAGAGACGGCCCAACTCCATGGGCTAGGCCATACGACTCTACGGCCGAAATGTTGGGCACAACTCGACAGGCCATAGTCCTGCAAGAAAATCTTAGTACATTTAAGAGGATAGATTGGACTCGGCTCAACAAATTTGGTCCAATAAAATTTTGGCCCGATCTGATGGACTAGGACGGGCATGACTGTTCGAATTTCCACCTCTACTTATTCTAAGAAAATTTATTACCTTTCATTATAATACATTTATCCAAAATAAGTAATATTAATATATTTTCAGCATGAATAATAATACGTTTTCATAAGAGCAGAATGAATATATCGTGAGTGGAGTTCCACATAAACATAAAAATAAACAGTAATATAAGTAATACTTTTCAACATAAACAGTAATACATTCTCATAACGAACAGAATGAATATACCGTGAGTGAAGTTCCAGCTGATGACGGATCCAACGGCTCCCCATTCGCCTTCATCGAGATCAACGCTCTTAACGTTCGTCGACGACATGCCGGCGATAAGGTACAGCCGCTCTCGGAAGATTTCGTAAAACTCATCTGCATCGGATTTTATGGCTGTCTGAGAAACCAGCTTCTCCATTGATCTAAAACTTATGTTTCAATGAATGTTTTTTCTATATGAGGATAAACTAGCTCATACTTCTGCCCATTATATAGATATAAGAAGAAGCTAAAACAAGGGGTGTGTTTACTTAAGGTTTGACTCAGTAAATTTAAGGGATCAAATTCCGATAAAGCACACTCATTAACTCCCTCAGTTAAATTTGACCCAACACTATTCGGCCTTAAGTAAATATACCCAAGAAAGAACAAATCGTGTAACATTCTACATTCATTTTCAAATAGTACTATGTTTCTTTTACACGAATCTATGCACTGTTTCCAAAGCATATATGATACTTCCTCCGTCCCACTTAATTTTGCGCAGTTTATCGAATACGAATGTTAAGAAAAAACAGATTTTGGAAAATCTTTGACTTTTTTAAATGTGGAGATTGAGGGTGGAGATTGTGAGAGAAATTTCATTTTTAAGAGTGTGCAAAGTTAAGTGGGACGGACCGAAAAAGTATGTAATTTTAAGTGGGACAGCGGGAGTATCATTTATTTAGTGATCTTTGTAAGGACGTGGCCGCCAGTTTCTACGGTAAAGTATGATATATATTGTCCGCGTTGGATCGTATACATACGTGTACGAATTTATGTTTTAATTTTATCTCAAAAAGTCTCGCAACAATGGAAATGTAGTTGACATCTAATTAAAAGCACTAACAATCTCAGATCTAGTTCGTTCAATATTGTGAACTTATTTTTATAATTATTTTATAAAGAAAATACAAATTTGAAAGTATATACTTATATACGACATATATATATGGATCTTCTTATATACAACGGAAAGACTCGATTCAGAAAATGTAAGAAAATAATTTTAGAAATAAATTGTAAACATGAGGGGACGGAGAGACCAAGAAAGTATAATCTTGCATCACTTAAAGTTTCTAAGTAAAATATAAAACGTATCATAGATATGCTTTACTATATTTAGTATTTTTTTTATTATTTTTTTTTTTTTTTTTGAAATTTAGCCAAAACTTTATATAGAGCTAGTTTCCAAGTACCCTACCTTTTATCCCAAAATAACAAACTAGCTGATGGGCATGGGTGTTTGTGGATTGGTTTGGTTGGTTTCGATCAAAACTTAATATCCAAATCAATGAAGTTTATTTCTAAATATTTTAAACTTTAATCAAATTAACTAAAACTAAAAAAATCAAACTAAGGCTATCGGATTCAGTTTGGATTGAGTTGTTGGTTTGGTCGGTTTGTTAATAAATAAAAAATGTCAATTTCAATTTATTAATTTGCACCGATAAAGAGGACGCACCGGATTCTTTGCTCATTTACTTCGACTATGAATTTTGTGCACTGATGATCGTCATGATTAGAGATGGCAAAACTGGCCCGGCCCGATGGGCCGGCCCGTTTAGCCCGAAATATAGAGCGGGCCGGGCCAGAATATTAGAGGCCCGAAAAAATTCGGGCTTTTTTGGCCCGGCCCGAACGGGCTTTTCTTTTGGCGGGCCAAGCCCGGCCCGAAGGCCCGCGGGCCGGCCCGATGGAATTGAATTTTGTTCTCCTCACTAATCGAATAAGAAAAATTTAGGAATTAAGTAATATCTTGTGTACTATTTGAAACATGTTTTCTTTTTTCTCTTTCTAGCAGAGCATAAATGTATCTATTTACCGAGAAATTAAAACATTTGACTAATTTAATACTCTATTTCCTCAGTTTTATTAGCAGAAGATGGAAAATGAATTAGATCCAAACATGCTAATTAATTATTATGTGTCGAAAAATGAAAAATTGATTAACATGTAGTATAGTACGTACACAAAAATTAAATAACTTGTGACATTTAGTATATAACTATATATCATCATCCATTCCTTCTTTTTTTTTATTATTATTATTATTATTATTATTATTATTATTATTATTATTATTATTATTATTATTGTTGTTGTTGTTGTTGTTGTTATATCTGGGGTTTAAGACATGCCTATAGATTAATAGATATCATTCTATATTGCAACGAATAGTAATATATTATCTTCGGATCAAGTTTTTTCTTAAGAGAATTAAACTGAAGTTCACCTCAATATATAATTCTACTTCATGGTTAAAGTAATAAAAAAAAAAAAAAAAAAAAAACAACAACTCATTGGTGGGCTTTTTTGGCCCGATGGCCCGAGGTCCTCCGGGGCGGGCCTAACATTTCTAGGCCCGAAATAAATCAGGCCGGCCCGGCCCGGCCCGAACTTTTCTTTGGCCCGACTGGGCCCGGCCCGAGCCCGCCGGGCCGCCCGAATTGCCACCTCTAGTCATGATTGACTTCGATTATGAATTTTTGTGTCAACTAGGATTGAATATTAAATAATGAATATTAATTTAAGCTTTGAAATTAAATAAAGAAAAAAAAATCCTAATATAATCAAAGTTTATATTTGTTTTTTCTTTTTTTAGTAAGGAAAGTAATATAATTTGTATATTTATTTATAATTATATTTTATAACTAAAATTATATAAAATACATAAACATATTATATTGGTTTGATTTAATGAATTTTATTTTCTTTATACATAACCAACCCAATTCTTCGATTTGTAAAGTATTATAATTCATATCTATCCATAAACTAACAAGAACCACGGTTTTCAGATTGGATCGGTTTGGTTTGGTCGGATTGATTATATTTTGTACAGCCCTAGTGGACATATTAATTTGTGTTCATCGTGTATACGGGAGCACGACTAGATGAGCATATTAACTTGTGTCCACTGAGTGGACATATTAATTTGTGCTCATCATGTATACAGGAGCACGACTAGATGAGCATATTAACTTGTGTCCCCGTCTGAATAGAGGAGCATTTTCGATATAATTCCCTCATTCGTTTACTCAAATGTTGTTTTCTTTCAGGCTCACTATTACTTGATTAGGGAATCAGGAATGTATTATCTGGGCCGTTATCTAAGCCCAATAACATTTTATTAATTGTGGATAGGTCTTTTCACATTTCACATTTCTTCGTAGGCCCAGGTTGAATTCACAAGACAACAGAGGCCCAAATATGAGCAAAAGGCCCAATACTCGTAGCAAAATGGATTCAGCAGATTTTTAAAGAAAATATCTATATTTATTCAACATGGAAGAGTTGTTGTCACAATACATTACTAACACTGTGAAATAAAAAATCAAATGTTATTTTATTAAAATCATTAACCATTACAGCCAGTAAAGTTACATGATCAGTACACTGTAAGTGTAAGGAGAGGCTCTATATTTGGTCAGCAAAAAACGTATATACAGTATTCGGTTTCGGTTTCAGTTTCAGTTTCAGTTCCAGTTTCATAGATATACAACAGTTTACTCACTCCTTGAAGCCAGATGAATCTTTTCCACTTTTGATAACAACCGGAGATGCAGACAGATTGTTCTTCTTGTCCGAAAGCAAGAACTCGTTGGATTCGCCTTCCCCGGTTTTGCACTCTGTCGATGAAGAGTCTGATCGCGCTCCGATTATCTGCACCGTTAGACTTCCGCCTAGCAGAAGAGTTGAGTAGATAAAAGCATGTTAGCATTATATGCAAGAGTGCAAAGTACAATGAACTTATTATCTGCTTCTTTTAAGTTTTACCATAAAAAAGGTAATTTCATTATTTCATACCCTCTATCCTGCAAGAAGATAAATTGTCTGGTTTTAGTTAATTAGGAAAAAGTTAGCGATATAATTAGCTGTTAGGAAGATGCAGATTTATTGTGGTGATTGTGAAACAACTTCGTAACAGCTTCTCATTGCTGCAAAATTTTGGTCTAAGTTGTTTCACAATCACCAGAATAAATCTGCATTTTCGTAACAGCTAATTGTAATGCTAACTTTTTGCCTATAAATTGTTCTGCTCAAACTTATAGATAAACTTAAATCGATAAGCTGTTATTTCAAAATGTTTAGTCTATATATTAAATATTAAGCACAAGCAGAAACCACTATATGGATTCAAACCATACAACTAAGATTAGTTTCTCGAACCTCCAATCGTTAACAACAACTTGCACCGGCAGTCAAACTAAATACCATTGGGAAAATTGAGGGCACTTAAGTTCGAATTGACATCTTATGAGACGCATATTTCCAGATTCAATACACAGAGCTTAGTGTTATATCTGGATTTAACTATTTTTTTGGTAAAAATATCATAAATATGAGTCGAATATAAGCATTCAGGAAAAGGAAAGAGTTGTACCAAGCACCAGAGCAGCTCCAATCCACCCACTGACACCCCATCTCTCACCAAGCAAGAACCAAGCGAATCCAGCACCCCATACTGGCTCCAACCCGTAGATTATTGCGGTTTCTGTTGCTGAAACGTCACGCATGGCAGCCATCTACAGTGTAGTTTCCAAACAAACTCAGTAAAATATATATTTCAATCCGTATTGGCAATACAATCATCACTGCAGCAACATAACCAAATGCCTATCTACTGTATGATCCCTCACCAAAAACAGACCAACAACCAATTAGAATTCATTGGCACGACCCAAATGTTACCAATAAAATCTGGATTGAACAGCTGCAAATCAATTTAACTAAAGAGCTTGTTTGATGCTCGATCCCTATTAAGCAGGGCAACAAGGTATTCTGTATTTGAAGCTTGTTTGGAGAACAAGAAGAAAAGGCATTCTTTGGCGACTAATAAGTTGATTAAGGCCTTTAGCAAGAGAAAAAACGTACCTCTACCCATAAGCACAGGCTAGTCGAAAAAATCCCAGTATAAAGTGCAGGTATCCAAGGAAATGTCGAAAACCAATCTGAAATTGCTCCCCACGTCCAAGAATGTGGGTTAAATTCGTGAATACCACCACCAAACCAGCCTTCGGTAAAGTACCAAATAGTTGAAAGAATGGCAACACTGCATATCTACAAAGTTCAATAGTTAAAAAAGCGTGACAACTATAGAGTAGAATGTAAAATATTCGAGTTATGAACTGACCTCATATCCAAGGAGTGCTAAGAAATTTTCTCTTTTTGTGCTTCTTGATATATGTTCAGTTCTTAGCATATGAATCCCAAAAGACACTGCACTCAAAAAGTTTAGCAAGTCCCCAATCTGCAGACAAAAATAAACCTTTCGGTGAAATGCGTTATGGATTGAAGATCGAAGAGAATTGTATATCTTGACAGCATTCTAGGTTTGGTGCATTTTTTGTTATACACACATCTTCAAAAAAAACTGCCTAAATCAATTGAAGGAACAAATTGGTAGCACATTAATAGAAGTCATACTGAAGAACAACCTATCATGGGATTCGATAGAAAAATCAACGAAACACTTACGCATGGAGGTGATCCACTGGACTCCAACATTCCCACCCCGACTATAGACATGACAGCTCCAACCCAAGTACGAGCAGGTATCGGAGATCCTAGCAAGCCATCAATCAAGGGAACAACAATTACCTGACAATTTTATGTTAGAATCAAACTCTTGTTAGCTAGAGTCATTGAAGATAATTCTATTCAAAAGCTAACGAGTTATTCGTACGGTGAACATGCAAAGGAATGATGCTCGTCCAGCATCAGATGTGAGAAGGCCAAGGGCTTGCAGGATGTATCCTAAACTGACCCAAAATCCCAACTCTAACCCTGCATTTCGAGTAAGAACATCATCTCTAGCTTTGTATATGAATGGAAGAAATGGAATCGCAGCAACGGCAAAGCGCACGACAGTGAAGGCATCCGGATCAACAATAGCTTCAACTTCCTTGACGACTGGAATATTACTGGCTGAAACATGATACATCATCAGAAGAAAATTAATCTATTAATGTCGTCGAATTTTGTTTTCAGCATAGATATTAATTTGAACCTTTTAGTAGTATCAAAATCATTTCATAAAGTAATCAAAACATCTATCATTCTACTTCCCCTGGAGTTAAAATTTCATCTACTATGTAGATGCAGAAAAATGTTCTAAATTCAAAAATTTCCAAAAGCATTCTTACAACGACTGGAAACTGTAATACTGATAATAACAGTAAAATTATCTTCAATCCTCTAACAAACTGATTCAATACATTCTAAATCCAATCAATTGACCAGTTCCACAGCTAAAATCAAGTACTACAAAAATAAAATTAGTATAAACGTAATCATAGAACATAAATTCAGAACCATACCATAAACAATCGTAATGACATTGAGCAGAATAATGCTCCGTACTTTCTGCGACGTGAAAAAAATCCTTCGCCAGAGCGCTCGCTTACCGAACACTGATTTTAAGCTCAACTTTCTACCATTAAGCTTACCATTCTTCAACGAATAATCGAACAATTTACTATCATTTTCCGCATCACCGTCAATAGTCACTATCTCCACTGATTTTCTTCTCAATCTCTTTCTCAAATTATCATTATTAACAGCACAACAACATGAAGAAGAATCGAAGTAAGGAGAGCTGGGAATAAGACGACGGCGTTTCGAGTAATAGAGCGGGAATATCGTGGCGGAGTGGAGAGCAGTGGCGGCGGCGTAATTTAACGGCCATCGCAACGGCGATGGTGCAACCATTGGTTGGTGGAGGTCACCTCAGCTGAACGCAGCTCTGTAAAGATCTATTTTGCCATCAATCCTCTACGTTGCGTTACTGTACAGTACTGACCAATTACTGTTTTGGAAAAATGAACCACCTATCCGGTGCCACGTTGTACCATTTTCCTCACGTGTTTTGCGATTTTTTTAACTTTATAGATATTTATTTATTTATTTAATGGAGCTTTGGGAGTTTTTATTGGACTTTAGGACTTTGAATTTTTACTAATTAATTTCTAGGCGGCTAATTCAGACTTTTAGGTCAAAGTTTTGAAAGATAATTAATACCAATTACATTGGCACAAGCTCTATTGTAAAAAAACCTCGACTAATTTCGATATTCACCTTCTCCATTTTCATATTTGTCGCCATTTTAACCGTTTCTCGACACCCAATTGCCTACCCCGCTTCAAACTAAAAACCTCCTCCACTGCCACCGCACAACACTTCATCACCTTCTTCCACTCGTCTCGTATACATCCCATCCCATACACTGATTCCATGCACTTTCATCTACAATCGAAACATCCTAATAGGATTCATAATATTGAAAATCTTAAAATTATTACTACCTCCGTCCTGCTCTAATTTTTCTACTTTTCTTTTCGATTTATCCCAACTTAACTTTCCAATCCATAAATGACAAATTTCTCTCACAATCTCCACTCTCAAAATAATCTCCACCTTTAAAAAAGTCAAAGATTCCACAAAATCTATTTTTTTTTAACCTCGTGCTCGATCAAAGTAGGAAAGTTAAGCCGAGACGGAGGGAGTATAAAATAGGGTTTCTTTAGATTTTATGATGGGGCAGATTCTCGTCCTAGTTTAATGGACTTCACTATTACTACAACGACAATTGTGACAAAAATTTGTGACGTTGTTATATGTTCTTACTACAAAGGTTATATACCAATGTTGTAGATGGGTCAATGACAACACTACTTTCAACAACAGTGCTTACACATTCGACAACGGTTTAACGACGATATGATAGTAGTACAGTGTCGTTCATGTAGTTTACCACAAAATCACTTTCCACAACGGTAGTTAATCTCTATGACACACCTTGTATCTCAAGAGGTCGATAAACCTCGGGTGAACGTGTTCTGACTAACATGGACAACTTGAATCCAGCATCAACAACACAGGTAGCTCGATAAATGTAAGGCTATGTTTGGACAAGACTGTAAGTGGTCGTAGCATATCCGAACGTAAACAGTTGGCTGTTAACATCCAAATGGAGACCCGATTTCGATTCCCACCGATCTCACTCCAAAGAGGTTGTCTCCTCTTATTTTATCCACCATTTACTTCTCCTGTCTAATTGTATGATGATTGATATCTGAGTGGTCCTCATCAAATAAAGCTATAGAGCCTTTTTTCTGCTAATTAATTTCTTACATGCTTTAACCATTAATGCTGCATAGATGGTCCTGATCCAGCACAATCACAGAGAGATGAGAATGTAAAACAAACTACTCCCTCCGTCCCATTCAAATTTGCATGTAGGATCGGATACGTATATAAATGAGTCTTGTGTGTGACGGAATACACTTTTATATGAAAAATTGATACTTTTACAGGGAAAAATAATACTTATACAGATTAAAGTGATACTTTTATTACATTGATACTTTTACAGATAAAAGTTATACTTTTGCTGTTAAAAGTGATACTCTTTTTTGTTCAAAAAAATGTAATACTTTTACAGATAAACGTGATACTTTTACTGCAAAAAGTAATATTTTTTTCTCGTCACACTCATATAAGAATTTACCCACGTATATTGAGAAGAAACTATTTTTTTCTTTTTGTTTGACTTTTTCAGAGGTGGAGATTGTAAGAAAAAATTTCTTTTTAAGGGTGTACAAATTGATATGGGACGTACTGAAAAGAAAAATGTGTAAATTTGAGTGGGACGGTAATTATTAAATGCGCATATAATTATGTTTCGGAATTGGAATGTGTGTTTGTGAAGGACCGATTAATTGAAAAGCTGGCAAACATGCCTTACATCCCCTTTGAAACTAATTAAGCTGTTATGGACCTATTGAAGGTGACCTTCATTCATTTCATCGACATTAATATGAGGCGTGTTTGGGTGGTTGATGTTCATGCATGATAAAGTTATCCGGTACACTTGTGTATATGTAATAGATATTGTATATACGTTCACTTGGAACCTCTCATAGTGAAAAATTTCTACCAACTCTGAGTCTTCGACTAGTCTCCCCCTAGAGGATCTCAAGTGTTATATTTGTGTTCCTTCCCAGCTCCCCCTGCCTGATCAACTCTATGCGCCGCTTAGTATCAGACGCTTGTATTTGTGTCCCTTCCCAACTCCTCCCTGTTTGATCGCGTTTATGCCCCGCTTAATTTCGTCTGGGCGTGCGACTCTAATTGGATGTCTACGTATGATTTTCTTTCCGATTCTTTTTCGTCTGACCACGTTTAGGGGTGTGCATTAAGTTAAATAGAAAGTACGATTTATTCGAAATTTCGGGTGATCAAAGTAGAAAACTGAAAATCAAACTGAATCACAACCGTTCGTTTTTTATATTTTCCATTGAGAATCATAATTTTGACCATTGATTTAGATTTTTAGAAGCCTTTTGTGTGTGTATATTAACTAGTTTTAAATCCTAAATAAATATAATACGAATGATTATAAGTCCAAATAAATTATGAAACATAATAAATAATCAAATGCTTCCTCTAAATTACACTACTACCGCCCAACTATACGTTCACAATTCAAAAATAATATATAGAGATGAGACAAAATCAAAATGCAATGATAAAAATCGAAGAAAAACATCTGATATTAAGAAAATCCGATGGTCGGTTAGAATCGGTTAATCGCTTCCTAAAATCGAATCAAATTTTCAGCTCGATATTCGATTTCAACCGAATTTTCGATTCGACCAGTTAATCAATTTGTACACATCTATACTCTACTTAATCTTATCTAAGCTCCGATTATGAGATAGGTCCTAGGATGCCATCATCTAGCATCTAGCAACATTTACAACGCTATTTAATAAAACTACTTTGTGGGCAAACATTCATTTCATCAGGGGAAATTAATTAATTTATTTTATTGGAGTGAATAAAGAAAAATATATATCCTTTAGTTTGAAGAAAATGCTCCCTCTCCTCAAAACCATCGCTCATGGGTTTGGTTGCAATTAAATAAATAATAAATAAATAAATAGAAGGAAGTTTCTGTAGCAGCTTTCGAGATCCCACCTTGAGAACACGACCCTTGTTCACCAAAACAACATTACAATATAATACTCCCTCCATCCCGGCTGAGTTTGCACACTTGAATCAGCACGTATATTAAAAAAATCTGTTTTTTTGCTTTTTGATTGATTTTTTTAAAGGTCGAGATTGAAAGTGAAGATTTTAAGGGTGAAGATTGTGAGAAAATTTTCCTTTTTAAGGGTGTGCAAACTTAGATGGGACGTCCCAAAAGAAAAGTGTGCAAACTCAGCCGGGAGGAGGGAGTACTATAGTTGTTTAGTAGTACTCCCTCCATTCCAACTAACTTTTTACAGTTGATCGAACATGGATGTTAAAAAACAGATTTTGTTTTTTTTTTTTTTTTTTTAAGGTGGGGATTAAGTGTGGAGATTTTGAGAGTGCAGATTGTGAGAAAAATTTCCTGAAAATTAAGTGAGACGGACCAAATTGAAAAATAGAAAAAATTAGTTGGGACGGAGGGATTTTTCTTTTTTTCTTTTCTAGTGGGTCAGACCAGCCTAAATACAGTTTGCTCAGTCCATCACTTTTTCTTATAATATAAACTAAAATTATCGTGTTGATCCATAACTAATCATCGAACTTAATAGGCCCAACAATAACTAAGTCCAAATTTATATGACTCAATTCATCTAAAATATCGAACGAGCTTGTAGGTTCGAGTGAGAATGATAGGTGGGTTTCCGTAAGCATTTGAATTAATAGAATGATAATAAAATAGTCCCCCACACATGAATGTGTAATTAATATATGTCGGATTGAAATTGATTTTGAGAATGCGTGTTGGTCCTCTCACACAACAGGCATCCCTCTTTCAGGAAATTCGCAATCGAAGAACAACCATTTAAGTCAATCCAAACAAACCCTGCGTCTCGGAATAATCAAACATTTAATTATATAATTAATTTATATCATATTTCTCCATTTTTTAATTCTCATATAATATTCTTGAAAGAGTTTTTTATTAGCTTCCATTATACTCCCTCCATCCGAGCTTATCTTGCACAGGGGTCGGCATAAGTATTAAGAAAAATTGTTTTTCGACGGTTTTTTGACTTTTTAAAGGTAGAAATTTTGAGGGTGAAGATTATGTTATAACTTTCCCTTTATAGGTTGTGAAGATTATGAGATATATATAGGTAGACATAAAAGTTGCCGTACCTAATCACGTCTAATTAAGTAGCTCCCTGCTAAAAAGTTTGGCACTTTTGTTTGACTTTTTTAAGTACTTCTGAACCAGTTTCTAAGCACTGTCTGCAGCTTAAATTAATGTTCTAAACGCCGGAAGACTATAAACGTAAGTCGGACGATAAATTGAGTTTAATAATTAATCGGGGCTCAAGTGAAATGGAGGAAGAATATATATAGACTGGATTAAGCAGTTAAGAGTGGGATAGATAAACATAGACATTCTCGATAACAGTCTAATATTTAGACGGGAACTTTTAGAATAAATGTCAAGATTGCAGCTTCGGTATACGGGTTGAACAAATTTAAAAGGCTAATTAACCAATCTCTCAAAAGAAAAATGAAGAAAAAATAAAACTATTTTCTATTTTATGAATTGTCTCGCATGCATCCGAAAACATTGATCCAATTCCAATAGCTACATTAATATTAATATTAATATTCAACATTTAAACACATTTTGATCACTTTTATGTATGATATAACAATATTTTACAGTTTCTATCTTGTATTAATTTCAAAATAAATACTAAACCTGAAATTTTCATAGGGAGTGTTTGTGATTACTTTTATTTTTAAGAAAGTGATTAGAATTTGAGATGGTTGTAAAATTGGATAAAATTAAAAGTGGTTAGTGCTGGAAGAAAAAATAATTATAGTAAATTCATAAGTTGTAGTGGTTGTCAAATAACTTTTTTTTCTAATTAATAATTTTAACTTAGAAGCAGTATAAAAAAGCATTTTCCTACTTCAGGATTTTAACTTAAATGTGCTAAATTTCAAAATGCAAACATTACTTTTTAGCTGAACTTAAGCAAACGCAAACACAATCATAGACAGATTCACCGTGGATCAACTAAATGTTGCAGAAATTGCTAGGCTTTAGTTAGACGATAGACTGGGGTCTATCAACTAGTCGAAACTTAGATTGGATTGGATGGGAGGACATAACATCCTTTCAAGGAAAAGAATTAAGAAAATTGTGTAGGTGGTGAGCAAGAATATAAAGCACAAACTAGAATTAGTTGGAGCTAGTCGGAGATTTTTTCGACTGTCATGAACTAACCATTACATTTGTAGCATATGAGCATATGTACAAATATGTCTTTTCACAGGAATATGCAAAGAATTATGGCTGCAAAAGGAAAATTATAGAATACCAAAAGGAGTTTCATGAAGTAGATGAACAACACTAACTGCAGCAATTAATACAAAGGTACAGCCCAGAAAAAGAAACACTGCAATGGAAGCAACACCATTAACACACCTTTTTTTCTCTCTCTTCTTTTCAGGAATTTCTTACCAACCCGTAGAGGTAGTGTCCTCACTCCACTAGATGCACGATACATAGGCAGAAAAGTAAAAATAATTAGTTTTCTACCCATATATCGTGATGCTACAATTAATTCTAATTCAGAAAAACGAAAAAAAGGAGACAGCAGAAAGAACTTACACAGTGCAAATCTAATAGTGGCAAATTTGTCATTTAGTTATGAAGAGGATTGGGCCCTGTGTGTACTAATCTCTTACCTTCTGCAAATAATGAATTCGTCGAATTCTTTTCATCCGTCGTACTGATCTGTAATTGTGCATGGTGGTGCCGCGCTTTTCTCGCCGGAGACCACCGTGAACCGCCGCCTCCACCGCCGGCCACGGATAATAAACACACTTGTGAAAATAGCAAGAGCAAGCCGAGAGACAATATTACGATTTTAGCCCTAGTTTCCCATCTTCTTCTCTTTATTCTGCCTTCTTCTTCCATGGAACGTCTGACGAGAGATAACATGTCGTCACTAATTAACGGGAATTCAAGCTATTAGTGTATGTATGTAGTAGACTACAAGAAGAATATGTGGTGGAATACAAGGTAACATATCATGGGAAATGCTGATAAACCCTAGTCATAAAAATGTAGAGAGAGAAAGTAAGAGAGAGAAAGCTCCTTATGTTGTGGGTTTAGTCACATGATCTTGACCCTTGATTCTTGCAAGAACCTTCTTATGAATATATATATATATATATATCTTTGAAATCTGCACAAAGAATGGTTGGTTGGTATATATATATATATATATATGCAATGTTAATCTGCAAATGTAGAACTGTGGACTGTAGTTTTGGGGTTGGAGAAAGAAAGATGGGAGAGTGGGACTATCCAGTATTAGTAGCCGTTGTCTGCGGACTGTATAGTTATTATATTCTAAATATGATGCACGGACGGAACTTTCGTTGAATAGTTTGTTAACGAGCTAATTCGTTTGAATAATGAGCTTATTTTATAACAGTGCTTGAATATAATTAGTTTGTTCATTGAAAGCTCACGAATCATCTTGTTCGAAACTTAATTAATTACTCATGAGAGTAATAATCATAAACATAACAATATTCATTCTACTCCCTCCGTCCCAGCTACAATATTCATGCAACTTTTCTTAATATTATGAATAATATTCTTATATTACCTCTTATTATAATAAGCATTTGATTTTTCGTTTATTTGTGTGGAAATTTAGAAAAATGCATTTTTTTTTTTATGTTCATGAATAAAATAATTAGTTGCTCACGAACACAAATATTCAAAAACATGGTCGAACATGTATGTGAACATAATCAACCACTCTCTGATACTACTCAGCTAGGCTCGAATTTGATTAAAAATAAATGAACCAAATACGAATATCTACAAGCTCAACTCGATTCGAATCATTTACTTTGCATACCACAACACTGTAGAGTGTTACAAGTCCCATGATTTTGATTATTTTTTAAATTGTAAGACATGTGTCCCTTCTATATAGATGTGGCAATTCGGGCAGCCCGACATAATCGGGCATAACCCATTTCAAATGTCTGGACTAGACTGGACCGATCCATCGAATCGAATCGATTTTGTCAGTTGTATTCATACATAGTAAAAACATAATGGAAAATGCAGTTTTCTTATAAATAAAGTGGAATACACATTTGAAATAGGTGATATGTATATATTATATATATATATAGTTTTTTAAATGAATTTCTTTTTCCATTTCTACCCTCTCTTGGTGGGGGATGGGTTGACTTAAGTTCAACTATATAGCTATAATTTAGAAAGTTCAGATACTATTTAGAGCAAACATGATTCTTTGGAATATTTAAGCTAGTCTAGCCACCAAGCTGGCTAGGTTTTGACTCACCACTTTGGTTTCACAACTGCTTATTTGCAACTTATAACTTCAAAAAAGCAAAAATGGAAAAAATTGTACTCCCTCCGTCTCAGTTACTTTGTCCTATTTTTCATTTCGGTCCGTCCCACTTAACTTGTTACACCCATAAATGACAATTCTAACAATCTCCACCTTCAAAATATCCACATTCAATCTTCACCTTTAAAAAAGTAAAAAATTCCACAAACTCTGTTATCAAATACCCGATCCGATAACTCGAAACCTGTAGAAACCCGAAATGAGCCAACCCCCCTATACATATGAGAGTACATTTTTTTAAGAAACACATATCAGAGTACTTATAATATCTATATATTGGAATGACAACTCTACAACCAAAACACATATATAAATATATATATATATATATAATATTATAATGTGTCTGCAATATAATAATATAAAATTTCAGTTTAATCTTCAGTCAAAGATTACATGTGGTTATCTTGATATAATAAATGAAGGTTTCCACAACAAGTCCATAAGATCCGGTTGTAATTAAGCGATTATAAATTACTCAATAATTTCATAACATGTGGACAATTATGTCCTTCCGCTTTAAATTATTGCAACAAATTTACTCATTTTTTTTCCTTTCACACGTATAATTGAGTTAGAGTTGATAAAATCAGTCCGGTTCGATGAGTTTGTATAGTACGCTCGACATTTGAGATGGACTGACCGTAGAAATTTAGGATCATGGGGCCCAATAAACTCATTTCGATGGACCAAAAACTCGATGGATCACGAGCCAACCCAAAAATCATTATATATTTAAGGATGATTAGTATTTCAAGCCCACCCAACACGATCTGACATATAATCTTGGCCCGATGAAATGAGCCGGACTGGATGCGCAGAATTGCCATGTAGGTGGACCAAATTTTGGACCATGCCCAAAGTGAACAACGGATTAAATAAATTTTGGGCCTCATGGAATTATTTGCTATTGGGCCTGCATAATTAGAGAGTCTCGTACGCTAAGGAATAGGAGCCTGTTAAATTAATATTTGGGCCTCATGGACTTGTTATTTATTTTGCTAGGTTGTGGTAATTCGGGTCGTCCTGCTCAAGTCCATCGAATATATACCATATTTTGGGACGGCTCTGACGTGGTAATTTAGGTCGTCCGACTCAAGTCCATCGGATCTATATCATATATTAGGACGATTCTGACTATAAATGGTAGTGCCCAGCGTAGCGTATTTTCTTAGAATACATTAGATTGTTAGACCGATTCACGGCTTATTCGGTCCAATGATATTTCGAGTCAGGATTCCTTTGTTTCAATCGATCGACCCAATACTAAGGTTGTAAACGATCTGAGGCGAGCCGAACTTGTTGTGTTCGTGTGTTGTTCATTTATTTTTAATGAACTTGAGCCGTATTTGAAAGTGTTTGACTATATTCATGAACATTTATACTTTTGAGCAACTAATTATTTTATTCACGAATATCAAATAAACACACATCTATTGAAATCTTCATGCAAATAAACAAAACTTAACCAAATACTCATTATAACAAGAAGTAATATAAGTTTATTATATTATATATAGCATAAATATTGTTATTTTTCTTGTTACTGTTTTGGCGAGCTTTAAATGAGCTCTGTTCGTTAATGAAACGAGCTAAAAAATTTGTTCGTTTGTTCAAATAAGCAGACTCGTTGATGAAAGCTCGTTTATTTTCAGTCCGATCCGACACCCTGTATATCTACTTTTATGTTTTTAATAATAATAATTCTATATATCTAATTTGACTTGTCGTGTTTCCACAATCCACATGCAATCAACTCTCATAGGCGAAATTGGACAAAATTATCTGGAATTTATTTGGAGCCAACAGAATATGCCGCATAATGCACACTTTTTCACGGAGATTCGCTGTCTCAAATTCGCATATTTCTCGCAATTTATTGGTCCAATTTTCCCCCAAATTTCAACCGCGCAGATCCAATTCATCTTCTCAGTTTTTAAATTCTCTCACATTGCCACCGGATTCTCATTTTCAGGTAATTTCAGCGCTCTTTCTCATAATGGCAAGAGTTTTATATATGAATAGTTTAATTAGCTTTAGTTTGGTGAAAAGCGATTTTTTATGTTTGATTTGATGGTATTGACTCTAATTGTTAAATTCTGGAATATTTTATAAGCCATTACTGGTTTGTTGAGCTGTCGGGGTTATCTGCATGGTTACGCTGTAGAATAGGTCTTAAAAATCCTTATGATTATGTTATAGATTGGTTGTTTTGTTTGAATAGCATGATGCAATGGGGAATTTATTATGTGCAGTTTTTGACTTCATTTCTTCTGTCCTCAATATTGATGGGAATTTCAGTGTTTATGATTGATTTCTGATTGTAAATTCAAGCTCAAACCAGTGATTGTCTATCGAGCTCTGAAGTTTGGATCAGATTTTATGATTCATTTTTGGTTAAGCATTAGCAAGGCAACTTTTTAATGGAATTGAGAAATTGTTGTATTTCCAGTTAGGAAATAGTTAGTTGTTTGTATATGGCTTCATTGGTGGTGTTGAATATTTAATACTTTGAGATTCAGCTGATGACTCTGTTAGGATCAGGGGATGAACTAGACCATGGGGATGGGGGTGGGGGTTTTTACGTCACGGCCTTCCATATTGATGTTGTTTCTTGTTTGCAAGTGCTGAATAGATATTGTCATCTATATCCTAATGAAGTTCTGATATTTATCTCAGTGATTGCTGCTGCTTTGCTTCTTTCCTCTTGAAGCTTATATGTTATTTCTGGCAATCAGTCGAATTCAATTGACTGATTGCCGCCAGATAACATATGACGCCCGAGAGTGCTCTGAAGCCTAGTAAAGCCTTAGCTGGAGTACATGGAGTGCATTTGGTTTCCCAGTTGCAATATCCGTTCCAAGGGATAAACCAAAATGGCGATTTTGGTGAGTCGGCTTGTGGACCATCTACTACCGACAGCAACCAACGGCTAATAGTGCAGTGAGTGAAGTTATACCAATTTATACAAAATGGTTTAAAAATTACTGGTGTTTTCATTACGGGGTGAGCTAACTTTTATATCGTATTAATCAGGAAAGTCTGGCGTCAAAGACCTGCTTGTTTGAGGCCCATCCATTGTTGTCATAGTGGTATGTCATAATATAGAACTGATGTTTGCTCTTGATAAAGTATCTGTCTGCTGTTTCTATTACTCGGTTTTTTGTCATGACAAATTATTTGCTCATCAACAGGTGATAAAAACCTTGCTGAAACAATCGCTAATGTGATTACCTCACTTCCATTTATTGCCCTTGGACTCCAGGCCCCAAGGTTATACCTATTTCAGTTTATTACAGTTTATATTATGCCTTTTTCTAACGTCTCGTGGCTTACTTTTGGTTCTTGTGCAGGAAAAACCTTAATTGTAGAATATATGCAAATTCATTGATTGGAGTAGGAGTTGCCTCAAGTTTGTATCATTCTTCAAGAGGGAGATTGCGGAAGTATCTCAGATGGGCAGACTACACCATGATTGCCACAGCCACTGTGGTGCGTCAAATTAACTGGCAATATCTTGCACGATTATCTGCTTTAAACTGGTTACATAATGTTCAAAAGTCTTTCCATTTTTCCCTTTTTTTCTCTCCAATTACAATAGGAGGGAGTATAAACATGTCTTATATGTATTAGTATGCTGTGTTTCTTTGCTTTCTATATTTCTTCGATAAGAAGAAACTTGTCTTTCTATGTTGTCGGCTGAGTATGCTGTATACTTCTTTCTTTGCAGTGCCTGTCGAGAGCACTTAGGAATGAGAACCCAAAGTTGCTAATGGCAGCATCTGCTTTCTTTCTGCCAATACAGCCTCTGATGGTTTCAGCAGTTCACACCGGAATGATGGAGGTATCATAGCATCTCTAGTAATCTTGCTGTTGAGTTCCTCTCCTGGTCAATAGATTAAAATATTTCGAATCTTATTGGTGTGAATACAAGTATGGGTCGACATTACATTCAGGAGACTCATGGCCTTAATACGAGGAGGGGGGGGGGGTATGACTACCTCACATGAAAACAGCACGCCATCTCTACTAAATATTGATTCATGCTCCAATCAGAAAGGAAATGAATGCCTCATATCCTCATTTCCCACTATGCATTATCTAGTTCTTTTGGCTTAGGCTCATGCTCCAAGAAATCACTATGCATTGCATACATATAAGTGTATGTATATAGGTGTTAATTTTCGAGAGTGATCAAGTCCGCTTACGCGAAAAATGCTGTCTTGGGCAATCAGGTTGCATTTGCTAAAAGAGCATTTGAGGATCCGGATCTAAGACGGGCCCATAATGTGCATAAGATGTCTTCACTCTTAGGCGGCGCACTCTTCATTGCTGATGACCTACTGCCTGAAACTCCGTTTCTTCATGCCGGTTGGCACCTTGCTGCTGCTGTTGGAGTTACCACCTGCAACAAGCTCTTGGACTAATTCGTCGAAAACACCACTTCTTTCTATAGGTATGGCAGTACTCAGGATATCATGTATATAGTGATACCTATAGTTATGGAGGAATTTGCATTATATACATACTGTATACGTAGAAATATTTATCAAGATTTGGGTGGGAAGTACTGCCAAAAATGGCAATCTGCGTTGCCTTATGAATAATTGATTTTTAGGAAATGAAAATTGTATTCTTGTAATGAATATGTTATTTCTCGTTTTCTGATTATCATTCAAAATTCCAGTGACAGTTGCGTTATGTTTGGCCCTTGTTAATTTTGTTAAGTAAATACTAAGAAAAATTGTGTTTTTGTAATTGTAATAGAAGTATAAATCCAAGATCCAGAATTATGCACTAATCTTTGAATCATTTGTTTTTTTATGCATTTTCACGGTGTTGCAAGGGATGGTATTCGGATCGTCGGGCTTGTGTTTGATTTCGAGTCGACCCGATGTACTTTTTAAGATAAATTATTGATTTCGAGTCGTTTAATGTCAAACTAGGAGTTGTTTTTGAATTTCTCTGAGTAAATTCGTGTCAAATTGTGTCGGGTCGAGTTAGGGATTGCCATGCAGCGCCATTATGATAAGTTGGCGAGGCCCATTTATGCCACGATATTACTTCATATTGATATTTCTCTGTGTAGTGAATGGTTTTATGAAGGTAGCAATTGCATGCAAAAGCAAACAGTTAGAATCAATTAAATTATTTCTTTAGAAATGTGATTTACATTCATTGAATCCCCACATGACATTTTGATTCAAGAGGGAGTTAATTGATACCAAAAAAAAATTATGTTATTCAGTCGAGTACTATTTAATTAGGTAATTCAATCATACAATTAAAAAATGAATTGAGATTAGAAAAGAAAAAAAAAGTCAAGTGTATAGTCGGATCGCCAGTAAAATTTTGATCGATTGAGTAGCTTAGAATTAGCCAATTGATTCCAAGGATGTCATAGTCTCTTTGTCTAACCATTTCAAAATGTCAAATAATTAATGTTACCAATGCAGGAAAATTGTACTTTTATTCTCATAAGTTAGGATCACGTATAATTTCAATTCCATCTGAATAGCTTCTTGCAATTTAAGTCCCACAAATTCAAAGAGTGCAATTTTAGTCATTTGTCTTGGTAAACATTCCAAAATCCACCAGAGAAAGCACATGCGGTCACCTGAGTTCGAAAATTAAGGATTTCCGTCTATTTGTGACTGAGTTGGCACAATATGAAATATTACCTTCCTAACTGGGATATAAAATTTCACATCTTACTCGAGTTAGATTGCGTCACCTCAGCAACAAACTTGACGAAAACCCTTAATTTTTGAACTCATATGACAGTCATGTATTTTTTATTTTCGATTCTCCAGCGAAAAAGGAACTAAATTTCAGGTTTTTTAAACTTATGAAAATTATATTACAACAAACTATTCGAATAGAACTGAAACGCAATTTTCCTATGCAATGCATGCATGTAATTGGACTCCTCCATTAGAAACTTTTCTTTATTTACTCTTAGTATTTTATCCGTACAATGCACGATTATAATATATATCCATCTTTTTAATAGATGATTTAATGAGCAGTCTTATTGGATCGTGCTAATCGTCTCATTTTGTCTCTATATTAGGATAGAAAAATGTGTTGTGTTCATGTACTCTATCATGTTGTACCGAGAATTATCACCTCTACCTAAAAAGTAAAACGACAACAATATTTCAAACAATACGAGCAAATTGTATATAAGATAACATGATAAGTATAGATGGGTGTTACATTATAAATGCTAACAACCTGACTATAATTCACACACAATCACATAAATGCATCTTTAAAACTCTAACTGTTGGAGGATAATTTAGTGGCTGGCTAAAAAATCCGACAATAAGACCAAGTACAATAGTACAAATAATTACAACATAATTAAATGCAAACTATACAGCCAAGTCCTAAATTTAAATGTAAGAACAACAATACCTAAAAATAATGCACACATATATATAGGTAGTAGTTGAAAATATCACTACCATTAAATATATATAGATAGGGTTGTATATAAGTCGAGTCGAGTCGAACGTACTATTGTTCAAGTTTGTTTGAAACATTATTGAGCTTCTAATACTCTCTCCGTCCCGGTCTAACTTGCCTATTTTGACCGAACATGGAAGTTAAGAAAAAGCAGATTTTGTGAAATCTTTGACTTTTTAAAGCTGTGGACTGGCAAGTTAAGTTGGGACAAACCGAAAAGAAAAGTAGGCAAGTTAGAGCGGGACGGAGGTAGTATTATGTTTCGGTTTGTTCGATTATTGATCGAATCGAGCTTGAACGAGCTTTAACCGAGCCAAACACGAGCCGAGCTAGGATAGTTTAACATTTTTACACTTGTTTCAACATTTTTAACTCATCAAATCGAGCTTTAAATTTTATCAAACGTAAAAACATGTTCAAGCTTGTTTGATATCTTTACTCAAACATGGTTTAAACAAGTTTTTGACAAACGATCTCAAACCAAATATCGAGTAGTTTGTTTTGATTCTCAGCCTTCTATATAGGATAATATGTGGATAGTTTGTGCACACGAGGGCGAATAAATGTAATATAGATAGGAGACAATAATTTATTTATAATGACTTAAATGTGTAGTTGATGTAACACAAATTATATTGGAGTCAAAAAAAGTTGTGAAAATTAAAAGCCATGCAAAGTTGTAATTAAATTGTGGCAGGTTAGAAAAACGAGTCACATTTAGTTGAGCATTAATCAATTAGGACCAACTTAGCCTTGGGGTGGGTGCACTTGGGGGTGGGGGGTGGGGGGCAGAATGGAATGTGAAGATCTATGGGGATAGGGTTACAGGTGGGTTAATTCGACGCTATCCATATGAGTAGTTTCTACAGTATATTGGATGTACGCATGCCATTTACATAAAGATTATGATCAAAGGGTTGAAAATTACGCTATACTCGATTTGATATCATTCGTTAAAAGCTCGTTTGACTTGTGTTCGGTTAAAGATATCAATCAAGCTTGAACATAAGTTTACGTTTGATAAAAGTTAAAGTTCGATGTGAGCTCGAGCTCGATAAGTAGAAATTGTTAAAGCAAGTGTAAAATTGTCAAAACTCGACTCATGTTCGGCTCGATTAAAACTCGTTCAAGCTTGATCGATTAATAACCAAACAAGTTCAAACATAAAATTTGAAGCTCGATAATATCTCAAACAGACTTGAACAACAGTATGTTCAGCTCCACTCAATTCATTTACAGCTCTATATGAAAGTCACTAAAACGTACGGGTAGGGTAATTATATTACTCATGTAGGTAGTGTATGCATGTACTCTGTTGGATGAGTGACATGTGCGCCCAAGAAATTAACATTCCCGTTTAGAAATAGAACGCAAGGTGATTTTCCTAACGTTTGTAAGATATATCATATGTCACCTCAAATAAAATAGAGGTGGCAAAATCGACCTGCCTCGATGAACGGCCCCAGTCGCCAAACATTCTAGACAAGTTCCCGTTGGTCCAAATCATCAAATCCAACAATTTTGTCCCGATAAAATTTCAGATCAATCCAATCCTATTCAATACATGATATTAATCGCAGTCGAGCTGAATGGGACGATCGAATTGCCAACTCTAGTGTGAGTAGCCATGAGTTCCCCATAGAAATGAGTGAGTGATCATTACACTCGATCCTTTGTGGAGTAGCTAGAATTTCATCTTATATTAATTTGGTAATAAATACAAATAGCTTTCTTCATAATAAAGCGTCACCACCAACAGAGATCAGTACACTAATTACAAAACTGATTAAAATTGACTTGTCTACATATAATTATTGTCACATAATTCTATCTTTTTCCAATACTAACTAAAACAAATATAATGATGTGCAATAGAAAGTAACTAAAATATCCATGCGTAGCGGAGTAAAACTGTTCACGAACTATTCGAATTATACCTCAAAAAAATATTCCTTCGAAATCATTTATTAACCTAAATGAATCGATCTTGAGCCTAATTTCGAGCTTGACAAAATTTTCGAGCCGTCTCAAACCTAAAGGTATTTGGTTTGCAGGCTCGCGGGCTTGTTCCCGAACCCAGCTCGATTATATTGATAAATAAAAAATATTAATTATGTATTTAATTGTACTCAATTAGATGTTTAACGCACTCGAATTCAAATTATGCTCGTTTAATATGTTATCGTCCTTTAACCAAACCGAGCTCGCAAACTATCAATGAGCTTATTACATATTTAACGAAAACGAGATCGAATTATATACCTTTAACATGTTATCGAGTTTGAACTATTCGCGAACTTAGTATTTACAAAAAGAATCGAACCCGAACTTAATTTTACAAGTTTTATTGTTCGAACATGCTAAAAAATTAAACGAGTCGAACTCAAGCCTTGTAATGTTCGGCTCGTGTACATCCCTAATAAAATACTATCTCTGTCCCGCTTTAATTTGCCTATTTTTCCTTTCGATTTGTTTCAACTTAACTTGTCAGCCCATAAATGATAAATTTCTCTCACAATTCCCACTCTCAAAATCTCCATCCTCAATTTTGACCTTTAAAAAAGTCAAAGATTTCACAAAATCTATTTTTTCTTAACCTTCGTGCCCCACCAAAATAGACAAATTGGGTCGAGACGGAGGGAGTATATTATTTACTTGTTATACTGAAATATCATAACGGTACTTGTACAGTATGGTTGAATGTGTAGTTGCAAAAAGGTAGAACAAGACATTGAAGTCCCAATGACACACTTCTCATAATCTCATCATTGTCACGTCGCTATTATCTATCCACCTCCCACAATTTCACGCCTCAATTCCTCCTTTTTTTCCCCTCTCACTGTGTGTTTCTGTGTGTCAAAATTCTCATATATAGCATGGTCAACCTATCTCCCCCTCCAATTCCCCTTTTTCTCTCTCTGCAATTTCTCCTTTGTTTCCCTGTCACGTCCTTTTCTCTCAATCTCACAAACCCTATTTGTCTGCAATATTTCTTCAGCCTGGAGAATTCCATTTCACTTTACTCATTCCTCTACCTATATACCTATCAATTCTGCACTCACATGCATTTCATTTGATTTACCTTTCTCTTCCGAACATTTTACTTTCATAAACCTCTGATTTCTCTCACACACACTGAAACACGCACGGAGATCGAACAATGTGGATGGTGGAGAGTAATGATCGGAGCAAGGAGATGAAGATGTCGATAGATCGGAAGCTCAGGCCGTTGATGCCGCGGCCGATTAGCGGCGGTGCTTGCTGCTGCGTTTCAAACCCTAACATCTGGAATCATCCGATATGTACGGTTTTGAGTGATTTTTTTGCGTTTTGTGTGTAGGAATTACTAACTGATCATGTGTTTTGCACATCTGGAAACATCCGATATGTGCGGCGTATTAAGCGATTTTGGTTGATTTTTGCGTTTTCTGTATAGGAATTACTAACTGATCATGTGTTTATCACATCTGGAAATGTAATCGATTTTGACTGATTTTTGCGTTTTGTGTAAAGGAGTTACTGATTGATTATGTGTTTGATGCGCGGATGCAGGTGGATTGAGTGATTATGGAGTGAGGAGAGAGATACAGGCGGCGGTGCCGTTGGTGAGCACGAGGTGGAACCCTACGCCGGAGCAATTGCAGGCGCTGGAAGAGATGTACAGACGCGGAATCAGGACGCCGTCGGCCGACCAAATCCAGCAGATCGCGGCGAAGCTCCGGCGGTTCGGGAAAATCGAAGGGAAGAATGTGTTCTACTGGTTTCAGAATCATAAAGCGAGAGAGAGGCAGAAGAAACGACGTCAGCTTGAGTTGCTTCCTGCAAAAAAGACGCACCATGCTGACATACAACAAACAAAGGAAACAGGTGAGATTAGAATCATGATTACAGAATCATATTATATCATATCCTGTTGTTTTCTTTCCCAAAATCATCATTAATAATGTCATTATAGTATTAATTAACGTATTGATTACACAAATGTGACATTGATACTCACAATTAATTCTGCCAAATCTACCTTTAATTACTTCCTTTTATGGTGATACAGATAATGATTTCATGAAAATTTGTTTTGCATGTTTTTTCTTGTCGATAGAAGTCAAAACTCTAAAAAACCTAACAATATTTTCATGAAAAGGTACTCCATTGTCGTTTTTCAAATTGAATTAAATAAAGTTAATTTGATTTTGCAGGATTGAGGAGATTTGAACATCAGAAACTGCCTACACCCTCAAACAGCAGCACACCTCCAGAGGTACGTACATGTGTGTTATTGTTCCATAATGTCCCTCATAGATAATCCAATATTTTATTTTATTCTGCCCTAAATACCCCTACCTACTGTTTTGAGACTAAATATATTTGATTCCAACTACTTCAAAATCAATAGGTATAGAAGGAATTAGTGTTAAATCCATGTTTCCAAATTCCAAATATATTAGTAATATTGTTTTAGGGTAAATATATAAACAATATTAGCTCTTAGTTTATGTGAAAATTGAAATGCAACTATATTTATGGGATGGCGAAAGTGACTTCGATTCTTACCCGTTCAGTTTTAGTTCAAAAAAATTGTTGTTTTTTTCGATCGAAAAAGTGCACGTAACTCTCATGTGAAATTATTTTCTGTCTCATTTTTTTTGCTCGTTCAATTTTCGTCCTAAAAAAGGCCAGTACAGGTGCCACGTTAACTAAAATCGGCAGAAAGTTAGTGTCATGTGAGCCTATCCGGTCGATTGGCTTTCGTTATGGGACAAAATTGAAAAATCAACAAATTTTGGAACAAAAATCGAACGGGTAGAAAATTATGTGACGAAAAGTGATTTTAACGAACAAATGTAATACTATTATATAGGGAAAATTTATTTTTGGCCGTGTAATTTAAGACTGATTCAAAAAAAAATCATGTATATTGCGAAAATCAATTTTAGCCCGGCATGTTAATATATGTCCATTTTGAAGAAAAATTTCGCTGAAAATCATAAAATCTGCCAAAATTTATCATCGTGTTCACTAAATTTGGGGCTTTCCGATCTAATCTAATTCCCACTCAGAATTTCCATGTAATTGTCCAAAAATCTGAACAAATCCAACTCAATTAAATATCCAACTCAATTAAATATCTAGCTACGTATGAACCAAATCAGAAAGCCCCAAACTTAGTGAACACGTGCGTCACACGTGACAAATCCCGGCAGATTTATAATTTCCAACCAAATTTGTCCTCAAATTGAATTATATTTTAACATGCATGACTAAAATTAATATTTCGCAACTTACCTAATTTTTTTCAGATCGACCCTAAGTTACAGGAACAAAAACGAAATTTTTATATATTATATATGTAGGTATAGGAGAGGTGTACTTTTTTTAAAACATGTAGCTAGCGTTGGTAAACACAAACTAGGTTTAAGTAGGCCGATAGCTGAAAAACCTCACATCTGAGTTGATCAATCAAAAGACAGACACAATTAAAGCATGAGGGCAAAATTATGGGCCAATAACAGTTGGGAGGCAAATTGTATGATGGAAAAAGAAAGGAGCTAAAAAGCTGCAGTCCATTACTTTCTGTTGGGGCTGTTGCTATGAAAAGCTTAGAATTTCTCGATACACGTGCCGCTAAATTCACTCCCCTTTTCATTTATTGCAGTCTGCACATCGCCACAAGATTTTAACAGCAAAGAATGAGGAAACCTGCTCCTGGCAATTAGACTTATCTTCCTCCTTGTCCCCTAACACTGCACACACACCGGAGAAAGAAAATCAAACACTTGACCTTTTTCCGATTCGAAATGGTACGAAGCGTGACGAAGACGAAGAGATTTGTATTCGTCACGCTTCGAGTAAGTTTAGAGGGCCGGTTGAGTTTATTGAGTTTCTTCCTACAAAAAAAGATTAATTTTTTTTATGGGGTTAGTAGTAAAAGCTATATGTTGCAGATGAACTGTTTAATTTTTATTCAGTTATGATTTAGTGTTGATTTGTAGCTATATCTCTCTGCACGATGTACTAGCTAGTTTATGTAGATTAGCAGTGACTAGGTTCTATTTAAGGGGTTAGTGTTTAGTACCAGCTATGTCCTTCCTTCCAAAATAATAATTGTATTTAAAAATGTATAACTTTTTTATTTTTACTTAATCTGATGAAAGAATAACTCTCCAAAATCATCGATACTCATTTACTCAATTTATTTTAGTTTTTTAGTTTACTTGTTTAATCATATCTAACTAACATGTAAAATTTGAAAAAAAAAAAAAAAAAACTTGAACTACAATATATTTATTTTTAAAACAAAACTCCTATTTGGAATAATAATTTTTTTTATACAGAACTTTTTTTATTGAGACGGAAGGCGAAGTATAATATATGTGTTTGATCACTAGACTTCTTTCTAGTTCAAAATGCTACGGAGCATGACGAAGAGATTCGTCTTCGTCACGTTTCGAGTAAATGTAAAGGGCCTATTGAGTTTGTTCCGACTAAGAAATGTTGAAGAGATTAATTCATAGTCCTTTTTTATGATCTAATTAAGCGGGTAGTATCAGCTACATGTTGAAGATGTGTAATGTTTAATTTTCATGATGTTATAATTTAGTGTTGATATGAAGCTATATCTCTCTGCACGATGTACTAGCTAGTTAACGTAGAAAGTGACTAGGTTATTTAGATAGAGCAATTCTCTACACATATATCAACACAAAAGTGTTTAGGTAAAATTGATTATTTTAATTTTTTCCTACTTCTGTTTTCTTTCTATTTTTGGAGTGGGTAAATTTAGTTAGAAACTTCACCCACTAAACGCCGAAGTTGGTGATAGTATAACTATTCTTGGTATTCATCTCGGTGAAAATTAATTGTTTGAAATAATATTTAAACAATTTCCACATAAAATGACGAACATGTGAATTGGGAGTAGGACTACCCACAAAAAGTCATAAACTTGTATATAAAAAAAAAAATTGTTATAAAATAAGAGTCGGTTTCGTTTTACTTATCCAAGTATAAAATTGATGTTAGATATAATTGAATAAATCAACTAAAAAAATTAAAATAAATCGTGCGAGTATAAATTAATGAGATTTGAAGAATTTACCTTCGTCAGATTAATTAAAACTAAAAAGTTGTATATTTCCAACATGACTCCTTTTATAGGACGAAGGATATAAGTATTTACGAAAATATTTGAGGCAGGAACATCCCCATCCCTAGTATGATAGCTATACATACATTATCTTATTAATCAAACATAAAGTTAATATATATTTAGAGGCAAATAAACATGGAGATTTGAAGTTGGTAGTACATAGGTTTGGGGAGAGGTGGTACTTCGGGTCATCCAGACCGAGCCCACCAGGCCAGTGTCATGTGTGGTGCAAGGTTGGACTTCTCTCAGGTATAAAATTAGTGAGTTCAATTCAATTCATTTTTTTAAAATACACTAAAATTTGTTGAGCGATTGTCTTATCGAATTGGACTTGGTGGGTGTATTGTATTTCGTGCTACAATTCCTACAATATAACCTGCTTAAAATGTAAGACGAGCTATGTCAACCCTGGTTTCGCCACCTAGTATCAGGAGGCAAAAGAAGCAATGTGTTGGTAGAATGCAATGAGCTACCAAACTATGGCCATTTTCGGCTCGATTACTATGGCCATCCCATCCAAAATATTAGGATGGATCGGACTGATTTTGACATCTAATATTAGGAGGAAAGAAAAACAATTAGAGTTAGTCTTGGTAGATGTAGCAATTGGGACAGTCCGACCCGATTGGGCTAGACCATCGGACCAACACCATGTGTTGGGCCGACTGTATTCAATTAAGCTGAAAATTATCAAGTTCCGATCAACCCATTCCCCTAAAATATACTAAAAAATATTATCAGTCCGATCACATTGGACTATTAGCCTCTCGCATTGGACTTGTTAAGCCCAATGGTACATCATAACTATATTTTTATACCCTAACCTATCTAAAATATCAGGCAAACTAAGCCGGTTCATCGAGCCAGCCAGATTTTACCAGCTCTCTGTCTTAGAATGCAATTGAGAGCTGTCAATGTCCCAACTCTACACGCACATAGACACCTGTCTATTTCACGCTCTGCTCTCCTGTTTTTGTCTTTCCATCTCCATCTTTTCTATTCTTTCCGCATGCTTTTACTTTGCCAGTTTATATATTTACTCATTTTGCTCCCCATATAAACTTTCTATATGTTTTTGCTGCATAAAGTGAGAATGACATTTTAAAAGAGCTCAAACATAGAACTAGAGGGATCAATTCAGGCTGCCTGGCCGAATCTAAATTCGTAGGGCCAATACCATATGATTAAATGAGTCAGGCCCAAAATTTTGTTCTCGAAAAAATGTTAATCACAAGTTGAACCGGCCCATGAAATACACTAGCATTTGTCGAGTTGGGCTCAGTAGACCGAGTGATACTTCGATGTACATTCCACTTAAATGTCCATCAGGTCAGACCCATTTTGCTATACCTACCTAAAACCCACCGTATTGGGCTCAATCATCACAAGGGGAGAATTTTTCTTTGCCCCCTCGTAATTAACATTAATAATTAATACTCTTAAAAAAAACAGTAATAATTAATATTATAAAAAATTCAAAGTAAACATAAAATTAAAATATAAAAAGAGTGCTCTGCAAGGAGCTACTTTTTGTCTGTTATTAGCAATATTATTATTGACTTCGACAAAAGCCGACAAATATTTAGTACTAGTTTAGAGCATACAGGGGCTCCGGGTCCACCTTTCTCCTTATCCTGAAACAAATTTCAAAAACCTTAATATCAAGCAAACACCATTTTTTTTTTTTTTTTTCTCATCTCAAAAAAGCTAACACCATTTTTTGTCCCACAATTTTTTGCTCGTTCGTCTTTCGTCCTAAAACCTGCTGTTTTTCAAAATAATTTAAAAAATTGCTCACGTTTAGGCAAATCTTTGTTGCCGATAAGCAAATCAGCCGAAAAAATACACGGGGTTGTCACATTATACCAATTTTCAGTCAATTTTAATTGATGTGGCACCAGCGCTAACGTTTTTATTGGGACGAAAATTACATGAGCCGAAAGTTATGGGACAAGAAGTGATTTTACGTGACAATCACGTGCACTTTTTTGGCTGATTTGCTCAGCCGCGGCGGAAATTAATCCAAATGCGAGCAACTTTTTTAATTATGAGATACGGGCACTTTCACTTTTTAAATTATGAGATACGGGCACTTTCTGGCTGATTTGCTCAATCGCGGCGGAAATTAATCCAAACGTGAGCAATTTTTTAATAATGAGATACGTGCGCTTTTCTGGATGATTTGCTCAACCGCGGCGGAAATTAATCCAAATGCGAGCAATTTTTTTAATTATGAGATACGTGCACTTTTCTGGCTGATTTGCTCGACCGCGGCGGAAATTAATCCAAATGCGAGCAATTTTTTTAATAATGAGATACGTGCACTTTTCTGGTTGATTTGCTCAACCGCGGCAGAAATTAATCCAAATGCGAGCAATTTTTTTAGTTATGAGATACGTGCACTTTTTTGACTGATTTGCTCAATCGCGGCGGAAATTAATCCAATTGCGAGTAATTTTTTTTATGAGATACGTGCACTTTTCTAGCTGATTTGCTTAATCGCGGCGGAAATTAATCCAAATGCGAGCAATTTTTTCAATTATGAGACGAAGTTGAAAAGTGATTTTACCCCCCTTAATATCCCAACACGAATACTAAATTCTTACCAGTTGTCCTCTGCCCATTTACAGCCATCCGTATCTACCACGTGCAGGCTGTACGCATGCCGTGATGTTGGAGACTTGTTCTCAAAGCTGCATAGCAAAAACACGGGAAAATTACGTTTTTGTCCCATAAGTTTAAATTATTTGTAATTTTAGTCGCATCTAAACAATCTTTTGCAATTTCAGTCCCATAAATTAAAAAAAAAAAGGAAAAAGTAAGCTATTCCAGTCATTTTGTCGCCGGAAAACCATAAATCCGTCGGAAATTACATTTTTAGTCCCATAAGTTTTGGTTATTTGAAATTTTAGTCTCATCAAAACAACATTTTGCAATTTCAGTCCTATAAGTTAAAAAAGTGAGTTATTTTAGTCATTTTTTTGCCGAAAAACACCACGTGCTCACATGAATTCACAAAATGGGATCTCGATTCGTTGGTGGCATCTCGCAATCAAATGTACATTCATTACATGAAAATTGTATGATTGTACTTTTCCAAATCCAGTCAGCAGGAAATTAGTTCAGATTGCGACAAATCCCCATTTTGTGAATTCAAGTAAGAGTCGCATGGTGTTTTGGGGTAAATTTATGATTTTCCGACGAAAAAATGACTAAATATGCGCACTTTTTAATTTATGCAACTAAAAATACGATTTCCCCGCAAAAACACAATATAAATCATGTTATGGCAGTAGTAGACGAACCTCTGATGAATAAGATCGCCATGAATGACTACCAACGAGCCAGCTTTTACTTCGATAGGGACGAAATCCTTCTTGTCGTACGATGGAGACGCTTTGTCAAAGTGAACACCCGCCTCGTCTCTAATGAATCTCCGGATGAGGCCATCTAGAAGAGGAAATTCAATGGTTCATTGATGCACGATGGAGCCGTAAGTTGATATATGGGAAGAAGATGTACCTTTCTGAGATCCAGGAATGGCCCAGAGGCAACCATTTGTGATTGTTGCATCTTCTAGAGCTAGCCACAGCCCGGTGCAAGTTGGCGGGTCGGTGTATAGAAATGAATTGTCCTGATGCGGCACTACTTCACCGCCGATTCCAGGTTGCTGGGACAAGATTCATGTACACGTGTAAAAACGGAGATCTTGAATTTAGTGTGGTGGGGGGGGGGGGGGGGTGCACACGCACGCACACAGAGAGAGAGAAAAATGCGTCGAACACTAGCAAATATGTAGAACACAGCATTGAACAAGCATATAGTGCCTGATGAGAGTTATAGACATCATAGGTATCTCTTTTTCCAGGTTGCTGGAATGGAGATTCACGTACAAATATAACAACAGGGTTTTTGAAATTACGCAGAGAGAGAGAGAGATGTGTGGAATACTTGCAAATACGTAGAACACAGCATTGAACCATAATATAATGCTGGATGAGAGTGATAAAGACGTCAAATGTATATCTTTTCTCCAGGTTGCTGGAACTAGATTCACTAACAAATATAAAAACTGGGATTTTGAAATTACGCACACAGAGAGGGAGAGATGCGTCGAATACTTGCAAATATGTAGAACACAGCGAACTAGCATATAATGCCATATGAAATAATATAGACATCAAACGCTATCTTGGTTTTCTAGCATAACATCATTTGTTTTTGTCAGTTAAATATATATATATATATATATATATATATATATATATATGAAAGCATTTAGTTCCTTAAACTCAAAAATTTCAATCTTTCAAATGTTGGCTAAACAGAACTGCAGCTGCAAAATGCAATTCAGAGGTTTTTCTATCACCGGAATCTGTATGTCGAACAAATTCCACGAGTTTCAAATTACCATTTGACTGAACTTAATATCAACTTGGAAGATTCAAGGCAATAAAAGACGTATCGAATTCTCTAGTTATCATATAGAATTGTTAGGAAAGAGAACCTTGAAAATGTACATGGACTGAATGACTACAGGTCTTCTGTAACCCAACGAGCATAATAAACCCAAAAATTTCTCCGAACTCGAGAAGTTCTTAAACACCGGGTCATTTTCATGTAATGCTGCAAGAAAAATTGAAAATTTTAAAATAGAGGTAGAGAAACTAATTCTTCTAATCGAAGCAGGGTGAGAATTCGATATACCATGCCCGACTTTATTGATTGAGAGTGGCTTTGGTTGCTTCAAGTTTCCATCATCATCAAAAGCTTTTTCTGCCAAAACAACAGAAATTACACGAAATACAAAAGGATTGCAGTATTTGGGGTTTAAACAGCAGTACAACACATTCGGCAAAGAAAGTGTAAGCATGAATCATGTTATAGAGCTCCGCGAAACAGAAGATACACAAATCAAACACTATTTGAGGCCAACCGTGTCGACAGAAAACGTCGAGCCAAATAAAAAGAAAATCATGGTTCTGATTACAATAGTCCAGAGGTGATGAACAAAAGAATTACTCATGAACATGTGGAAGCAAACAACAATAAACTTAGGGGCTATTTT
Organism: Ajuga chamaepitys; assembly: GCA_958295605.1. Lineage (NCBI taxonomy): Eukaryota > Viridiplantae > Streptophyta > Magnoliopsida > Lamiales > Lamiaceae > Ajuga > Ajuga chamaepitys. The sequence continues at coordinate 574,368 of OY282508.1, forward strand.
TATTCGTTGATCTTTAACCATAACAAGTGACGGTTTCTTGTAAGACGGTCTTAGAGTAAGATGGATGATCAAATGGTTAAATATGGATTAGAGATTATTTACATAGTCATATTTAACTCATTTAACTACCCGTCTTACCATAAGACCGTTTACTGAATTATTGGTCAATCATAAAACAGCAGTATGAGCAGGGCTGTAAATGAATCGAGTTAAGTCGAAAATACTGGTGTTCAAGCTTGTTTGAAATATAATCAAGCTTCTAATTTATGTTTGAGCTTGTTTGATTAAACAAACCGAGCTTTAATCGAGCCGAACATAAGTCGAGTTCGAGTAATTTACATTTCACACTTGTTTTAACGATTTTTATTTATCGAGCTTGAGTTGAGCTGTAGGTGTTATAAAACTAAGAATTATGTTCAAGCTTATTTGATATCTTTAATCGAACATAGTTCAAACGAGTTTTTAACGAACGATCTCGAATAAGTATCGGCTAAGTAAGACAGATAAATCACAGAACTATATCCATATTAAAAAGTAACAAATGAAAATTCAAACAAAGAAAAGAGCTGTGGCATCTTTTCTGCATAAGTAGGAAATATTCATTATAAAATGAAGCCACAAACTTCAGGAAGAATGGAAATATTCATCAAACAAAATCAGAATCCAAAAAGGAAGCAAAAAATATCCACAGTCAATCACAACCGCCATTGATCAATCGCATATCCATACCTTCAAAGAAGAATGAAATCTTCTCGGAGCTTTCGAAGAAGTAATCATCAGTCGTTTGTCGCTGGAAAAAACACAAGCTACCTTCATTAACTTGCTCAAATTAAATCTGTAAGCAGAAAATTAGTAGGAAAAATGAGATTTAAGCTTACTTGATTCTTCGTGGAGAAGATGGAAGCTTTGGAGGAACAATCGAATCCATCAAGCAATTTCTCCATTTGTAACCTAAGCGATTTAATCTCATCTCCGCTGACGAAGGATTCCAAAACTAAATAACCTTCAGAGTTGAAGAACTCAAGCTGCTTCGAATTGAGGTTTCCAACAATCCCCATCACTGTTATTTGGCACGATTACTGAAAAGTTTTCTATTTTGGAAGCTGAAATAACTTTGAACTTCAAAAGGTGCGAGTCCTAAAGTTCTACGCATACCTTATCCCTATATATACAATTATGGAGGATGGGTGTTTGTAACGTAATTAGAGGTTACAATTCCGGCGATCTATTTGGTCAAAGATCACCTTAATATGTTTGGTAAAATTAAAATTTTGGTCAAAGATGAGTTAAAATTATGTCCAAGTAAGTAATATTGAATTTGATTTAATTTCTAAAATATACTCTAATTTGTTAGATTGTATGATTTTTATGATTAATTTACTTAAAATGTTAAAACGGATCAATTTATCACATATACTATAATTTGTTAGATTGCGATCCATTCGACCGTGTTTAATATATTCAATAATACTTAAAGTTATGATTTTTATGATCGATTTATTTAAAATATTGAATCGGATCAATTCTATCATATCTAGGTATGTCAAAACCGGAGAAATTTTCAGCATAGTCTTTTTATTGTTCTTTTTTTAAAATTTGCTTCTCTTTGTTTCCATTTAATAATTAAATTCATTACCAAATATCTTAGAAAAGCATAGAGAACCAACACGTCAACATCTACGGTGGTTTTGGATAAGAAACCGATGCACTAAACTGTCAAAACACTAGTCTAAATCCAAACTATTATCGAGAAAGAAAGTGATGTAGTTCGGCTAGATTTTAAATAGCAATGGGCCATAATAGGCATTTGTAAGAATATCGACCTTATATATAAATGATTTTGTATACAAAAATAACTATACTTAGTGGGCCCAGAAGGACAAAGTTGTGACATGAGCATTGTAGCACCTATTTCCTCATCAAGAATGATATTGGTATAGTATCATTGGTGCAAAATGAATGAATTTAATTGTAGAAAGAATAAATGGAGCATTTAGGTTAATATACATAACTTGGTCCTGTTTGTTCCTACGGGTATTTTACACTAAAGCACATGTCTGTAATGTACAGGAAAAATCGCGCGAAAATACGACCATCAAACTCCTCTAATCAAGATTTCCTATCCACATCAAATGTTAATGGCTTGATAATTCATGTCTAAAATGCATCTCTTCATGGTCCTTTGACAAGAAATCGGGGGGGTGCCCCTCTTAACCCGGCAACATGACATCCCTTCACTTCCAGTCCGTCCCTATGTCCGTCTCAAAATGCCTTCCATTCAAAGAGATGGAAGAAAAAACGAAAGAATCAATATCAGGAAGAATATGGGTTAGCAGTCTATGGCACAAAGATTAGGAATCAGATCAACTCTACGGATCTGAGGCAGCTTAAGGATCACGTCACAGACGATGGTCTTGAATCTTCAGTCTTGTTTGCTTTGCACATGCAATCGGGGCATGGAAATGAATATATCGAGTCATTTGGTCTCTTTAGTTGAAAGCCTTTCGCCACACTATTTGATCGCATATTTACCATCTGCTTCTTGAAGTTTTTCCACCTGAAAAAACAAGAAAGTGAGTATGTGTGTGTGTGTGTGTTCAATAGGGTCTAAGACAAACTCTGGAGAACAATTACCCAATATTTGGTTTGTCGAATAATAATGCCAACTTCCGCTTATCAGGCCGGATGGTCCTTGAGTGGCCACCGTACAAATATCTCCTGTGCCCCAAAAGTAACTGCGGAAAATTTCCACCTTGAGTTGTTACAAATACTTCACTGTGAAGACAAACAGTGTAGTCTATAGCCGCCATTTGGGAAGAGTAATTCTGAAAAACATGTAATTTGAGTTAAAACATATTATAGTGCTTGAGACGACGAAAGCTGTTACAAAGGTAAATCTTGATGAACACCTGAAATGGAGCTAGTTCTTCAGCAGATGCCAGTGTGTCTTTAGTTTGTAATAACGGAAACATTTCCCGAAGAGGAGCCATATACCTGTCAGAATCGTATATCTTCCCAGATGCTAAATAGATATTAGTGTTTTTACCGAAGCCCATACCCCTCAGCATCAGACCTACCTGATACATATGCAAGACCATAAATAAGCTACATATATTTTTACGAAAAAAAGACGAACGTCCTACTGCTCAATGATGTATATAACCATATATAACATTATTCAGGATTTTACAGAATATCAAATAATTAACACTGACAAGATCAGGAACAAGATTAGTAAATTTGTAGAGCCATTTTAAAAGAATGGCCAAAAATACACGAAGAATAATCCTTAATGCATGTGCTTCATTTGTATTAAAGATAAAGTTAAAGCAATACCTCTAAAGGTGTTAAAGGACAACTTCCATTTAATCTGATTGCTCCAGGACGTATTATTCGACCCCGTTTAGTAAATTTTCCCTTCCAACCTCTTTCTCTTGCAGCATCCATGTCTATTCTTTCTTGCTTGCCACCGTCATATACACAACAAGAGAAAGCAACCATGTCCTACACAAGAACATAGTCAACACTTGATTATGGATATAATTCAGATATATTCAAATCCACTCAGACTGACCTCCTCAAATCGAAGATGCACAGTTACATATTTGCCACCATTATTTGCGCTGTGTTCTTTCATTCTCGCCACCAAACTTTCACCAAGAGTTAATATGGGATTCGAAAACCTGAGAGCTTGATAATTTGCCAAGCATCTAAGCCGTTGTACAGCTGGAGGAGCATCAAAGGATAGCCGATTTGCAAAAGGTGAAATCCTTATAATCCTGAAATGGCCAATTACAAAATATTACAAATATTGAAGGCGGAAAATTGAGAAATGAAATGTTTGGGAACCCACAATGAAAAGAACCGAAACAACATGAAAATAGTATACAAACAGTATATACCATTGCATATCACCAATGAGATACAACTACAGGGATCTAAACAACAGATCATTCACCTCATGAGCTCAAAATGAAAAAGGCAAAAATGCAAAAACAAAACAAAATACCAGGTAAAAAGAACAGTTTAACAGAGTTTTTTTGGAACTCAAATTCATATTTTATATCGTTGAACTATTAAAATGGGTTATAAAAGATCTTATGAAAAAAGGGGTATACAAGGGATTTTTCTCCTGTAGTGAACAAAGGCCGCCACCACCAGTGAATTAGGGGTTGAGTAGAGGCTAATTTAATCAAGTTCCAAGCATTTTCATTAGCAAAATGAAAGCAAAATAATTTTTTTGCATTCAATTGGTTACATATTATAGAATAACAACTTCAAGCTACAGCTTATAGAAGTCAAACATACTACTGAATGGGAACTTTATAATAAAAAAGTAACTGTTCAAATTACTGCTAACAAATGCATTCGTGGAATATATTAAGACTCAAAATAATGTCAAGACTTACTTTTCTTCAAGCAGCTTAGGAAGAATTGTATTCCTGTAGTAATTGATTGATGACCATGCTTTTATCCTGAAGTTGTATACATTGCTCATGTCATAGTCAAATCGCTCCATTATGTACCCCGGAATTGAGTCAATTGACTGAACTATCCGAACATGACTTTCCAGTGTCTTTAGAAAAAAATCTTCATCATATATATCACCGAATTTACTGCATGTCAAAAACCAGAAGTTATTTCCAACAAACGAGCAATGAGACAATTTAAAAGATTAATCACTTGCACTTTTCTCATAGTGACAATCAAAGCTAATCGAAACAAAACATTAGCTGATAAATAGATGGAAGTATGGAGCCAAAGCCCCGTGATAGCCTTGTTGAGAGGCTTTCACTTCATATAATGAGTATTTTCGGCCCCCTCATTTAGCTAGAATCATTTTCCTTAAGACCATTCTCACAGCCCTATAAAAATTGGCCTCAAGATAATGAATATTTTGCAGGAGAAGTAGGGATGCATATGTTAAGATAATGCGGGGAAAATTATAAAAAGATACAATTAAAAATGAAATGATTTAAGAGTTGTCCAGACTCGAGGCACAGCGTCCATTGAGGATAAGACTAGAGAGAGAGAATTCATGGCTCCAATTTGACAAACTTTTGGCATGACAAAATGAAAGGCATGCAAGGAAAGATAGGCTGCTTAAAACTTGGTTGAAGGTGGTTAAGGAAGAATTGTACTTATATTAAGTGATAGTATGAGGAAGTCCACTAATCTGGAGAAGGAATATCCTTAGTATTGTTTGCTAATGCACCACCTGGAAGGAATGATATATCACTCACCTTGGATCTCTCCAAATACTGTGGAAATGGAAATTTGGGATTATAAGAGTTGCATTAAGGAAGCCAGCCACAGCCACGGCATTGCATATCTGGAAGCATTAGCACCAGCATGAGGGTGATGCTGCTATCCCAAAAAAGATAGAAGTGTTGCATGTTTGAAGTCATAATATAAATAATACAAGCAAATAGTCTATACCGATGTTCTCTGCTGATTCAGCCCACCATTGGCCTCAACATAGATATATCCATTTGACTCAGGCAGGCCTACAATAATAAAGTTGGCTTTAGATATCTGTCTAAAGCTTGTTGGAAAAAACAGACACATGAAAGATGCAGGGGTACAGAAGAGGACGTATAAATAAACATGCCCAGTAAATAATTCTGTCCAATAAATAAGAATCCTAAATTGTCTGACCACACATTGCCAGTCAGGTCTTTCAACAAAAGATAGAACTAAGGCTTGTTGCTGGAAAATGTAATGCCTAATAAGAAGCTGATGTGAAAGATATAATAATTTTCCCTACCTTCTGAAGACTTTTTGCTGCATGGTCTCCACATCCCGCCTTTGTAAGAGTGTTTCCAAATACTGGAAATCTGTGCCGGGCCAAAAACTTCTTTAATAGCATTTACAGATGGCGAAAAGAACATTTAGAAACTATGAGAACAGCTTATATTCTTTTCAGCAACTATATTATCTGGTCAAGTGCATTAGAGTCATCGAACATCAACCAGCTTCAGTACGCACACAACCCTTTTTGGCTTAGTTAAGTAGTTTCATGTTAACTCTTGAGCCATTAATCACACGTATTGATGCTAAAAATAGTCATTACTTATAAGAAGCGCTTCATGAGGGAATATAATGCTATTCAATTGTTCAGTGGCTTTATAAATAATCATACACCAGAAAACCTAGCCTTTTTAACCTCTATTTTTTCTATGTAAGATGGTGCTTTCTCTATATTCCTAATACATCAGGAAACCATCTATTATTGGATCAAATGCTCAAGTCTGAGAGTCCTTAAATTGAATACAACTATAATTACAGACTTCCTACCATGTTAAGCAAGCATCCTATTCTAGTTATAGAGAGAATTATACGCTTAAACTTGCAGGAACTAATTTTTTTAAAACTAATTACTTATCAAAAAATGGTAAATTTAAATGCTTACAGTCCAACTTTTAGCTATCAACAGTACACAGAGAATTAAATTACCAAGCGTAATAATTACTCCAGCACTCAAAAAGTGTCAAAATACTAAAGTTCAAGCTCAATAACAGTTCAAATCACCTTAGCAAAGCACCGTAGTTTTTTTTTTTCACTCCACCTAGGGTTGTAAAAGGAAAGCAGAAAAGTGACGAGATTTCACAGTTGCAGTACTAACCGCATCAGCAGAAGAATTATCAGACTCCATCTCCGATCGGACCTTAGCATACAGCTGCGGACTCCTGTAAACCGAGCCAGGAGCATTCCTACTGATAATCGGAACAACATCAAACGACACTGTTCCCATGTAGAACAACATCGTGGATATGTATAGCAGTGGAGCGAACAGAATCAGCCCTTGGCGTTTCAGGAGTAGCGAGAGTAGGAGCCACGCGAGGCGGTGAGCGAGTGATTTAGGAGCTGGTTTGACCAATTTCGGCGCACGGTGGCGGTAGCGCGGCGAGCGGCTGCGTGGCCGCGGCGATGACGGCGGCGACGATCTAGGACTGCAATTTCCGCTGTTCGGAAGTCGGTACGCTTTCATCGCTCTTCTAATCGCATTATAGTAACAACAATGGCGTTTAATTTCTCCGAGAAGATTCGAATCGTGATGAAGAGGTACACGTGCAATAGGAGGAGTGAGGGAGAGGGAAACAGCAGGAAGAATGATCTTCGTTAAGGCGTGTTTGGCAGGTTTTATTGCATCATCATTATCATATTCAATATTTTGACTGCTTAGAAGTTAGAACTCATTCAAAATAAATAAACTCTTTCAACGTATTAGGGTTTAATCTGACGTAGAGGTGTTAATGTGGGTCGGGCAAACGCTACATGTTAAGGATGATTGGACTAAAATTTGATTCAACCTAAAATTAATTAGTCCGATCTATCATATTATTTTATAGTATACTAAGATTATCGAAAAAGTCCACAGTTTGTTGAACTTTCGATTAATCGGGTCATTTATCAGGTCGGGTGAATTTTATCACCTATAATCTGGAGTAACGAGGAAGTAAACTCTTTCAATATATTAGAGTTTAATTTGACGTAGAGGTGTCTATACGGGTGGGGCAAACACCACATATTGAGTCCGATTAAACTAAAATTTGATTCAACCTAAAATTAGTTAGTCCGATCAATTATATTCCTTTATAATATACTAAAATTATTGAAAAAGTCTACGGTTTATAGGGCTTTCGATTACTCGAGTCATCTATTAGGTCGGGTCAATTTTATCACCTATAATCTGGCTTGACGAGGAAGTAAACTCTTTCAACATATTAGGATTTAATCTGACGTAGATGTGTCAATATGGGTCGGACCAACACCATATATTAAGTTCGATTGGATTAAAATTTAATTCAACTTAATATTAATTAGTCTGATCTATCATATTCTTTTATAGATGCTAAAATTATCGAAGAAGCCCGTGACTCGTAGAATTATCGATTAATTGGAACATCCATCGAGTACGACCGATTTTACCACATGTAACCTGGCGTGACGAGGAAGTAATAAAAGAACGTGATAAAAACATTGCATCGGAGAATACAGCTTGGGACATCGATTAACAAGTTGGCAAGCACGTGCCTTTAGGGCTTGGGCTAAAAGCTTTTTGGGCTGTCAAAACATCCTTGTTTGTGGGCTGCTTTTATTATTATGGGCTAAATCGTTGAAGCCCACAAGTCATGAATCTTAGAGGCCCAAACCAGCCAAGACTCTTAATATCTTATGCCCGGTGGGGCCATGCAATTATAAATTACACACACATTAGGAGGGTTATTTAAGGGATTCAGCAATAATATCTTACGTTAAATCAATTCGGATTCTCAGGTACACTATATATTGCATCTTCTATTGCATAATTTTTAATACGGACACGTATTAATTAGTGATATCATATAGTACACGTGTCTTAGATAAATGAAACACAATTAAAATAAAATACAAGATGAAACATATAAATAGAACAAGTGATCTTATGAAACATAAAATGGGCAATTTATGGATGCATCGCTGAGGTATAACCCAGCTATGCATGGCGGAGCATAGTAGCGGGTGGAGGTGTATTAGAGAAGACGGAGCGAAGGAATGGAGCTTCGACATCTACGAGCGGTGCTCGACTTTGGAAGTGGTTGTGGACTATAGACGTGCCACTAAAAATCCACATTTGTGGAAATGTGTACGAGATATAGTTCCGATCTCGGCAACCTTAGTCAAGAAATGAGTGGATATTGATCCACTATGCAGGCGATGCAGCGAGGGTCCAGAAATGCTAAATCACGTCCTTCAGGACTGCGAGTGGAGCCGTTTATTTTGGCAAGCTCAGATTATAGCCAGGTGCGGGGCCCGGTAGCGGATTGGTTGTGGAGTATTGCAAGACATGAGAATAAGGAGTTCCAAACGTTTTTGATTATTTTACTTTTAGTTGGGTCAAGCAATCGGCCAATAAACTTGTTCATGGTCTCGCTAGTTTAGGATTTGATTCGAGTTTCGACGGGGTATCTTGATGCTATCCCGTCTTGTCTTGGTTTTGTTGCGGATGCTGAAGCCGGTTTGGCTATTTCATGCATGATTTGATTCCCTCAATTAAAAAATAATAATAATAAAATAAAGATTTGAGTCTTTTTTATTTATTGTTAAGTGGTTTCACATGTTGTGGGCCATTCTAATCAACATTTTGGCCCAGTGGGCTCCTTTACAGCATATTCCTACAGGCTGTACTAGATATCGAATATGGGCTATGGCCCATAAGTACAAAAACATGGGCTTAACATTACAATTTTTTTACTAAAAGTACTTTCCCTTTATTTTTCCTTCAGAGATTCTTTTTTTTCTTTTAAGTTTTAGAAGTATATTTGGATTCAAAGTCGTTAGATGTTAGACTAGGACCTAACGATTAGTCGGGGTCTATGCAGGGTTGGTCCGCGCATAGACGTGGTTAGACGGGGAGACATCGAAAATAAAACACAGATAGCAAACAAGAATCTAGCGTCTAGAAAGGAACTAGTCGGAGCTAGTCGGAATTTTTTACAGCAGAGCTTGTAACCTAGGTCAATGATCAATAATCTCCGATCCTTTCCTTGCCCTATTTTTTCTATTTCTTTTTTAAACTAAAATAAGCAGTTTGGTTAACCATCTTCATCAATACCAGCCAATAACACTAAGCATCAAATTAAAGCAGACATTTTTGTTATTATCATGTCATTGTGATCATCTAAAAAGCGATTTGGTTTTTATTCCTTTGAAAGTTCAATATTTTTGTTAATTTTGGTATGCGCATTTTAATAATATATATATATATATATAATATACATACTACCTCCGTCCCGACTTAACTTGTATAGTTGACCAGACACGGAGGTTAAGAAAAAATAGATTTTGTAGAATCTTTGACTTTCAAAGGTGGGGATTGAGCGTGGAAATTTGTCATTTATGGACTGACAAGTTAAGTTAGGACAGATCAAAATGACAAGTAAGCATGTTAAGTTGAGTCAGAGGAAGTATATATTAAGATGATATAATGGCATGACATGGTTGTCGGACTATATAAAATTAAATTAGTGACATATAAGTAAATTTTGTTTAAAACATTCCTAAAACATCGATATAATATAAGGTAGTTTGTTAGTTTTACTATTCTCAACTTTCTCATTTTAGATTAAAATTAAAGGTGCAATAGAATATACAAGATAATTTGGGATATTTGTTATTGTTTTTACTTTTAAAAAAATAAATTAAATTGGAGATTTTAGAAAAAGTGGATAGTATTTGGAGAAAAAAGTGACTTAAACAAAAATACGCTTACAGATTTTACCTCTGAAATCAATTTATAAAGCTGGAGCTGTTTTTTTCAAATGTCAGAAAAAAAACTTTTTCAAGTTATAAGTTGATAAATACTTGCGATTTTTTTTTTTTTTTTTTGGTTGCAAAAATCATCCTCTTAATGGCTAGTAAACCTAGGATGACGCTTTCGTGGCCAGTAAATTTAAGGAAATATTTCCAAATCGACTTACGATACAACGTCGTCATTGAATAAATGGGTTAGATCATAGTCTTGGAATGACGTCGGTTCACTTCCCTTCATCCACGCTTCATCAACATAAATTCTCGTATACACCAGGTGAACGAATCCAATCCGGGTTAAAGGGTAGATCCATAATAGTACATCATTGTTTCTACCGAAAGACATTACTTGTTCTAAAGAAAGATATCACATCTTCATAACAAGTAATATAATTCAGCATAAATACTAATACACTTTTAGCATGATACTTTTATTCGAAAAAAGTAATACATTTCACAGGAATTCGTACAATTAGTGTACACGAGAACTACTCTTTCATCAATTATCCTTTTGACAACCTTATCACTCATTGCACTATCCAATCCAAAGTTTGAGCCTTCATCCCTAGGTAAAATAATCACACCACAAAAGTTACAATTCAAATGCATGATTAATGGTTGTTCTTAAATTGACATCCACTAAGACAATTTCCATCCAAATAAATAGATAAAAAGATAAAGACACATGCACCTAAACTTGTGAAAAAATAGTACCATAAACATCCTCTCCATCACTTTTATGTCTTTTGATCCCATAATTGTAGGACCACTTTAATAGCTCAATCATATACTTACTTGTTGGCAAGCTACAACCATATAAAGTGTCCCATGCATATGTATAACCAAAGTAAAATACAAATAGAAAAGGTTTACAACTTTTCACTTTAGGACCATCCAAAGAATATGCAATAATAAGTGGTGCACAAATTAAGTGTACCTTCTAAAGTCTATACACCGTCCAACTATACCCATGCGTAGACGACAACGACGACGACAACAAGAATTTTCTTATTAGTATATATGGTATAAGCAATATAGGGTCGGTTCTTAATTATATAAACATAGTACTTAGCAACGAGTTCTGGTTTGCCACGGGATTGACTAGGATCTGCTCTAAATGTGCAAAGTATCTGAAAAAGAGAGTCGGGAGGTGTTTAGAAGTTGATACTCCGACGCTCGAGTCAGTCTTCCTCGATTGAGAGGAAGTGTAGTGAAATATTGAGTAGCTAAGTGTGTAAAGTTTTTGAAATTGAAGGGGTGAGTATATATTTATACTTACCTTTAGAACAAAAAGGTAGGAGAGTCTTGTTTAGCAACTTACTTTTATTACGTGGACAATACGGTTCTGTCACATGGTACTTTTATCATGTAATACCGTCATTTTTCGAGAAAGGAGGTGGTGGGTGTGTACCTTCTGTCAGAGTGGGTATCGTCTACGGGTCTCATATCCACTCTGGTTATAAAGGATTGGATTTTCTCAATTCCATGTAGGCCACTTTACTTTCGCTCTAAGACCTCCAAGGTGATCACACGACTTCTTTCTCATGCCTAGGAGTTCTTAGGGCTAAGTTTACGAACTTCGAGTTATTCCTAAACTGGGATCTGCAAGCTGTTCATACAGCTCAGGGGTCCGTAATACAGATAACTTTTTAAGGACTCAACTTATCCTCTGGGTCAATTCTCCGCGCGGGGTTGACCATCTCTCTTCTCTGAGCTAGGATAGTCCTTGGACCCAAGAGGTGCCCATTTATCCCCTATCGACTCCAACGCTCATTGTTTTATAGAAATTTAATATTCTTTCATCTAAGGTATGACATATTATTATTTTCCTAATCTTTGCTTCTTTAACAAATTGGAATATATAAAGGTGGACAAGTGAAGCCATGACCTTCTTTCTCTTAATACTTGCGTCAATCCTTCCAATACAAAATTAATCGGGACGAAGGTAGTATAAAATAGACAAAATATCAAATACATTAAAGCGAAACACTACTTAACACTTTGTTAGATATAGTGTGAGATTGGTACCTTCAAATTAATATTGGTAAAAATCAGTATCATGGCGCCACATCTGGATTTTTTATTCTTCTTAATTTTTTAAAATAAAGCATTCAAAGTTTGATGAAATTATTAATTTCCAGTTCAGAATTCATTGGTTCATCACTTTATATCTACCCACAAAGATTGGTTCAAGAATATAATAAAGTTCCCCTCACCTGGCCGACTATGTTATAACTAACTCTAACGAGTCTCCATCGTAACACTTGCTTTTCACTGTCCCTCTATGTTTCTTTTTCAATTTTTTCTCATCTAACCATGCCTACTCTATTTAACCCCACCTAATTGCTAGAATTTAGCCTGCCACTCAATTAACGTCTAACGAGATTTAAAACATTGCAATTAACATAAAATTATAACCAAATGAGCATCAAGCAAAAAAGAGAAAAAAGTATCAGATCTGCCCTGCCTACATTTAGACACAAATAAATTAACAAACATCATTTACCCACCCACTAATTATACCAAAGATATGGTTCATAGAATCCTACTTCTTGAACTACCCAATTTGAGTCCACGTGCAAAAAAAAGTGTATCATGAATTTTATATACTCCCTCCGTCCCGACTAATTTTTCTTACTTGCTCATTTGAACAGCTCAATTATAGATAGACTGTCTTTCACTCGTTTGCTTGCTTTATTTTCTATATTCTTTCCTCGACTGACTTAAGCGCCGAGTTCCATCACCAAATCCTCCCGATGCGTTCTTTGCAAGCTGACGAATCAAGAACGAACAAGACATAGCCATCAAAGGAGGAGTCCAAATTCTTAATTGTGTTGATAAAAACAGCATATTGGACACATTGCTTTTACTCATGCAATTAATGGAAAGTCAGAAGTACACTTATGTGAGGTTGGCCAACAAGGACGGATTGGGGGGGCGGGTGGGGGGTGCGGGACGACGGTCGGCCCGGACGGTAATTTTATCTGATAATTCTCATTAATACTTTTATTATATAAGAGTTTGTCTCCCTTATTTTTTCAAACTTCGTCCCTCCTTGATTAAAAAAATCCGCCCCTATACTATATAATATAGTTACAGAAAATTTCGCCCCCTTACAATGAATTCCTAGATCCGTCCCTGTTGTCCAAACTAAGTGCTAGTTGACGTCAAGTGGTCAAACATTCAAGAAACTTCATATATTTTCTGTTTTTCTTTTTCTTAAAAAGAAAAAATGAAAAATACTTAGTGGGTGTTATTGTTGTATGGGGATAAAGGAGTCATTTTAGTGCGGTTTGGGTTTGGTCCTGAAGAGTATGAATAGACTACTCCTCCACTCTGTATTCAGATATATGCTATATGTTGATTTAATCTTGATTTTGCCATACCAGAATCTCCTAACTGGACCCACTATTTGATGCATTGGAATCTTCTTAGCTGACCTTTTCGGAGCTGCTGACGAACAGAGTATTCGGTTAGAAGTTCGTGTTCGAGTTCGGTTAATATTTATTCAAGTTTGTTTAGTTTTGTTTGTTTAATAGACGAACTGAGTTTTAACATTGAAAGACTCGTTAATTAACATCTCATGCTTGTTAATTTTGTATAATGACAATAATGAGAATAATGATGATAATAATGTTTTATATCATTTATGTTAGGCTCATTTATTTTGAATGTTAACTTCTATTATTGAAATAATAAAACCTCAATATTTTTTTACCAATCTAAAAGCGTTCACGAATACAAAATGCTTATAAATTTATGTTGTTAGTGTTTGCAGACCTTCACGAAAACCAAATCAACGGGTTTTGCTCAACTCATGACTTCGTGAATAGCTTACTTTTACGGGCGCAGGGATGTAAATGAGTAAAATCAAGTCGGACAGTAGAAGACTCGAGTTCTACTCGTTCAAATTTTCAGTGTGTTCGAGTTCGATCGAACTTCTAAAATGATATATGTTTGAGTTCGGTTCATTTTGTAATTACTAAGCTTTGCGAATAGTTCAAGCTCGGTTGGACAAAAGCTTAATAACATAGTAAAACAAGCATAATTCGATCGAGTTCGTTAAACGTGCAATTACTTAGTTTGCAACTAGTTTGAGCTTGGTTCGATAAAAACTCGATAATATATTAAACGAGTATAGTTTGAGCTCGAGTTCGTGAAATATGTAATTGAACTCGAGAGCTCGTTAACACAGAGCTCATTTATAACTGAGCTCGAGCTCAAAATTCGTAAAAAACATTCAATTTATAGTTGTTATTGAGTTTTACTTTGATCTTTGTAGTCCAGTGTTTGATTTACGCTGAACACACACGTATATATATTTTAAATAAATATATAATTGAGTTGGACTTGCAAGCCTGACTTCGTGAATAAGCTCGCGAGCGTATGAACCAATACCTAATGCTTGCAAGCTCGAGTTCGGCTAGAAAAAATTTTCGAGCTCGAAATTGGATATGGGCTCAGTTCACTTATGCCAAAGAATAATCTCGAACTAATATTTTTTCGAGTCGAGATTCACATAGTTTGCGAATAATTTAGTTTGATTACATTCCTACAGCGTGCAAGTTATCTTTTTAAATTGATACATGTTTTATAGCTACCTTTTTCATATACATATTTTTCACTACTTCCAAGAGTAAAATAATAAAATACCCTTAATATCAAGGATGTGACATCACATACGTATATCGATGCAAATATATCATCGATACATGTTTATAGGGTTAAATACTTAAATCAATATGTACTTTGCGAGTTTTAACACTTCAGTACCTAAACTTTGTTTATTTGCCGATTGCAACCTGAAGTCCACGAATTTTACAAATTACAACCTCCCTCGAGTTTGCTATTTCTATAATTTGTTGGGACAGATTCACATGTTAAACATGTAACAGTCACTTTGTTATTATCAAGTTGCAACCCTCGTTGAACTGTGAATCTATCTCAGCAAATAATAAAAATAACAAAAATCGCCCCAATTTAGCATGTGACTATCACATGTTCAATATTTGGCCAAAAGAAAATTTAACGGAGATTGCAACTTATATAATCCATGGGCTTCAGGTTACAATCCGTCAAAAAACAAAATTTATATATTGAAGTGTAAAAACTCACAAAGTATAAGTTGACTTAAGTATTTAACCTCTTTTCTATGTTTATCAAGCAACATAACACAACAATGTGGTCGTGCCGGAGTGGTTATCGGGCATGACTAGAAATCATGTGGGCTCTGCCCGCGCAGGTTCGAATCCTGCCGACCACGACTTTTTTTTGCCTTTAAGCCCCTCTTTCTTTCTTTTTTGCCTTTAAGCCCCTCTTTTTTCTTTTTTTTTTTGTCTTGAGGCCCCTCTTTTCATGGTGCAGTAGACTGAAGAAATACGTACATATATCCAGGGACGGAACCAAGGGGGACGGGTGGGGGATTATTGAGTGGCATGTGGCTCAAATTTCTCAATAAAAAGTGCTTTTGTGGAATAGCTTTCAATCTGCTTCTCTGCAAGTCCTCATCATCCTTTTTTTCTTCTTTTACATTAGTCAAAAATAAAAATCAGAATCTGCTTCACTTTTGGATGGTTTGTCTTACATTGGATTCCTGGTAGAACAACTGGAATCTCAAACTGACTAATGGTGCTCATTTCTGCCCTACCTTTTCCAACCTCCGCAGGAGTAGGGTCGTAAATGAACAGAGCTTTTGTTGAACAACTCGTGAATAAGTTTATTTATTTGGATAAACGAACAAATTCTTGAGCTCTTTTTATAAACGAACGGAGCTTGAACATTGATTGACTCGTTCATTAATAGCTCGTTCGGGATCCACTTAATAATAATAGTAATAATAATAATAATAACAATAAAAACAATAATATTCACACTATGTATAATCTAATATTCTTATATTACTTGTTCTACTAGTAAGTATTTGGTTAAACTTATTTATTTGTATGAAAATTTACAAAAAAAATATGTTTATCTGATATTCGTGAGCAAAGTAATTAGTTGCTTACTAGCACAAATGTACATATCATAATTCATTTAATTAAAATATGTCTTGTGATATAAGAAAATAGTTAATTAAATTAAGTAGATTATTTATGATAAGATTGAAAAAATTATAATTTTTTTGTAATATGACACTTTTTTCGAAAAGCCTTTTTCGTCTCTAAAGCGACGCTGTTTTTGAAATGGAAAAAGTAATACTTAATTATTTATGCTACATTATACACTTGTGACGTATGTAACTATTGAATTAAATATCTGGGTTTCAATCTTTTTCCTTTATTTATTTTATATTAAAATTCACACGCTATCAATCACTAATTTTTTGTTAATCACTAATTAGGTTAAAATTCCGACACCTTTTTACCAAGAAATTAACTAATTGACAACCTAATTTCCCAACAGAGAATGGAGAATAATACCCAGATGAAGTGACTTGTCTCCGAGGGTACGAGTAGGTCTTTTATATATCAGTTATAATGATCTTAGTATCTGTATAATTCGGGTCATGTATCATGGTGAGAAGATATTAATGTCTATGTTTAAAGATATTACGGGTAAATGAATTATAATATCTTTATTAGAATAAATACTACATTTAAGCATATATTGTTATATACCCAATCTAGATTACATTATGCACAGTGTACAGGAGACTTTACCTAAGAGCACTATATAGGTAAATGAGAGGTCTCTTGTGCACCAGTAATATCTGTACAGTCCGATCATGTGCTAAAATGTATTAGTATTTATGTTCAAAGGTATTACAATTTTTGGTAAAGGTATCCTGATGAAATTGTATCACGATTTATACTCAAATGCATTACATTTAATCAAAATATGTAATACCTTTTATCATAAATAGTGATATGTAAACCAAATTATATTGTGCAATTGGTGCGGCCTTTATCTTTGGTAAAAATTCCAAATCCATAATTGGAATATTAATTAGTTAGACCTGTGACCAGTTGTTAATCAGTTCAAAATACTTGATTCCCTAAGCCAAACTCGTGATTTAGAATATAAGGTCGGTTAGAGAGAATTCATTGTCAGAGATATCTTTTTATTGAAGAAACGACAAAGTTGTGCACCGATTACACGGTGCAATTCAGGATGAGTATTATGATTTATATTTAAAAGCATCACGTCTTAAATAAAGGTATTATAATAACTTTACCCAGAATATATATGTGATACCTTTAAGCATAATTCGTGATACATTTACTCAAATTATTTAATACCTTTAGACGTATATAGTAATACATTTAACTCATAATTCAAATTACACAAATCTATAATTCGTGCAACTGGTACGCAAGAAATCTTCAGAAACATATGGAATATGTAAATTAGGCTGCATCATAATAGTGCCAAAATTGTTGCTTAAAATAAATAAATAATAGTGCCAAAATTCTCTTAACATTGTTTGGTTGGAGAGTACAAGCAGCAACAGCTAGCACGCATTGACATGTAGTACCATACTTTGAACATCAAGATAGCATCGATTTGTTATTTGCGGATAATGAGTGATCCATGCAAATCATGACATTAAAAGGACCTCCACGTAGAGGTTGCAATTCGAACGATTCAATTCAGTCTAAACTATCAAATCAATATCATATATCGAGTTTAGTCCTGCCTAGTTTGACGTGGCATGGTCCGGTTTAATTGGGCCTAGGTTATCAGGCCAACATCATAAATCGGGTTGGATTGAGTCAGCCCATAATTTTATCGGGCCAAATATTATTGAGTCAACCCAATCCATTCTCCATAAATATACAAAGATTTTCGAGTTAACCCATGGCTCATCGTACTTTTGGTCCATCGAATGAAAAATGTTGGGCCCAATGATACTTCGGGCGTAGATTTCTATTTCTCAGTCCATTTCAAATGTCGGGAGGGCTCGGCTAGCCCAGCCCATCGGGCATTGCTTTTGCTATCTTCAAAGCCATTTAAGTATACTAAAGATATTTTGATTTGGTCAAATCTTTAACCGAAAGAATATATGTCAAAATATTTCATTCTTAATTCTTCCCTTTCAACTTAAAACGTCAATTAATATGAAACAAAAGGAGTACACGTACTATTCAAATAGCACAATTACATGACAAATATTCCATTATTATGTACTTCATTAATAATTTTATTATATATATCATGTTCATATATTTGTACAATCATCAATAATAGATGTTACACGAGCCCATATAATCCACATGGTGGTGGATCCACATAATAGCTCCCAAAATTGGAAAAAGCTGTTCTTGATTCGATTCACATTGGTCAAAAAGTTTCAATTCTTAATTTCTTCAATGCTTCCAAACTTTTTAGAATGTTTGCCTAGATTTTGAAATATAAAATTCGACCTCCGTTTTTTAGCTGTTTTTGTCGAGGAAAAAACACAATTATTATACATTCGTCAAAAATAATGACGAGGAGCAATTTAGGTACTCCCTTCGTCTCAAATAAACTTGTATAGAGGGGTCGGCACATATATTAAGAAACGTTTTTTTTGGAGATTTTGTTGACTTTTTAAAGGTGGATTAAGGGTGGAGATTGTGTTATAATTTTTCTTTATTAGGAAATGTGCAAGTTTGCTTGGGATAACTGATTGGAAAGTGTGCAAGTTTATTCGGACGGAGGGAGTATCTTCTTATATTTATGTATTCGTGAAATCCTTGTATTTGATACCCTATATATAGAATCCGATGAATGAGAAATCTATAATTATTCTACGTCTCTCTTATCTTCTTTTCTTCTTTAGTTTTACGTTTTCTTACAACACTTATTCTGAATTTAGGTTAAAAATTGTTGGCTAAGATAAGCAAAGTGATGAAAAGTACGTGAAAAATTAAGATTGACATTCCTCAATATATTGTAGCAAACAAACTCTTAATGATTTAGTGAAATGAATAACTAAGTTCTCAATTAATTTACTTCTATTTATGCAAATTCCTAAAATTCCAATTCCTTTGTATTATCGCTTTCCAATTGTTAATGATAGTATTTGAAGAAATATGGGAACAAACTAAAACGACAAGTATATATAAACATCTCGCACTCAATTCCAGAAATTCGACAAAATTTGTTGATGTTGCGGTCAGTCTGTCTACATGACAAGTAAAATTATGAGTTCACCATCAAAATTGAGCATAAATTAGACAAAATCAAAAGTTACAGGTATTTTTAAAACATGTAAACTTAATAGTCATAAATGGGACAAAATTAAAAATAAAATGAAACTAAAAATTACTCCCTCCGTCCAACTTATCTTGCACATTTTTCTTAAACGACCGTCCTACTTTATCTTGCACAACCTAAAAAGAAAAACTATAATATAATCTTCACCCTCAAAATTTTCACTCTCAACCCATCTTTAAAAAATTAACAAATAATCAAAAAATAATTTTTTTTAATATCTATGCTGACTTTTCCTGTGCAAGATAAGCTGGGACGGAGGGAGTATAAACTTTAACGGTTATAAATTGGACATAAACTATAATTGGAAAATGTATATTTGGTTATTATTAATATATTATATTATTTTCATTAATTATTTGTATACATTTTCCGATCTTGACTGAAAATTTTGTCTCCACATAAATAAATAAATAAAATAAAAATGACCACCTTTGCCATCTTCCTACATAAATAACATAACCACTTCAAACACGTATCAGTTTCATCACCGGCTTGGAGAACTGCACCACCCATAAATTGAGGTGACAATTTGAATCATCGGGTCGAGTTCGTATACAATTTCGGACCAAATTGATTTATATATTAAAAATTAGTTGAAATATATAATTATCACATTTTGTGGTATAATATTAATTACGAATCGATTCGTGTCAAATTCAAATTAATGGTCTATATTGAATTGGATATGAGTTTCTCTCAATAAATTTACATCGGATCCACGTCAAGTTGAATTAGAGATTGTCATCCCTATCCATGAAGATGCATATATGAAGCAAAACACATTAACTGGAATTTGCCTGAAAATAACAGACATTTATAACCCATGTTTCTCAATTAAGGAATTCGCCTCCGTTTTTTTAATTGTTCTTTTAGAATTGAATACGAAACTTAAGGAATATACGAAATTGACAAATAAGTGATCGTCAAAATTTTATCTCTCATTCCAATCCCTTATTTTTTCCTCCTCTTTATACTACTATTAACGATATGGTAAGCTTGATAATTCGATATTTTTAGTGGATAATATTGAGGAAAATATGGTAAAAATGCTAAAAGGCAAATATTTTTTAATAAACTGCAAAAGCTAAAAAAACAAGAGTATGTATCGTGTACATCAGTTGCACGGATCTAATTCGGGATCATTTTTCATGAAAATATATTAGTGTTTATACTTTAAGATATTACGTGTTCTGGAAATGATATCTTCCTGGAAAACTATTAGTTTAAGGTGTTAAGTTTTATGCTGAAAAGTACTTTAAGTATAAACAGTGATTATACCGTGCACGTGATGTATAGAAATTGTCAAAAAAACCATTAAAAAATGGAGATAGTTTTACTTTATCTATCCTATAAAAATAGTCATATTTTAGAAGTGTTTTTATTTTATTTTATTTGGATAATATTTTAACCATCATAACTCATATTAATTAAGCACAATGGAGGACTTCCCGAAAGAAAAATAAATAATCCAAATTAACAAAATCAAATTTACTATTTCCCTATCTTTTATGGTCAATCATTCAATCTCAAGTCAGATCTTCTTTGACTTGTGTATCCCCTTTTCTTTTATTTATATTTATATTATGTAAAGAAAATCATATATTTCAAATAGTATTTCGTCGATTCCAAATAATTCATCGATATCAAATAGTATTTCGTCGATTCCAAATAACTCATCTATCGACTATGGGTACGTATAAATATGTCTATGTTCACACCTATTCATTTTGAATAAGAGAAATAATTAATTACTTTCTATACAAATTAATTGACGAACATTTAAACATGCATGTATTTTCGGTGAATAGGTGAATGATTTCTTATCCAACTATATTACTATAATTCATATATTGATTTATGATATTATTAAAATATAATTTTGTATACATATACTGATATACAGGCGTGTAAATGAGACGAGTTGGGTTCAATATACCGTTGTTCAAACTTACTTGAAATGTTATTGAATTTTTAAAAGTTTGTTTGAGCTTATCTGGCGTTGTTAATCGAAGAGAGCTCGAACGAGTTTTAATCTAGCTAAATATGAGTAGTTTTGATATTTTTACACTTGTTTGAACATTTCTTATCCAACATATATTTCACATATTTATGTACGATGTTACCATAGTATCATTTTGTATACACAGCATTATAGGGGTGTAAATCAGAAAGTGAAGCTGAACGTAACGTTGTTCATACTTGTTCGAAATATAATTGAGTTGTTAAAGTTTGTTTGAGCTTATTTGACTGTAAATCGAATAGAACTCGAACGAGCTTTAATCGAGCCGAATACAAGTCGAGCTCGAGCAGTTTGATTTTTCCACACATGTTTGAACATTTTTTACTTATTGAGTTCGAGTCTAGCTCTAGAGTATCACAAATAATAATATATGTAATCGAGCTAAATACGAGTCGAACTCGTATAGTTATATATCTTTATACTTATTTTAACATTTTCTACTTATCGAGTTCAAGTTAAGCTTTAAATTTTATCAAACACGAAAAAATATTTAAGCTTTTTTGACATTTTCAATCGAATATAGTATAAACAAACTTTCCATAAACAATCTTAAATCGAGTATCGAGTAACTTGGCTCGATTTTTCACCGTACTCACATATTAGGAACAGAGAATCTAATCCATATTTACCCCCTTATTCATGTATATATCTATCCCTTTCTAGCTCTCCCACTTCACACACACACACACAAAATTCTTGTTCATGCACTGCAGATCTCTCTCTCTCTCATCTCTCTCCCTCCCCCTCTCTCTCTCTCTCATCTCTCTCCTTCTCATCTCTCTCCCTCTCTCTCTCCAACAATCATCCATATTGACAGGCCCAATACACCTTCAATACAAACACATCCATAACCAAGTGGGAGAGTACAAATTTGTACACTAGCAAACTTTCACTCAACGTGGGGGTCAAAACCCCCCTCTCCCCCACCACACCCCCACCCCGCCCCTCCATAAATCACCACAAAAAACCACCCAACAGCAGCAACCCACATGGAACCAAATGGCGGCAACCACACGGTGGAGATAGCGATGGAAACAGAGGTGCACCAGGTGGCGGCGCCGCCGTACCGGAGCACTCTCCAGAAGCTGAAAACCCGCCTGAAAGAAACGTTCTTCCCTGATGACCCTCTCCGGCAGTTCAAGGGGCAGTCATGGAAAATTAAGTTTGCTTTGGGGGTTAAATATGTCTTTCCGGTATTTGAATGGGGCCCTAAATATAGTCTCCAATTGCTTAAATCTGATGTTGTCTCTGGTCTCACCATTGCTAGCCTTGCCATACCTCAGGTTTGTCTTTTTACGTTTTCCGAGTAACACTTCTACAAGACCGTCTTCGTAAAAAATATATTACTTTCTGAAAGTTATTGCTTTTATATAATACATGATAGAGAAAATCATATTTTTTTATCATACTATAACTTTACCGCATTTTACAAAACGTGATTTATTTAATTTTCAAAGTTAATTGGTCCTGTAACTAATAAAAGCTTTTTTAGAATCATCCATTTATTGTCGGTAACATGTAAAATAACCAGTTTCTGCTGACATGGCACCATCAGCAGGGGAAGTGACGTCACGTCAATAGTAACCGGTAAATTATCGATTTCTACTTACATGACACCGTCAGCTGAAAAGTGATGTCATGTCAATAATCACTGGTAGTTTTACATATTGCTGACGAGGGACGATTCTATAAAGTTTTACGAGTTACTAGTCCAGTAAGACTAACAAAAATGACATTTTGTAAACGTTGGTAAAGTTACTGTACGAAAATGATTCGAAGTAATATTTTTTTACGAGTTATTAGTCCAGTAAGACTAACAAAAATGAGATTTTGTAAACGTTGGTAAAGTTACTGTACGAAAATGATATGAAGTAATAATTTTTTATAATAAAAGTAACTCTGATCCTACGAGAACGAGAAGGGACACGTACCGACTATCTTAAATTGTCACGTTTATCTATAGAAATATATCTAAAATTGTCATGTTTATCTATATGAATGATTTATATGTGGATTCGTTTTGATCTTAATCAGGGCATAAGTTATGCAAAGCTGGCCAATTTGCCTCCAGTTATTGGTCTTTGTAAGTAAATTTAGCTTCTTATTTTATTATTATTATTATTTATTTTTTTATTTTTTACAAATCCTACATGATTTGCCATTATTCTTTTCGTTTTGGGTTAAAATTATTTTTAGTCCCGTAATTTTTATTCGTACAATTTTGATCTAAAGAAAAGTAAATTTAGTCCTGTAACTTTGAAATTTATCTGAATTTAGTCACTTTTTCACTGCAGATACTAATTTCGTCAGAAATTTGTACGTGCCGTCCGCTGACTCATTTTTTAACCAATTTTTAAATACGTGGCATCGGCGAGTGACGAAGAATTAAAAAAAGTATAAAGAATAAAATCCCTCTAGTTCTTATAATTTCCTTTTTCTATTTCACCGTCACTCGCCAATGCCAAGTATTTGAAAATCGGCTAGAAAAATAAGTCACATGACCAACACGTGCAAATTTTTAGCAAAATTGGTCATCACCGACAAAAAAAAAAAGACTAAATTCAGACCAACTCCAAAGTTACTGAACTAACTTTTTCGTGACCAAAATTCTACGAGTAAAAAATTACGGGACGAAAAATATTCCAGCCCTTTTATTCTAACATGAAAGAAGATTAATTTTGATTATTTAAATTTGTAGATTCAAGTTTTGTGCCTCCCTTAATATATGCTGTATTGGGGAGCTCAAGAGACCTTGCAGTGGGCCCAGTTTCAATTGCTTCTCTGATAATGGGATCAATGCTCAGTAAAGAAGTTTCATCTCTTACAGACCACATCTTGTTTCTTCAACTTGCTTTCACTTCTACCTTTTTTGCTGGCCTTTTTCAAGCTTCTTTGGGCTTCTTGAGGTTAATTTCTTTACTTTACGAAAGATGTTAGGTGCTAGTCGAGCGCAGACTGAGGTCGATGACAATGTCTTCCTCATGTCTGATTTCAGGGAATTCATTTGCTGCTCATATAAGTAAAATACTCTCCCCATCCTATAATAAGAGTCTTGTTTTTAGAAAACAATAATACTACCTCTGTCCCGTTTAATTTAACAAACTTTTTTTTTTGTCCGTCCCACATAATCTTGCACATTCTTAAAAAGGAAATTTTTCTCGCAATCTCCACTTTTGAAAAAGTCAACTAAAAAGCAAAAAACAGTTTTTTCTTAATATATATTTCCTTTCATATGTGCAAAATTAACTGGGATGGAAGGAGTACATTTTATTATTTAACGAATTAGTTATATATAATCAAAATTTCTTTTTATAAATTGTACCTTCGTCAAATAAAAAAATAAAAAATTGTACGTTTACAAACATTTCTCTTATTTTGGGACGGGATGAGTACGTGAAGCCATAGAATATGTACTTTGAAGTCACAGAATACAAAAAGAATCTTAATATTTGTTATTCTTACACTACTTGTGCTTTTGAAAATCAGCTTAAAACCGTTTGATAATTAATATTGAAGAAATTATCGGCATTAGTCGAGCAACACACTAAAATCTAGGTGGAGTTGAGTCAGGTAAAGGCCTTGTTAGGCAAAAGGCATTTGACAGTAAAAAAAAACTCCTACAGCTAACTAGAGTCTAACATTTAGACGATAATTAGATGCAAACTAATCGTAGCTAGTCGAGAACTTTCGTATCGATCTGAAATAGAGAATCCACCTTTATATTTTGTAGTAGAAACAAACAAAAGGGTCATAAAGGGTACATTTATTATTACCTGATCTGTTGTTGTAAATATTTATGCAGACTTGGATTTATCATTGACTTTCTTTCAAAAGCAACACTTATTGGATTTATGGCTGGTGCTGCCATTATTGTCTCACTCCAGCAACTTAAGGCCCTTTTGGGTATTCAACATTTCACCAAGAAAATGGGCATAATTCCTGTTATGGATTCTGTTTTCACCCACGTACATGAGGTAAACACTTAAATAAGACGGTTTTTTGAATTTTTTTTAGACGGGAGTTACTTTTATCATAAAAGATACTCTCTTCGTTTCGGCCCAATTTATCCACGAAGATTAAGAAAAAATAGATTTTGTGGAATCTTTCACTTTTTCAAAGGTAAAGTTTGAGGGTAGAGATTGTGAGAGAAATTTTATTTTTTTTGCTGACAAAATTATTTAGGACAAATAAAAAAAATAAGTAGACAAATTAAGTCGGGACGGAAAGAGTAACATTTTTTCCAAAGACAACATTTTTTTATAACGGTGACTTTTCCTTGGTCATGGTATTTGCAAGAATCTCACAGACACAAACACACAGGATCAGATCCTTTATTCCAATTTGTGTTTCATCTAGTATTCCATTATATCTACCACACGACATGTGTTAATTAGTGATGTCATCATATACACGTGGCGTGTAGTGATTGTTTTGAAATACAAGATAGAACACGAATTGGAATAGATGATCTCATCCGCACACCCATATATATATATATATATATATATATATATATAAGCCATTAATCTTTTTTCCAAATTGTCCCCTGTTCTAAAAGTGGATTTGTTGCCTTTTTGCTAAAAAAACTAAAGAAATAAAAGACATCAAAAGAACGTAAGACAATCATGCATATGTTGACACGTTGATTTGTCCGAAATAAATGTTCATTTCATCTCTATTTCTTATTCTTTAATGGATAATTATCATAATTTAACATTTTTCTTTATTTTTTGGTGCATGTATTTATCATAATTTATCTTTTTTATTTTATTTTGGTGCAGTGGTCATGGCAGACTATATTGATGGGCTTTTGCTTTCTCATTTTCCTCCTTTTCACAAGACATATTGTAAGTACAATTTCTCTATTTTTTTTATTTTTTTTTGTAAAACGGTTCGGATTTTCTACCACATTTGGTACAACATCTTCTACAACATATTATACTAATCATTTTACATATTCACTTATGATGTATTCGTGATGTCATCATATACACGTATCGTGAGAAAATTGAAATGTGGCAGAAGATGTTGTATTGCATGGAGTAGGATATCCAAGATGCCGGTATATTTATACAATATTAATAATAATTACATAATAATTTAAAGAATATTTAAGCTGTTTAGACAACTAATAATCTGGTACAAAACCAGATTAATTGAGTCTGTATAGCTCTTTGTTTTATCCTATGTCGTTTGGCATAATTATAAAACCTAAGTATCTTAATCATTATTTAGAAATCACATTTATATATATTTAATTAAAATACAACCCGTGAACTAATTAATCATGATTCTTCACTAGATTGTTTATTTGGGAATTTTACGGTGCGAATTTCCCTCTATTTGACGAATTAAAGATGTCAAAACGAGCTCGGTCCTAATCAGAATTTAAAATATAAGGATGGATCTTAGTTTTACAGGCCTTATAGCTCAAGGGCTTTTTAGCCCGGTCCTTTTGACTATTGGGCCTACTAGGGCTTGGGCCGGCCCTATTAATTTAATTTACTCAGCCCAACAATTGATTATGTCTTGTAAATGGGCTTTATTGGGTTTGCTGGCCCACAAATTTGAATGGTTTAACAATTAAAGCCTTAACAAGAGCCCAACGCACCACGTGTAAATTGCAATCTTGAGTGGTGGCATAAATGCAAAATGTGTATAGGTGTACGAGCAACACTTATGTAAGAACGTCTTCCGTAAATTTTAGTTACACGATGGTCTCAGATTCTAGGTTCCAAGTTTTAACACTTCGGCTAGCATTTCACTAATACATAAATCGTTCACTAATACATAAATCGTATATTATGAACCTTAGACGCATGAAAACGGACGTAAAGTTAAATCATAAGTCATGAAACTATATATTGAAAAAGAGAAGTAAAACATTAGAACACAAAACAACATATTTGAAAAGAATAAGTGAAATATTCGAACACGAAATAAGTTGGAACAGAGAAATCGATGTGGTTAACCTTTACCTTGATGTTACACAGAGCATGAGGAAGCCGAAGCTATTTTGGGTGTCAGCTGGAGCCCCTCTACTCTCCGTCATCATCGCCACCTTAGTCGTTTTCGTATCGAAAGCTCAAAATCATGGAATCAGTGTAGTAAGTTTCCAACTCCCATGTTCTAACATACTATTCTTAATTAGAGGCGGTAAAATTGGCCCAACCCGTTGGGCCAGTAGCCAGCCCAACATTCTTAATGTAGCTAATGGGAAGGGCTGCCCGAGCTCACCAATTTTTGCTCCAACGATATGTTATTGGCCCAACGGGCTGTGCTAGGCCGACTAGGTGGCTTGAGTTGCCTAATTTACTTATATATTTTCTTTATTTTATGATTTTCTAATATGTGTTTTATCTTGTTAAACAAGATTGGGAAACTAGAAGAAGGGTTGAATCCTTCTTCATGGAACATGTTGCAGTTCAATGGTAGCCACTTGGGACTCGCAATAAAAACCGGACTTGTCACCGGCATTATTTCTCTTACGGTAAGTAGCATCCACTTTTTCGAATCTAGTATACGACAAAATTTGATTCAAAATAAGTGTCATTTTACGAATTCAAGATATATCAATTGAGTCTTGAGACAAAAACATAATGATGAAATTTTATGAAAGACACTTATTCTGGAACCGATGAATACATTAGTATAGTGCAAAAACTCGATTTTCTAAACCGAACAAACTGCGAAACAGGAAGGAATAGCAGTCGGACGGACATTTGCAGCACTAAAGAACTATCAAGTAGACGGAAACAAGGAAATGATCGCAATCGGGCTCATGAACATAGTCGGTTCATCCACCTCTTGCTATGTAACAACAGGTACTCTAAAAATATAAACGGCAGAATTTTAGCTGAAGGCTTGGATTTATAAATATAAATAACAAAAAAAAAAATTCTCACTTAGGCATCTAAATTTTGGAGGTTCTCAATTTATGACACGAATTTTGAGTTTTTCTCTTATAGGAGCCTAAATTTGAAGTTTATTATCAATTAAGGGCGTACGTAATGAAAACTAAGAAATCTTATTCGATATACAGAAGATTCAATTAGAAGTAGATTGGAATTTCATTACAAGATATATTGAATATTTTGATATATCGTTCCGAGCCTTCCGTATATCAACTCATGTATCTTATATTTCAAAACACTCAAACTAAGAATAAATTCAAAATCTAGGCTCCTACTTGAAAAAAATAAATAAAATAAATAAACATAAAAATGTTTAAATTTTCCCTTGAAGGCTTGAATTTTGAAAAATGTCTAAATTAGGTGCTAGAATTTAGGAGGTTCTTAATTCAGTGCCTAAATTTTGAGTTTTCTTAGTTAGAGACATAGATTTTGAATTTTATTCTTAACTGAGGACTTACATCTTGAAAAATTAGAAATTTTATTCGATGCATGAAAGATTCAGTACCGTACATTGGAGAATATGTCTTACTTTTTAACCCATAAACTCTAAATTAAGAACAAATTCAAAATCTAAGCCCCTAATTATGAACACTCAAAATTCAGGCCCTGACCTAAAATATTTTCTAAACTTCATGCCTTCTTGCTCAGCTTCGCCTAGGCCTCGTCTAGGCGTTAGCCTGCTACTTACCTAACACCTAACAACTTTTTCAAACAGGTGCATTTTCAAGATCCGCGGTGAACCACAATGCGGGTTGCAAAACTGCGCTATCGAACATAGTAATGGCAATGACAGTGATGGTGACACTCCTCTTTCTAATGCCGCTTTTCCGGTACACACCAAATGTCATCTTGGCTGCCATCATCGTCACGGCGGTGATCGGCCTCATCGACCTCCCCTCCGCCTCCCAAATCTGGAAAGTCGACAAGTTCGATTTCCTCGTCATGTTATGTGCCTTTTTCGGCGTCCTCTTCATCTCCGTCCAGGAGGGCCTAGCCATTGCGGTAATTACCTACGGCTTGTATTTATACTTATGTGAGAGCTTACGTCTTGAAAAATAAGATATATTATCTAATGTGCGGAAGATTCATTACGATATATTGAAAATTCCAATATACTCTGTAATGAAAATTCCAATCTACTTTATACTAAATCTTTCATATATCAAATAATGTTTCATATTTTTCAAGACGTAAGCCATGACTTGATAATAAAATTTAAATTTTTTAGGCCTCTAATTGAAAAAATCGAAAAATTTAAGTCCTGAATTGAGAAATACCGAAACTCAGCCTTTAGTTGAAAGTTTCTCAATCAGGAAAATATATTTATGATCTTCCCTATAAGGTTGCTCAATAAAATTCTGCCATTTATTTGATAATAATCAGGGATGGATCTAGAGGGGGACGGGGGTAAGCAGTCGTCCCACTTGAACTCCAAAAAATATAATTTACATGTAATTTTATCTAATAATTATTATTAATACTCGTTAGATATACGAGTTCGCCCCCCTTGATTCGTCAAAGTTTGCTCCCCTAAAATATAAAATTTTGTTCAATACTTTATAATATACTTGAAAAAAATTTGCTCCCCTAAAAAGACTTTCTAGATCCATCCCTGATAATAATGCAAGCTCATTCTCATTGTACATCATGATCATTCTGTAGGTGGGATTGTCGATCTTCAAGGTTCTGCTGCAAATCACGCGGCCGAAAACGGTGATGCTCGGGAATATTCCGGGTACGGATATTTATCGCGATCTTCATCACTACAAAGAAGCTGTTGGAGTGCCTGGATTTCTGATCTTGAGCATTGAAGCTCCGATCAACTTCGCTAATACTACTTATCTTAAAGAAAGGTTGGTTATTACATCCTTGTTTAGTCGACTGATCGACATATCTTGTCCCCTACTGTAAACAGTTAAATAAGACGGTCTTACAATACCTTTATGTCAAAAGCAACGGTTTTTATGATAAAAGCAATGCTTTCTCAGAAAGTAATAATTTTAACAATAAAAGCAATAGTTTTAACGTTAAAAGCAACGATTTTATGATTCTATCTTATAGAAGACGATCTTATACAAGTGTTACTCTGTTAATTTGTTCGGTTTTGTCAGGATTACAAGATGGATAGAGGACTATGAAACAGGAGATGAAAATGTAAAAAAGAAGGCTGGTCAGCTTCAGTTTGTGGTTCTTGATTTGTCATGTGAGTTCTTTTGAAATCTGTATAGAATATTTATATCTCCTCATTAATGGAAGTCTCAAAATGTAGCACCACTATTTTATGTCGAAGCTTACTGTTTAAATCGAAAGTCATGAACCATCGAAGGTCATGAAACGGTAAGCTTCGATATAAAACAGTAATGCCACATTTTTCAGGCTTTCATTCATCAAGGAATTTACGTACTTTATCCTTAAAAGTGGCTAAAAATATTTACAATAACCCTTTTCAGCTGTAAGTGCAATTGATACAAATGGAGTCTCATTCTTCAAAGATTTGAAGATGGTATTGGATAAGAAGAATTTGGAGGCAAGTTTTTTTCTTCTTTTTTAGTCACTTAACTTTACGAAATTCGACAAGTTTGCATAGTTTATGCTTGCAACAGGTAAGGCAACCGATGATATTAAGATGGACTACATTTTTCATTTATTTCTCATTGGTTGCCTTACCTACTGTAGACGGTAACTGAATTCGTTGAATTTTGTAAAGTTGAAAAAACTTAAATATTCTTATATAAAAAGGGTAAAAAATTTTATGGGCCATTTACGCTTTATATGCCTTTGATTTTGATATACAGCTCGTACTGGTGAACCCAATCGGCGAAGTGTTGGAAAAACTGCAGCGATCCGATGATTCGAAAGAGTTAGCAAGACCAGATTGTTTGTTCGTGACAGTTGGGGAAGCAGTATCTTCCCTTCTTTCAACAATCAAGAAGCAAGCATCTAATTATGTATGATCAATCCTTCAAAAAAAAAAAAAAGAAAAAAAAAATTATGTATGATCAAAAGAGAGGGCATAATAGTCAATACTATTACCTTCTCTTTTTTTGCCGGGAAATGATATTTGTTACACCTTGTCAACAAATCTCAAATATTTAAATGTAGTATTTTCGAAATTAAATTAAAAAAAAAAAAAACAACAATAACAAAAAATAGGATAGAGTATCGAAGAGGTACGACCGTACGAGTATCCTGCCCGACCCGTTTAGTGTTTACATCCCTACCTATTCCCTTAGACCTATATGTGCCTTATATTTTGAATACCAAGCCCGTTTAATCCATAAAATAGATGGAACTGAGCTGAGTTTTTACTAGTTCGGAAAAAGATTGGCTCAACCTAGTTCGATTGAAGCAGTTCAACACATCGTGTTATAAACGAAAAAGAAATTGACTCTTCTCTTTCCATGTTCCATCTCGTGGTGTAATTTCATCTTCATGTTCTTTCTCTTTTCTTTGTTTCACGCCGAGAGCAATTCCATCTTCATCTTCTTTCTCTTTGCACGCTTCTTAAAATCGGTGTATCAACTATCAAGCTTCTCTCTCCCCCGATTTTGAATAGTTTTTACTTATATTTATATGAATGTTTGAGTATTAAATAGGCATTTTTGGAGAAAAAAATTATTAGATCCATTGGGTGGATAATGTAAATTAGCCCAATAATTCGATGGCTTGAGAGAAAATTGGGCCGGACTAGCATTTTAGTGGATCGATAAAATTTATCATGGCCCGATCCGACTTGACTCTTTTCTAATTTTATCTCAAGAAATTATTGGCATTGTAAACATTTTTTGTAATAAACAAATTGACCAAAAAAAAGGTACGTGGCTATGACGTAAAATTACTTTTTGCTCTATAACTTTTCGCTCAATTAATTTACTTTTCATCCTATAATTCGCTCGATTAATTTTCAACTTGAACTATGTACTTTGTACTTCCTTCTTCCCGTTCAGTTTTCAACGCAGGAACGAATACATATATTAAGAAAAAATATTTTTTGCTTTTTTTTGTTGACTTTTTCAAAGCTGAAGATTAAGGGTGGAAATTTAAAAAAAAAAAAAAGATTTTTTTCTAAAAATGTGCAAAATTGAATAGAACGGATCGAAATAAAAAGCGTGCAAAATTAAATGAGACGGAGAAGAGGGAGTATTCAACTTGGAGTGAGGTTCTGGAATTTTGATGTCATGTGAAGAAATAGTAAAAATAATAATAATAATAGTCGAGATAATAATATTGAAAAAGGACAAAACAATGACAGAAAAGAGGGAGACTTTTCAGAATATATGGCACCTGAAGAGACTATCATGTTACCTTTTAGTTTAGATTATAAAAATAAAAGTGATAATATTATTATGGATTTTTAATTTAATATTATAATGCAAGTGAACAGATATGCCATGAATTCCAGATTCTTCTTTCCATTAACTCTTCAAATGTCAACGCCTTCCTTTTTCCCCACTACCACTTTTCCTTTTTCCACTCCAATTGTGATACAATTGACAAGACACCGATTAGAGGTGGCAATTCGGTCTGTTTGATCGATTCTACTAGTTTATCGGATAAAGATTATATGAGGTTGGGTTGGACGCGATCGAAATTTCATCTAGCCAATAATTATTGAGTTTAATTCTCTAACACAAATATTTTCTCAATGATCTGGTTTCGTCGAGCTTTTGACCTATCAAGTCAAGTTTGTTGGGGTCGAGGTCCTGCGAGCCTCAATTTCTGCTCTAATTGGGTAACAATGTGAATTGTGTACATGTAGATAATGAAGAAGATATTTGAGGGTATGGTTTTCAGCGTAGAATGGACGGATTTTGAATGTTGAAAATATTGATGTGTTTATTTAAAAATGTAAAATTAGGGATTTTGAACCTAACAAAATCTTACTCTATCTGCCTACGTGGTGAATTCCTAGGTGATCCCTTAAGTAGATATATGACAAGTGTTCTATTGTTACAGATAAAAAAAAAAAAAAAGAGTAATAACGTGTGTATTATACACACACTTGTCAATTCATACCGTATACAATTTCACTATTCAAATTAATTTTAAACTCTAAAATTTCAAAGGTAGAATTTTCTCGAATGGTTATTTAGAAGCCCTAGATGATGATAATGTAAAATTAAACACTGATGGAGCTTTAAAGAACAGTTTCGGTTCAGTGGGAGCTGGTGGTTAAATTCGAGATAACTGTAGTAAATTTGTTGTTGATTTCTATGACTTTTTGAATGTGCTTGATAACATTGGTGCTGAACTAATCGTATTGGTTGATGGTCTAAAATTATACCTATGTATTTGATAACGATAGGTGTGCGTGAATGTAGATGCACTTTCAATTATTCTCTGGTCAAAACATGATACTTGTGGGAATCGGAAGCACCAAGATCTTATTGCAGACTTTGTGCGACAACAAAAGAAGATAACTTTATTCATCTCGCATATTCACTGAGAGCGCAATGGAGCAATAGACCACCTTGCAAACGAAGCAACTAAAATAAGAAGCCGTGTGATTTTTGATTCATTTGGTGCTCGTAATAGCCTTAAGGACATTTTGGGCTGATGCTTGGGGTCTCTGAGTTCTATATTTTATTAGTAGTGGCCATCTTTATAAATTTCTTTGGTTCATTATAAACGACTTGAATGATTTTGCAGTATACATATTGAGGATCCGTCTTAATCCTCCTATTGTCTTGATTTTTACTTGAACAAAAAAGACATAAATTCTTCCAACGATTCAATCAAACAAACACCCCTTAAATGTTCGTATACAAGCAGTGACCACCAAAATAACAAAAGACGGAATTTCCTCCGAACCTTTAATCAAACAAACACCCCTTAATATTAAGTAACTTTTATAAATGGAAATTAAAAATTGAAATTTGTATTCATCAATGAGACAATGAATGATATCTTAAGATAAGATTATCCAAGCAACTCAACACCGTATCTTTCCTCCACTATATATACGCATTATTATCATCATTTTATTATATTTTTCACATCCACTATTATTAAGAAAAATAAGAATTTGATGCGCACGATTAGATGTGTCCAATCCGGAACGGTTCGAACCGTGCTGGTTCCGATTTCAAATCGTAACCAAAATCGATAGTATTCCCGTTTGGTTACGATTTCTTTTTTCCCCAAATCATGAATCGGTAGTTCGCTAGTAATTGTCAGTTCCGTTAGATTTTTTTCTTTTCTCCTTTAGTTTTTAACCTCTTCCTTCTTTTCTTTTTTCTTTTATTATTATTTATTAATCATGTAATTCTATGATCTTTGTTGTAAAGTTATAATTCAATAATTATATCATAATTTTAGAGGTAGTTTTTGGTTTTTTATTTTTATTTAGTTAGTGTTACATATTAGACATTTAGACTTTAGAAAATTTAGACTTTAGTATAAACGTTTAATATTTCGCGAACAATTTCAACTTGATCAGACACAATCGTTATATCGTACCTCTCCATCGAAAGTCACGATCTAATGATCAGAACTCATCATTTTCCAAACGTTCACGGTCTTTCGTTCACACCTATTCCATTTGAATAGTCGCAACTATTAGTGACACATTTTCGTCTAAAAAACATCTTTTCATTAACACTTCAAAATTCCAACAAGAACCGAACCGACGATTACGAGACAGTAACCAGAAGCGTGTATATCACTGTTCGGTTTCGGCTCCTCCACTATACACACCCATTATTATTATCATTTTATTTTATTTCTTATTTTACATCCACTATTAATAAAAAAATAAGAATTGGATGCGCACGATAAGCAAGAAAAGTCTGAAAATTCTCAACGCACTCCACGTCATCATCAGCTCATTCTTACACACATTAAAACAGTGCATATGAATGTGTTTGACTTTCAGCTAAAGTGATATTCTGATAGTGATCTCTCTCCTTCTTACAGATTCTCTCTCTCTCTCTCTCTTCCATTTTCTGGAGAGAACTAAATCCATGGATGGCCTCCCCTCCGGTTATCGCCCCAACGTCGGCGTCTGTCTCATCAATGACGATAATATGGTAAGAAAAACAGTTTGTTTCTTCGGAAAAGTTAACGTTAATTTTGATCTGGTTTTTTATGTAGTTTGTAAGAAGATATGAACAATTGGAGAATGAGGAGTGGATATTGTTCTCCTTTAGCTGTTTCTGTTGGTGAATTGTCTGTTTTGAAATAATATTATTTTAATTCTGGATTTTGATTAAGAAAATGGGGGCATTTTGAGCTGGAATTTGTGTTTAGGTTTTAACTAATTGGAACTCAATAATTATTATTATTTTTAAATGATTTTGATAATTGTTGCTTTGTTATTTAGTAATTTCTGGATTATTTATTACACTTCTTCATCTTTTTTGGGTGTTGGTTGTAGATTCTTTTGATGTAATAATTACATTTTTTTTTATATTTTCGAAATAATTTTATTTTTTAATTAGGAAAATGAGGGCATTTTGAGCTAGAATTTGTGGTTTTAAATAATTGGAACTGAAATTTTATTATTTTTTGAAAAATGATTTTGATCATTGTTTCTTTGTTATTTAGTAATTTCTGGATTAATTTATTAAACTTTCTTCATTTACTTTTTTGGGTGTTGGTTGTAGATTCTTTTGATGTAATAATTACATTTTTTTTTAATTTTTAAGAGCTTATTACTGTATTTTTTTTTTCAATTGTGATTGTTTTTCTTTTCTCTTTGAATAGTTTAGAGGTGATGTTAAATAGGAAATCTGGAGTTTTATTATTACAATTTTGACATAAAAATGAAAAATCTTGAATTGAATATCAAATGGTATACTTGAGGTTATGAATAGATTCTAGTCTCCGGAGCTCTGTTATAAAATCTTCGACCAACTAATCCTCGTCTAGATGCTAAAAACTCTCATTGACCGTCTATATATTTTTCTCGATTTCTTCCTGCCTATGCTTGTTCAGTGCTGCCTAAGCCCCAACTAGTCACTAGGCTGTAATATAACTCTCGACCAACGCCTATCGACTTATACAACATTGTCGGAGTGCAATTAGATAACTTTAACCTCGTGCAATTTGATTGCAGGTGTTTGTGGCGTCTCGATTGAATGTTCCCGGAGCATGGCAGATGCCTCAGGTAAACCCCCTTCGACATAAGTTCATGTATATATAGAGAAATGATATGTTGCACGTCTATAGTGAACACCTGTTTATGTGGCACTACTATCTTGTTTCTTTACGATTTTACAATAAACAAGCTCTTTGGAGATACTAGGATGATTTTTATAAATACGTACTGCGTACAATCTTATGTTCGTATTTGATAGGGGGGAATCGAAGAAGGTGAGGAACCAAGGGCTGCAGCAATCAGAGAATTGAGGGAAGAAACTGGAGTAGTGTCGGCTGAGATTATAGACGAGGTTTGTCTCAGACGATGCTTTTAATGCTCGTGTTGATAATTTACGTTTTCCTTTTCAACTTTCCACAATTATTGATATTTGACAAGTTAAAGAAACGAGCGGCTGATATTGATTATTTTTTAAAACGAAAAGAAACTTGTCGGATTTAGTTCTGACAAGTCGTTGACATTGTCAGGTTCCGGAATGGTTGACATATGACTTCCCTCCAGCTGTAAAGGCGAAAGTGAACCGTCTATGGGGAGGAGGCGAATGGCACGGGCAGGCCCAAAAATGGTTAGTCTACGACGCTTTAATGCTCTACGTCAATAAAACTATTCCTATATGATCTTGCAAAGCATGACGATGAATAACTACTTGTTCAAATGTCTGTTTTCCGTTACCTAGTACGTGCTGCGGGCACTTTTAATCTTCGAATGACGTCTGAAATGTCTTTTTTTTGTTTTTTCCGATGCCAACGAAAGGAATAATGGGTGTTTGGATTCTTGTTGATGCAAACGATACGCATTAGTTGTCTATTTATGTGGTGTCACTGACAATTTTATGCGATTGTGCTGACGATAGCTATAAATACAAAAGTAGCTGCAATAAGAGGGTGTTTGGCTGAGCTTTTAAGCTCACACTCTCTAAAATGTTTACGAGCTTATAAACTTCTTCATAATGTACGTAAAAGTTCTAAAAGAGATCTTTATTTCATCCCTGAATAAGACGTTAAGAGCTCATAAGCTGTTTTTAGAAAGAGGATGCTCAAACTTATTTCTCAAATAAGATCGTATTTCGACTAGCTTCTTCAAGTTTCATTGTTTTAATTACGAACTATCATTACTGACATCTTAAACGCTCTATCATCATATTGTATTTGAAAACGTCAACTTTTTTACTAAAATAAGATCTAGCATCTCACCAGTTCTAAATGTAACTTATAAAATGTAAGAGCTTATAAGATACTTAAACCACGTTTAGCTAGTTAACAACTTTCTTATTTGATTAAATCATTTCATTATTCGATTAGTGGCTATGATCTAGTAGCTATCGGTAACTGATTACGATTCTTTAAAAGCCGATTAAATGCTTCAATAAGTAGCTAACTCTAGTGACGACATGTCTGGATAAACTTGACACAAGTTATGATAATCCTTTGTGCGTCATTCATTTCGCTGTCTCGTATTTAAGGTGAAGTTTCTTGTCTGAAGTTTCAACGCGACGATTAACTTTGCTAACCGCAGGTTTCTTATGCGGTTGACAGCAGACGAAAGCGAAATCAATTTATCGACTGGTGAAGCAGATCAAGAATTCTCAGAATGGAAATGGGCTACCCCTGAAGAAGTCATTGAGCAGGTATTCTCTCACTTGCTTTTTTCCCTCATAATTCTCACTTCCAATTACCTTTTAAGTTACTCGTATAAGATCGTCTTCTGTAAGACGTGACTCACTTTAATCATAAAAACTTTAAGGAAACCGGAGAAAGTATTTGTGTGCTATGAGGTTTTACGAGTAATACTTGTGTAAGACCGTCTTCCGTACGACGAGAGTCACTTTTATCTTACAAACCGTTACTTTTGGCATAAAAAAAGGGGAAATTAAGAACTTCGAAAATTCAGTCCCCGAATTGAGACATATTCCAAAATCCAGGCTTTCCACTGAAACTTTCCCGAAAAAATATTATTTTTATCACAAAAAGACCGATTCTTTTGCATAAAGATTCACAATTGACATTTTTATTATAAAAGTAACTCCTGTTTTATATAAGACAGTTTTATTTAAGTGTTTGCCGTACACAGAAAGCTAATTATGTCTCGATTCGATGATGATCTAAAACAGGCAGTGGACTACAAGAGGCCAACATATGAGGAAGTTGTGAAAACATTCCAACCTTACTTCAATTCAGGAAAAGCTACAAAGTGCTACTCAACTAAATGGTGATCAATAACACACCAAATCTAGTTTGAAGTTTTTTTTTTTTTTTCTCTTTTTTTTTTTCGTCGTAGTCGTCTCGAACTGGTTCTTACAGCAGGAGCTTATGGACTT
This sequence comes from Ajuga chamaepitys, assembly GCA_958295605.1. Classification (NCBI taxonomy): domain Eukaryota; kingdom Viridiplantae; phylum Streptophyta; class Magnoliopsida; order Lamiales; family Lamiaceae; genus Ajuga; species Ajuga chamaepitys. Next base: position 613,208 of record OY282508.1, read on the forward strand.
GTAAATGTATATGGGTTCAAACTTTCAGATTAGATGGTTATTTATAATAAAATGGTTCTTCAATATTATGCTTTTATTTCTTCCTAATTTTTTTGTTGAATGGCTCTAATTGATTTTGGCGGAGTTATTGTTAGGGTATTTATTGGATTCTACGTGATGAAACTAGTATTATCCTCGTGCAATGCACAATTTAATATTTTAAATTTTATTTCATGAGGTTTACGGATGCGATCTGTAGACCTTCTTGGTAAAATAAATCAAAATTAAGTGAATAGTGAGTTACTCATATTCCGTTTTAGATTATAGGATAGGCCCGACCTTTTTGAGGTTCGAATCCCTCTATCTTCGTACCTTCACTTAGTAGACCTATGTTGTTATTTTTTTTAGTACAAATCTTGATTGAGATGTGGATGTAGATCGGTAAGAATTGATCTCAAGTCAACTCGCTGGTTTCAAGTTACTCTACTAACAACTATAACCAAAACCCCATGTCATTTTATTAAAAGCAATTGAGTCGTTATTACACCGATTAAAATATTTTATACTTTATTACACTAGTTAGAATATGTTATATTTCATAAGGAATCTTGATCTTAAATATAGTTAACCAAAAACCTAAAATTAATATCTCATTTTATTAGTTAAACTAATATGAGTTAAATTTATGGCAAGGAGAGACATCCATCAAGTGATAATAAGTAAAAAATGTATTTTTGCTAAATATAATTATTTTTTTAGGAGCAAGAGAGTATAAAAGACCAAAATCCTCTTAATCTTATACGTAGAGGTGGCAATTCGGGCAATCCGATTCGTTCGGACTAGGTCTGTTGGGTCAAACGTCATATTTTGAATGGGTCAGGTCAAGCTAAAATTTGATCGGATCTAAAATTAGTCGACCTGACTCAAAATATCGGATCGGCCTGGGACCCGACGGACTTTTGACCCATTGGACCGATCCGATCGAATTAGATAGTATTTCAAGCCTTCTTCGACCCAACCCACCAAAAATATCAAGTTTGCCACCTCTACTTGTATGCGCCTACATCAGTACTTCTTGCACTACATTCTCGTGTTTAGTTTCCTATTGCAAAAAATTAAATCAAATCCGTATTTGCAATTTACAATTATACTAAAAACAATAGAACAGCTTTAAAATTTCTTCATAACTTTCAGTGTTTCATGCAAAAAAATTCGATTAGCTTCTCTAACTAGTCGTGTTCAGTTGTCAAGCTTGACCGTCTACATTTTTTTCTCGATTCCTCTTAATATAATCATATTTATGCTCCGTCTAAACGCCAACTACCGCTCGATTAACAGTTAACGAGTAGTGCAATGTTGCTTTCAAGTTTCAACTTAGAAAAAAAAAAAAAAACAGTTAAAAAACAAAAGCTTCAGATATAATCAGGAAAAAGAAACTAAACTGTCATTTTTACTCCATTCAGTAATTAAAACTGCAACATTGACAGTCAACTGAAATTCCAACATTTTCTCCTAAAATGGACAAACACAACCCCGACCCACCACCACCGCATGCAACCACCACAAGCAGCGGCGCCACCGGCCATGCACTCGAAAACTTGAGATCACTGCTACTAAAATGCGCCATTGCCTCAGCTCCAGCTAAATCGCTCACTCCGGCACAACAAACCTTCATCGAGAAGCGCATTCACGAGTCCTTCCCCTCTATTCACACCCCTGATCACCCACCTTATGTCTCGGTACTTCTATTTTTCGCTATTATGTTAATTTCTCCGCGGATTTTCGATTTGGTAAAGCTTTTAGCTCGTGATGATGGTAAAAGTTCTTCCCCTGATTTGCATGTGCATTTATTGAGAAGGAATGTTAACTATTGCGTTTTACTTGCTCCGATCACTTTTTTTTAATTTTGATCTCTTCTGTAACTGTTAATTTGAGAAATTCCAGCTTAATCGGGTCGGGTCGGCTTCTAGTACTTTACCCATGGGCTGATTTCTTCTTCGTCTTCCTTCTCCCTATTTTTCCACGCCTATGAATTTTCTCGATTTTGGTTGGGGATTTTCTCTTGCATTAGTGCGATGCGATAGTACTTGGTATCATGCAATACTTTCCTCTGACTATTGGGTTGTAAATGAGTCGAGTCGAGCTGACGTGTTGTTTGAAATATTAGTGTCTAGTATATAGTTGAGCTTGTTTGATTATTGATCAAATTGAGCTTGAACGAGCTTTATGGAGCTGAACAAAGTCAAGCTCGAGTAGTTGACATTCCTACATCTTGTTTTAACATTTTTGCTCGAGTCGAGCTATAGATTTTATCAAAGGTAACAATATGTTCAAGATTGTTTTAATATCTTTGATGAACATAGTTTAAACAAGGTTTAACGGATGATTTAGAATTGAGTATCGAGTAATTAGGTTCGATTGACAGCCCTATCTGTATATATCTGATTAATAACTGGATTTAAGTTGATATCACTTCTTATCTTTGAGATATCTGATGCAGATGTTTGCTATCAAGTTTCTAGTATTCTATTTGACCTTGTATGATTATTAATTGAATCGAGCTTGAGTAGTAAACATTTCTACTCTTGTTTTTACACGTTTTACTTATCGAGCTCTAGTCGAGCTATAGATTTGATCAAATGTAATAATCTCTTCAAGATTGTGTGATATCTTTAACCGAACAGACTTCAAACAAGCTTTAACGACGATTTAGAATTGAGTATCGAGTAATTAGGTTCGATCTGCAGCCCTATCTGTATATGAATGATTAATAACTGGATATAAGTTGATATCACTTCTTATCTTTGAGATATCTGATGCAGATGATTGAGAAAGCTATCAGAGAGTTGAAGGAGGAAGGGGGTTCGAGTGAGGAGGCGATATCCGAATTTATAAAGAAAGAATACAAGGACTTGCCTTGGGCTCATGCTGCTTTGCTTAGTCACCATCTGAGGAAGCTTTCAGAATGTCGTCTTCTTATTAAGAGCCATAATGGGTGTTATTCGATTGGTGAACCTACGGTGGTTCCTCCTTGCACCCCTGCCGAGCCCAGGTTAATCCGTACAACCAGACGTAGCCTCAGCCCTGACCCCAGCCTCAGTTCAAGTCCCAGCTCCCCTAGCTCTAGTTTTAATCCTTCTTATGCATCTAGTGACACCTCTAGCTCTAGCTTTAGCCTAAATGAGAAGCCAAGAAAGAAGAGGAGTTATAAGAAGAAACGACCACGGCAACGGAAGCAAAAGGCTAGAGGTGTAACAATTCGTCCTGTGAGTAAAAGGGGCCGGGGGCGGGGCCGGGGGCAGGGACGTGGACGGGGTAGAGGTAGGGGTCGGAGGAATGATAATCCTTGCATGCATCAGGAATCAATAGGTAGAGAATATGTGATGATAGAAGACGAGTCGGCTGAAGAAGATTTTCAAGGGAATGAGCCATTGCAACATGTTACTACTGGGTATAATTGCTCTAGACCTAGTACGTCTCATGGGCGACCCACGAGAAATATTTGTAAAAGGCGTACACCTGTCACGAGGAAGCGACAGGGTAGACCTGTTACCAGAGGTATTCAGATGAGAGAAACTGTAAACCACAACATGGTACCTCTCTCTCTCTTTCATGAAAGTCTCGAATGTGCTTACATGGAAATGTGTTTTTTAATCTTAATTTAAGAGATGTTTTGTTTATACTAAAGGGATTTTTTCTTCTGAGAGGTTGTATATGATTATGTTCCAGATTTGTTGACCTATGACTTGTATTTTGTGAAGGCAACCGAGGTCGAAAGAGAAACTCAGTATGCCAATCAGTTGGAACAAGACGAGGAAGACTCTTTGGATGATGTCATTGATGAAGTATGTGAACAATTTAAGGAAGAAAGACGACGAAAACAACATCTAGGGATAGATGACGAAGCGGCCGAGGGAAATCTTGAGATAAACGAGCACCATCAAGTACAGGAGAACCAAGAGTTGGTCGGTCTTCAATGTCAAGCAGAACCAAGCAATAACTGTTCTGGAAAGATCATCGAACTTCTGGATTTGACTGAGGTGGGAGAGCAGATGGTGGAAAATGAACAGCCGACTGAGAAACAAGTTCTAGCTAGAGAAGGCCGAATTGCACAGATTGAAATACGAGATTGTTCTGAAGGAATACAGAATGAGAGTAATCAGCAGAGTGCATCTCATCACACACATATAAGAAATGATGTTGAATCATTGGAAATGGAACCAAAGTTCACGGATAATCTGAACGAACAGCGGCTAGAAGACGGCATAGAGGGTTCCGAAGGGCAAAGTCACACAGTACAAGTACAAGATGGTGTCAGCAAGAAAATTATAATGGATAAAATCTGTGATAAGAGTAATGTTGACAACAACATTAACCTTAAAGAAACACGAAAACAAGATCTAATGATGGATGACGAAGCAGCCGAGGGAAATCTTGAGATAGACGAGCACCATCAAGTACAGGAGAACCAGGCGTCGGTCGGTGTTCAATGTCAAGCAGAACCGAGCGCTAATTGTTCTGGAAAGATCACCGAACTTCTGGATTTGACTGAGGTGGGAGAGCAGATGGTGGAAAATGAAATGCAGACTGAGGAACAAGTTAAAGCTAGAGAAGGCCATTGCTCGCTGATTGAAATACGAGATTGTTGTGACGGAATGCAGAATGAGAGAAATCAGCAGAGTGCATCTCATCAAACACATATCGTAAATGATGTTGAATCACTGGAGATGGAATCAAAATTCACGGATAATCTGAACGAGCAGCAGCTCGAAGAGAGTAACTTTTTTAAGGTGAAAAAAGGAGCAACCGAGGGACATATTCAACCAGAAGAAGACAACGTATCCGAAGGGCAAAGTCACACGGTACAAGTACAAGATGGTGTCAGCAAGGAAACTATAGTAGATAAAATCTGTGATAAGAGTAATGTTGACAGCAACCTTGACGAACAACAGCTGGAACATAACGAGTGCTGTGCGGACCCCACTGAAAAGGAGGTAACCGGGGATCAATTTGAGCAACAGAAAGTGCAATCAGAGTTAAATTTGGTTGGAAATGAGCCGCAATTACAAGAACCTAACGAGAATGAGCAAGAAGATCAACTGAAAGGCGGAGAACTGGAAATAATAGGACAACATAATACTGGTGAACGAGAATGTCCCGGTACTGAAAAAGAAATCGAGGCATTTGAAGTTCTTAAAGAACGAAGCCTGTTACAAACTGACCAACCTGAAGTGGTCAGTGAGGAAAGGCGACCTGAAGATAGTAAACAAATTGAACATTGTCATGAAGTGAAAAACCTTGAAAATGAAAACAATGAAGAGAAATATCCCTCTGATACGGATCCCCATATGCAGCACCAGCAAGTTCAAAAGCAGCAATTAGAAGAGTCAAAAACGTCATTTTCACTAGAAATAGCTGAACATGATCAACCAAGTGAAGCGTCTGAAAGGATGGGGACAGATAATGTCGTACCAAGTATAGAAGGAAGTGCATTGAGCTCGCTTTTGGAGAAGACAGCATTTGTACTGGAACATCGAAAATTACGGCCTCGCCCTGCCAAATTTCAGTCAGATAAAAAAGAAGAGCGACTTGTTCTTCCAAGCCTAGAGATATCTTCAGACACCAGTCAGCTTCGAAAACTAAGGCCAAGACCTTCCAGAAATGAGTTCACTGAAGTTGCAAAGGAATCTGAGGCTGCTAGGTCTAAGCTCCGGCCACGGCAGGATCCGGCTGCTCGTAGAAGCTCAAGGCCCTGACGGTTTAGGAACTTGAGGAGGGCCAATAAGTATCTAAAGGTATACATGCATCATACTAAGTTGCATTTAGAAGTTATAAATTGTGGTATCATGCACTTAAGTTCTTTATGGTATTCTTTTTCCCAACTAGGGGTGGTGGGGTGCTGATAGGGCTAAAACCACTTTTCGTCCCCTAACTTTCCGCTCATTTGATTTTTGTCCCAAAATTTGTTCTTTTTCAATTTTGTCCCATAATTAAAGAAATTACTCGCATTTGGACCATAGCATATAGTATATATAGTTGACTTGTCAGACAATGGTTTTGAATCTCTTGGCATATAATATACGCAATTGACACAAACTTCAAATTCTATCATGGGGTTTTCACTTACAATGTAGAATACCATTATGCATTTTGTTCGAATGTTTAATGTCACACATATGATCATGCAGAGCCTCCACCCTTTCTGTAATGCAAATTCCAGCTAGTTTGAAAAGACGATGCTGATGCGCAAAGGCAATGACGTGTCTAAAATCAGGTGTTACTTTCTAATTTCTATCATCTGTATATATCTAGAGACTCCAATGTGTGATCTCAATTTCACTGCTAGATGCCGTTGGGCTCGTAAAATGTTAATACCACCCCCATTCTGTATGCTACGGCAATTTTGTTAATATCGTGGGGAAATTATGTATATCTGAAATCTATGTAATTCTACATAATGAATTTTGTTCAATATTTATGTTACATGAAAGCTTGGGTGATTTTAGCTTGTGCATGTCTTGACTTTAGTAAAGAAAGTGAGCTGATTTGTTAATTGTACCAAACCTTTCAATCACTTATCAACTTGAATGCAATTTGAATATGGTTATGTTTACTTTAAATAATAGTGAAAAGTTGATTAGAAAATAATTGCTGTGACAATGACTTCAAGTTTGTTTTATGATTGACCTCACAAGTGTGTGGATATTTTCAATGATAAGTTGCAGCTCCTTTGCTCTTTCTGGTGTATTAAAAGCTTAAATTGAAAAAAACTACTCCCTTCGTCCCGGCCTAATTGGCCAACCCTAGCCGGACACGGAGACAAAACGCAGATTTTGTGGAATTTTTGACTTTTTCAACGATGGAGATTAAAAGTAGAGATTTTGAGAGCAGATTTTGTGGAATCTTTGACTTTTTCATCGATGGAGATTAAAAGTAGAGATTTTGAGAGTGAAGATTGTGAGAGAATTTGCTATTTAAGTTGGGAGAAATAAATATGGCAAGTTAGGCTGGGACGGAGGTAATACTTCATTCTTCAGATCAGCGTTCTCATTAGATCATATATCAATCAGCCAATAGAAATATTTAAACTAATATATACATGTGTGGCTTTGAACTCAAGCCCAAAAAGTGAAAGTGATAAAAAAGGTGTGGAGGTAAATCAGTCCGGCCCGACGGCCCGTCCCAGCCCGCCCGTTATTTTAGTCCGGCTGGAAAATAGGAATCTTGGCTTAAAGTTTATCGTGCCTAATAGGTCCAACGGAAGATTTTTAGGTCACACTTGGATGGAAGAATTTGAGAATGAACTTGAAATTCATACTTTCAAAGTCATTAATGTTGTTTGGATTATCATGAATTTAAACAAGGTTGTCAAACTCGGGATTTTAAGTAGAATCGGTGGCGTGTCAGTAAAATCCGATCCTAAAATCGTAAGATTCTACTACCTATATAATATAACCATATATTTAAATTATTCTAAATATATTTTAATTACAATAAGTTTTGAATTGATATTACTTATAAAAAATACACATATCATATACACATTTAATCAAAGAGAAAAAAAATACAATATGGAGAAATGTTTTAGGCATTATGGTTCATATATATATTTAGTAAAACATTCTTAAATTGTACTTATGAAAACTTTAATTTTAAGAGAAAATTAACAAATAACTTTAATGAAATTAAGTACTACATTAAAAAATATAAGATATTTTTTAATTTAGAACTTGATAATTAGAAGAAAAAAACCCCAGCAAAATTGGCTCTCTTTGAGTATAAGTTGCTCTAGAAAAGTTTTAAAAATACAATTTTAAATTGGTATAAATTCTACAATCCATATTATATGTTTTTTAATTGGTAAAATAGAATAAAAAGTAGTATGTTATAAAATTGTTAAACTCGTACACAAAATCGTAAAATTCGTAAAATCGCATGAACAAACTCGAGAGTTTACTCCGATTTCATCATATCTTAATTTTATCACGAGTTAACTCGTCTAGGGATAAATAACTCGAGATTTTGACAATTATGGATTTAAAAATTCATCACTTTCAACTATTTTTCTAAAGGATTTAAGTGCATGTCAAATTCATTCCTAAATCCATGCATTTCGAATTCCTCCACGACTCGGTTAGACTAGGCTCCCATTTTACGGACCAACAGAATTTTGAGCTAGCTTGACATATAGAATTGGCTCAATGGACTCAGGTCGGGTCGGGCGACCTGAATTGACACACTGATCTGAATTCTCGGAGAAATTTGCTTGATCAAATTAATTGTTCAAATGGTTTAGCTTCTAATAATGTATGTATATGTGTACACACACACATATACGTTTATATAGCGTCAACTTGAAGCATTTCTCGGTGGACTATTTGCTACTAAATTAAATTATCCCGATGAATTGTGAACCGGAGAAGTCGCCGCCGCCGCCGTACAGCTAGCTGAAGTTTATCTTCACCGGCGAACAGGTCAGCGGCACTTACTTCAATTACGGATGCGTGTGTGGGGGCAATTCCACGCGCAGTGCACGGATGAGGGATAACGATAAGATAAGGCTCACAAATCAATGCACCATTATTTTATTTTTTTTTAAATATATAAAATATCAATATTGTTGTCCTTTTCTGGAACTGAACATACGCGAGGAAGGTGTATATGTGTCTATTTTTCTGGTCCATCTTCATTGACCATTTCCTTTCGCCAATCATCGCGCTCCTTTATTTATTTGTATACTTTTTTTGTAATCATACCGATTGTGTTTGGTTTATATATCCGATCACAAGCAATTGGAAACAAATTCCTCTCTATCTCTTTCAATCACAGTATTTTATTCCACTTCACAAAAAACGAGAAGCTGAATAATTTAGTAAGTTTTTACATATACGGACATGGTTTTGGTTTAGATCGCATCTTTTGAAGTAGATCGCAATTGTTGGTTTAATTTAAGTGTGTATATATATATATATATATATATATTGAAGTGTAATTCAATTTTCTGTTCAAGTGGAACTAGATTAGCTGTTTATGTGTAATATATAGCTAGAGAAGAATGTTGACATATTCAATTTGTCCTTTCGTATGCATCTAAAAGTGTATTTGTTTAATATCAACTGATTTCTCTATTTAGGGCGAGTTGATAGAAGTACTGTTTTTTATTGGGAACGTGAGATTTGCTTCCATCATTATATTGAGCTTGGTGCGTGGAGAAGATATCGAATAATTGATCGTTTTCACCTTCGACGGAGATAATCGGAATGATTCAGGTATGTGTTTTAATTTCTTTGTATGCTTCAGATCTGTGTCCCAAAGGCCTAAATTTTTATATTTGGATCTGTACTTTTCTCAAATTTATCTTCCTTAGTTAGTTTAGTTGTCTTCTTGTGTGTTTAATTAATATTTCTTTGCAAACTGTTGATGTAAACCGTATTAAAACTGGAAGTTTTGTCTGTCTAGAGGGATACTTCCCCAGAAATGAGCTTTTTGGTCATTCTTTTGGGATGTTGGGTGGAAAATGTTGAATTGCCGTCTTCTAATGGCTTTAACTCTAGTGTTTCCCATACAGATGAGTATGCTTTCCGTACAGTATGTGAAGAGTTATGTTGTTCACTTCTTTGCAGCTGGATTTAGGTATTTGCTGCATCATAAATTTATGATATTTCTGATGTTCTTTGCAAAAAAATTCTGATGTTCTTTGCAATGGTTATGGCTTCTATCCTCACCTAAGATGTCTTGATTTGCTACTACAAAATCGCTCATGATTAGATTCTGCAGTTAATCTTGAAATTTCATTCGTCGAAGCTTGGATTCATGAGTTCAACAATATTTCTTTCACTTAGCATGAAGAACCTTTTATATGAATAAAACAGTAGATAAAACTCTGATGTGCATCGATTTTCATGAAGATTCTTAGTGTTATCTTATCTTGTGGTAGGATAACACCTCAACAATTTTTCCATCCAGTATAGTATATACAATTCTTATTAAATTTCATGCATCTATACGAGCGAGTGCTAATACTTCGTTTGTCATGTCAGAATATGCCTTTCAAGGAATTCTTCACAGAGTATGGTGAAGCAAACTTATACGAAATCCAAGAGGTTGTTGGAAAGGGAAGCTACGGTGTTGTAGCTGCTGCAGTTGATACTCACACTGGAGAAAAGGTAGCTATAAAGAAGATCACTGGCATTTTTGAGCATGTCTCTGAAGCTACTCGCATTCTTAGAGAGATCAAGCTCCTTAGGTTTCTTCGTCACCCAGACATCGTGGAAATAAAGCATATTATGTTGCCTCCTTGTCGGAGAGAATTCAAGGATATATATGTTGTGTTTGAGTTGATGGAGACAGATCTTCACCATGTAATCAAGACTAATGATGACCTCACTCCAGGGCATCATCAGTTCTTTTTGTATCAGTTGCTTCGAGCTTTAAAGTATATCCATTCAGGTACACTTTTCTTCAACTTGGTTCGTTTTGTTCCATACACTTTGTTTGCAGATAATAAGATCTCCGATCTTTTCCTGTTTTGCAGCAAATGTTTACCATCGGGATTTGAAACCCAAAAACATCCTTGCTAATGCAGACTGCAAGCTGAAGATTTGTGATTTTGGGCTTGCTCGCGCATCATTTGGTGATGCCCCGTCTGCTGTTTTTTGGACTGTATGTGATTTATGCGGTGATGTGTGGAGGATATTTGTTCCTTTTAATCCTCTACATTTTTCACTTTTCTTTTTTCCCTCCTCTTAGATTGAGGAGCAGTACTCTTATGTCCCGGTGCTTATTTATCTTTCAATTTTCAATATTGTAATGTCTTCTGCTAATTATCTAAAGGATTATGTGGCAACTCGGTGGTATCGTGCTCCTGAACTTTGTGGTTCGTTTTTCTCCAAAGTAAGTTCCCTTGTTCGGAACTAGAGTTTCCATATACATGTTCGGTTAGAGTTTCTATATTTTTTTTCCTCATAAGTTTGTCTATTTTTGCAGTACACCCCTGCTATTGACATCTGGAGCATAGGGTGCATATTTGCTGAAATGATCACTGGTAAACCACTGTTTCCTGGGAAGAATGTCGTTCACCAGTTGGAGCTCGTAACTGATCTTCTTGGTACACCTTCTCCTGAAGCGATTTCGAGGGTCTGTTCCTTTTTCCATGATATAGTTAATTTATCTCAAATAATTCTCGGCGTTTCCAGGATTTAGATTTTCGCGGTAGACACCTACTGAAATAGATTGGAACGTATTACTGAACTAATAAGTATGCTACCTGCAGATTCGAAATGAGAAGGCTCGAAGATATTTGAGTGGCATGAGAAAGAAACCACCAGTACCTCTGACACAAAGGTTCCCACATATTGACCCCTTTGCTCTTCGTTTACTTGAGCGTTTAATTGCATTTGATCCCAAAGATCGTCCATCTGCTGAAGAAGTAAGAGTTACCACAATTTGTTTTCCTTTTTGTTTTTTTTTTTTTTTTTTTATAAATTAATACAGTCGGGTCTTTTGACGGATTTTAACAAAAAATGGAGTGTGTCGTATCAATTTTTTCTATTACTTTTGTTTTTTAAGATTGTTTCAGTTCCCATGTGTGTACTTAGTTTCTTGACACTACAACTACATGTCACTACAGGCATTGTCTGATCCATATTTCTATGGGTTGGCAAATATAGAAGATGAACCGTCAACTCAGCCGATTTCAAAATTTGAGTTTGAATTTGAGAGACGAAAGGTGACGAAAGATGATGTGAGGGAGCTTATCTATAGAGAGGTACGAGCATGACCAGTGACGTGTAAATGATATATTATTCTTGCATTAGCTGTTACTTACTTTGTAAAGCAAACAGATCTTGGAGTATCATCCCCAGATGCTCCAGGAGTACCTCCGTGGCGTGGACCAGATTCACTTTATGTATCCAAGGTCTGGCAATTAAAATAATCTATACTAACTCCGGTTTGACTTAAAAAAAAATTACTGTTTTGCTTATTATTATCTTGTTAATCAGATACAGTTCATATATCTCTAACTATGTTAATTGTCTCGTCTCCCTATTGTATCTATTGATGTCACTCTTATTCTCATGATGATAAAATTCAATTAGGCAGTTAGCTCACTCGGTTACACAACGTTTATGACATCGTTTTACTGTACTTGTTCTTGGCTTTATCACTGATTGCTTCCTGTTAGAAGGCATCGCTTTTTAATTTTACTATCTTCCATCGACTCACATCTTGATTTGCTTTTATAGAATTAATATATGTATTTATATTATCAGAACTCGACCTTAAATGGAGCTTTATGATGTTTCAGTGGAGTTGACCAATTTAAGCAACAATTTTTCCGCCTCGAGGGACAACCGGGTAAAGAAGGCAGACCTCCTTTGCGAAGGCGTTATGCATCTTTGCCCAGGTAAACCACTTCTTATATTCATCCAATGATAGTGCCACAGACGGCCCGTCTGGGGGCACATGCCCCCCCTGGTTTTCCTTTTTGATACTATGATTTTATAGTTCAACGTTTATAATTTGAAAATTTTATGCATGGTAATTCACACAACTATTTCATCCCAATCTTGCAAAGTAAGATTTTCATTCTGAAATTATTACACTGTCTTTCCGAATACTATGTGTAACATTCAATCAGTAACATATGGTACAGATAAAGTTTGATTACAGTTTTTATTTCATCTGCATAAGTTGGTGCTCCCGTCGTGAGTTTTCTTGATCCGTTCATCATATTTCATTTATTTATTCATTGAGTTTCGTGGGCTTGCAATATTTGGTTCAGGGAACGCATTTGTGGGCTCATCGATGAGAATCCAGACAAAGAAACCGAAACCAAGACTCAAACCGTGGTTCCCATTCCACGTCCGACTCTCCAGAGTCCCAAGACTTCATTGGACACTAAACGCTCAGAAACAAGTGCCAAAGCTAGGCAAAATGATTGTAGAAGATCAAGCTGCAGCGCTCGTTGCCTGTTAAGAAGCGACAGTATTAGTGCTTCCAAATGTATCGGTGTAGAAGGATCCGACTTCTGTTAGGTAACTCCTACCAACCGATCAAAAGAAAAAACCGAACTCTTCGATCTTGTATACTGAAAGCCTGATTCAGATCATGGCAGTGTCTGATTTGCACTGAAGAAGTTTACGTTCCGTTGTCTGCGTTTCCAGAAGAGAGCAGAACTCTTATAATCTGCTTTATGTGCTGATTTAAGGATGCTTTGTTTGCTTGTGAACTGAATTTCATGTTGAATATTTATGTTGTAACCATTAAAATTTGTATGAACATCTGGCAAATGAGCAGATGGCTTTCATGAGTGACTAGTCCTATGTAAGATGTTATGGTGGTTCAATTGTAGGCATTTGATTTGTAAGATTATTCTCTCTCGTCCCGTAAAAATAGTTCAATATTTATTTTTTGTTTAATGATACAGGGTGTGTTTACTTAAGGCTGAAGAGTGCTCAGCCAAACTTGAGTGCAGAGGTTAATGAGTGTGTTTTATTTATTAGAATTTGGTCCCGTAAATCTACTGAGGGAGAAAACCATAAGTAAACACACCCTCTCTAGATTACCTTGGACTAGTCATCCTCCAACATTAATTCTAAGTACCCCAAATAAAATTTTAAAAATTTACAAACAAAATATGTAAGGTAAATTTGATTTTTCAAGTATATGAAAGACGTTTTATTAAACAGTGTAAAAAATGGAATGTTACTATCTTTTTAACACCACGCTCCATTCATTAACATCCACATTTGGAGTCCTCCGAATTAGGGGTGAGGTTAAAAATCGAACAGAACAGACATCGAGGTGAACACATCTTCTTAATCGAATCGAACCAATTTTTTTTTTTTAATTTGGTTCAGTTGTCGGCATAGATTTTAAAGTTCTCACGTCTTTATTTTTTAATTTTTTATGGTAAATTAATAAGAGACAAAAATATAAGCATAAGTTTTACTCTTCATGCATTTTACACTGTTAAATTTACTTAAATCAATTTAGTTAAGAAAAATAATATGAGCATTCAATCAATTGAATTTATTTAGTTAATAATTGAATCGAATTATAAATCGATTTTAATATTTGAAATCAAACCATTTGTATATATAAAATCTAACTAAAAGTTTCACTCGGCTCAAAGTCAATTTTCATTTTGGTTCAGTTTTGCTCACCTCTATGATATTATTAGTTATTCTTGGTTCACTTATTGATTTTCTAATTTTTACCGTGTCCAAAACCAAAAAATTATAAGGATTGATCTACAAGAATATCTAGAAATATTCTACACTAAAATTTATTGCAAACAAGCCAAATTTGTGTTTATAGGATTCATTTATTTTTAAACGAACTCAGCCAAGCTATATTTAACAATATTTAATTATGTCTATCGTGTTCATTTAGCTAAAAAATTTATTCATTCATTCAAACCGCTTATTCATTTATTATTAGTCTTCGAACTCAAGTCGAACTATATTTGACAGTGTTTGATTATGCTCACTTGAACTCAAGCCTAAGTTATATTTGCCAATGTTTGATTATGCTCAGTCGAACTCAGAACCCAAGCGGCACTATATTTTGACAACGTTTGATGATTGTTCACTGTGTTTGTTTATAAAACGAGCTCAATCTAATGATATTTTCCAAATTGCGCAGAGCACAACAAGAAAACCAAATTAAAATCTCAATTTCTGTACCCGTGTATGCACATTCCAATCTACGATTTTCAAATCAAGTCTAACAAAAAAAGAATGAAGTAAATTTTCCAGAAAAATGTAATGGCGTTTGGAGGCGGAATTGCGATGACAACCAAATGAACATCAGCAAAAAAACAGAGCTCAGCTCAAAATTTCTTCACTGAAAGTCCAATCGGAAGCACAAAACCGTACTATGATGCCATTGTTAATGTAAAGGGCTGATCACAGGGCGCCTGCAGAAAACCTGCAAGTAATTCGAGAGCCACGAACAAGCTTGTTCACGCTCTCCCCATTTCATTTCAGCCCTTAGATTCGCATAAAAAAATCGACATAATTAAAATAATAACCAAATGTTCGACCATCGGATGAAATAGAAATGATAGTTTCTGCAGCAGAGAATCGAAAATCACACAAATGGTAGCTTCTGCGGCAGAGAAATCGGAGATCACACCCCGCTGCCGCCGTCGGCGCAGCGGCGCTGCGGTGTAATCTGAAACCTAATTCTTACAGATGAGTGGAATGAAAATGATGAAGTTTCCCCTTTAATTTATAGTGAAGTTAGCAATTCCCCGGCCCGATTATCTGGGCTAGCCCAATAGAGAAATACTTTCTTTCGGCCTTCATAGTGCTGGCCCAATTTGAAAACACGCTCTTTCTGGATGTGTGTATACCACCCGAATCAAGTCGAATAATAGAAGGTTCGAGCTCGTCTCGTTTAAGTATTCAGTGTGTTCGAATTTGAGTTTATAAAACTATGTTCGAGTTCGATTTGTTTCGTAAATATTAAGCTCGCGAATTGTTCGAGCTCGATTCGATAAAAGCTCGATAATATATTCAACGAGCATAATTCGAGCTCGATTCGACAAAAGCTTGATATTATATTAGACGAGCATAATTCGAGTTCCAGTTCTTAAATATGTAACTACTAACTTGGCGTATAGTTGTTTAAAAATTCATTACTATCCTATTGCTATCGACTCATTACTTTGACCTTATAGGTCTTTTGTTCAATTCATGTCGAACACAGTTAAACGCATAATTAATGTTTTTCAATATATTAATATATACAATTGAGCTGGGCTGGCGAGTCGGATTCTCGATGAGTTCGTGAACAAGCTCGCGAGTTTGCTAACCAAATACCTACAAGTTCGAGCTCGACTCAAAAAAATTGCTGAGCTCGAATTTAGGCTCCAGCTCACTTCGTTTAAGTTAACGAACGATCCCGAACGAATATTTTTTCCAATCAAAATTTTAATAGTTCGCGAACAGTTTGACTCGTGTACATAATGTGTCGCCTGTGTATTTTATTTGTTTTTTGGGTAAGAGGTTCTTTTGCTAATTCTTAAAATATAGGGCAGTAAATTAAATTTTTTGGCGTAGATGTATTTGTACGCAAAACTCAAAACGACCACATATTCAATTTAACCATCGCTACACTGCATCAGTCATCGTTCTCAGCTGCCCTCCGAGCTCACCGGAAAGTACTTTTCTGAACTTTGCGTTGCTTAGATAGTTATGATATTTCACTGCGTTTTGTTTAGTTAATCTAATTTTGCTTATTTAAGTTTTATTTAGCTGATGTAATTTTGCTTATTGAACTCCTCAACCGAGTATATGTGTTCTTCATTTTGCATGTTTTGCGTTACCTTTTCTGGATTTATTTGCTTAAGGAATAGTGATATATTCATTTCCATTGAATTATTGCTGTATTACTGCCAGAAATGCGCTTAGCTTTTTATGAATCTTATTCAATACCGTAGTATCAAGTTGTTTATTAGCTGAAAGAGTAGTATACGGATGCTCGCAGAATTATCTACACTTCTCGTCTGATTGATTGTAATTTGTAGAGCTTTTATTATGTACAAATTGTGTTGCATCTTAAAATATTGGGTTGGCTGACTGTATTTGGTCCGAGTGCAATGTCCATGCTTATTCGTGTTGTATTATGACACAGGGAACATATATATGAATAAGAACATACATATTCTAATCATTGACTCACCATGAAAACCGGCGACCACTGAATATTAAGACGCCCCCCTTTTCTATTTCATCAAATCAACTACTTAATACAATAATAATAACACGCGTTTATACTAATGTTATAACTTAGGGCAACTAATCCTAATTCTAATAGGAATAAATCAAAGATATTTATGTTAAGCTACGGTTGTGCAGGCGATATAGTTCTAAGTTGTTTTTACTGCTACAATAATGTGTTCGCATGTTATATGTTGTGTATGTGGTAGCTAGTGCTGTGCTCCCTGTCTTTAGTTTCCGGCTAGACTAAAGTTTGTTTTGGTTTCATATTATCTAGAATTAGCTTTGCTCCTTCTCTGATTATGTATAAGGTTTTTTTTCACATAAATGAGTGGATAATTGAAATGGGGCTTCACAGGTTTGATGGCTGCATTTACTTGTTGTCTATGGCAGGGACAGCAATAGTTGTGCATTTCTGTAGCAAGGTACGATGTTTTTCAACATTTACTCCGTTATCATGCTCTGTCATATGTTGGTACTGATGTTCATTTCAGATACGAGAAATCATAAGCATATCAGAAATGGCAGTAACAAGAGAAACCTTATCCACCTATGGCTTAGTGTTTATATATATATATATATATATATATATATATATATATATAAATTCTGATTCTTCTATGTACTTTTGATCTGAAGTTGCTATTAGTTGAAATAGTTTAATATACTTTTAACTTGAAGATGGCATGTACCTATGCACTACTTGGACGTATTAGAAGCATGTGGCATGTAACCCATGTTGCTTGAACTTTGTGTTCTTATGTAGTTTAGTAAAGATAAAACAAACTCTGACGTGTTCCTGTAGTTCTCTGCTCCTGCAGGAGGAGGAAATAAACTGATTTTGAGGAACTAATCTCAATGTCATATTACCTTGCATATGTCCTTTATAACAAGCTTGATATAGTAATCCAATGATATAGTATAGTATCTTATGTGATACCATCAGAGTGTTTTTTATTTCGTGGGGATTTTCTAAATATTTGTCCTATCCCCATTATACAAGTGTCTTAAATTCTGAATACGATCTTCATTCTCTCAGGGTTTTAGTGATCAATGCTTGCATGTCCTGGATTTTGAAGCTGAGAGAGCATGTAGAAATATGTTTGGCAGAAATCTGAGGTATATTTGGCTTTAGATAGTTATGATACGTGCCACAATCTTGCATTAAGTTTCTTTTGAAATTTCTTTCATTCTATACAGGTTTGGTAATTTTCTAGCACCAAATAATTTTACGCCATACTTTCGGTCAAAGCACAAGATTCCTGAAAAGTTGTTGAAGGGAGTAGATGGCTATGAAAAGGTAATTGTCGTAGAGGAGTCAAATGCCAAAGTTACGGCAGTTCATAGCATGTTTCTTATAGGGTTAATGTACTTTAATGTAAAGTTGACTCACTTAAGTTAAGTTGACCTAATGCATCTCTCTCTCTCGTTCTAATTTTCTTGTTCCATTGTTCTTATGAATTCTTTAGTAACTAACTCTGTCATTCTGTCTCTTTTAGATGCTTGTTGATACTATTACTTCTATATGCACTAAAAAATGATGTGAACTTATTTCCTGTTTATTTTAGTAAGGTATATAGTTATTTCCACTCTAAGAGTGTTTTCTTAGAAATCTTGGACATTTGGTTTCCTACTCTATGGAAGTTTGATATGGCGTTACATTTTTATTTGCTTGTAGGAATCAGTTTTAATGGGTTATGATGGTCTTGAGGGCCTAATTGGCAATGGGAAAGCCTGGGAAAAGTTTCGTGGAAATTTTGAAGTTAAAAATATTGAATTTGATGCTGCGTTGGCATGTAAAAAATATCCTTCCATCTCTTTGGGCTCCTTTCCAACTGTGGAACTATATGATGGACCTGAAAGCTTTTCTCAAACCACGGAATCCCTGGCACCTCAAATTCTTGAAGGATGCATGCCTAGTCGTATTGACACAGATTGGGTGGATTATATCCTGGAACAAAAATTTGAAAACTCTACCATGCATTCTGAGTCACCTGATTTGAATGCAGAACCAAGAAATGCTTCACAATTGAATGTCGATAAACCTTGCAGCACTGCCGACCACAAGACTCAATTTACTGCTGCTTCAGTTGCAGAAATCCTTGACAAATGTATCAACTGCATACCTGGGCTGACCAAGCGCCAAGTCAGTCTGCTGGAAAACAGTGGTTTTCACACGGTGTGATGTCAAGAAAGCTATTTAATAGTTGCATTTTCTTTATATGTCAGAGCCTGATGATTTCCTTTTCGACTTGTAGTTGCGGAAACTGCTACATCATTTTCCACGCACATATGTTGATTTACAGAATGCTGAGATGGAAATTAATGATGGTCAATACTTGATTTTCATTGGAAAAATAATGTCCTCAAGGTATTTTTGTTTTGCTGCAAATCAACTATTCCTTATTCTTCATATTCTACTTTTCCTTTTCAATGGTGATCTAGTTAGTTAATAATGAAATTGTTCCTTGAAATTGTAGTCAGTACTTGTGTAAATACTTACATATTAAAATTTTCTCCCCAGGGGAATCCGGGCTGGTCATTCATTTGCATTTTTGGAGGTTATTGTAGCTTCTGAGGTTGCAGATATTGGGCCAAATTCTAATGGAACGGCTGATGAAGTAGAGAAGAGAACGAAAAGAACAATATATTTACATTTGAAGAGATTTTTCCGCGGTGCCCGGTTCACATGCACACCTTTTCTCAGAAGTATTCAGGGAAAGCACAGGGAGGGTGATCTTGTGTGTGTTAGTGGCAAGGTAAAGTAGTTCAAATAAGCAATCTATCATTTTTCAATTCAACATTTACTAAGTTAACTTATGCTCTTGAAGGGCAATATTTCTGCTGGAGTTATTTTTTGAATTTAGACTAGCAAAATTGATGAACTATATAAGAAATTCTAGCGAAACCCCGATGGAATGATATCCTCTTAGGAAGTTCAGCTATTTGCTTGGAACCTTCACTCTCTCTCTCTTGCTGGGGGCTGTTTACCAATGTGTTAACGTTTCTTCCTATGCATAACTTACTAATAACATGTTGGTTTTTTGAAGGTTCGCACCTTGAATAGTAAAGATCACTTTGAAATGAGGGAATACAGTATTGATGTTGTTGACGATGGAGATTCGTGTGTTTTTGCAAAAGGGAGGCCTTATCCAATATATCCTTCAAAAAAAGGTCTTAGTCCTGAGTTTATCAGGGATACTGTTTCAAGGTTCGCATACTGAAAACCTCTAGTTCTGTGTTCTTATGTTCCATTCATCTATATTTTGATCCAGAAAGCAGTTTATCAGTTGGGGCCGTTCTTTATGATCTATCACGTATCTGCTTAGTTTCCCTTGTGCTGTTGTTGCCATTTTTTAGTCCTTTAGTAACGATAACTTCCAAGTTAATGTTGGAATTTAGAATATCTAGCCATTGAATTTGCGTTTGTTTTTCAGCTACTAACTTTATATATAGATGAATGCGTACATTAGTTCAAATTAATCTTTAGGCGTTAAAGTACCTGATAAGCAGGATCAATTCTATTTGTTGAACAAGGCTTTATTGCTTCATAGAATTTGGACTCCTATCATTGTTGTATATGGACACACGAGGATCTTAAACTGGTTCATTGTTGTGAAGCAAGAGAGGATTAGCTATCTAAAGATTGAGAGTGATGCGAACACCAATTACTGGATTCTAATACTATGTCGCTTTATGCTTATAATATGTTGATATAATGATGCTCTCTCCCTCTGCAACTTTTCACAATGATGGTAGATGCATCTGTTGTTATCTGCTACTTACCTAGTTGTTTCGTACTTCTTTTCCTTGTCTCTTAAAGTATGTATCTTCTCTAATGCAGTGAATATGTAAAATTTTCAGAGCTTTAAAGACATTGCCATCTTATCTGGATCCTCTCCCTAAGGATGTTACTCAGGATTTTCAACTTATGTCCCTCTCTGATGTATGTAGACTGGCATTTGAATGTTTCTATAGTTTTATATTTTTCTTGTTTTGAAGTAAACATACTGAGGTGTTACTGTTGTGTCTCATTTATCACATACATCCCGCCTTCATTTAGTTCCACTTTTGTGATTGGTGCACACAAAGAAAAATCTTGTATAAGCTGTTCACCCTATTAATCTGGCTGAGATATGTTGATTAGCTTTCTGACTGTTCATTTTTACCCATTGTTAGGCTATCCACTTAATATCATGAATTACCGCCCTAAGCTGGTAAAGATTATCAATTGTGGTTTCATTATTGGCAATTTTGCTCATCTGGTATTTTTCTTCCACTAAGCTGTTTCTGCTGCTTTAGTGCTTTATCAACATGCATTTTATTTAAGGGACAGCATGCATACTTGAGTCTTGGTCATCACTCGCCTAAAGTTTTGCTTATCAAACCTGTTTTTCGCCTCTTAAAATGAATATCAAGAATTACACGCAAAATAAAACCTAGCGACCTGTTAAGTTGCACAATCTGGAGATGCTTTTACCTATAATTGTCTGCTCCCACTGTCATTTTACTTCTTTTGTTCATAAGCAATCACGAGTTAGTGCATGTAATGTCTTGATACTATTGGAAAAAAGTTACTTTATTGGTATATATTGCAGGCATATGTTGGAATTCATCAGCCAACTGACTTGAACATGGCTGATTTAGCTCGCAGAAGACTTATATTTGATGAGTTCTTCTATCTTCAGGTAATGGTAACATGTTTGTGTTATCCAATTTACTTTGTCTATACTCTCCTTTTGAATGAATTATTGATACCTGTCATTACTGTGGCTTGATTATATCAGATTAACTGTTTAAGGTAGCACTACTGTCTTATTACATATACAAATTAGTACTTTGTGAGGATACCTTTCACCTGGTGCTTCCTGGATAGTGTTGGCTCCAGCTAAGCTATCACATCTATGTTGCTAGAAATCCTAAATGCACTTTCTTGATAATTTTCTTTCTTGACTATTTTCTTTTCAGTTGGGAAGGTTATTCCAAATGCTGGAGGGTCTTGGTACAAAGCTAGAAAAAGAAGGGTTGCTTAAAAGATACATGAAGCCAGAGCTGAACACAGCAATAACAGAAGAGTGGTCCAGTGTCACGAAAAATTTAGTGAAGGTTCTTCCGTATACACTTACATCCAGTCAGCAACAGGCCATTTGCGAAATCATATGGGATTTAAAACGACCAGTAGCGATGAATAGACTATTACAGGTTTTGAGTTATCTTTTTCAGTTTGATTCTGAAAAGCCATCTTCCAATATATATGGACAATGATCATCTTGAAAATAAAACATCAAATTTGTCCAAATATAAATCTTTTATCTTTTGGAGTTGAAATTGCATTCCTAAGGATGGACATCCCGAGAAATCCATTCCAACATGTAGTTACACTTAATACATAGTTAAAGCATGTATAAAGGAAATTCCTCGTATACATGGTGGGTTATGAGGCTTGCTTCTGACGTAATCTAAACATGTACAGAGACATTCCTCTGCCCTTTCACTATCAGTTAGTGGCCTTCTGGCAGCTAATTGTTAAACAATACATATGCAATATTTAAGTAAATTTATTGTTGCTTATCCATATTTCACCCTGGTCTCTGCTTCTGTTCTTCTCATCGATTTCTTTTTGCTCTCTGAACGTGGGTCTTCCCAGGGTGATGTTGGATGTGGAAAGACTGTGGTAGCATTTCTAGCATGCATGGAGGTTATTGGCTCCGGATACCAGGTGATTCAAATGACTCTGCTTCCACGTGTTAGTTTTACTTGGTGAACGAATTATATATTTAATTGCATTGAACTACCTCCAGGCAGCTTTTATGGTTCCAACAGAGCTGCTAGCTATCCAACATTATGATCACCTTCTGTGCTTGCTTGAGAAACAAGACCCCAAGGAAAAACCTTCAGTTGCTCTATTGACAGGCTCGACCTCAACGAAGGAAGCGAGATGTATTCGAGAGGTACTGATGCACATAGGCTTTGGTGATTTCTGTCATAGGGTATGATTTCATCTTCTGCCAACTGTTTTCTTAGGGTCTGAAAAGTGGAGAGATCTCTATGGTCATTGGAACTCATAGTTTAATAGCTGATAAGGTGGAATTTTCAGCTCTGCGCATTGCTGTTGTAGATGAGCAACATCGTTTTGGGGTTGTTCAAAGAGGACGCTTCAACAGCAAGGTAGCTCTCTGCTTCAAAACTTCCTAAAATGTTTGTTTGGTGTTTATGTATGAATCTGTGTTTTCAGCGGATAAAGCTTATGCATATTAGTTTGCAAATTCTCCACCCTCCTTATGTTAACTTTAATTGAGATGCTATCCTATTAGTTTTTGGATTCAATAGCAACAAACCGATTCTCCTTCAAAAAGGGAAGGAAAAAAAGAACAAAAAGGAGCAGTAACCTGATTCTAGAAAAAGTTTAACACAGGTTGTGGCAGAACGTCTTGTTTAGGTTTATTTATTTATTTGTGGATCAGAATCCATCTGAGCGTGCATCTTTGCTAATTTTTCATTTACTTTTAACATATTAATCGTTCGCTGAGTTGCTATTATCTAACATTTTCAGTCTGCAGGATCTGCTGCTGCTGATGATACATGCCCTCTTATTTATTTATTTATTTATCATGTTTGGGGGTTTAGGTGGGTGTCTGAGTGCATATTGGGTTTCTATGACCTTAATCTAGATTTAGATTTGACCATCCTTCTACTTTTGAGTTTTGATTGATCATTGCAAAAATTGTTCTGTTTCATTGATCATCATCTAGGTCTCATCTTCACTCAAAGCTTTTGCATAATCACATCAGAGCCCGGCTCTGTGGACCGGGCTAAGAGATAGGTTGCCTCTTTGAAGTTATTCCTTACCATCAAAAGAGTTGAACCGAGCATAGTAACTGGTCATTTGGGATGGAATCGCATACCTTGTTTTATATTGTGGGAAGCTCTTAAAAAGTACTGCGACTAATGATCATTTGAATGCTCTGATAAACTTCTTATACTTATACTAATAAAAATCTTGGTTTTGCAGTTATATTTCAATAGCATAACTTCCCAACTGTCATCAACTAGTTCAAATGAACCCCTGGAAAATGAAATAGCCATGGCACCACATATTCTGGCAATGTCAGCCACACCAATTCCAAGGTCACTTGCTCTTGCGTTGTACGGCGATATGTCCTTGACTCAAGTATGTGCTCTCTTATTTGGTTTGAATCATCGATAAGTTCTGCTCATGTTTCATAAATGCGTCTGAAGTTGATTTCTGAAGTCTGAATGTATTGGTCTCTACCAAGATAATGCAGCAAATGTAGTCTCTGATTTTGAGTTGTAGTGTCGGGAGCCTTAATGTGATCTGTCTGAAGACATAAACCTAACTTTGCAGTCTAAATTATTTTCCATTTGTTTTAAGAATCTGATTGATGTGGTTTGTTATGTGTGGAAAATGAGCATCTTTTGTAACTTGTTTCTTCTTCTCATCCTATCTCTAGAAACTGGTTTCACCATTTTGGTTTTCCGTCATTTCAAGTAAATTAGCTCAAGATGAAGTGATAATTGGAAGGGACTAGCACAATATAATTATGAAAGTCAGCACATCGTGCGACCTGATGACTGTAAAATTGTTTCAGTGCCTGCTATTTCTCTGTCCCGTAAGTTCTCATAAATTCTTATTTGGTCTTTTGACAATTGTCATGAATCTTTTCTCCTTAAATAACAGATTACTGGTTTACCTCCTGGAAGATCACCTATTCAGACATATGTTATTGAAGGAAATAAAGATGGATTTGAGAGGGCTTACCAGGTAATCTAGTTAACAAGAACAATTATGATATAATGTTTTCGTTTTGAGGAATTACATTAAGATATCATTGATAATTCATAAATTTAGCACGTTACAGTAAGTCAATACTACCCCGTCCCATAATTAGAGTCCTATTTCAAAGAAATCGTGTCCCGAAATGGGAGCGCTAGTTAAGTATTAGTAGGGGAGGGGTGGGGTGGGGTTGGGTTGGGTCGGGTTTTTGTGGGTTGTTGGTTTGGGTACTCGACTCATTGGATACCCGATAAAAAATACCCAATCTTACGGCTACTGCCCTTGCGGGTAACCAAACCCCGGCGGGTACCTGACGGGTCGGGTCGGGATTTTCTTGACGCTACTTTTCTAGGATTTGACTTTTTAAACTTCTTGAAGATTGTTGAAAGATTGAAGAGTTATGGTTGTTTGGTAATTTACAGGTCCAGCTTTAACAATCCGGGGGCCTCTGGGCAATAACGAAAAATGGGCCTATTGACAAAGAAAACACCTGATAACCCGACCCAACCCCACCCAACCTAAAACTGACCGACTTAAAAGATGTCCCAACCTAAACCTGATACTCGCTAAAATGGAAATACATGGCCCGACTGGGTAAAATCCGCACGGGTTGGGTCGGGTAAAATACAGTGGTAGAAAGCCCACCACTGTACTAATTCCACTTCATTTAGGCGTACAATAATCCTCGTTTGATCATATTAGACATTGAGTGCTTAACTGTCGCAGATGATGTCTGACGAACTAGAAGGAGGTGGAAAGATATATCTCGTATACCCTATAATCGAGCAGTCGGAACAACTGCCCCAACTTCGTGCTGCTTCTGCTGATTTCGAAACTATCTCCAACAAGTTCCCTTCTTACAAATGCGGGTTGCTGCACGGTCGAATGAGAGGTGGTGACAAGGACGAAGCCTTGAGGCAGTTTAGACACGGGGAGACGAAAATATTGCTCTCCACACAAGTAATTGAGATCGGGGTAGATGTACCAGATGCATCCATGATGGTGGTTATGAATTCCGAAAGATTCGGAATTGCGCAGTTACATCAACTTCGAGGTAGAGTCGGCCGTGGAGAGAGGAAGTCCCAGTGTATTCTTTTGACATCTACAACCTCTAGCCTAAAACGGTTGAAGGTTCTAGAAGAATCATCTGATGGTTTCTACCTCGCGAATATGGACCTTGCCTTTCGTGGGCCGGGCGACTTGCTCGGTAAGAAACAGTCGGGACACCTGCCGGAGTTTCCCATTGCTCGGTTGGAGGTGGACGGGAATATTCTTCAGGAAGCGCATCTTGCTGCATTGGTAAGTATCAACTCTAGTTGGGACTAATGGAAAACGGATTAAGGTGTGACTTTAACTGTGTTTGCGTTTGCTTATTTAAAGCAAATTTCGACTTTTGACTTAGAGGGTGTTGGCTAAGCTTATTCAGAGCAGCTTATAAGTGCTTATTCAGAGCAGCTTATAAGTTCTAACATCTTATAAGATGCTTTTAGAGCTTATAAGATGTTAAATCTTATTTAAAAGATAAGTTGTTGAAGTGTTTGGATGATAGAGTTTATAAGATGTTAGTAATGGTATTTTTGTAATTAAAATTGTAGTAAATCAGAATAAGATCTTATTTGAGAAATAAGTTGAACTCTCCTTACCTTACTAAAAACAGCTTATAAGTTGTTAACAACTTATTTTGAAACAAAATAAGATCTTATTTAAAAAATTCTGCCAAACACTTTGAATGAACTTATAAACTCCTTATAAGATGTTTTAGAGAGCTTATAAGCTCAGCCAAACACCCTCTTAAATTAAGCTGGAAACTTGGGAAGTAGTGTTATCATGTTACAACTTCTACTGAAATTTCGTATATTTAAGTCAAAATCTTTAACTAGGGAAACGTTTCTTCAAACTGTTTTTTAGTAATAACATGTTAGGAAAAAATTATTATTTTGCAAACACTACAACTTATAAATATACTATAGTTACTTTTTTTTAAAACGCTGCCCACTTTTGATTTCAGCAATTCTTCAACAATCTCTAATTTTAATTACTTTCTCGATAGTATAAGCAACTAAAACACCCTCTGAATCATTTGTTGGTGTTGCAGAAAGTTTTAGAAAGTTCTCATGATCTGGAGAAATTTCCAGACCTGAAAGCTGAACTCAGCATGAGACAACCCCTTTGCCTTCTTGGAGACTAAACACAACCTGGACTCAAATTTCACATGGTACGTTGTACAAAATCTCTTTTTTTTTTTTTTTTTTTTTTGCCGTTTTAGGTGCAAGTTCGAAACATCAGTTGTCAAAAATGGAAAAGCCGAAAAGCGGATAGTAAATTTGAATTACCTTTCCATGTACAAAAAACTCCATATTTGTAGCTGAAGCTAATAGAGATGTTATCAATGGAGTCTGAGTGTGTGATTATGGTGGAGGGATCCATAGAGCTTGATAGTTCAATTTGCTGATTTTGTTCTTTATTTGTCTAGTTCAATCAGTGAGTGCCTTCCCCCTTTCGAATGTCTGATCAAATTTGCTTCGTAGGGTGTTCTTGCACTAGTTCGAAAACCTCATTGTTTCGTAGGGTACTCTTGCACTAATTCAAACGTGGTCAGGAATCTTAGGGCCTGTTTACTTCGATGGATAACCTAGGATGTGATCTCATGACGTACGTTGTCTAACGTTTACATTTTTAGATTTCCATTTGCTAGAAATACTCGTAACCCGGGATTGAGGCTACTGTTTGGGACCAACCACCGGACTATTGATCCCACCTCACCCCCTAGGATAAAAAAAGATTCAATAAGGTAACAACACAATGGGATATTTACTGATTGAAGTTTTATGTATGGTCCACGATCGAGACACCGTAGTTAAGCAGAGGATCCAAATTTTGACTAAAGCAAATATTAAACTAATATTAAACTGTTTATGAATGTTCGATTATTTCCCTGCAGGATCTTTGTTAAGGTAACATTCTATGTTGACTCAAATTTAATGGAAAATGATCAGAAGAAATTATTGTTTACTGCATCTTCAATATGAAAAGACTATCATCTCAATGATCTCATGGAATTTGGTCATTGTATATAGAAAAAAAACATGTTCCCATTAATAGTCTTCACTTTTTATTGATTTGAGAGTCAAAGTAGATGATTTTTCCATTGAAATCGTCAATAGTCATATTATTCAAATTTAAATATCTTTTTATTATTTTTGTAATTGACAGCCTAAATTAATAAATGTATTTTTTGTTGGAAATTGCCGGATACCTTGATATTGCAGCGTAGCGGGTCTCCAAATTATATACAGGTTGAACTACTATATGATCTTGATGTTTCGTACTTTTAGTCGGGTTGAAAATCACAAGCGAAAATTTACTGTTATCCTTCCAAGAGCTATTTTCGGCGGCTTGAAGAATCACACTAGATTTTTCGAGTTTCTTCTGCAAGAGAGGAACTGATTTTATTTATCACTATTATTTTTCATTAAGTGGAAAGTCTCAAACGCTAGAAGTGCATTATCCGTAATTAGACGGCCCAGGACAAAAGTCGGTTGACTCTCATCTATAATCGAAGACACATCTTTATCCTATTAGTGATAGTTTTGTAATGAACTTAGAGACAATGCTACACACTAATCGGACGATAATCTTTAGTGGACTTAAATTTTTCTTTTTTGGGATTAGCACAAGATGGAAATAGTTTAGAATACTATGATCCCCGTTATTTAGAATATCGAGTAGACACGGCACAAGATCATCTTACATAAAAGACCAAAATTTATGATAAAAGGTAGCACAAATTATCTGGTCCCGGTACTTTTGTTGGGTGCATTTGAGAAAGGGCCGTCACAATCTCCTCCTTGGTAAAAGGTCGAGAGAGGTCAATGGACATCTCGTCTATCACCTTACGATCAACGGCTGCGATTACCTGTCATCATCTTCTTCCCATTTCCTCCCATCATCATCTATAACATATTCGATGATGTTCCTCTTCTTACATCCACTTTAGGAAAGTGTTTATCAGACTAAAATGAAAGCATATAGTAATGTGTCAATTTATGATGTTTGAAGCATCTATTTCTGATTATTAAGTTTCGTATTTAACAATTTTATCGATACATGAGCATGGATATTTTGATAGATATGGCAATTCCAGTCGACCAACCTGACCAACCCGCACAACTTAAATCAATTTGTCAGGCCAATGGCATGTTGGTCAGTTTGGGCCGAGATTCCATCGAACTAAAAATTGGTGAACCAATCCCATATATCTTCAAAAATATACTAAAACTTTCGAACCAGATGCTAACTCTACACTTGGCATATATCGAGGAATTATTGGCCCGGTCCGATAGGCCGGTCAAGCCCTCCCAACATACATCATTTGAGCATGGATACTTCAATAGATGTGGCAATTCAGGTTGACCAACCTAATCCAACTCACCCAACCCAACTCAATTTGTCAGGTCTGTTCGTTCATCGAACTGAAAATTGGTGAATGAACCCAACATATCTTCAAGAATACACTAACATTGTCGAGTTGAATCAATTTTGCTGATTCTATACTTAACATATATTGGGTAATTATTGATCGGCTCAGTCCTCCCGACATATTAAATGAACCGAGCATAGAATATTTGGCCCGAAGAGCTACTGAGCCTAACATGCGTGATCCAATGGACTGCGGCCGACACAAAAATCATAGTATATAATAGGGGATGAGTCGAATTTTACTCAATCATATTTGACCCGACAAATTTTTTAGCAGACCCAACCGAACATATAATGTTGGCCCTATAGAGTAGTCCGGCCTGCCGAATGGTCACCTTTACATGTAGAGGTGACAATTCGGCCCGATCCATCGGGCCAAGACCATATGTCGGGCCAAGTCATGTGCACCCGAAATATAATCGGGCCAACAGTTATTGAGCCTAGCCAACTCATCCCTCTTAAATACACAAAAATTGGGTCGGCTCGTGACTCGTCAGGCTTTTAGCCCATCTCATCGAGTCTATAATCCTGTAAACCCATATTTTTATGACTCAATCAATCTAAAATGTTAAAGTGACTGAGCCAGCCCATCGACCCAGACCAATTCTCCCAGATCTATTTACATGCAATATCAACTTTACACAGGCATGCAC
This sequence comes from Ajuga chamaepitys, assembly GCA_958295605.1. Classification (NCBI taxonomy): domain Eukaryota; kingdom Viridiplantae; phylum Streptophyta; class Magnoliopsida; order Lamiales; family Lamiaceae; genus Ajuga; species Ajuga chamaepitys. Next base: position 642,844 of record OY282508.1, read on the forward strand.
ACAAAATTCAAGTTAAGGCATTAAATTCATTTTAGAGGCTAATCATTTTAGTAGCCGACAACTCAGCCCAAACAAGGGGGCCCGGCCTGCTGTTTTGTCACACACTTTAACTAATTAATTATAAAATAGGTTATCCAATTTCCAATTAATTAACCTAGGAGTAGATGTGACTATTTTGTCGGCCCAACCGATCTGATCCAGTTCATCGGGTTAATATGATTTCTCGATCCAAAATTATATCGTGCAAAAAATTATTGAGCCTAATTCAACTCATTTCTTTAAATAGGAAAAATTACAAATTATCATTAAACTTTTCGAGTTTTTGCACTTTGCCATAAAAACTACTCCATCCGTCCCGACCTAATTGGTCAACTTGTCATATTTATTTGTCCCAACCTAATTATCCTAACTCATAAATGGCAAATTCTCTCACAATCTTCACTCTCAAAATCTCCACTCTTAATCTCCACCTTTGAAAAAGTCAAAGATTCCACAAAATCTGTTTTTTCTTAGTTTCCGTGCCCGACCAAGGTTGGTCAATTAGACCGGGACGAAGGGAGTATTTTTTATTGCAAATTACCAACTAAACTTATACTTTTTGAGAGAAATTAACTATTTGAGAGAAATCTGAGCCGTCCAGGACAATCAATAGTTGAAACTTCTTACATAGGACAATTTACAACAAATTTTTTTATATATATGACAAACTGCAAAAACACACAAAGTTGGGATGGTACATTATAATATTCATTTTTAAATATACTAAAGTTTTCGAGTCGATCCGTGATTTGCTAAGCTTTTAGTCCATTGTATAAGACCTACTCTCCTATGATCCAATCCATCTAAAATTTCAGCATGCTGGGTCGATCCTTCGGGCCGGGCCATTTTACGGCTGGGAGGTTAATTGCTAGGCAACAGAAAACCGTTTTCCAAGTTGATTAATTAGTAGTATTAATATATATCTAATTCTGTTTCAACAACTACTTTATTTAATATTGACCTTTGTGTCTGCTTTACTGGTTTTGTCTGAATATATATGATTCAGATCCCACAAATTCCTCTTGTCTGGACAACATAAATTACACTACTTTTTTGCAGATTTCATGGAGATTTTGTCCACTTCTTTGGAGTTAACCATAGCCATGCCTGTTTTCTCTTCTTCTCCATCTTCTGGTCAGATCATTAATTTTGTGTTTATCTTCATCTCTCTCTCTCTCTCTCTCTCTCACACACACACACACAGAGTTTGATCAACTTTGATTAATTGTTCTTTTGAAGTGTATATTCTTTGTGTTAATCTTGATCTCTCTCAGTCTCTCTCTCTCTCTCACACACACAGTAGTTTGATCAACTTTGATCTTTTGGAGTGTATCTTCTTTGTGTTTATCTCTCTCTCGTGGTCGGAGTCAGGATTTCATAACGAGTGGATGAAATAATTTGTTTAGGGTATTTATCAAAAAATTTAGAATCTGAGTGGATCAAATTCATTATTTAACTACAATTACACTATATATGTATATATATAATAATTTGGTCGGAAAATTTGAGGGTGCCGTTGCTGCCGCCAGTCCCCCGCTGGCTCCGTACACAGAGTTTGATCAACTTTGATTAATTGTTCTTTTGAAGTGTATATTTGATCCTTGTCTCCTGTAAAGATTTGTAATTTCTCAAAATGTTGATATAGGGTTGTACTATATAAATTTATATATGTGTGTGAAATTATTTTGCAGTAATCTACGTATAATTAATCCGGTGTTTGCAATTGATTGTGATTTCGAAGAGGTGATTTTTAGCTGATTTTTGTAAAAATAAAATAAAAAGTAGGTGGTAGATTTTTGTTAAAGTTTGATTTGCAAAATAATCACTTTTCTGAAAATTATTAACAGAAAACCTCCAAAATCAGTTTTCCTGATCAAAAGTGATTTTTTAAGCTATTTAGTGTAGTTTGCAAACACATCCTAAATAAGTGTAGATTGTAGGGTTTTCTTGCATGATCATAGACAATCAGAGATGCGGCGGCCGCCCCCCTCAAATTTTCCTGTAAAACTATGGTGTATATACATATACAGTATAATTGTAGTTAAATAATGAATTTCGCCATCCTTAAATTCTAAAATGTTTTTATAAATATCACAAAAAAAATTATTTTGTCCCCCTCGTTATGAAATCCTGGTTCTGTTCCTGTAGACAATCATGGTGGATATATTTGTGTGAAGCCTTTTTTTTCCATTTATTAATTCCTTTTGTTTATTAAATCTGTATTTATATTAGATTGAAATATTAATTCCTTGATTTGCTTATGATGCTTTATTTATTAATTAAAAAATATATATATAGGGAAAATTGGAGGTAATTTGATGAAGGAATTGGACATTAATGAAACACCGTCTGAAACAGAAGAAGAATGCATGGAAGAAGAAGACGACGGGAGCTCAAACGGAGGGGCCGCGGCCCCCCGAAAGAAGCTCCGTCTTACAAAAGAACAGTCTCATCTTCTTGAACAAAGCTTCCTACAAAATCAAACCTTAAACCCTGTAATAATGTTAAACAAAAAATTCTTGTGTCTGTTTTTACGCGAGAAAAGTCAAAATTAGTCATGTATGTTAAGGTACGTATATTTTATGATTTTTAATTTTAATCCTCTACATATTAGACTTTGTCCTATTTGAGGACAAGTCACATCGTCGGTCATTTTAGTAGAAAATTATTACGTGAGCTACACGTAACGAGCTGAACTCTGTATATTCTATAGTTTTAATGTAATTTTAGTCCTCTATGTATTGGCTCTATCCAAGTTAACGACAAGTAGCTCGCCGTGCAGCTCACACGATGATTTCCGTCTACTAAAATGATCGACGACAGGTTTTATCCTCAAATTGGGGAGAGTCCTATACGTAAAGGATTAAAATTGAAAGTATGAAATATACGGAACTAGTTTCGTATAAACCTTAACATACATGAGAATTTTTTTTTTTTTTTTTTTTTATGCATATGTATATTTAATTTATTAAAAAAAAATGAATGCAGAAAGAAAAGGATGCTTTAGCAATGGGATTGAAATTAATGCCAAGACAAGTTGAGGTGTGGTTTCAAAACCGTAGAGCAAGGTATGTAATTTAATTTGGTTATTAATTATTTTTAAATTTTAATTACTCCCTCCATTCCGTCCTAATTTACACATTTTTCTTTTTCGGTCGTCCCACCATATTTTTCACATTCTCAAAATGGAAAGAAATCTTACAATCTTCACCCTCAATCTTTACATTTGAAAAAGTCAACTAAAAAAAAAAAGTTTTTTCTTAATATATGAGTCGAAACAGGTGTGCAAATTAGGCCGGGACGGAGGGAGCTATATATATATGAAACTGTTAAATTTTATTAAATTAGAGTAAATACTTGAAATGATCAAAATTCAAGAATAATAATAATAATGGGAATATAGCAAGGTGCTAGAAATGTAACCTGAATCAGATTCTAACCCATATAATTGTTGATCAATTTCAAAGACTGAAAGTGATATTTACTTGAACAAATTATAAAAATCTTTTACCAAATTTTATAGAAGAAAAAAATACCCCCTCCGTCCCGCAAGAGTTTGTACGTTTAACTGGATACGTATATTAAGAAAAAAATATTTTTGCTTTTTTAGTTAACTTTTCTAAAGATGAAGATTGATGGCGAATATTTTGAGTGTTAAGATTGTAAGAAAAGTTTTATTTTTAAGAAAAAACTCTATCTTACCCAGTCGGGTAGTACCCGACTGAGTGCTCCAGTCGTCCATCCAAAAAGTGTATTGAGATCAAATAAAAGGTAGCCATTGATCTCAATTCACTTTCTAAGTGAACGGTTGGATCATCTAGTTAGGCACTACCCGACTGAGTAGCATAGAATTAACCTCTTTTAAGAGTGTATAAATTGGTGTGGGACGTAGAAAAAATGTGTAAATTAGGATCGGAGGATATATTTGAGGGTGTTTGATCGAGTTTAGAGTATATATCACGCATATTAATATTTGCTTCTACAATATTTATGTTTTATATTACTATTTTGGTTGAGATTATGAATTTTTAGAAATGGTTAAAATTATAAGTAAATATTTGTTGAGTAATTTTTATTTTGTTATATGGCTGCAATTAATACGAATGATGTGTAAACCGGCCAACCAACTTGGACATTTTTAGTATTTATACGTCCCCTTAAAAATTACTCCTCTCGTTTTATATTAATTGACGTTTTAAAAAAAATAAAATAATTAAGGATGAATTATTTTGACAGATGTATCCTCAAATGATATCCATCTCATTCTATCTTAATAATGTTGTCCGTTGTGGCTAAAATCATTTTCCATTGTATAATTTGTTGCTCGTTGATTTTCGTTATAAATTTTATTACTTTTTTTTAACTTCGTCCCGTAATTAAAGAGATTATTCACATTTGGACCAATTTCCACCTTAATAAGTAATCGGATGAAAAATCGCATATGACTGTCACATGAAATCATTTTCATCCCGTAATTAAAACAGGAGCAAAATGAAGCAAACAGAAATGGAGTGTGAGTATTTGAAGAGATGGTTTGAAGCACTCAAAGAACAAAACCGGAGGCTGCTAAAGGAGGTGGCGGAGCTCAAGGCGGCGCCGCCTCACTGCCACCAACCGCCGCCGGTTTCCGCCCTCACAATGTGTCCGTACTGTGAGCATGTCACAACTTCTACTCTCGACCCCGATAAGGGCCCCACTGTCACGTCTACTACCACTACTACCGCTACCTCAGCGCCGATAACTTTGCTGTACATGTAATAATTAATATAGTTAGCTTAATTTTCTAATTATCCTAGGTGTAAACTTAATTCAATTTAAGTGTTGATCTTTATGTATAGCCTATTTTTTCTTTATAATTGTATGAAGAGGTAGCAATTACTCTCCTTATGATATTTTGATCGGCTTGCTTCCCCGCGCACTTTTGGCCCTAATAATCGGATCGAACTGATTTTGCCACCTCTAATTGTACGTCGTGGTTGCAGTCTGCTGATGGTACATATCTTAATCTTCGGTCCTTTTCTCCCCCAAATATCCTTGTTTTTGTTCATAATGGTCTTCTACAATACATGTAACAAATTAAACAAAAGAATTATTCAAATTTGTTGCTCAAATTTATCTTAGTAAATTATGTTATAATTACATATATATATATATATGTAATTAGTAGATGACTCTTATCTTGAACACAAGGAAATTTGGACTCGGATGGTCATTAGAATAATTATAGGGGTGAATATGGGTCTCGAAGATAATCCCCCTCAAAATCCAAATCGCAATAACCATAAGTTAGCAATGTTTTGTATTCACTATTACTACACGAATCTTAGTCCCGTGCAATTTTTAAGTTGCTGTCGAGTCCGTGAGTTTATTTTTCTATAAAAGGTATATTGGTTATACAGAAAGTTATTACATTTTTTGATTCGACATATTACTTTCTTCAAAACAAATAATTTGTTACAGGATACAACGTTTACATTTGCAACATTATACCTACCTTCAGAAGTAATATCTTTTAGCATAAACACTAATATTTTTTCATGAAAAACGGCATCCAACTCACGAATCTTAGATTTTCGGCATAATATCTACCTTCAGAACTAGTAACATTTTCTTAACACTAATAACTTTTTCATGAAAAACTACACACAACTTACAGATCTACCCGTGGTTCGAATTACACCAATTTAAGATCCGTATAATTGGGGTAGATGATGACTACTTGGCAAAGTAAATGCATGACTTGTATCAATCTTGGTCTTTGTTGCAAAAATCTCCAACTAGCTCCGATTAACCGCCTATGTTATTTTTTTATTTTCCCCCATCTAACTACCCTATGCTCCGAATAGTCCCACCTAAACTCCGACTAATCGGTAGTCTTCAGTCCATCGCCTAACTAGCGTCTTGCGACTTCTACAACCTCGATACGTGTCTATTTCTTTTCTTTTTTGTTTCTGAAAACTGATTGAGTTTCCCCATGAGATAAGATAAGAGTTGGCAAATGGGCCCGGGCCTGAATGAGAAGTTTAGTGGGCCGACAATATAAAACAAAACCCAATACCTACCAATTAGCAAACCATGTTCAAATTGGACCATTGGTCTTTTTCTTCATTTGGTTTTTTCTCTTTTTTGGGCCTCTTTTCCACTCTATTTGGAATCTGTATTTTTCTTTTCCAGCACAAAAATAAATATGTGGAAATAAACAAAAATAGAAACTTAAATTCTGTTTTTAACATTTCTTAAATCAATATTCTAATGCACTAATCGGATGACAGACTAGAGTCTAACGTCTAATAGGGTCTAGACGAGATTAATCGGGTTTAAGTGGAGTTAGTCGGAGAAAAACAGACGACTAAAGACCGTCTAGCACCTAGACGGAGTGTAATCGGAGATAGACGGAGACTTTTAGAACAAAAGCTCTAAATAACTACTTCTTCCGTCCTATAATAAAAGTATTATATTAAAAAACTTTTAATTTATTTTAAAATAAGAGTCTCATTAAACGTGATGGCCTCGTTTCACCAATTCAAGTAAAAAAATATTATTTTTTAATTTCACATGTTAGTTAGATATAAAGGAAATATTCGTTCTAGTCATTGTACACGAGATATCCTTACTCATGTTAATCTTCTCTGTATCGTTCTACTATGTATTGAATCACAGTTCATTAGAGTTCCCTCTATATATTTTTTCTTTTTTCTTATTAAATAGTACAACTTTGACATACCAAAACTAATATAATATCTTACAAACAATATTGCAGAACATGTTAGCCGCTAGTAGGACGGCAAATTGAAGTCTAGTAATTAGTCGGAACTTAAACGAGACTTAACGAAGGGTGGTTAGACATGAAATTTTTAAGAAAAATATAAACGATCCATAAAAATCACACACCTCGATGAAAACTAGTCAGAATTAGTCGGGATTTTTTTACGACGGAACAAAATAATGCATACATATATGAGATTTTATTCTGCAGAGGAGAATAGGGATTGGTTAGCAGTCTTAGTTTACTTAGAAAAAAAAATTAAAAGTTCCATATACAATTATACGCTGAATTTATGGTGTTAAGAATATTTATTGGTCAAGCTATTATCCAAACAGAACATTACTTTTAGCTTCAAAAGTGGGGTATGTTAAATATAAAAAGGTATGAATTATTCTGATATGTTACTCAATTATGAATAATATATTTGGTGCATGCATGAATATGGGGATGTGACGTACGATTACTATTTATTACTCCCTCCGTTTTAAAATAAGTGACGTTTTAGGTTGGTGATGATTTTTCAAATTAAGTGTCGTTTTAGATATTTTTCACTATTTCTTCCAACTTTATCCTTATCACTATCCTATAATATCTCATATTATCTTTTAAGTTACCAGTATAAAGGGAGAAAGGAAAGGAGTATAGCGCCCAAATATAAAGGGAGAGAGGAAATATAATTATTGGAACGTGATTTTAGGAATAATAGATGAGAGAAAGAAGATTAGTTGAAGGATATATCTGTCAAGATTTGCAATTCTTAATTCTTCTCTTTCATTCTAAAACGTCACTTATTTTGAAACGGAGGAAGTACTACTTTAAATTCTTTTTTGTACGATCGTAAAAGTTGTTAGATATTAGTTAGACGATGGAATAAGGCTTCACGACTAGTTGGGTTGAATCGGGTTGATCAGGGTATACACATAGTTAAGTGGGGAGTTATAAAAAAATTAATATTAGAGATGAAAATTAGTAACGGACAATGTGATTAGTAAATAAAACAAAAGGAAATAGAATAGTGATCAAAAGTGGCAAAAAGTCATTAGGTGCCGTTTAGTGGCAAAAATAGCAATTGAATATTAGAAACGGAAATTATGTCACTAAATTTAGAGACGGAATAAATTGGTCTTTGAATTTTTGAGACGAGCATTTAGAGACCAATTATTTTGTCAAAAATCGTCACTACTTTAGTAGAGATAGATATCAAGTTATTAGGGACGGGTACTCCGTCTCTAATTTTTTTTTTTTTTTTTTTTTGTGATGACATAGGCGACAACTAAGAGTCTAGAGCCTAAGCGGGGCTTAATAAAAGTGAGTCGGAGATTTTTTAAACCAAAATTGTTGAGTAAGCATGACATTTTACCTATAGGTATTAATTCATAGCATTCAATGCATTATTAATTCTAGTGTAATTTTTTACTCCCTCGGGTCTAAAAATAGGCGTACAATTATTTTTCAAATTAAGAATTGATGGTTAATATTGGGAAAAAATTAACTCTATTTTCCTTTTATACACATGCATATTTTTTATTTATATATATATTTAATTGATGTGGATAAATACATGTTGACAATCTTGAAAATGAACAATTAAGGTTGTGATTAATATAGTAAGTGATCTTTATGGGACAAACGAATATAGAACGTAAATATATATTTATGAGACGGATAAGTACTACTATATATCTCATTGACAATAAATAGCATTCCTGGCAATACTCAATAGTTACTTCCTCAATTTCAAAATAGGTATTGTTTCGAACACTCACGAATATTAAGGAATAAATCAAATACGAGTATATCCATCTAAAAACGATAGTTTCATTTTTTCCTTTTTGGAATATCTATAAAAGATAGTCCCTTTTTTTAGAGTATGTCCCCTTTTCTTTTTAAGAGTGTATTAAATGATCATTTCATAATTTACCCCTACTAAATAATTTATTAAACTTATCATTTATATACATAACACTTTTTTTTTTTTTTTCTCATTATATTACATAAGGGTGTAGTAATAATTTACATGGGTAATAATTAAAATTTTAATCTGTGTGAAATTTAAAAAAAGACCATCTTTCTGAGACGAAATATCTAATACTTTCTCCGTTTTATATTAATTGTTTTTCTAGATACTTTTTCCTTTTTTCAACTAAATTGACATTATACAATTTTCAAGGTGAAAATTGTAAAACGATACTACTTATGCTAAAAAAAAAAAGTTTAAAACATTATTTATTTTGAAATGGAGGGAGATAAACAACATTAATTCTCACCTTAACATATGATAGTTTATATTTCTTTTAATTAATATGTGATGTTCTCATTTTTATATTGATGAAGTATATTTATGTAAATTTTGTTAGCTATATTTCTGTTGCAACGGAATATTGAGCTTAGCGAGATCTCAATTTCAGGCCGAGCTCAATGATACACTTCGAATTCGAACCATGCTCGTTTAATTTGTTGTTAAGATTTTGTCGAACTGAACTTAATGATTTATAAGTTCAGTATTCTTAAGATAAATTAAACTCGAATATAACTTAAAAATTTAAGCAGAATTCAGGTTAAAAAAAATTAAACGAATCAAACTCGAACCTACCACTACTCGACTCGATTTGGTTCGTTTAGGTTCCTAACCGAGACACGTGCTTAAATACGTAAGCTTCATGAAATTAGAAGCGGGAAAAGGATTAAAAGAATATTAATAAAAAAATTATTAATATATTTTGGTATAATGATACCTACCACCAGGAAGGGGCCACGTTAACATGCAAAATCACATGTACGGTAAGAAAAAGTTAACCAGAGCAGCTCATCTCTTGAAATCTATGTCTACATTTCTACTGGTCCCATACTCCCATTTTCTGCTCAGTTCCGGTCGAGCATCAGATTAGGGTCTAAAATTTAGTCGAAATTTAGATGAAGTTACGCGGAGTTCATAAAGGATTAAACAAAGAAATCGAAAAAAATGTAAACGATCGAGAACAATCTAACAATTAAACGGGACCTAATCGGACCTAAAAACAGACTTTCAAAGTAGAACTTCCCCTATATATACACCACACGATATACACATTATCTTTATTTCCAATCATCTCTGCCCAATTCAATCAGCCACTCAAACAACCTATTCTCATCCGACTCTAGTCGGGTAGCAGATTAGAATCTAAAGCCTAATAGAAATCTAGACGAAGTTTATTGAGGTTTAGGAGAAATTAAATAAGAGGAGTTGAAAAATTTAATAGACAGTGAAGGACAGTCTAACGACTAGGTTGCGACTGGGCGGGACCTAGTCGAGCAAGGCTAGACGGAACTTTTAGAACAGAATTCCCCCTATATATATACACACACATTACACACATTATCTTCTGTATTTCCACACAGTTCCTCTGTACTGTTTCTCTCTCCTCTCATCTTCCTCATCTGTTTTCGTCAGAAACAGTTAATAACGGCTTTTCTTCTTCCCCATTGATCGAAAATGATAACCTGGCACGATCTCTACGTTGTTCTAACGGCAATGGTTCCGTTATACGTAGCAATGATCTTAGCTTACGGTTCTGTCCGGTGGTGGAAGATATTCACGCCGGATCAGTGCTCCGGCATCAACCGATTCGTTGCCGTATTCGCTGTTCCTCTCCTCTCCTTCCATTTCATCTCACAGAACGACATCTATGCCATGAATTTCCGCTTCATTGCAGCTGATAGTTTGCAGAAAGTAATCATGCTTGGTGTTCTAGCACTATGGGCGAATTTGACCAAAAATGGAAGTCTAGAATGGTCGATTACCATTTTCTCTCTCTCTACGCTGCCGAACACGCTAGTAATGGGGATTCCGTTGCTGATCGCCATGTATGGCGAGTACTCCGGCAGTCTCATGGTGCAGGTGGTGGTGCTCCAGTGTGTGATCTGGTACACGCTATTGCTGTTTCTGTTCGAGTACAGAGGAGCTAAAATGTTAATCATGGAGCAGTTTCCAGAAACTGCAGCTTCAATTGTGTCGTTTAAGGTCGAATCCGACGTCGTTTCGTTGGACGGACAGGACTTTCTAGAAACAGACGCGGAAATTGGTGACGACGGGAAGCTTCACGTTACGGTGAGGAAATCGAACGCCTCACGGCGTTCGTTCAGCGGCGTAACTCCCCGGCCGTCGAATTTGACGGGGGCGGAGATTTACAGTTTGAGTTCGTCGCGAAATCCGACTCCGAGGGGGAGTAACTTTAACCATTCAGATTTTTATTCAATGATGGGGATGGGGAGATTGTCCAATTTCGGAAACTCTGATACTGGTAGAATGTCGAATTTCAATGTCGCTGATTTGTATTCAGTTCAATCATCGAGAGGACCGACGCCGCGACCGTCGAATTTCGAGGAGAATTCAGCTCCGAAGTTTGGTTACTTTCCGGCGGCGGCACCGCCGCCGTCTTATCCTGCGCCGAATCCGGAAATCGCTTCTGCACTGCCTAAAACTACGAAGCCTAAAGCTAATCATGACGCTAAAGAGCTTCACATGTTTGTGTGGAGCTCAAGTGCGTCGCCGGTGTCTGAAGTCGGCGGCGGCGCCGCCGGTCTACGCCCTGAGTTTGGTGGTTCTGAGCAATCAGGCCGGTCTGATCCAGGCGCAAAGGAAATCAGATTGTTGGTTAATGATAATAATCCTCAAAATGGAGAAGCTAAATGTGAGTTTTAAATTGTTTATTTTACTCATGCTTACAAGGTGTTTGGTATTTGTCTGTATGGGATTTTCACAAAATGCATAAGACTGTAAATGAATCGAGTCGAGCCAAACGTAGCATTGTCGAGTCGAGCCAAACATAGCATTGTTCAAGTTTGTGTGGACGAGCTTCTAGTATTATGTCTGAGCTTGTTTTATTGTTAACTGAATCGAGTTCGAACGAGCTTTAATAGAGCCGAGCTCAAGTAGTTTGTTACTTATCGAGTTCGAGTCATGCTTTAGCTTATCTAGTATCTTCAAGCTTGTTTGTTCAAACGACGAGTGATTTTTGGTTTGATTTTCCGCCGGACAAATGCTTAACAATGTGTTTGACAATTTGTCTCTGTGGGATTTTCACAACGCAGCAATTCAACAAAGTGGGGACCATATTAGAGAGGACTTCAGCTTTGGTGGTGCAGATCATGGAGATGAAAAGGAAAAGGAAGATACAGCTGGGTTAACCAAACTAGGGCCCGATTCCACTGACCCAAACATGGCCGGAGGTCTTGATGCTGGAGGCGTAAAACACATGCCACCGGCGAGTGTGATGACACGCCTTATCTTGATCATGGTGTGGCGTAAACTTATCCGAAACCCGAACACCTACTCCAGTCTGATTGGCCTAATCTGGTCCTTGGTTTCTTACAGGTAAGCTGAATCAATAATTGATCACTACTTCAGTCAACCAACTGTTTACAGTTACCATTTAATTCTGGTTTTCTTTAAGTTTTGCTGTTTATAAACCTCAGGTGGCATGTGCATATGCCGAAAATCATCGAGGAGTCGATCAAAATCCTCTCCGATGCTGGCCTTGGAATGGCCATGTTTAGTTTAGGTAATTCAACTTTCAAGAACTTGCTTTAAAGGTGATGAAAAAAATGTAACTTTTGGTGCAAATGGGGGGCCCGATGAGGGGGTTGAGAATTAATGACTGATTATTTTTCTTAGGAAATTGACTGATTGTTGAGGGGGTGTCCATTGACAGGTCTGTTTATGGCTCTCCAACCGAAGATAATCGCGTGTGGGAACTCGGTGGCTACATTCGCCATGGCCGTGAGGTTCCTAACTGGGCCAGCAGTAATGGCCGCAGCTTCCATTGCTGTTGGCCTTCGTGGTACCCTCCTCCACGTCGCCATCGTACAGGTCCACCACTCGACCCGTGAATCATATTATATGCATTTAGACACACACACACAATATGGTTGAATCTTGTGATGATCAGAGCTTTAAATATCCAAATTGACATATTTTTGTGACAGGCTGCACTTCCACAAGGAATTGTCCCGTTCGTTTTCGCGAAAGAATACAATGTTCATCCACAAATTCTTAGCACCGGGTAAGCGATTCAACCATCTCTATCCGTCCTTAATCTTTATAACATTACATGATCGTTTTTATCCCAAAACATAACGATCCATTTGTTCAGGGTGATATTCGGGATGCTGATCGCGCTGCCTATCACGCTCGTCTATTACATTCTTCTTGGTTTGTAAATGTATTCTTTCTTCCTTGACGAAAATCGAAGAAACAAGTTGGGATGATGACTAGTGATGGACACTGAGATGAGTGAAGAAGTGATGCATATGAAAGAAAGTTTGTGCTTCTTCCCACGAAATTGGAGCACTAGATATTTGATTTTAGATGAATGTTCCCTGAAATGACGATTATAGCCCCAGTTTTAGGCAACAATGGAGCTCCAATGGTGGAAAATAATGTGGGCAAAGGGGACAATGCAGAGGATATTAGGGGAACAAGAAACTAGTTTTTGATTAATTAGTATTTAAATTTTGCTTATTTATATATATATAAATATTCCATGGTTTATTTCCCATAGTGTTTATTATTAATTAATTAGTATGGTCATTGTATTCGTTTTTGTTGTTTGCTATGACAATTAATTAATGTAATTTCTTTAGATTAATGATTAGTTATCCAAAGGTTTTGTCCGTATGAGGAGTGTTTTTCATCGCTTTTGCTATCGTAGAAGTACTTCGAATTAGAATTCGTGTAAAAATCACATATAGTTAAAAATAAGTAGTATTTGTAAATATGTTAATTTTAACCAAATTTAAAGAATTGAAGTGATCGATAAATAAGCACGTCTCGTCTCTTAATTTATTAATATCAAGGTTGAGATTCTTGAGAAGCCGATAGAAACAACATTATTGTTGTTCGTGACTTTTAACTTCTAAATAATTAATTATGGTAGAAGCAATTTTTTTCCAAACACCATTTAGCTTATATTAAACCAATCACAACAATCTTCAAAGTCGAAGATTAATAGGAGACCGATGATTGAAAGCCGAACAAGGAAGATATCGCTAATATGCACTTAATATATAAGCATCAATAATATTAGAATATAAGATGGTGTTCTTCGTAGAAAATGGAATTCCTAATATAGGGGCCTCTTTTTTCTCAAGTCATGTGGGATATCGAACATTTTGGCATAAAGAAGTTCGTTTGTCCTAAGATCAGAGTAGTCGTGGTATTAGAGACCAGAAACTTACGAACAAGGAAGATATCGCTAATATGCACTTAATATATAAGCATCAATAATATTAGAATATAAGATGAAATATATGTTCTTCGTAGAAAATGGAATTCCTAATATAGGGGCCTCTTTTTTCTCAAGTCATGTGGGATATCGAACATTTTGGCATAAAGAAGTTCGTCTGTCTTAAGATCAGAGTAATCGTGGTATTAGGGACCTGAAACTTACGAAAGACACATTTCACAATCTACATGAAACACTTCCTAAAGAATTAAGGTTGACTCTTAAAATTAGTCGGTGCAAGTCTGAAATCTCGGGTTAAATTAATTTAATTTGCTTTTGCTTTTGTGAATATATATAAAAATGAAATTATATGCCCACAAATCACAATCCTACCTTATTAAGACCAGCCATTCTTTTGTGCACGTGATTCCACACATGCACGGTCGAATTCATTAAACATGCTAACCCACCTCTCCATCATTATTCCTTCATCTTTGTAGGGTTACGATTTATCCATATTTTGGATACATATATAGCATGAAATTACATTCAATATATATAGACCTGTCAAAATTGATTCGATTGGGCTAATCCAATTCACCCGATATTTTATGTGGGTTAGATCAAAGAATTTAGATCCGAAGTCTCATCGAATCCAACAGACCCGATCTGATAGAGCAAAAGTCCGACTTAGGGTTGGGCTGGGCTTGACTCAACTATATACGGCCCACTGAATTTTGGGTTTTCTAGATCGGACCTGACTTATGGTGTTGACTCGATATGCTGGGTTCAACGGGTCGGACCGTCGAAATTGCCACCTCGAGGTATATATGTGTTTGTAGGAGTAAAGGTGTAGCGAGTTATTTGGTTTCAGGGCACCTATTTACGAATGAGATTACCTATTTTAAATAGTGTTACATGTTATATATGCAAAATAATATGACGGCGACAAGTGGTGCATAGTCATGGGCAAGGTTGTGAAGTTGCTAAACGCTAGTTATGTGATGGATTGAGGCCTTAACGACTAGTTAGGGCTTGGACGGACGTAATCGAGATTAGGCAGGGAGCAATCGAAAAATAAAGACAGTCAATGAAAGCCTAGTGCCTAGACGAGGATTAATCGAAGCTAGTTGGAGATTTTTGCAACAGAAATCATGGGATTAGAATATAAGATGGATGCCATTTGTAGCAAATTATTTGGTTCATTCAATTCGATATATGGTGTTGGCTCGACGATCCAAATGACTAGGTTGATTTATTTTTCCAAGAATTTAGTAGCATGACAAAAATTGACAAGCATTAATTGGTTACTTTAGAATTTGGTACATTAAAATAGTTACTGAAAAAAAGAAATGCCCATATATTGTCCCAAGCAAAATTGGTGCAATTCAAATATTGATGTATTAGAGGTAGTTCGGTTTTATATACTGTACTGATTTACTCATTTTATAATTGTGCAAATAATTTTAGTATATTAAATATCTATATTGTAATTGTACTGAAACTTTCGATTTATTGAATTTAGTATACCGAACATGTCTCGCCTCAAATTAATGTTGTTTTACTATATTGTCCGAAGCAAAATTGGTAACACAATTCAAGCATGGAGGAATTAGGGAAGGTTCGATATGATATATTGTATCGAATTATTCATTTTGTTGTTGTACAAAACTTTTTGGCATATAAAATCTATATCGTGATCGTTCCAAAAATTTCGGTTTATCGAAAGTATACGCAAATTCAGCACAATATGGTAAATACCGCACAATATCGAAATTTTAATATACCGAATTTTATGTCCGTGTTGATATATACCGTTACTTACCGCTAATTTTGATATATCGAAAGAAATATATTGGTATTATAAATTTGGTATAGTGAATTACCAAACTACTAAACTACCAATATATCGAAGAAATTTCAATATATGGACAAGCCAGGCAACCCAGCCCGATCGAATCCAACCTATCACGTTAACATCATATGTCGGGCTGGCCTAAGTAATATTGTCGAGCCCAACCAACTTATCTCCATTAAATATACTATAATTTTCGAATCTATCTACGACCATTCAAAAATTTTAGCTGATTGAACGATACTTGTTGAACTCAATAATACTTCGAACCTACGTTCCTACAATACAACTAATCTAAAATGTTAAACGAGGTTATTTTGCCACCTCTACCAACCACATTGTGAGAAAAAGTAGATAAAATCCACACCATTGAATATCGCAATCCCAATTGTCACCAATGAAAGAAGTTAAAATATGGTGAGTAATTTTTTGCAAAACCCAAATTCCCAAAATGGCCCCAACTACGATGAAGCGATGTCGTATTGGAGGGGAACACACGCAGGCGTTGGGCTTCACGCGACCCACTAATATTTCGGCAAACGCGCGATCCGCTTCGCAAGCCGATGAATAACGCGAATACCAATTGTCCTTTTTGACCATTCCGTTACCGAAGATGCCAGATAACGGGAGGGGTATTTGAGGAAGATCGCCTAATTAATTGCGGGGAAACCAACATGCTCCGTCAGATAGCGATTGGTCGTTGAGAGTTACGACGAGGGTGCCTCACGTGGGATGTTTGTGAAGTTCCAGGTCGGGCCTGGTTTATCGGGCCAACACTATATATTGAATGTAGAGGTGTAAATGAGTCAGATAACTCGTGAGTTATTCGTAAAGAAATCGAAATCGATTCGAGAGAAATAAGTCGAGCTGGAGCTATTCGATTAGGTGTCGAATTCGAGTTCGAATTCAGTGGTACTCGGCTCGACATGCTCGCAAGCTTAATCGAGCTTATGTTAAATTACATTGAGTTGACATAATTGTAGATATATTCTAATTTTATAAAGTTCTCATTAACAACAATTTATAGTACCATTAATGTTTTTAATTTAATTGTATTTTATATATTTTATTTTTGCATGAATCGAGTTGAGTCGAGTCGATCCCGAACTCAACGAGTTTTTATCTGGTGGAGCTTGAGTTTGAAAAAAAATGAACTCGGTCGAGCTCTTGGACCGAGCTCTAGCGTGAGGTTTTATAGTCGAGCTCGAGCCTATCGGTACTCAGCTCGACTCATTTACATCCTAAGTTGGGTTAGTCGGATCTATTCGAAATTTTATCAAGCAAAAAATTATTTGAGCTAGTCCTTTAAATATACGGAGATTTTTGAACGATTCATGATTCCTTAAATTTTAGTAAATGGGGTCGGATTTGTGAGGTTTGATGTTACTTCGAAGCTAGATTTTTATTGCCAAATTATCGAAACGTGGGATGTTTGTGGAGTTCTTTGGCTCATGTGGCGTCATGTAGGTGTTGTGCACGGGCTTCTACTAACCTCACCTCCATATCTGTGTGGTTCACTCCTTATCCATATAAGTTGATGTAGACGTGTTCAAACGATTTCGAAAATTGTAAATTGGTGCAGCTCGATTGCTCTTTAAATTATAAATCGACGGTTGAACTAGTAATTTCTAAACAGAATTGAAGTAAACACGTTGATAATCGAGATAGAGTAATCGAGAAATTGGCGGTTCAAAACTAAAACCGACTTAAATTTTACTTAAGAAACTTAAAATATATATATAAAACCGGCAAAAATCAACGGTTTAAACCAAACTGTCGATTTATGGACGGTTAAAAAAACAACAGGAGTGGTAAAGTCGATGCAAGAGTTTGACTATTTGTCCGTAAGACGATATTGTACTGCTTGCAAGTGCTTACAGTCTTCAGCAATCGTCCCCAATATACGACGAATTTTTACTTTAGGATCGCAGCACAACAAAACTAAAGTTTTCGGCGAATTACTCAATACTCAGGAATTTCTTGTTGACTCAAAGATAACATATGCACACTATAATATAATTATCGTTGTATTCGATTGGAGGTATTCAGTGATTGGAGATGTAAATGTTAAGACTTATTTATAGACTACTAAACGTTATTTCGTGAATAATTGCACATTTCAAACGTAATCAATAATATTTCGATTTTGAGTTGAATATCACTAGTACTTGCGCTAACCGAATTTGCTTATATTAAAAATTGTCTTAATAGGTTTTGGATAGATACCCGAAAAAACCAAAATACCAATTTGGGTTTGAGTGATCGAGTACCCAGACTAACCGAACCCGTTTAATTTTATGTATACATCAATAGTCGAGCTCTATACCTTCCTATTTTATAAGAGAAGTATTAGGCAACCACTTAATAACTTGTCAAAAACTCCACTTGTTATTTTATGTGAGTTTTAATATATTATTTCTTACATCGTACTTGATATTTTAGTGATGGCAAAGTTTCAATTCAAATACACATTTAGAAACCCAAGAAACACAATATTTTCAAATAAAAACCTAAATACATATTTAGCGGATTAGAGTACCTCATAGCTATTAGTAAACGAGTTTTGGATGAGTTTGTATATTTTATGATTTTACACAAACGCTAAATGTATATTCATTAATTTTAACAAAAAAAACTCAATTCGTGCTTTTATTTAATTTTTAATATATTAGAAATCTGTAAATTCTCTGTCAATTTTTTTGATAATGTCTCACTTTTTTCTTACATAACTCCATTCCTTATCCTTTTCTCTTTGTCTCCATATCAACATTTCAATTATATTACTTACAAACCTAATTTACAGACACTATAGTCCCTCTCAATGTCTCATGCTTTTGCTTTCATACGTACACCAAATATTCCCTTCGACATAATAATACTCCTTCCGTCCCGCAAGAGTTTGCACGTTTGATCGAACACGTATATTAAGAAAAAACTGTTTTTTCTTTAGTTGACTTTTTCAAAGGTGGAGATTTAGAGGGTGGAAACTGTGAGAGAAATTTCCTTTTCAAAGGTATGCAGATTGATATGGGACGTATCAATTAAAAAAAAAAAAAGTGCAAATGTGAGTGAAATGGAGGTAATATGATTTTTCATATGTTAATTTGTTGTGTACAATGAAAATGCTGTATTTTTTAACCCAAGATTTGGTTTTTCTTTTCTTTAATTTAGTTATTTCAACTTAGGTCTAGTTATATATAATAGGTTTTGTAAATTAAGGTCATTTTCCATTTTATGAGGGAGGCTGCTCTTTTTGTGAGGCAAAAAATCGTTTTTCTATGTCAAAAAATCAATTCAGATCTTCTACAAGTGATCAATCAATCAGATACTGCAAAGTTACGTTATTTATTATAGGTTAAAATTGGACCATAATGAAATTTCGGTTTATGCCGGCACCATAAAATCTGGGAGGAAGGTTAGAATTAGATATTGATAGAAAAGCAAAAATAAGGACTTGCATGAGTAGGGAACAAAAAATATCTATTCTAGTTCTATCATCAGCTGTGGATTTGAATCTAAGAGAAATTAGATATATGATTGGACCTATGGACGAATAGGCAAGTTAAGGGTGCAAGATCTATGTTCGAATCTAAGAGAAATTAAATATCCAGTTTGGTATATGAACGGATATGCAAGTCGAGGGAGAAAAATCTCTGGTTTGACCAATGGACAAATATGCAAGTCGTGTGTGCAAGATCTAGGTTCGATTCTAAGAGAAATTACACATCAAATTTGATCTATGGACTAATATGCAAGTCAAGGGTGCAAGATTTCCTACAGTACATAATCACTATTGTGTAATAGTGACGTCAAACTATACATGTGTCCTAAACTGTAAGGATATGATATTGTCAGTTTTAGGCAAATATGCAAGTCGATGATGCAAGATCTCCGTTTTGACCTCATAGTAAACAATAAAAAAGATCAAGCATTTTTAAGTTTTTGTCATTTTAGCCAATTCTTTAATTTTGTTAATTATATGTTGGGCTTCTTAAATTAATACTAATAATAATGGTAATATTAATTAATTGGTTTAGTGTTAGAAATTGGCTTGGAATAAGTGGGTGAGTAACCGAGTTTGACAAAATTTTAAGTGGTCAAATATGTAATTTTGGAAAAGTTAAATTACATAGGGTTAAACTATACTAGTGGATAATTGTAATGTATTGAACTTCTCAAACTAAATTTCCAAGATGAAGAAATTAATATACGACTCATAAAAAACATTATGTGAGAGACATGTGGGAAAATGTGGACACTTAAGCGTGCACCACACATGAGCGCGTTCGACTAGGTCGGGCTCTATCTTAGTATGGGCCTTGACATGGCCTAGATTGGTCTGTCTTTCAACAGGCTCGACTCAGAGCCAATTAAAAGTGATAATTCGGGCAATTTAGCCCCACCTAGTTTATTGGACTAACATTATATATCGGGTCGGCCTAAAAGTTATCGGGTGTTAAATTAGTCCGACTAGTCTAATCCATCTTTCTACAATATACTACTTCCTCCATCCCAAATGAACTTGCATAGAGGGTCGATAAACATATTAAAAAAAAGAGTAACTTATTGAGAGTTTGTTGACTTTTCAAAGGTTGATTGAGTGGAGATTGTGTTATAACTTTCTTTTTTAAGGGCGTGCAAGTTTGCTTAGAACGGACGAAAACGGAAAGTGTACAAGTTCATTCTAGACAGAGGGAGTAAGATTTTCGGGCCGAAATGTATCTTATTGGGCCTAACCCATCTAGTCGAGCCCAATAGTACTTCAAACCCAAATTTCTATGATCCATCCCATCTAAAATATTGAACGGACTCGAATGGGCTGGACCAATTATGCCGCCTCTTGGAACAAGTAATGAAAACCACTTTTGGCATGCAATAATTGATTTGGGGGGCTCTTCAAATTTAAAGACATACTGGTATGGTTCTTGATCAATCAATTTCTTTATATTGATTAGCTTCTTTATGAACGTAGAATCTAAATTTGCCAAGAAGAAGGGACAATGACATTACAAATTTACACAAGTACTTGAATGGAAAGTATCAATAATTCATCATGCATGTTGCTCTAAATCTAATCAATCAATGCATGCAGACAACTGCATCCGCATGGACGCAAAACGTCCTACAAATACGGTCGAGTCGAGCCTAGCCGAGCTTTGAATCGTGGATAGTACCAACAATAATTTTTCGCTTGTGATTTTTAGATGACAATGAGTATGGAACATTGAGATCATGGGCAAAGTATGTAATCTGTCCATACTGGGCTCTAGCACTGTGCAAAATTTATAGAACCTTATTTTTAATAGTATAGTTTTTCTTAATTATTATAGTAGTTATTTACTCTAAATTTTAACTAAGTCCACTCAATCTATTTCTATTTTTTACACTTTAGTTTGTACTTTTTAATCGTATAATTTTTATCCGAAAAAATAGTTAAAAATTTAATTTAGTCCCGTAACTTTTGGAATTGATATATATCTAGTCCCATTTTTGCCGGTGATCAGTTTGGCTGGAAAATCGCATGTGTCATTTACGTGACTCATTTTTCTGCCCGATTTTTATGTGGCACCGATTTTAAAATTATTTTTTACTTCAACGTCATTCGTCGGTGCCATGTATTTGAAAATTGGCCGGAAAATGAGCCACGTGCGATTTTTTTAGCCAAAATGATCACCAAAAATGCAAAAGAGACTTAAATAAATTAATTTTTTAATTTTGTTTTGGACAAAAAATTACGGGACCAAAAATATTTTAGCTCGTAAACTGTCATTTCATTAAACTGTATAACAACTCCTTATACGTGAATTTCGACATTTCAACCTATCTCATAACTCACAAAATCCGCTCCTAATTAAGATCATGCAGTGATTCAATTCGTATACAATACAGAGATTCGTTCTGCTACAATTAAAGTAACCCGATATTTGTAAGATACAAATAGGGAAGAAATGATGGATGTAACAGTTATGGTCCCTAAAACATATATGCCTATTTATGCATTATTGAGAGGATAAATTTCCATGTTGGTGTAGGACTATTTTTGAAGGGAAAGTTTGGCTTAGGGTTTATGGATTTTATTTCTTTTTAAAAAAATAAAAAAAATAAAAGAATAAAAAATAAAATTGGACCCCACAAAGTACTGAAAATTAACCACTCTTCTTTTATTCCCATGTCTCCACATTTTCATGTTTTCTACTTTCTTACCTGAGCAAAAACTGAGAGTGGCAGATAGTGTCTGACCACTTTCGATTTTAACTTTATTTCCGGATTTAAAAATGTACAACTTTTTAATTACATTTTCGTCAGCTTGATGAAATATAACTCTTCGAAAACGTTTAGTTCGTAGTTATATGAGCTATTAAGTTTATTTTAAAAGTTGGCATATGTAACTTATTCGTGTAATTAAATTTTTCGTTTTCTTGAAATGAACTATTTAGACACGATATTAACCTTTGAAATTTGGAATAAAAGTGTTTTGACACGAAAGTCTCATTATGAAACTGCGGGATTAGAAATTCAAATGAATTGGTGACATATCTAGTGACAATAATGTTGAAAATTGAACCAAGCTAGTTACTTGATCAGAGATTGTTCGTTTAAGCTTGTTTGAACTATGTGCAATTAAATATATAAAATAAGCTTGAAGATACTTCTGCATTTGATAAAATCTAAAGGTTCAGTTAGGTTTGAGCTCGACAAATAAAAAATGTTAAAATTTCAAACTACTTGAGTTCGACTCTTTTTAAGCTCGGTAATTATAGTTCGTTCAATCTTGATTCAATTAATAATCAAACTTAATAAAAATTCGATAATATTTCAAATAACTCCGAACAATATTATGTTCAGCTTGACCAAACTCATTTGCAACCACAAATATGTGGTAGTTATTCACTCAGTTCTAAAAGACCTCGTTTACCTTCAACTATACCCGTCTAGGCACTAGATGGTTCTTAACTGTCTATGTTTTTTCCCGATTCCTTCCTTTCTCCCCACTTAGACTAGAGTAACCTCGCCTAGACCCAATTAGCCATTAGACCTTAGTGTGCCGTCTGACTAGTGTTCTTGGAACATTGATGGTTATGATCATATAAGTGCATGTAACATGGCCTAACAACTTATGACTTTTCTATAAAATGATAAGTTCAAATATAGCATTAAATTTCAATGCAAGTGGGTCTTGGACCAAGAAAAGAGTAACTACATGCAAACAACAAGACATAAAAACACACACACACACACAAAAGCATAGCCACACATTCACATTTGTAATGTGTATATATATATGTATATATGTATATATGTATGTATATTGATATATATATGTATGTATTTGTATGTAAGAGGAAAGAGGGGTCATGGTCAGTGTAGGGTGAACAACGGACATGGGCTGGGCCGAGGTGGGCCAGTAATGGGTTGGGACCATAAAGATAGGCCCAGAGAGAGAAAAGGGATTAAAAAGAGTTGCTTTTTTGCAAATTCAAGCCATATGATATTGATAATACACCTTTCATTCACACTCTGGTATATGCATCTATCACTATACATGTGGGCCCTATTGCTTTTTTTTTTTCCTTTTTACTAATTTTGGTTTCAAGCTAGAGGTGGTGAAATCAGCACGGGCCCCAAGGATTGACCTAGTCGGTTCGATATTTTAAATTAACAACGCAGAGGTGGCCTTTTGGGGTTTGGGTGGGGGGGGGGGGGGGGTGGGGGGATGGGGTGTGGGGGGAGGAGTGGTGCCGCAGCACCGAGGCACCCGCGGGCGACGGCCTCTAAGTTTTTTTCTGCATATATTAGTATTTCAGTATAGATATCTAACATATGCGAGAATGTAATATAAGTTGACGCACCTATATGGGATCGGACACCCATGAGTAGACTTCAGAGAGTGGGAGAGCGTGAGATCGATGTCAATTTTAGTATTTGAGACCCATTTAAAATAATAAAGGGGCTCCATTTTTTTTTTTCGTGTCGGACCCTTCGAGAAATTGGACTGGCTCTGGGGCTGCGCCATGAAGATTTTGATCTGAAGTATTATTTGACGCGATGGGCTTGATCGGATAGGCCAACATCCTGACGGACCAGGATCGACCGATAATCTTTGTACATTATAAAGGGATAAGTTGGGGCGGACTGATTACTTTTAGTCCTAATAAAATTTTAGCCCAACTCAACGCGACCCCAAATATAATGTCGATCTGAAGGATTAGGCATGACTAGGTCAGGCTCCCGAATTGCCATCTCTAAGATTCATAGTGGAGAAGTTTCAGTTTTATGGGCTTCAATTACAATAGACCATATTCCTAAATTATAAATTATACTCTATTCGATTCTAAATACTAGTCGTTTAAGAGTTTGTAGGACACATTAAGAATTTTAAAATGAACAAGCATACCTTTATGCAAAGCTGTAGAAATAGCTAGACGCTAGTTAGATGATGGACTGAGACCTAACAATTAATCGGAACTTAGGCCAGGTTGATTGGAGCATAAACGTAGTTAAATAGGAAGGAATCGAAAAGTAAACATTGACCGTCAATGAGAGCCTAGAATCTAGACGAGAATTTTTGCAGCAGAGCCCTTCTCACCTTATAAATCCCTTTTGTTCCTCTCAAAAGTCTTTTCGTACCAACAATGTTGTGACATCTCACTTCTCATGCTATAACGTATTAGTGTAATATTGAAAGAAATGGCAAAATTAGTTGATTTTAGAGATATTTATTGGAATATGCATAGGATTAATATAGGAAGAAATGCAGTTTCTTTGTAAGAATGACTTACTTTTCGTAACTAAGTAATTTTCTCTAGATCGACTAAAGGATCGGAAGGAGTACTTTTTATTGCCTGCACTCCACTAAATGCACGACACGTGGATTTAAAAAATAATTTTTTTCACATTTTTTTTCAATGTGTCGTACATCCAACGTGCAGGCACTACCGACGGGTAGGTGAGAAATTCCCCTAATTTCCATCTTGTTTTGGCAAAAAAAAAATTAAATTAATTACCATTCAGAATGATGACAAAATCAGTTTCTACACTGTATTTACTATGGTGGCTTTAAATTCAGGTCTATTTTGAGTCATTAAACAGGGGAGTATGGGCTTGAGATCGACTCAACAGATGGTCCAGCACAGGCCCAATAAAATAAAAATAAAAATAAAAACTTGTGATGAATAATCAATGTTGTAAACGTTCTTAGTTAGACACGAGAGATTGGAGCTTAGCGACTAGTCGTCGATAGAAGTGTAAGTGAGTTGAGACAATTCGCGAATCATTCGGGATCAACTCACGAAAAGATCAAAATTGACGAGTCGCGCTCGGGATACTCGAGTAGGCCTTGACTTCGAGTTCAAGTGCATTGATACTCGACTTGGTAGACTCGTAAGCTTAGTCGAGTTTGTGTTAAATTACTAGTTTACCTCTAGAGTTAACATTATTATAGATATATCATAATCCTAAATGAAATAAGGTGAAACCCTAAGGCCACCAGTCTTTTGTAACATAAATAACGTTTTCAATTTTAATGTAGTTTCTATATTTTATTGTATCAATCGAGTCGAGTTGAGTCGATCTCCAGCTTAACGGGTTTCTACTGAGCCAAGCTCGAGTTTGAAAAAACTAACTCGGTCGAGCTCGAGCATGCAGCTGATACTCAGCGTGACTCAACTCATTTACACCCTAGTCCGGGCCTAGACAAGGAGGAATTTGCAAAAATACATAAGCAGCTAATGAGAGTCTAACGTCTAGACAAAACCTAACCGGATTTAGTCGGAGATTTTTGGAGCAAACAAATCTGGGTCATCAAATGGTAGGTCCATTCTAAAAGAATTTGGGTTCTCCATTTCTCTGTACTTCTTATCCACAATTTCTGACATAACACATTACTTGTTCATGTGTTTTTGGCTTCTTACATTTTATCAGTAATTAAAACAGTCAGTAACTCAGAATGTGGGCCTTCAAATCCTCCAATCTATTCTGAATTTATGTCCAAATTTAGCCATATATAGCATCATTCATATAAGGATATATTATTTCTCAATAAAGATAATTTAGGGTAGTAAAGATCAGTATTTTAGAAGACGATAGACGGTAATCGGACGATAGTCTTTGTCTAGCTTATAATGGGACTTAGACAGAATGACAGAATTTAGCAGAAATGAATGGAGGAGCGAAAACGTAGACGACTGAGAACAGTCTAGTGTTTAGGTGAGGTCTAGTCGGTACTAGATGCAGACTTTTAGAACGGAGGGTAATAATAAAGTGACTTTTGTCAACAATAGTTTCAGAGAAATGATATGCTATATGCTTATACTGAGCATTTTCGAGAGTATCTGTTGATGTATCACATTTGAAAAGATATCGGATCTTCTACTGTCATTGGTACAACATCTTTTATAACGATTTAATGTATGCACGACATGTGTATATGATGATAATCAACTATACATCAGCACTGTAATAGCTGTCCTTTGATGTTTGTAAAAAACTTGAATTCTGCAATATACAGGTTGGGGAACTGCCTCAATCCCCCCATCAGGTTGATGGTTTGGAAAAAAAAAAAAAAAAAAAAAAAAAAAAAAAAAAAAAAAGAAACTATACATCAGCACTAGCTATATTTGGCATGATTATATGAATCGTTGTAGAAGATGTAGTACCAATAGTTGTAGAAAATTCGAACCGGTTTTAAAAAGATGCTACATTGACAGGTGCTTATGAATGTGTTCACCATAAACGTGTAGCATATTAATTTTCAATGTTTGTACCATAAAATGTAGATATAATTTTCTTTTTATTAATTAATTAACGTGGTAAATTGTTTTATTGAAGATATTTTTACAACCTTAATCAGAACAAAACTCTATGGGCCAATCTGTCCAAATTCTCAGTTTTGATCAATGGCTGAGGCCCATTTAGTAAGCAGCCCATCCTAATAAAAAAGCCCAAGTCAATATTTGTACAACATGTTTCAATTTTAGTGATATGCAGGTAATTGGGCCTGGGCCGACAAAAGTAGCATCTATCGTATGGTCATGAGGGAGTGATTGCTTTCGTTTTAAAACAATTTATTAAATTTAGAAAGCTTGAAATTTTGTTTTAAGCAAAAGTAGACAGTTGTTTGCAATAATAAGTGATTTACTGATACAAAAAGTATAAGTTGTATTGTTTGAGAAAAAAAAAATTAAATAGAAGTTATGTGTAGACGCAGAAAAAATATGTGATAACATAGTTCCAGTTTTAGCTTAAAATAAGTTATTATTGAAGTAGAAGCATGTACTTAAAAACACTCGAACTACTATTTTTAAGCTAAAAGTCGAAAATCATTTTTTACAGCAATGACAAACATTATCTAAGTATTTTTCTTTTTTCTTCTAATATATATATCTTTAGTGATTTTTTTTTTCTTCAAAATATAGATAAGATCATTTATTGATATATATTTTTTAAGACAATCAATCCAATCGGTCCGGCTGATTGAGTTGTTAATCGATGGTGAGATGATTTAATTGTCAGTTCGATTATAGCAACACTAGTCGAGCATTCTCGAGACATACTATATTGGGAATACTAAAAAAATGTGGTATTTTGACACCATTAAATAACTTAGCAAGATACTATTGTCCTTAGCCATTCTTTAAATCAGCATTGCCATCCATCTCCGTATTACTCGACATTATATATGTGTGTCCCTTAAAATATTCATTTTCTGGTTTTCAAAACCAAACAATAATTATTCTAAAAATAAAAAATAAACAAACAAATATTAAAAAAATTCAAAAAAAAAAACAGAAAAAAATAAAATGTCTAGAATTACTAGAGATATATCTTCAATCGAAGATGGAATCACTGGATCAACTGAGGAACAAAATAGAAAGAGTTTGAACGATGAAGGTGGCTCTTTCTGCACCTCAGCTAATGGTGTTGTCCTCGTTCAGAAGGTAATGTCGATGCTACACCTGGACGAGTACATTTTATATAATATTTATAGTTGATTTGACACATATTCATGTATTTGTGTGACTGTGGGTAAATAAAAGGTAGATGTTATGCATGGATATGATGGTAATTCGGGTTGTCCCACCCAACTCAACTAGTTGGGCTGGGCCGGATAAGTCGGAAATTGGTGAATTCAGCCTATTTTCTTAGTAAGTTAGTATACTCTAAGATTGTTGGGTAGGTCCGCGCTCTGTCGAATCATCGGTTCAAGCATATTGGCCCAATGATAAAAGATTTCTATGACCCAACCTGCTAAATATCAAGTAGGGTAGGGTAATCCATCAATCGAGCCGACTTTACCATTCCATGGGGAAATTTCACTGGAAGGTCTAAGTTTGGATAAATGCTTTAATATAAGGCGTGAATTTAGGAAGTTTTTAGTTTGGGACGTGAATCTTTAGTTTTTCTCAATTAGGAGCCAAGATTTTCAATTTATTCTCGATTCAAAGTTCATGTCTTGAAGTAAGAAGTATTATCTGATGTACGGCAGGTTCTGAACGATATATCGAAACTTTTAACATATTATGGACTGAGAATTTCATTCTACTTCTTACTGAATCTTCCATAAATCGATAATGTTTCCTATTTTTTAAAACATATGCCTTGTATTAATAATAAAATCAAAATATGGCCATAATTGAAACAAAAAAAAAAAAAAAAATTATTACGATTCAGGCCCAAATTGAAAACTCCAAAATTCAAGTCTCGTATTGAGATATTTTTCGAAATTCAAGCCTCCGGTAAAATTTAAAAAAATTTAAACCTTTTTCGGGTCTAGTATCTAATTGAAATAGAAAGTATATATATGTGTGTACATTTATATATAAATTTGTATAATTGATGTGAATAACATGTTTTAAATAAATAGGTGATTGCAGAAGCGATTGGAACGTATTTCTTGATATTTGTGGGATGTGGATCTGTTGCAGTGAACAAATTATACGGTTCAGTAACATTTCCAGGGGTATGTTTGGCCTTCGGCTTGATCGTCATGGTGATGATCTACGCCGTCGGCCATATCTCCGGCGGCCATTTCAACCCCGCCGTCACCATTACTATGGCCTTCTTCCGTCAGTTCCCCATCAGACAGGTACACTATTTTCTTCTCATTATCTGATCGACTGTAAGAACAAGTTTCTTATATGTATAGTTTGATGAAACGGACTACTATACCCGTTGTCGTTTGAGGAAAATCGATCAGTGTCGAAAAATAAGGGGAAAAGTATCGATAAACCGGTTGTTTTATGTTATTTCAAGAACACAACGGTTTCTAAAACCGTTGTGTATCTTATTTCTAGGATAAACAACAACGGTTTTAAAACCGTTGTGTTATCTTATTTCTAGTCTAAACAACAACGGTTTATAATAAAAATATAAACTTTTGATGAATGATGAGCTAATCATGTTTAAACTCCTTTTCCATTTACAAAGCTAACTCAAAAATATATTCGTTTATTAAAATAAATGAACTCGTCAACAAACTGTTCAACGAAAGTTCTGGTCGGAAACTAATGTTGATTTGCATGCATGCATGCAGGTTCCACTTTACATAGTAGCACAATTACTAGGATCAATTCTTGCAAGTGGTACATTGTACCTTTTATTTGACTCCAACAAAGAAGCCTCCTTTAATACTACACCAGTGGGGTCCAACGTACAATCCCTCGTCATCGAGTTTATTACATCTTTTCTACTCATGTTCGTCATTTCTGGTGTTGCCACTGACAATAGAGCAGTAAGTTTTCGGGATCTGGATTCTCTAAAGTATTTTATCGTGCATTTTAAAAAAAGAGTGACACATTTTATGTGGGTCCTACATTTCTATTTTTCATTCACATATAAGATGTATTATGTGGCACTCTATTTTCGAAATGCACGGCAAAGTCCTCTGGAAAATCCAAATCCTCAGTTTCCCACGAATTATTTCATTAAATTTATAATTAATTAATTGATTAGTGATTGTGATTTTGCAGATTGGAGAACTGGCTGGAATTGCCATTGGAATGACTATACTAATTGGCGTTCTAATTGCCGGGTATGTATACAATCTTTCTTAGCAATAAATGTGGGAAACTCGACAGTTCATCTGATATTTTAGACGGATTGACTATAGATACATGAGGCCGAGAGACTAGTTCCGAACACTAAATGAACCCCGGCCGCAGAAAACCCGAAAACCTTATTATGTTTTAGAGGGATGGACTGACTGCAACCTGCATTCACTAATATTCAACCCTGTAAATTTTGGTCCGGCTTGACCTGATATTTAGGGGCTAGGGCAGCCTGAATTTCCACATCTATTTAGCAATGTTGTAAAAGACACTAGATGTTGGTGAGGCAGTAAATTAGGGTCTAGCATCTGATTGAAGTTTAATCGGGACTAAATGAGTAATAGTCGGGTAAAAAATGTAGATGGTGATGATATTTAGCACCTTAACATAACGTAAAATTCTTTTAGAACAGAGCTATTAAGTAAGAACCTAATTTTTTTTTTAAAGAAAAATGTAAATTAATTGGACATCTTTATCCTTTTATTAGTTCCATTTACACTATCCTGCACCAAAATAGGAGGTATCATGTACATTAGCTACACGATTTTTAAATCCGTATATTTCATGTCATGGTCAACTTTTTATATTACTTGAGAATGTACTAATTTTTATACTGAAATGTATTACTTATTTAGCATAATACATTTCTTTACGACTACTAATATTTCCTCGTATAAATAGTACTCCGTAATACATATTCATGAATCCGTCGTTTAACCCGAACGATGGTATAATTGCAGGCCGGTTTCAGGAGGATCCATGAACCCAGCAAGGAGTCTTGGGCCGGCAATTATCCTGCACGAATACCATGGCATTTGGGTCTACTTAGTTGGGCCCATATTGGGCACAATTCTGGGTGGATTTGCCTACAATTTAATCAGATTCACAGATAAACCACTTCTTGAAGTAGCCAAAAGTGCAACTACTCATATAGCAAGGAGTGCTTCTAGAATCTTCTGAGGCCCATTAGGTCCAAATGGCCCATTAGGCCCACAAACCACACCCACAATAGTCATATTCTTAGCCCATCAATTACTTTTATTCAATTAATTAGTATAGGAGCAATTCGGATCATCGATTACGATAGATGTTTCATCTTTTATTACACTTAATTCAATACACTGTACATATCAATTTGTGATATCATTTACGTGTCAGTTGATGAATATGGTGAAACATAAGATAAAGCACCAAAATGTAACAGATAATCTCATAGGTAGAAGATAGCCATGGTTTTTTAGTTTGTAGATCTTACTTTCCAATTAGCCCGGCCAGATTTTGGTTTAGGAAAGGTGTATGTGGCTTGAAATCAAGGAAATGTATATTTACCAATTAACAACTTCCATATTGTGTAGCATATCCGATTGTTTTAATGGTAAATTAGATGTTGGTCCGTACGTCGTATGAAACATAATATTATATTACGTTAAATTTTTTACAAAACAATATATAACACATATAACTCATAATATTGGAGGATCACAATACTACGTTAGATCTCCACTTCGATTGCTGATGACAAGTGAAGAAACAGAAATGGTGATGACAATTTCATTCCTAATAATAACAAGTGAAGAAACATAAATACTTAGATTAAAGCTAATGACATATGGAATTGAAATACCTAGAACGGAAATTAAAATACACCAACAACAATTAGAAACAAGAACTAGGATAAATCTTTCACTTGTCATCGAATGGAAGTGTCATCACTATCAGTTTGCAGCCTGTCCTCCCTCTCCCTCCACCTGGTGTCCTCAGCCTTGTTGTCGCCTTCCTCATTGGCCTCATCGACCTTTTCCTTCTTCTCATCACCATCCTCCTCTACCTCCTTCTCACCACCTTCATCGGAGAAACTGAAGTCAGCGTACTCATGGGATTCGAAATTGTCAATCTCGTTGGTGGCGAAGTCGTCGTCACTGTCATAAGCCCGAAGTCCTCCCTTGCATTGCTCTTTGTGTTTGTAGGACTGTTCAAGAGATAGAGACAGATGCTCCCTTGCATTGCTCTTTGTGTTTGTAGGACTGTTCAAGAGATAGAGACAGATGCTTTAGGACTGTTCAAGAGATAGAGACAGATGCTTTCCACACAGGGGTTGCCTGAGGATGGGCAAGAAGGGCGACGACCCCGGGCCTGTAAAATTCTAATTTAGAGGGACCCTAATTATACATATATACATATATATTATACGACAAATAATTTTACCAGGATAAAATTGTAGCATAGTGAGATAAACATTAGTTTGTTAGCATATTTTTTTGGACTTTTTTTATGTTCGTTTCTATTTTTAAAATATGTATACAGGAATGATAATGAACTCAATATCGAGTTCTATGAAGCCTAATTAATTGATGACATCGAGTTTCATATGAGACTAATTGATAACATGTAAGTGAAATATTATTCTTTCTGAGATTATATATATCACTCAATATCGGATTTCGTATGAAGCACATCTAAGTGCAATCACATTACTCCTTATGAGATTATGAATATCTCAAGAATTTTAAATTTACTAAATTACATAATCTCAAGAATTTTGAATTTACTAAATTTAAAGACGATGTGACAATACATATCCATACGAAACCCAACATTAAGTTTTTTCGTATGGAGAATAATTAATAACATGAATTGCCCCCAAATTTAAAGTTGATATGGCAAGACATGTCATCAATTGAGCTTAATATGATGATGACAATAGAAGTTTTGTTATATTTAGACTCTAATTCTTGGTAATTTGATTGATTCTTGATGTTCATTGGTTCGTCGTAGATTGTTTGTAACAGATGTATGATATTGGATGTGGTGACAGTGGAAGTATTGTTATATTCGGACTCTGATTCTTGGGTTATTTTCTTGATTCTTGATGTTCATTTTTCGTAGCAGAATCCTTGTAACATATATATGATATTAGTTGTGATGAGGTAGAAGTTTTATTATGTTCGCACTCTGATTCTTGGGTTAATTTGCTTGATTTCTGATAATGATTGTTTGTAAGTTGTAACGGATGTAAAGCTAACACACAGGGCTACTGGAAAAGGATACAAAATGTTCAAAATTTTGAAATTAAAAAAAATGCTTTTTATTGGGGCCTATTGTATGCGAAATTTATATAAACGCTAATGTACAAATGCACAAATCACTATTCCCCATGTAGGAACCTCCACGAAGTGAATCTTTTGTTTTTGGAAAGGTAAGTGAGTCAGCTACAACTTTTGTGATAAAACTATTCCAAAGTTCTTGCAAGAAAGGTTCCAAAAGCTCAAAGGAAGTGACAGTGGTGCATTTTAAGATAGTTTTCGGCATACCTATAGTATTTTGATCATATCTTGGGCTAAAAAAATGATTTTAAAGTGAAACAAGATGCGTTGGAAAGCTAACACATAGGGCTACTAGAAAATGAAAAGAAAATTTGAAAAAGTGCTTTTTATTTGGGGCTAATTAGATGTGAACTTTATACAAACGTTAATGTGTAAATGCACGATCACAACTCCTACTGTAGGAACCTCCCCAAAGTGACTCAAATATTTTTAGAAAGCTAAGTGAATTAGCTACAACTTTTATGTTGGAACCATTCCAAATTTCTTGCAAGAAAGTGGCCAAAAGCTCAACGGAAGTGACTATGGTGCATTTTGAGGTACTTTCCAGCATACCTTTAGTATTTTAGTCATAACTTGGGCTACAAAAATGATTTTTAGATGAAACTAGATGCATTGCAAAGCTAACACACAGGGCTACTGGAAAAGGATACAAAATCTTCAAAAATTTGAAATTTAAAAAAGTGCTTTTTATTGGGGCCTATTGTATGCGAAATTTATGTGAACATTAATGTACAAATGCACAAATCACTACTCCCCATGTAGGAACCTCCACGAAGTGAATCTATTGTTTTTGGAAAGGTAAGTGAGTCAGCTACAACTTTTGTGATAGAACTATTGCAAAGTTCTTGCAAGAAAAGTTCCAAAAGCTCAAAGGAAGTGACAGTGGTGCATTGTAATGTAGTTTTCGGCATACCTATAGTATTTTGATCATATCTTGGGCTAAAAAATTGATTTTAAAGTGAAACAAGATGCGTTGGAAAGATAATACATAGGGCTACTAGAAAATGAAAAGAAAATTTCAAAAAGTGCTTTTTATTTGGGGCTAATTAGATGTGAACTTTATACGAACGTTAATGTATAAATGCACGATCACAACTCCTACTGTAGGAACCTCCCCAAAGTGAATCACATATTTTTAGAAAGCTAAGTGAATTAGCTACAACTTTTATGTTGGAACCATTCCGAATTTCTTGCAAGAAAGTGGCCAACAGCTCAACGGAAGTGACTATGGTGCATTTTGAGGTACTTTCCAGCATACCTTTAGTATTTTAGTCATAACTTGGGCTACAAAAATGATTTTTAGATGAAACTAGATGCATTGCAAAGCTAACACACAGGATTACAGGAAAAGGATACTAAATGTTAAAAAATTTGAAATTTAAAAAAGTGCTTTTTATTTGGGACTATTGTATGCGAAATTTATGTGAACGTTAATGTACAAATGCACAAATCACTACTCCCCATGTAGGAACCTCCATGAAGTGAATCTTTTCTTTTTAGAAAGGTAAGTGAGTCAGCTACAACTTTTGTGATAGAACTATTCCAAATTTCTTGCAAGAAAGGTTCCAAAAGCTCAAAGGAAGTGACAGTGGTGCATTGTAATGTAGTTTTCGGCATTCCTATAGTATTTTGATCATATCTTGGGCTAAAAAAATGATTTTAAAGTGAAACAAGATGCGTTGGAAAGCTAACACATAGGGCTACTAGAAAATGAAAAGAAAATTTGAAAAAGTGCTTTTTATTTGGGGCTAATAAGATGTGAACTTTATACAAACGTTAATGTGTAAATGCACGATCACAACTCCTACTGTAGGAACCTCCCCAAAGTGACTCAAATATTTTTAGAAAGCTAAGTGAATTAGCTACAACTTTTATATTGGAACCATTCCAAATTTCTTGCAAGAAAGTGGCCAAAAGCTCAACGGAAGTGACTATGGTGCATTTTGAGGTACTTTCCAGCATACCTTTAGTATTTTAGTCATAACTTGGGCTACAAAAATGATTTTTAGATGAAACTAGATGCATTGCAAAGCTAACACACAGGGCTACTGGAAAAGGATACAAAATGTTCAAAAATTTGAAATTTAAAAAAGTGCTTTTTATTGGGGCCTATTGTATGCGAAATTTATGTGAACATTAATGTACAAATGCACAAATCACTACTCCCCATGTAGGAACCTCCACGAAGTGAATCTATTGTTATTGGAAAGGTAAGTGAGTCAGCTACAACTTTTGTGATAGAACTATTGCAAAGTTCTTGCAAGAAAGGTTCCAAAAGCTCAAAGGAAGTGACAGTGGTGCATTGTAATGTAGTTTTCGGCATACCTATAGTATTTTGATCATATCTTGGGCTAAAAAATTGATTTTAAAGTGAAAAAAGATGCGTTGGAAAGCTAATACATAGGGCTACTAGAAAATGAAAAGAAAATTTCCAAAAGTGCTTTTTATTTGGGGCTAATTAGATGTGAACTTTATACGAACGTTAATGTATAAATGCACGATCACAACTCCTACTGTAGGAACCTCCCCAAAGTGAATCACATATTTTTAGAAAGCTAAGTGAATTAGCTACAACTTTTACGTTGGAACCATTCCAAATTTCTTGCAAGAAAGTGGCCAAAAGCTCAACGGAAGTGACTATGGTGCATTTTGAGGTACTTTCCAGCATACCTTTAGTATTTTAGTCATAACTTGGGCTACAAAAATGATTTTTAGATGAAACTAGATGCATTGCAAAGCTAACACACAGGGCTACTGGAAAAGGATACAAAATCTTCAAAAATTTGAAATTTAAAAAAGTGCTTTTTATTGGGGCCTATTGTATGCGAAATTTATGTGAACATTAATGTACAAATGCACAAATCACTACTCCCCATGTAGGAACCTCCACGAAGTGAATCTATTGTTTTTGGAAAGGTAAGTGAGTCAGCTACAACTTTTGTGATAGAACTATTGCAAAGTTCTTGCAAGAAAAGTTCCAAAAGCTCAAAGGAAGTGACAGTGGTGCATTGTAATGTAGTTTTCGGCATACCTATAGTATTTTGATCATATCTTGGGCTAAAAAATTGATTTTAAAGTGAAAAAAGATGCGTTGGAAAGCTAATACATAGGGCTACTAGAAAATGAAAAGAAAATTTCCAAAAGTGCTTTTTATTTGGGGCTAATTAGATGTGAACTTTATACGAACGTTAATGTATAAATGCACGATCACAACTCCTACTGTAGGAACCTCCCCAAAGTGAATCACATATTTTTAGAAAGCTAAGTGAATTAGCTACAACTTTTACGTTGGAACCATTCCAAATTTCTTGCAAGAAAGTGGCCAAAAGCTCAACGGAAGTGACTATGGTGCATTTTGAGGTACTTTCCAGCATACCTTTAGTATTTTTGTCAAAACTTGTGCTACAAAAATGATTTTTAGATGAAACTAGATGCATTGCAAAGCTAACACACAGGGCTACTGGAAAAGGATACAAAATGTTCAAAAATTTGAAATTTAAAAAAGTGCTTTTTATTGGGACCTATTGTATGCGAAATTTATGTGAACGTTAATGTACAAATGCACAAATCACTACTCCCCATGTAGGAACCTCCACGAAGTGAATCTTTTGTTTTTGGAAAGATAAGTGAGTCAGCTACAACTTTTGTGATAGAACTATTCCAAAGTTCTTGCAAGAAAGGTTCCAAAAGCTCAAAGGAAGTGACAGTGGTGTATTGTAAGGTAATTTTCGGCATACCTATTGTATTTTGATCATATCTTGGGCTAAAAAAATGATTTTTAAGTGAAACAAGATGCGTTGGAAAGCTAACACATAGGGCTACTAGAAAATGAAAAGAAAATTTCAGAAAGTGCTTTTTATTTGGGGCTAATTAGATCTGAACTTTATACGAACGTTAATGTATAAATGCACGATCACAACTCCTACTGTAGGAACCTCCCGAAAGTGACTCAAATATTTTTAGAAAGCTAAGTGAATTAGCTACAACTTTTATGTTGGAACCATTCCAAATTTCTTGCAAGAAAGTGGCCAAAAGCTCAATGGAATTGACTATGGTGCATTTTGAGGTACTTTCCAGAATACCTTTAGTATTTTTGTCATAACTTGGGCTACAAAAATGATTTTTAGGTGAAACTAGATGCATTGCAAAGCTAACACACAGGGCTACTGGAAAAGGATACAAAATGTTCAAAATTTTGAAATTTAAAAAAGTGCTTTTTATTGGGGCCTATTGTATGCGAAATTTATGTGAACGTTAATGTACAAATGCACAAATCACTACTCCCCATGTAGGAACCTCCACGAAGTGAATCTTTTGTTTTTGGAAAGATAAGTGAGTCAGCTACAACTTTTGTGATAGAACTATTCCAAAGTTCTTGCAAGAAAGGTTCCAAAAGCTCAAAGGAAGTGACAGTGGTGCATTGTAAGGTAATTTTCGGCATACCTATAGTATTTTGATCATATCTTGGGCTAAAAAAATGATTTTTAAGTGAAATAAGATGCGTTGGAAAGCTAACACATAGGGCTACTAGAAAATGAAAAGAAAATTTCAGAAAGTGCTTTTTATTTGGGGCTAATTAGATATGAACTTTATACGAACGTTAATGTATAAATGCACGATCACAACTCCTACTGTAGGAACCTCCCCAAAGTGACTCACATATTTTTAGAAAGCTAAGTAAATTAGCTATAACTTTTATGTTGGAACCATTCCAAATTTCTTGCAAGAAAGTGGCCAAAAGCTCAACGGAAGTGACTATGGTGCATTTTGAGGTACTTTCCAGCATACCTTTAGTATTTTAGTCATAACTTGGGCTACAAAAATGATTTTTAGATGAAACTAGATGCATTGCAAAGCTAACACATAGGGCTACTGGAAAAGGATACAAAATGTTCAAAAATTTGAATTTAAAAAAGTGCTTTTTATTGGGTCCTATTGTATGCGAAATTTATGTGAACGTTAATGTACAAATGCACAAATCACTACTCCCCATGTAGGAACCTCCACAATGTGAATCTTTTGTTTTTGGAAAGGTAAGTGAGTCAGCTACAACTTTTGTGATAGAACTATTCCAAAGTTCTTGCAAGAAAGGTTCCAAAAGCTCAAAGGAAGTAACAGTGGTGCATTCTAAGGTAGTTTTCGGCATACCTATAGTATTTTGATCATATCTTAGGCTAAAAAAATGATTTTAAAGTGAAACAAGATGCGTTGGAAAGCTAACACATAGGGATACTAGAAAATGAAAAGAAAATTTCAAAAAGTGCTTTTCATTTGTGGCTAATTAGATGTGAACTTTATACGAACGTTAATGTATAAATGCACAATCACAACTCTTACTGTAGGAACCTCCCCAAAGTGACTCACATATTTTTAGAAAGCTTAGTAAATTAACTACAACTTTTATGTTGGAACCATTCCAAATTTCTTGCAAGAAAGTGGCCAAAAACTCAACGGAAGTGACTATGGTGCATTTTTAGGCACTTTCCAGCATACCTTTAGTATTTTAGTCATAACTTGGGCTACAAAAATGATTTTCAGATGAAACTAGATGCATTGCAAAGCTAACACACAGGGCTACTGGAAAAGGATACAAAATGTTCAAAAATTTGAAATTTAAAAAAGTGCTTTTTATTGGGGCCTATTGTATGCGAAATTTATGTGAACGTTAATGTACAAATGCACAAATCACTACTCCCCATGTAGGAACCTCCACGAAGAGAATCTTTTGTTTTTGGAAACGTAAGTGAGTCAGCTACAACTTTTGTGATAGAACTATTCCAAAGTTCTTGCAAGAAAGGTTCCAAAAGCTCAAAGGAAGTGACAGTGGGGCATTGTAAGGTAGTTTTCGGCATACCTATAGTATTTTGATCATATCTTGGGCTAAAAAATTGATTTTAAAGTGAAATAAGATTCGTTAGAAAGCTAATACATAGGGCTACTAGAAAATGAAAAGAAAATTTAAAAAAGTGCCTTTTATTTGGGGCGAATTAGATGTGAACTTTATACGAATGTTAATGTATAAATGCACGATCACAACTCCTACTGTATGAACCTCCCCAAAGTGACTCTAATATTTTTAGAAAGCTAAGTGAATTAGCTACAACTTTTATGTTGGAACCATTCCAAATTTCTTGCAAGAAAGTGGCCAAAAGCTCAACGGAATTGACTATGGTGCATTTTGAGGTACTTTCCAGCATACCTTTAGTATTATTGTCATAACTTGGGCTACAAAAATGATTTTTAGGTGAAACTAGATGCATTGCAAAGCTAACGCACAGGGCTACTGGAAAAGGATACAAAATGTTCAAAAATTTGAAATTTAAAAAAGTGCTTTTTA
This sequence comes from Ajuga chamaepitys, assembly GCA_958295605.1. Classification (NCBI taxonomy): domain Eukaryota; kingdom Viridiplantae; phylum Streptophyta; class Magnoliopsida; order Lamiales; family Lamiaceae; genus Ajuga; species Ajuga chamaepitys. The sequence continues at coordinate 682,192 of OY282508.1, forward strand.
TTGGGCCTATTGTATGCGAAATTTATGTGAGCGTTAATGTACAGATGCACAAATCACTACTCCCCATGTAGGAACCTCCACGAAGTGAATCTTTTGTTTTTGGAAAGATAAGTGAGTCAGCTACAACTTTTGTGATAGAACTATTCCAAAGTTCTTGCAAGAAAGGTTCCAAAAGCTCAAAGGAAGTGACAGTGGTGCATTGTAATGTAGTTTTCGGCATACCTATAGTATTTTGATCATATCTTGGGCTAAAAAAATGATTTTAAAGTGAAACAAGATGCGTTGGAAAGCTAACACATAGGGCTACTAGAAAATGAAAAGAAAATTTCAAAAAGTGCTTTTTATTTGGGGCTAATTAGATGTGAACTTTATACGAACGTTAATGTATAAATGCACGATCACAACTCCTACGGTAGGAACCTCTCCAAAGTGACTCAAATATTTTTAGAAAGCTAAGTGAATTAGCTACAACTTTTATGTTGGAACTATTCCAAATTTCTTGCAAGAAAGTGGCCAAAAGCTCGACGGAAGTGACTATGGTGCATTTTGAGGTACTTTCCAGCATACCTTTAGTATTTTAGTCATAACTTGGGCTACAAAAATGATTTTTAGGTGAAACTAGATGCATTGCAAAGCTAACACACAGGGCTACTGGAAAAGGATATGATGTTGATTGTGAAGACAGTAGAAGTTTAAAAGATTCAGTCATTCTGGCGTGACACCGTTTTGTAAAGCCACGTAAAAAACAAGAAAATAAACGATGTGATCCTCGCAATCATCTACAGTTGCCTTTCTTGCAGTAGAAGGTGATTGGACAATATTATCAAATTTTGTAAAGTTAAAGAACCAAATTCGAAATAACCAAATATAATGTCCGGTGAAACTGAGGTGCCTAAAAAACCTATTAACCCAAAGAAAAAAAGTTCAACTTTTTATTCACTTCATCATCATTGTCCAAAATAAATTGGAAAAAAAAAAATCCCTTGTTTCCTTTTATCTTTTTTTAGGTTTTTCTCAACGGACAGAGGCTTCTGCTATACACATAATACAATGGTGTGTACACATCTTTGTGCACCCCCACCCCACCACCACCCCCCCACCCCCAACACCAAAAAAAAAAAAAAAAAAAAAAAAAAAAAAAAAATGACTTCCTAGGATGACCATTGATCAGGAACTGTAAGAAAATAAGTAGTCATAGCTTTTCTGAATCTTTTCTTGTATTGTTTGGGAGAAATAATAGTTGGAGAAGCATTTTTTGGTCCACCTAATATGCCTGATGCCTTCACCCATGTCTCCAAATGCTTATCCCATGTGTACTGTCTCATGAAGTCTATTATCCCCATCACCAGCTCCTTCGAATCCTCGTCTACCCCGACCAGCAACGAGTAATCCATCACGTCCACCGACTGCAAAACAACGAAGAGTATAAACGTAAGGGGTGTTTGCAAACTATAGCAGTGTTTTCCTTTGCTTCATTTAAGCATATTTCAATTGCAAGGGAAAAGCAGTTCTTACAGCTAAGAATGATGTGTCGTTCCAAACCGCTCTCTCGAGGCTCCGTTTGGCTTTGCTTCCGAGAAATATTGGATTCGTACGTAGAGTTTCTAACAGATTCATGTCCAGCAACACTTTGTTAGCTCCCGTCGTGTCTGAATTGTAACGCGATCGTGCTGAGCCCTTCAGATCGTAGACTTTCGAGATGTTTCTTTTGTAGAAGAGATTCTCCATCACCATCAGATCCATTTTCACTTCTTTGCCACCTTTCATGTGCTTCACTGTAACCTGTTATTTAACAGATAATTTGAAGTCAATATACAACCTTAACTGTCACTAGAGGTAGCATAATCGGCCCGGTCTATGTTTTAGGCAGCCTAGGTCGTATAAATCGTTGCATGGAATACTATTGAGCCTAGCAGGACTGACCCTATGGGACACCGGCCCGAAAACCTTAGCATATTTCAGGGACGGGCTAGTCTGAGCTCACCAATTTCGGGAACATCAAATTTCGGCCAGGCCCAGATCGACATATATCATTGGCTACCTCTATAAGTAGCAAAATCGGCCCGGCCCAACAGGAAAAGCCAACCTGCCTAACATTTTTAGACGGGCTGGGTCATGTAATCTCATAGCCCGAAATACTATTGCGCCCAGCAGGCCTGATCCAACGGGACACTGGCTCGAAAACCTAAGTGAATTTCAGGGGATCGGCTGGGCCCGGCCCAACATCTGGCATTGGCTTGATGGGCTGGGTTGGGCAGCACTGGTCAGCCCGGATTTCCACCTGTAAAGGTAGCAAAATCAGCCCGGCCCACCAGTACAGCCCAACCTGCCTAACATTTCGAACGGGCTAAGCCATATAAATCTTAGCCCGAAGTACCACAGGCCCGACAAACTTAGTGCATTGCACGGGATGAACTAGACCGGGCACCAATTTCGGACCGATGGAATTTCGGATCGGCGTATGGCATTGGCCCGGCCAGACTTTCCACCTCCAACTGCCACAAAGACTCTTGTTAACCTAAGCAATCATAAGAATAATGTAAGGAAATGAACCTGAAAAATGCCTAGAATTTTGGCAAGGCAAGTTGGACTTCCTGAGGTAAGAGATTCTGTAAGATACTTGAAATACTCGGGGGCGAATTCTTCGAACGATTCCAACTCTGTCTTCGTCACTTGTTTGATTATAAACCGATCATCGAATGACTTTGCGAAATAGACATTGCTCTTACCACCTTGGGCACTCCATTTCTTGCATCGGCTCAAAGAACGTACGAAATCCACTTCACACGGGCAACATTTCCGCCTTAGTGAATCGAACTGTTTCGCGAAGTAACAAGTGGCGGAAAACTTCACCTTCCCTGACGATGCATTCGGAGATTCATCCTCGAAAGAAATTCGAAGATGAGGAGAATTATTTTGATCGGATGTAGAAGAAGCATCGTCGGAGGTGTAACTTGTGTAGTTCATGTATTCCAAGTCGAGTGAACCGAAGGACTGCCATGAGGCAAGATCAGAAGCTAGTGAGTTCACCTTGTTGAGGAGTCGAACGTTGGATCTGCCTTCAGGACCGTTTAGCTTACCAGAAACCCAGTCTTGATACTCTTTCGAACTCAGTGCGTACGATATTAGGCTCGTGGGCTCATTGTCGTAAATGGTGATCACGGTATCTTTAGGGCCGTTTTGCAGGAGCATCAATCTTGCTCCCTCAGGCAATAGAGAGACGGAAGAGATGAATGAGAGAGGAACGCTTGGAGAAAGGTTCGACTTTTCAGCTTCACGAGGTAATACTTGAGAGTACGTCCTCTGTACCGGATCCCGAACCATGTGCCTGAAATCTCCAGAAGCATGAAAAGATCGAATTGTCGACAAATACAAAGACGAAGGAGGGAGTCCTTTCCTTATTCTTTCTTGCAGCCTCTGAGCTGAATCGAACGAATAAACTCTTGATGGTCCTGTAAGTCTCCTTAAAGTTGGATTCTCTTTTCGATCTATTTCTGCTACGCTGCTTAACATGTCGAGAGACTGAGACTTCATTGATGCCAGGTCAGCACCAGACCACGCGGAATCTATCTTGTCTGAAAGAATAGACGCAGCTGAAGGACCGCGTTCCAAAGATGTATTTGGAGCATTCTCCTCATCTTGCTGAACATGTTCGCCTCCTTTGTGCAGCCACGTGATTGCTTCGTAGCTTTCTTGAAAACCCGAAGAATTAGGCTCGTTATCGGGTATAGCTTCATTAGGGCATTCGTCGAAATTTGGATACTCGAATATGTTATCTTTCTGACCAATGTCAATGCTGCAATCCTTTGTATATGTATCAGAATCTTTAAGTCCAGAAGGAGTCTTAGGGCTAGAACTTTGCTTGAGGAGAGAGTCGAGTAAAATTAGCCGGCGATCCCAAGCACATGAACCAATTACGAGAGAATGTCTCAATCGGTTAATCTCGAGAATGTCGACTGCTACACGATCCTGTTCAGGGGTCCAGGTTTCAGCTAATTGGAGCAAATCCTGTTATTACACGATGCATCCCCAAGATTTAACAAATAAACAGGGCCATAAAATATTACATTAATTGCATTGTCGATGGTTGATACTTACTTCGTAATAAGCTTTTTCTTCGGAAAGCATGTCGGTTAGCTCCAAGATATGGTCATGCAACTCATTTGCATCGGAGAATTCATCTGTAGACGCTAAGCATTTCGTCTTAAATTCCTCCAGAACACCTGATATCTTAGCATATAGGGTGTTTGCTTTACTCGAAAGCTGAGACAATGAGATAAATAATTAAGGCAAAATCGAATAATGTTCATTCCACAAAGAGCAACACTTGTGTAAGACCATCTTACACGAGACACTTTTATCATAAAAAGTGTTAGTTTTGACAGTAAAAGTGTTACTTTTATCCTCAAAGTAATATTTTTTTACATCAAATGCAACTATTTTTATGATAAAAGTAACTCTCGTCTCACGGAAAGGCATTCATAAGACCGTTTAAGTGTTTGCCTTCCGGAATTCGAAACAATTACAGAACATTCTTTAGTTTATTTAACTACCTCATATGCTTCATTTCTAATCCAGGTTTGTTCACCAGGACCACCAAATTCAAGAACCGATGGAGGCAGACAAACGGAGAGGATGTTAATAGGAGAATATCGGAAGAAAGCAACCATATTACCGAATCTGTCGAAGAATAAAATGACATAACAAGATCGTTATTTTACCAAATGCCACAGCTTATCACAAGGAAATATACGAAATCAAGATCCAAGTAACTTTCACATACCCGTAAAATCTGAGGCAGTCCCTTTGAAGCGAATGACCACAGCTAGCAACACGGTTGCCAGTTGCATGATTTGAGAAACTAAGTTCTAGAAACTTCCCGAAAGAAAGTCCCCAAGCAGAGTCGGACATTACCACTCTCCGAGTGGCTGGTGGAACTCCGTCTGTACGTTCACACCTGAGGCATCTATGCCACATCCAGATCTTGCCATCCTGTTCCCCAGGAAGCTTATGTGAGGGCAGACGCTTAACATTTATCGTAAGATTCGCGTTCTGGTGAGTGTAACATATCACATGGGCATCCGCCATTTCCTTGCATGATCGACATTGATATGACTACGAAACACGAATTGCAAATGGCGTATAAGAACATCTGAAGAACCAGCCAAGAAATGAAAAGATTTTTTTCCCAAAAAAAAGTTACCTGATCAAACAGATCATCCCTGAGATACCTCCCTATTGGTTTATCCGAAGGACCGTAGAATTTTAAACGAAGGAGACGTGAACGTTCACATACAGTTCCGTTAACCATACAGTGGCTAGAGAAAGACACTAAAATGCTCTGCTGATTGTCATTAGCCGAAACATAATCACCTGATTGGCCTTCATCTTGACTTGTTGATTCCGTCAGGGTATTTCGATCACGAGTTACATCTAATGCTAAATTCTCGATGCACGCCTCAGATAATGCTCGTCTGAATCTAAATTCATCCGGAAGAGAAACATCATCGTAACCAGATTCACCGAGCACAGAAAGAGATTCTTGCAAACCGAGCTCCAAAGTGAGATCTGCAGATCCTAAAAAACTGTTGGAGGATTCAACATCTTCTGTGTAACTGGAGGTCACAGCAGAATCAGGAACTGTAGAGACAGCCTGATCAAGAGGCGTCTTGTCTTGAATAAACTGTGATGAGCTAGCTGCTCCTTTCGGTAGACTTGCACCCTCGTCTGCGAGAAAAGAAGTCTCCAGTAACAAATGATATGCTGCAAATACAGCATATTGGACCACGTGTTTCACCTTCTTAAGTTCCTCACGATAAGAGCCTCGCAGTACGACCTGTAAATGTAACAGCATGAACCAACAGTTTTATTGATGAATTACACACACAAGAAAACGAGCTTATAAGTTATAAGTAAAACATCATTAGGACTAAAGCATACTGCCTCAGTTTTTAGGACAAAATCATTATTAGGAGGGAGGGAAAATAAAACATGCTGCCTTCGTTTTGTTTATAAATATTCGTCCTTTCAGTTTTTTACCCAAATCTCTTCCAATACGATCCCTACAAATCTCAAGTTCTTTAACCTACCATATCTAATTTATTCTCTTTCATTCCTAATACTAATGATATAAAGGAAAGAGTGGATAAAATTTAGGAATTTGAGGGTCGAAAGAAAAATTAATTCGAAGCCTTATTTGTCCATTTCACCTATTTCTTAATTTTCTTATACAAAGCTAAACCTACGACTAAAAAAACTGAGGTAGTATATTTGAAACCAGACATTATTATTCAAGAAAAGGCACATATAGCTAAGAATTATTCCACAAAATATAACAAGATTACGAAAATTCCTAGAGGTGCATTCAGAGTTTAAGTACAATACCGTGCAGCCTAAGCGCCTCGGACAACCTTCGAAAAACATCAAGGTTTTCATTGGCTTTTTGTTGAATTGATTGGCAGGCTCGTGATCTTCCAAAACTTTTTCCAAGTGGAAGAGTTCACAGTGCCCCAATCTCGTCGTGGTTATGTGATCGGTCGAAGGTGTTATACTAGCTCCAGTACATCTAGCGATGTTTTCCAATAGTGGTCTTTTTACGTTTAAAACTAAAGATATCTCTTTGGCAAGAAGGTGTTCGAGTGCAAATGAAGACACACTTTTCTCAACAAGCAGTACATTTGGACGATGGGCCTCTATCTTGGACACAATCGTCTTCAGATGATCGTTTTCCTGATTCACAAATCATGCGACATTTAATATAATTCTTGCAAAAAAAATAGTAATGCTATAAAAGGGAAAGTACCTGTTGTAGTAATGTCTCGAACGATGCTAGCTGATTGGCAACTCTTTGGTACTCCAAAGCTCCCCCTAAAAGGAGCAGTCGAGCATTTTTGTATTGAGACATCATGCGTTTGTGCTTTATATTCTTCGTACAAACTACCCCTTTGATAAGTTTGCTGCACAGAAAAATGTAAGCTTAAACTCTAGGGGATGTTTGCAATCGATTGTGCTTTCGCAAAAAATTAGTAAAAGAGCCAAGAATCACTTTTAATCAGATCGGAGGGTAATTTGAGCTTAAGAAAATCAGCTTAAAAATGATTCAACCAATCACTTTTAAGTGCTCGCAAACACTCCAAAATCACTTTTGTTTGAAACATAAGATATTTTAAGCCAACAAAGTTGTTTGCAAACACCCTCAGTTACAAAATCGTCAAAACTCGTTTTTATAATGAAATCGAAATACTAATTGTTCAAACAAACAACGATATTTACCTTTCACAAGGACTTCCGGAAGCAACACATTTGACCTTCAAATAATCAGATGGATCCATGCTGCCTCCTCGTCTCGTATCAGGCTTTAAGTACTTTGCAGCTTGCCACGCGATAGTTGTAACTATGTCGAGCCAGTCTTCAGGACAGTCATCGTTCTTGACAATTATACCCTGCCCTTGTAAAAGCTGCGAAACGAGAGCCCTAAAATGCCCCTCTACCACAGATCTCCAAGGTTCCTTGTTATTACGATGCAGCTTATCTTTCGCTAAAGCAACATCAATGTTAGCAGTTGGGAAAAACAAGGCACCTGAATCCCCAACTTCCTCATCCTCGTCATCGTAAGTCAATAAGTTATTTTCCACGTCATCATCCACATCATCTGGTGGAGGAGGAAACCAGATCAGACCGTTGGTTTCAAAATCCAACTGTTGTGGCAACTTTTCTGCACCCCAAATCCCTTTACCGGGCCGTTCTAAAACAGGCTGCTCATGGTCAAAGGGAACGTCTTTTTGAGACGTTGAGGTGCCCCCTTGCTGTACAAAAGGCCCGACTTGACTTGATGTAATATGGAGCCTAGAAGGGCTGTCTGAAGGACTTGATCCTAAAGACATGGCACCGTAAAATTCATGCCTAGTGCTAATACTACTTGAATCTACATCAGAAGCATCATGTAAGTATTCGTTTGGTAAGCTGAAGATGTGACTTGTCGACTGCTCTCCCTCATCTTCATCGCTCCTATACCAAACATAAAGGTGTCAACATTATCATCACAACGTGCAAATTCACAAGAAATCTTTGACTATGTAGAAAATTAGTCCTCAAAAACACAACAAAAGCTAAAAATATTTGCTAATCTCAGCTAAACATTCAAAACCGGCTAAAAATGTCATGATTAGAGTTAGGGGTGGCAATCATTGACCCGACACAACAATATGAACTCAGCCCCACCCGAATTCAGTGCCAAACCAAACTAATAGCAACATGATTAACCCAATACTAACTGAAATGGATACTTTATCTTAAAATGTCACAAATAACTTCTGATATGCAACCGAATCAACCTGGAATCGAGCAAGAACTCAACTCAATAATCTGAATTGCCACCGCTAATTAGAGTTAACAGATCGATGAAAACTTTATCAGCACAACATGCAAATTACAGAGAAAAACTTCGAATTAGTCCCTAAAACGGAACACGAAGCATCAAAGTAGAGTAAAACAATGAACATGGATAAAGATTCAACTTTACATGACGAACACACATAGTGATCACATCAGGATATAAACAATAATCTCAACGAACAAATATATTCCACAATTTCCTTTTTCATGATCAGAATAAACAGAATCATAACCAAACTTTACAGCAAAATTGCACCTGCTAGTTGCACAATGAACAGAAACAGGCGACAGATGATCTGAGCGCGACACGTCAGCAAGGGGGGATTGACCACCACATCTCTCACCACTAAAACTTGGTGAAGGTGGTTCTGGAGGCTCAGAAGGATGGACTTTACCACTGCATTTTCGACCACTCTTATGACAACGCTTGCACGATTTGACATAAAACAGGGCTTCTCCCGAAGCACAGGCGGTCTCCAGCCCGCCTGGAATACAGTTTCCACACAACAGATTTCCACAGATTTGACACTGGTATTTGATGTCAGTTTCCGACATGGTTTTGGAACAAGTGCTGCAAACTTTATCCATTGTTTTGAACCCCAAAAACAACGAATTCGAATCACAGTTTCCCCAATTTAACAAAGATCGAAACTTCTGGATCAAATGCAGCACAGAACTATCATGCATTCCCATATACTAATATACCACAACACACAACACTAAAAATGTTGTCTTTGAGATAAAAATGATCACCTAATTCTTTTTATTCCTTTTAAACAACTAATACTTCTCAATTTTACCTAAAAACTATCAAAACCCACAAAAAAGCCCACAAAAAAAGGGTGAGCTTTAGGAGTTAACTATTTTTTTTTCTTTTTCTTTTTCCTAATTATATTATATCTCCTGAAAAAATCAAGATAAAACCTAAAATAAAATCAGTACAGAGGCTCAAATTCAGACTAAAAACTGGATGAACTTACACCCCAATGTATAACAAAAGAAAATTATAATCAACATTAGCCTCCAAGATTGAATTTTAATCAAAGATCCAAACTTTAACAACAAGATCAAATTAACTTTCCTGAAAAAAACAGTAAAGCGCCAAAAAAAAAATTAAACAGAAAAAAAAATTCAGAAAAAAGTCAACCCACCCAGAGTGTATAATGAAGAAAGATTCATCATTTCTGTACCCTAAATCCTTACCAAATAAAAAAAAATACAACCCCAGATCCAGAAATTTCCAGAAGAAGAAAAGAAATGTTGGTGATGAAGCTTTAGAGGATGAAGAGGATGAGGATGAAAAGTAGAAAGAGACAGAGGAGAGAGAAGGTTCCTTTTGAAGCTCTAATGGCGGCTCGAATCTCCATAACCATGTTTTGCTGCATCTGCTTCTTCAACAAGAAGAAGGGTTCTTGTTTCTCTCTCTTCCCTCGCATACCTTTCACTTTCACACCATTAAAATATTCTTCCAAATTGCCCTCTTACATGTGTTAATGTAACTTAACTTTTAGGTCTCTCTCTCTGAATTCTCACACACAAACACGCACTAATGACACTTTTTCTTTTGATTTTGCGTATAAGTACATGAACATAAATGTGTGTATCTCTATCCGCAATTACTGTGTGTATCAGTGTATCACTATCAACGCTATCTTTCATGTAAGAAAATGATATCCGTCTTTGTACTAATTTTCTTGATTTTTTTATTATTATTTTAATATTTGTTGTTAAACTGTTTCATGTAAGAAAATGAAACCCGTCCATGTACTAATTTTCTTGTTTCTTTTATTATTATTTTAATATTTGTTGTAAATTTATCCGACTATATCTGTTTAGTCACTAAATTCTTATATGATACTTCCCTATTTTATTATATTTATATTCCGCTCAACTTCTTCTAGATTCTGATAAGGCGTCAGATACTAGTCTGTCATTCGACTAAGACATTTCGATTTTCGAGCGATCCGATCCTATTTGAACCGTACTCTGTTGAGTCAACAATATATATCAGGTTAGATTGGAATGGGTCAAAATTACATCGAGCAAATTCAATAAGTTTAGTCAAGTGATCCTCCTAAAATACACTATCTCCATTTTTTAAAATGTTTTTGTAGGTTTGGATAGGAAAATTATGGAGTGTTGAGAAGGAACAAATAAGCCCTCGACTAGATTATATAAATATAGTATGTTAATAATTAGAGATTTTTTAGAAATATACGGATAGCATTGAAAAAAATGTGGAAAAACAACTATTTATAGATAAAGTATAAAAGTTAAAATGACGCATAAAAAACGGAGATACTACTATTACTTTTGGGTCAATTAGCGGTCCGCCAGGCCGTTGTCCCATCAAGTTGAGTCTGTCAAGAAATACGGGTTAAAATTTCTATGACTCAACTTGTATAAAATGTTGGGCCGACTAGCCATCCCAGCAACTCAGATGAATTTTGCTACCTCTTCGTCCGACCTGTTAGACTATCACGCAGTTAGTGTATAGCGACTTTTACAATATTAATTTTGATTAATTAATTAATGGCTTTTGAGGGTTGATGACTGTATTAGTGGTCCATCCTCTTCAGCTATTGGTCAGCATGGCTATTTTGTTATTAAATTAAATTAAATAGTTAGATAAATTTTCATTGTCTGGTGTGCTATTGGTCACAAACTGTACTAGGGGTTGTTAAAGAATTTATGGCTGCTATGTCAGCATTTAAATTTAAATATTATTATGGATATTCAGTATTTAATTTGGACAGTATGGATCAGAACAATCTCATCTCATTCATATCATAATAATATAATGGGTAGATGGGGTGATTATTACTTCTTTTGCACGAACGATACGGATATAAAGAAAAGTTGTTTGTTGATTTTTTAAGGATAAATTGAGTGTGAATATTATGTTATAACTTTTATTTTTTAAGGTGTGCAAAATTAAATGGGACAGCCGTTTAAGGAAAATGTGCAAGATAAGATGGAACGGAAGGAGTACATCATTAAATAAAAGGGTAAAATGTGAATAACGGGTTCGAATACATCACTCTTGTCATAGAATCAGAAGGTTACGAGTTTTAGATTCATTCATTCCTATATTCCCGTTGTACAACAAAAAAGCAAATATACGACTATATCCCAACTTTTTCACGATTTTTAGAGTTATACTGATTGAATAATTTCTGATTAAATCATAATCTATTGACAAAATTGAAGTATGTATTTCATCCCTTTTTTATCCATTTTTCGGTGCAAATTAAACGTTTGACAAATATTCATTTATATCTCCATTTTTACCACTTATAACAACTATTGAAACATAGACTTGTTAAAAACGTGAAATAATGGAATATATATTTGTATATTTTGTAAATTAAAGGCGTCTCGATTTTACATCTGGTGCACATATTGACCTCGTATATTTACTATACATTTACATATATATATGAACAAGGGTGTATATGTATATATATATGGGGTAAACAACATGTAATACGTGTGAAGTGGGTATAATATCTTGGACATTCCAACTAAATTCTTTAGTATGATTTTATAAATCTCACAATTACATTATTTTAGGTCCACTATCCTTAATTTTATTAAAACACAGATTTTTTTTATGAGACGGGGAAGTAATATAATTATGGAAATATAATTATGAAATTTTTGGACATTTTAGTGAACTTGCAAATCTTATGCTTGATGTACAATTTATAATATAAAATATTTCATATAATATTTTTATAATATGTCAATTGTGAATCGAATGAAATAAATGACAGTATGGGATTGTGTCAACCCTCATGTATGGACTTTGTAGAGACTCTTGATTTTGGTAAGACCAAGAATTAATTTGTTTTTAACCAAAAAAATCTCATTTATTTTAAATATTGTTTCATCTCTTGCCTCGACTCTATGAATATGTACGTGTTATGTGTTTGTTTATGATGCACAATGATATTATTTTCATGTGCCATGTATTATATGAGTTGAAATAAAAGATTGAAATAGGTGATCGCATATGCCGTTTTCATCTTATAAGTTATGGTTTAAATAAAAATCCAGAAATTATATTGTTTACATACGTTTATCTTGAACGCTTTTGAATTTGCTACCTACTTAAAAGTTAGGTTTTGAATTTGCTATCTACTTAAAACTTATGTTTTGAGATTCTTTGACTTTCATAGGAGTTAATTTTGATAGTTTAGGCTAAATACGTGTCGAGGTGGAGTAGTCGATTTTTATATTTCATATTAAGAAATTTATGGGAACAAAAATGAAATTCCTAATGTTGTATTTGTTTATGAATTTACTCATTCAGACGAGAACAGGACGATGTGATTAAAATAATTCTATAAATTATTACTTAATTTTTCAATACATCTTGATAATCTTTTAACGATTATTTGGCAATATTTTATTTTAAAATAAACATTAGATAAAAAATATATATACTCAAAATTTTCTCGTCCAGATTTCCGCGCATCACTCCCTCCGTAAACAAACATACCCTAATATACACCAAAATATACTCATGCAAGTCTTGGCTGAATATTCCACACTTTCTTTTTTCGAGAGAATTATTTTAGAAAAGAAAAATATTAATTTCATTCCTTCTTACATATTTTCTGAAAATTGGTGTAAAATATTGTGCGCTTGCATGTGCACATGTATATCAAAATATGGTTGGCATTTAACCGTTAATGACAAGATAATTTAATCAATCTAATTATTAATTAATTTGGGGTTCCATTTCGTAGGTTTTAATAATTATATTCAATTAAAAAATAAATATATTTAGTTAATGACAAAGTAGATAAGATATCGTCATAATTGACCTAATAACGTTTTAATTTATGGCCATCCATCACCGGTAAAGGTCACAACTGTTTTTCGTTATTTTTAAGTACTCTGTGCATGAGATGAGTCGAGTCAAATTAAGTCGAGTCGAATGCTCCGTTATTAGGTTTTAAAAATATTATTGTGCTTCTATAGGTTTATCATTATGCTTGATCAGCTTGTTTGATAAGTGAATCAAACTTAAACGAGGTTTAATTAAATTGAACACGAGTCAAGTAGTTTTAATATTTTATGCTTATCGAGTTTGAAGAGTTGAGCTTTAAATTTTAGAAAATGTAGCCGTTTGTTAAAGTTCTTTTATATCTTTAGATGTACATAGTTCAAACAATGTTTTAACGAACACACTCAAATAGAGTATCGAGTAACTTGATTTGACGGCGTACAAATGTAAACGGTCGGGCATCGGGACAGTATACTCCTCATACCCTACCCTATTTGATTCAGGTAACGTGTACGGACAATACCCGTTGAATAATCGAATACTGATTAATATACAAAAAGTAAATAAATATTATATAATATGTATATGTATCACATATAGTGTGATACAATAAATCATATATAGCATGTGTAAAATATGTAAATGTTATATTTTATATGTTAAATAATATATTATAAACATGTATAATATATTAGGTATATTACGAATTGTATAATATACCTAACATATAAATATGTAATAACATATATATGTGTAATCGGATAGAGGTGTAGAATAATCGGGTAAGATAAATGAGTACTATATTATACTCGTATCTAAGATAAAGGAGTACTATATTATACTCGTACCTACCCTACCCGATCGCGAAAATAATTTCGGTCAATTAAAATCAGCTTCATCGCTAGGTTTTCTCAAAATACACGTCCTCCATAGACTAGGTAGTTGTTTTCCTTAAAAGACAGTCAAAAAATAACCATTAATGTTCAACTATTTTCTAGCTAGCCCACCATATTTTTCTTTTTCAAAAAGCTATATGATTCAAATTTTGACAATTAATCTCCAACATATTTCCCCTAAAACTTCAACCATTATTAATTGCTTTTTATATACTCCCTCCGTCCCAAATAAACTTGTACAGGGGATCTCGGCATAGATATATTAAGAAAAATTATTTTTTGGGGATTTTGTTCTTTTTAAAGGTAGATTGAGGATGTAGATTAAGGGTGGAGATTTTGAGGGTGGATATTGTGTTATAACTTTCTTTATTAGGAAGTGTGCAAGTTTGTTTGGGACGACCGATTAAAAGTGTGAAAGTTCATTGGGGACGGAGGAAATATATATATATATATATATATATATATATATATATATATGTGTATATATATATTCAACCATTATTAATTGCTTGAAAATTAGGTTTCCACTTTATTATACGTAAGTAGGTACGTATGCTAAGGGTAAATCTTTGGTTTATTAATTAGTCAATTTATGCATTAATAGTTTATAGGATTAATTGCGACGTATCCACCAAACTATCGTTGTTTTTTAAATTATCGAACTTTATTTTTCGGCTTCAAACCAAGTAATCTTTGCGCTTGTTGCATGATTACCACTAAAATTGTTGTCGCTTAGTGTTATTGTAAACCATGTAAAGTCAAGTGGTACTCTAAAATAAAAGTTTGATGGTTGACCTATACAAAAAATTCGAACTTATAGGATTCATTTACTATCAATAGAAGACTCATTGATCTTCTATGGAGCTGTTAGAGGTAACCGTAAGAGTGAGAACATTATAGTTGTGTAATTATTCAAGTCTCTGATGAATATCAAGTGAAAGTTGCACGGATTTCTGGAAAAGTAATTTCGTAATTTGAAGTTGGTGATCGAGCGAATCTTCCACCCGTGCTTTTGAGAACTTAACCTGGAACAGGATTAGATGCAAAGGTTATAAACCACGCAGTTTTACTATGTAATTTGGAGCTGCATTTTAAACGTGAATATTAGGTTAATTTTGATTTCAATCTAGATTTAAATATGTAATTTGATTATCCTAACTCACAATCCAACTACGATCTATTTAGCTTGAAGTTTGATAAGGATTAAGTTCACAATACTATCGACCCGTTAAAAATTAAAAATGAAATTATATGAAAGCAATGGGCAATTGCCATGAGATAGCATAAACTAATGTTGATGTTTTTGGCTGAAAATGTGCAACTTGCTTATTAGAAAAGTATTTTAATAATAGTAGTTAGACAATAAGATACTTATGATGTTGATTCATGACTATTATAACTATATATTATAAGAATATTATTTTTGTCCACAAAATCGTATGTCAAATATATATTAGGATAAGAAAAAGTAAAAAGAAATATATACAATTTTGTGGGGGACAAAGTGTGATGTCTAGACAAACATTTTAAATATATACCTCCTTCCCGGCTAATCTTGCACACTTTTTGTTTTCGTCCGTTTTTAGCTAATTTTACACATTCCTTAAAAAGAAAAGTTATAACACAATCTCTACTCTCAATATACACCCTCAATTCACCTTTGAAAAGTCAACAAACACTTAAAAAACAATTTTTCTTAATACTAGTGTCAACCTCCCCTGTGCAAAATTAACCGGGACGGAGGTAGTATTATTTTATGAAGACTTAATAGTATAACAATCTATGTTTCGAAAATCACAGCCTAATTTCGACTAGTCTCTGTCTAAGTCAGGCTTTCAATAACAACCTGTTTTTCCTGATTCTCCCAACTTAAGTCCCGACTTAACTTTAGGTAGGGGTGGACTTTCTACCTATGTGTCGGGTCCCCAATCCGACTCATACGGAGTTTACCCGATTGGATCGGGTATGTTTTAGTTCATCGGGTATTAGGTTTAGGTTGAGTTGAATTTTTTCGAGTATCATATTTTAACAAAGTCAATCATAGTTTTACATATCTTCAACAACATTAAAGAAGTAAAAAAAGATCCAATCATAGAAAAGTAATTCATCGAAAAACCCAATCACAAAAAATCAAAACTCGAAATATCCGATCCAAACCTACCTCTAACCGTTAAATTCTTGTCTATCACCCGAATAGCACCTAGCGACTTTTACATCGTGGATCATAATAAAAATATGGAATTGATGAATAGGAAATATTTTGGTAGCTCTAGTTAGGCTTTCTATTTGATAAGAAGAAACATCTTTTTCACTCCCTATTCATGCCGAAAGATGTGTCACAATTTTCCAAAAAAATTAGTCATCTTCAACTTTATTTCTTGGCGTTTTTCATAATTAACAAATACACTATAGAACTATCAATAAATTGTACTTATTTTCTTTTATAGCATATGGAATGCAACCAATCACACTAAAGTCCCACCAAAAAGGAATACGTAATGTTTTCTATCTTTCCCCCGAAATAGAGTGAGTCTTGTGTGTGACGATCTCATGTACGGAATATATTTTTATAAAAAAAACTTATATTTTTATAAATAAATTTGATATTTTTACAAATAAAAGTGAAAGTGATACTTTTACTATAAAAAATAATATTTTTTTTCCGTCACACGTGTGATGCTCTTATACAAGTTTTTGTCAAAGATTTTTTTGTATTTTCTCCATCACCATAATAGGCATTATCTTCCTTTTATGTATGAGTCATCTCATCTCTCTTCCAAAATGATAGAATTTTCATTCAAAATCATTGTTGCAAAGATTCCAAACTAGCTTCGACTAATTCTCGTCTAAATGTTAAATTTCTATTGGTCTTCTTTGTTTTTCTTCTAATTGTTTCATATCTAATCATGTTTATTTGCTACTCTGGGTATGTCTAGACCACAACTAGTCACTGAAACATAATTTACTGGAAAGAGGAGACTATAACTAGAGATGACAATTCCAGCAGCCCCGCTCACCTAATCCAGCCCATCGAGCTAATGCAATATGCAGGACCAGGTCAGGACGACCTAGAATTTTGTTTGGTCTAACATTAATCAGTCCAGCCCAACACATTCCCGCATAATATACTAAGATTTTCAAGTTGGCCTGCAGCTCATCAGGCTTTTGGACCATCAAACTGCCTGTCGGACCAGATGGTAGTTGGGCCAATATTTATATGACCAAACTCCTAAATGTCGGGCAGGCTAAATCAATTCATTGAATCAGACCAATTTTACCACTCCTACATCCGTTCATCGTACAGGATAAAAAAAAAAAAAAAAAAAAAAAAATCCAAAATGGCAAAAACATAAGAGTAAACTACATAATCTAAAGAAATACTCCATCTGATAATATTGTTATCTTGTAGCTTGGTTTGGGAATCCAAAACCCCTTTTTCCTATCGATGGAAATGGATCCCCATCTCTAATTTAGGGTTACATGGGTCCTACATCTACCAAATTATTCGATTTTTGCCCTCAAAAAGCCCTACTCAATTCTTGGTTTAAGCACCCTACTTTTGAATACTTCCTCCCTCGATTTATTTTGTATAGTTAGATCGGGTATGAATATTAAGAAAACACATATTTTACTTTTTCTTTGACTTTTTTAAAGGTGAAGATTGAGGGTTGAGATTTTGAGGGTGAAGATTGTGAGAATTAATTTCTATTTTAGGGGTGTACAAAATAAGTTCGGACAATCGAAAACGGAAAGTGTACAAAATAAGGGGACGGATATTTAATTTTTTTTGTTGTGTTTGTCTTTGAAATATTACGATATTAATTTATAAAAAACCATACCTTATAAATTTTGTAACTATCGCCCCATAATGTCATGCTACAAAGGTCCTAATTATTTATTAAAAATTCTAAAGCTATCTTCTGACAAAATCTAAATTAAGTTAAATCCAATGGAAATGCAACAAATAATAGAGGGACAATAGGTGAGAATTGGTTATCCAAAAGTGTTGGTCGGACGATAAATGGGCATCTAGCGTCTAGTACTAACCGAAACTTATATTTATATATTAAACGATGAACTCTTCCTTATTATTATTATTATTATTATTATTATTATTATTATTATTATTATTATTATTATTATTATTATTATTATTATTAATTTTTTTTAATTTCTTTTTTATTATTATTATTTTTTTTTTTCAGGTGGATTATTGGAAAACACTATTTCTATTTTGACTTAAAGGTCATGATATTTATTAACCTTTCATCATTTGATTGTTGAATGTTGCATTACATTAACGTAGTCCACCCAAAGAGAACCACTTTCTAACTCACCTTAAAAAAAAATACTTCCTCCGTCCCAAATGAACTCGCACAGAAGAGTCGGTACATATATTAAGAAAAAATTATCTTTTTAAGATTTTGTTGATTTTCTCAAGGTTGAGGGTGGAGATTGACGGTAGAAATTTTGAAGGTGGAGATTGTGTTATAACTTTTCTTTTTAAAGAGTGTGCAAATTTACTTGAAACGGATGAAAATGAAAAATGTGTAAGTTCATTCGAGGCGAAGGAAGTAAAAAAATAAAAAATAAAAATCCCATACAAAGAACGTATACTATAAGCATAAGTTAATATACAATTAAATTGCAGTCATCATTTTGCTTTTTGACAAGATTGATAATAAAGTATTACCGAATGGTCGAAATAATTTTACGAAAATGAAAAGAAAAGAAAAGAAAAAAAAAAAGTAAACTTTCCAATCAAGATTTTGATTGTCATTGAGTATCACATTTACACGTGTTAAATTTAAATACAAGAGAAATATAATGAACCACTGTACGTTTATTAGATGACGTGTGATGTCTTTGCATGTCGCATTTTTTAGTGCGATAATTGCGTTTTCCCCTCTACTTATATGTAATTAATCCCATGACAAGACCTAAACCAAAATATTTTCTTGTCTGATTTGCAATTTCCCATGTAAAATTATTTGGAGAAATTTCACAATCAATTTGATGAAAGTGGCAATAGCACTATCACAATTTGCCCCAATTAGGTTCTTGATTATATTGCCTATTAATTGAAAAACCCTAACCCTATGATATATATGTGGTGAAAATTTGCACTTAGGATAAGATAGAGATTGAATTTGACTAATGCACTTGAATTACTTTCCAAACAAAACCCCACCACATTTTTTTTTACCTATTACTACCTCCCTCCGTCCCACTTAATTTTGCGCGGTTGATTGGACACGGATGTTAAAAAAAAACAGATTATAGGAAATCTTGGACTTTTCCAAAGGTGGAGATCGAGGGTGGAGATTGTGAGAGATTTTTTTTTAAGGATGTACAAAGTTAAGTGGGACGGACCGAAAATGAAAGTATGCAAATTTAAGTGGGACGGAGGAAGTATAAAGTAAATTATACTCCTTCCGTCCCGAAGGAACTTGTACATTTTCCTTTTCGGTACGTTCCAATCAAATTTGCACCTTCTTAAAAAGGAAAATTATAACACAATCTCAACTCTCAAAATCGCCGCCCTCAATCTCCAACTTCAATCCACCTTTGAAAAAACAACATAAAAGTAAATAATAACTTTCTTAATATGTATGCATTCTTAGAGGTGCAAATTCATTCGGGACTTATTACCCAAAATTGTGAAAAAGAAAGCCTAGTCCTTGTAACACCATTAATAAAGTAAAGCATTTTTAGTGATAAAAATGGTTGGTTTTCTAACAAATTTATTACTAACTTTATCTCCACACAAGATTCAATGTTTCTTGGTATATACTCCATCTATTTAGGAAAAAGAAAAAAACATGGACAAGTTACACAATTTATGCAATTTGCTTATTTGAGTTAGGGAGCATTTTCATTTGCTTTTAGAAATAATAAAAATTACGAATTGTGCAATAATCACTTATAATTAAAAACGAATAGTGTTCGAAAATTAAGTAATTTTAACTAAAATTTTAGTATTTAAGTGTTTGATAGATAATCACTTATGATCTCTTAATTTACTAAATAATAAAATAAAAGTATATTTTCTGCTTGTTACTTTTGGTTTTTAGCTGATTAATTACAGCAAAAGCACACCCATGTTAGCTTATACTAAGCTACAACCAAATATTTGCTTAAAATAAGCAAATGCAAACGCTCCTCTCCTTAACCATGTTAATATATTTATAGGGTTATAAACCAATCGAATCAAGCCGAACATTAGTTTGAATTCAACTCGTTTGATTTTTCAATAGGCTCAAGCTTTTATAGTTAAGCTCGAGTTCTTTTTCATCTTACAAATACTATGACCACAAAAAGTTTGAGTTCGATTCACCAAGAGCTCGACAATACAACATACAAGTATAGTTCGAGTTTATTATGCATACAATTAAGCTCGAGATCGTGATCGGTAGCTCGGGATGTTGGATAATCTTGAGTCTCAAACTTTATGGTGGGGTGTCACCCAATCAGAAGAAACTTGGACATAAAAGTTAGAGTCTAGAAAATCCAACACGGGCCACACACCAGATACGAAGCTGCATATAGAATTAAAACACTAATTTAGAATTAAAAAGTTCTTAAAAAAAGTGCTTTTCAACTTGTGATGATGAAGGTAACAAAGTTTGACTAGGATCACTCAAAGATCACATGTTTCTTTGGAATTTATGTCAAAAGATGTGTGTTTGTGTGAGTGAGTGCAGCCCTTGTAATCTCCCCTTGAACATGCTAGGTAATTATTTGCTTTGTAAAAGGTGAAACCACCACAAACAACCAGGTCATGGAGAGGGATGGCAAAATGGGCATATGACCCGACATGACGATTCAGCTTATTTGATGTTTTAATGGACTAGGTTTCGAGAAACGAACATAACGTTCAATAAAAAGTTTATGTTTGAGCTCGATTAATGCTTGCCCAAACACATTTATTTATGTTCCTTTATTAACGAACACATCTTGAATATTGAGGGAACTCGTTCTTAACGGCGCACAAACATGTTTTACGCTTAATAATAATAAAACTTATACTAAGTAATAATATTTTTATATTATTTATGTAACTCATTTATTTAAAATGTCCATTAACTTGTTGAAAGAATAAAACTCGAGATTTTTTTGCAAAACTAAAATAATATATGATATTCGTATTCACGAACACATAATATTAACAAACTTGGTGTTCGCGAAAGTCAAATTAACAGGCTCGGTTTGCTTAAACTTTAGCAAACATTACTCCAACCCAAAGCTCGAATCGACTCGATTGGTTAACAACGCTGACTAGGTTATAGGATTATTGACCTGAAGCATCATTGTGTCACTGGGCTCAACTTGATAGGTCACCAATAAATCTTAGTGTATATTAGAAAGATGAAACTGAACTCACTATTTTTCAGCACAATAAAATTTTGAACAAGCTTGATACATAGTATTGCCCGATAGACTCAAAGCCGAATGATTTGAATTGCTACCTCTAATTTCAAGACCATCTCGTTATAATTATATAGACAAACATTTGGTGCTTTATTTCTTTATTGTATTTTATTTTTCAACCTCGTGTTCCATTTTAACAAAATGACATTAGATACATAAAATAACAATACCATGTTGTGCACATGGTGCGCACTCACAATTTTTTCTTTCTTTATTATTATTATTATTATTTTTTTCTTAAAACATTGAGTTACATAAACTAGAAGATTCTGGGGAATAGATTATAAAGCTCGGGAGAGGATACTTGTACTGGAATGTAGTGACATGTGTCACGTTGCACATTTTCGAATGATACATTCACTTAAATAGTGAAAAAATATTTATGTTTAAGGAATTTGTAGAGTAGAATTTATATTAGAAATTGTAGAAGGTGTATTGAGAAATGAAAAAAGTGATGTAGGTAATAGGATGCGAATATGGAGAAATAGATAATCCGACTGTAAAATGAAATACGTTGAGGATGAATTATGCCCTATCCGACTCGACAATGTACATGTACATGAGAAAAGAATGCACTACCTAATATGGAGGGGGTTAGGGATTTACCAAATTACAAATAAATCCTTGAAATTTGTGAAAACTACAATCAGGTCTGGTCGTTTAACATTGGAAAAACAGAAAAAACTCACCTTATTATCTTCGAATAAGTGTTCAATGGTAATTGCAAACCCCAAAAAAAAAGCACAAATTCTCACATAGCTCAGATGCAATTCGAGTCGTAGACGGATCCATAAAAATGTATCATCATTTATACTAAAATGTCTTATTCTGAAGAAACATATTATACGGAAAAGACACATTTCCTCATAACAAGTGATACATTTCGATATAAACACTTAAAAAAATTCTGCATAATACATTTCTTCATAACAAAGCAACACATTCCATCGTAAACACTAATACATTTTCATGAAAAACCGCCCACAACTAAATTTTACGGATCTAAAAGTGTACAAGAGAAGTACTCGAAAAAATTTGTAATGCAAAGTATATGACTGTTTATAAGGGGAAGTCATCTTTATTACATGTTCTCTTTGCCAACCTACTTTATAGCAAAGATAGGGTATAATGGCATACCTGGAAAACTTCGGGCCTAAGTACCCCAGACAACTCATTCAACACTTATTTTAGCATAATGGGGGAAGCCCACATGCCCACTTTTTAGCCCAAAGATCACAATCTTGCCAATTAATTTGGTAGTGCTTTTTTCCAGTACTATACAACAAGGGTTGAATAGTCGTTTTCATCTACAAAAGAAAAAGAAACCTGAATTGTACGATGATCATGCTCGGTTTGTGCGCTTTCCTACTTCGAGTGCAAGCTCTGTGTCGATCTTTAGGGAAATGTCGAGTGCTTTCACGGAATGGGTCAGCGCACCACTGCAATTCGGAATAGTTTTGAGTTGGTTATAAATAAATAGACAAAGATAAAGAAACGGTTATTTCGTTACATGATGGAATTGGAAGACCATTTTGCCTATAGTTGGGGTTATGGATTGAATCTAGTCATGCATAAAGGTGGCCACAAATAGGAGCAAGTGCCTTAGGTTGCAATTCAAGCCGTACGACCCGTTGGGCCAATGACATGTGTTGGGCTAGGTCGGGCTGGCCCAAAATTTGGAGATCCTAGCCCTGTTCATTCTCTTAAAATACAATAAGATTTTACAGGCTGGCCCGCAGCCTGCCGGACCATTAGCCCATTGGCCCTTAAGGTCAGTGTTGTTGGACCCGATCATACTTTGGGCCAAAAGTCTTATGGCCCAGCTAGCCCAAAATGTCAGGCGAGTTGGACTGATTTTGCCACCTCCGAGACTAGGCACTATAGTCGTCACATATCTACCTCACAAATAGGAACAATTGCCTTAGGTTGCAATTCGGGCCATCCAGCCTGTCGGCCAATGACATGTGTTGGGTCGGTTCGGGCTGGCAAAAATCCATAGGCCAAAGATTGGAGAGCCCAGCCCAGCTGATCCCTTCAAAATACAATAAGGCTCCATTTGGATGGAGGGATTTGTGCTATGGATTTATAAATTCATTGTCAAATTCATTCCATGTGTTTGGATAAAATCTAAATGAGTGGATTTGAAAATTCAGATTTTTAAATCCACCCATTTAGAAATCTAGGATTTGAAATTCTCTATTTTACACTATATTTGGGTGGATTTCAAATCCTTTGACAAAGGTAGTCATTTACAAATCCCTCCTAACTCACACTTCTCTCTCCTCCCCCCTCTCTCTCTCTATCTCTCTCGTCCTCTCTCCCTCTCTCTCTCTCTCTCTCTCTCTCTCCTCCCCCGCTCTCTCTTCTTCTCTTCTCCCTATCGCTATCTCTTCCTCTCGTTCTCCAATAAAATGCTCCTAATATTTTTTTAATTTTTTTTCCTTTTATCTCCAATTAAATGCTCCCAATAAATTTTTGGGATATAAAATACATAATATGTATATATGTATGTATATATAATTAGAAAAAAAATTATTCGGTTAATTTTGATGTAGATAAATATTATTTTATTTAATAAAAAATATAAATTGTTAATTTAAACTTTAAAGTAAAAAAAAAAAGAATTTTACAAATATTGTATCAGTATTTTGCCAAATAATGGATTTGAAAATTTTGGATTTCAAAATCCTTTCACAAATTCACCATAAATCCAAACAAGGGATTTCAAATCCATGGATTTCAAATCTAAGGATTTTAAAATCTATTCATTTTAAATCCCCTGACAAATCAATTCCCTCCATCCAAATGGGGCCTAACTTTTTTTGGGTTGGCTCACAGCCCGCCGGACCCGTCAGGCCATTGGCCCTTCAGGTTAGCGTTGCTGGGCCAAATCATACTCCAGGCCGAGATTTCTATGGCCCAGCCAGCCTAAAATGTCGGGTGGGCTAGACCGATTTTGCCACCTCCGCGACTAGGTACTCCATTGTCATTAATCAATTTAGGAGGTCCAACTCGACATCGTTTCGAACCCCACCCACGATAGATAAAGGAGAAGAAATAACGAGTGATCTTAACAAAATATGGGTACCTAGAAATGTAGGTGACCCCAGATTGTCCAATCTTGTTTACAGTCTCAAGGGTTACATTTCCAGAGGCCTGCCAAGAGAGAACCATAGCATAGTAAGATGAAAGAAAAAGCAACAAATCTGACGACCCGACGACCAATCAAATACGAGACACAATAGTAAGCCACAACATGCTCTTCGTATATGCTTCGAAGCAAAGACAATGATATTAGGTACAAGATAACATTATACTAACACATACATGTATTCAATATGAACATATGCAATACGAAGAAGTGAGATATAGATGATTCTCAAGGATTTGACGTAGTAAGAGTAGGAAGAACACCGTATAGCTGACTACTCAACTGAGTAAACCACCAATCGATATTGAAAATGCAATTATCTTGTACCTCAGTCTCGAATCTTCCATCTATCAATTTCACGGCCTCTTCAAGCATGGATATATCAACGTCCCCGTTAGGCAAGGGGACAACCATATTGTCCAGCATTATTCTCGTTAGGGATGTCTTTGTGGTGGACGCATAGTGTAGTACTTGATTTACTTCGTCTAGAGTCCTGGTTTCGACCTGTTAGCAGAAACAATCATCAAGTTTTATGAAGCACCACACCAATAAGTTTCAACATGCATACTCTAGATGCATATGATAATTGAGTGCTGCAAAAAATTACATATAGCACTGCATAGTTGGTATGTTTCCGACTGTATATTCCAAACCCACTGATACCAATAAAAGAATTTAACGCAAAAGATGAACAAGAAAGAAAGAGAATAATGACTTTATCATGGATAATTCAAAAAAGAAAGCAAGGTCACATTAGCTTCTATATACATTGTGCCATATATTCTGGTCGGAAAGCAACTATTGACCATATATTCTGGTCGGGTGGGAGCGGGGATTCCCATTGTGTCTTAGGGTACCAAATATTCGTGTATTCAAGCTTCGGGAATTCACTGCAAAACTCTACAAGTAGAAGTACAGAGCATATTTAAGCATAATGAGCTACCTCAACACCCATCTGAAGATTATTCTTCTCTAAGTAGAGGTCCACAGATTTGAGGGCATTTGTGACGCCTCCGGCTATAGATATATGGTTGTCTTTTATCATTACCATATCGAACAGACCCATTCTGTGATTCTGACCTCCACCTATTAAGACCTGAAGAGTAATTCGAAAAAGTGAGACCAAATATATCGCCATTAGTAAAACAAAGATCAGAGCAAGAGTTGAGATAGTGATCTACACCGCCCATTTGTCCACTAATCGCAAGCCTGGAGCAGTTTTCCGAGTCTCCAAGATATATGCAGGGCGTGCAGCATCTGCCATGGCCTGCAAGAATATTAAACATCCAAAGTCGCATGAAATCAAATCCATATACTAAGCCATCTTCTGAGGTAGAGCATCTCATAAAAGAACAACGAGAGCTCAGTGCATCAAACAGATCTCTAATTAGTAAAATGATACTCATGATGATGAAGACACCTTAGTTAGAGTTGCTATTCCGCTCATCCTCTGCATAAAGTTAAGGACAACACGTTCAGCCACAACAATACTGTGTGCTCTTCCTGCATAATTTCGTTGAGTAGTACCAGAGGAAAAGGTCAAATGCAAGTTCAGATTAGAAGTTCGACTCAGAAATTGCATCCGGCTTACCATGTACTTTGCCGAATTGGAGGCCCTTGTGTACAGTATCACCATCTTTTTTGTACCACTCGATCTGATGAACACAAACTAATTAAAACTGCTATTTCTTTTCTTCATGGCTGTGGGATAAACACTAAAACGAATGAATCTGCAAACTTTGAAGCGCTTAGTTACCTTAAGTGAAGAATCAACCTCATTAAATACCATTTCTGCTAGTGCAATACCAGCCACAATCCCGTCCTCCTTCGCCAAAAAATGGGCTTCGACATCCATTTCAACCGGAATTGTTGCTTTGCAAGTCACATCCCCTGCATATTAATCACAATGCCAGTATCTCATTAAAGGCTTACATACACCATTTTTATTGAATAACAATTCCTATTGTTATGCAAGTGCCGACCTAATTTAGGTGCCAGATAAAATGTAAAAACAAGTGTCCAGTGTTTAGCACTATAAAATACAACGATTAATCAAAGTCTAGGTCTTATTGGCTTCTCAAAATCGGCTTTTAATCACTTTCGAAAAGCAATTTTCTTGGCCAAAGATGATATTGCAAACACCCCCTCAATTTAAAGTACTTCTTAAAAGTGATTTTAGTGGTTAATTTGTGTTTGCAAAGACCCCCTTACTCAGTTTCTAATGTCTAACTAAACGACAAGGCCAGTTCCATACACGGTTTAAAGACAGATTACCAAGATTTTTTGAAGTGCATAATCGCTATCGTGGATGATTCTTGAGCTACTCAGAGGGTGTTTGACTAAGCTTATACGCGGCTCAAAACATCTTATAAGTTATTTAGGAGCTTATAAATTCTTTATATGATAAGAACAAATGTTGAACAACTTATAAAATATAAAAATAAGATCTTAAGGCTTATAAGCCTTAAAAAAATAATAAGTACCTTTAGTTCATTTATTTTCTTGAAGTCTTATTAGTCACATCCAAATTAGACATACTACACACACTTCCTTTACAAAGCTACACCCAATTCAGACATTTCACTAGGCACACTACACACACTACTCAAAATTCATAGTTAATCATTCATTCAATTGCAAGCTGATAAGCTCCACTGTCAAACACTTTATTTACTAATACGCTCTTGAGAAATTACATTTTATAAGCTCGTAAAACAACTGATAAGACGTTTGAGCTTATAAGATATTTGAAATAAACTTAGCCAAACAACAGTTCCACTCTGCTAAAAACCTCACCTAATCTTACATATACAAGTTCCTTTTCTCTTTGTTCTACTACTTCCAGTTCACCCCCAACCTATACTATCGAATTACAACATCTGTATAACACAAAATCTCATTAATCCTTACTCAAAATCAGTAAATTACACAGGTCCCAGTGGCTTCTTTTAATCAACGAATGAACATCAAACATTAAACCTCATAAACAATTATTGGGACAAAACGTTGCTATATAAATTGCATAAAATTAGGTTACCTAGATCACCAGCGTCCTCAGAAAGTGCGAGCTGAATAACACTCTTCAGGTCGTAAGTAGGGTGAGCGGGAGGCTTCACCGCCAGGTATCCAGCTGGAATTTCCACTTTTCTTGTGACTGTTGCTGACATTTTCACAGCGAATCTGCAAATTTCCAAAATTAAACACGAAATTTGGAAAGGAGGTGAAAGAGAGAATTCACAACCTTTTGGCGGCGGGATTCGAAGATACGAATGGGGAAAAAGGAAGAGTCCTAATCATTTGTAGGATTCGTTTATATTAAAGGCGAATTGTACGTTAAGAGCTGGATTTTACAACTTCCTCGAGTTTCTAAAACTGGTTTTCTTCCTGCCCGCACAGCAATGGCGAGTGGAGGACAATGATTCGCAGTATGCAGCTTTTTTACTTCCGTGTAAACGAGTCGAGTCAAGTGAATATTGGCAGGCACGAATTTGAAGCTCAACTAAAAAACTCGAGCTTAATTGATTTGTTTTATCAAACTCGAACCTACCTGGTATAAACTCATTTAGCTAGAGAATGACTCGTCTCGATTGCAAAATAAAATTTAAAAAATATAAAAAATGCATTAAAATTAAAAACGTTAGTTATATTACAAAGGTTGCTAATGAAATCCTTATGATTTTATCTTATTTAATTTAGAACTAGGATATATCTATAACTAGGTTACTCTAAACGGTAAGTTAGTAATTTAAATAAAGATCGATTAAGCTCGCGAACCTACCAACTGAGTATCTATGAGCTCCTGATAGCGCAGATCGAGCTCGACTCATTTATCATGGATATATTTCATCTTCTTATGAGTCGATACTGAGTGGCTCACGAGTTGACTCGACTCACTTATACCACTAGGTTGATCTAGTCCACGTAACTAGAGATGACAATTTAGGTGGTTTTGCCCGGCCTAGTTAGTCAGTCAATGTTATACATCGAATTGAATCGGATCGGACCTGCCCAAAATTATATCAGATAAAAAATTAGTAAGCAAAGTCCAGTTAAACATACTTTAATTTTTTGATCAACCTATGGTTTGCAGAACTTTTGCCAATAGAAACACCATTAAATATTGGACGGATTGAGTTAGTTCGTCGGATGGATCAATTTTTACCAACTTACACAATGTTATAGGCTATTAGGTCCATATAAATCTTAGCCTGAAGATTATTGACTAAAGAGGTCAATTTAATGGGCCTATAACTAGATAAAACATGAAACAACCTAACAATTTTAATATACTTTAGGAAGATTGAATTAAAATGACTCACTTTTCAAATTCAATCTTATATGGCAAAAACTTGTGCGCATATGATGTACCATAGATTTATAGTACACCAGTTTACATTGAGATTCACGCGCGACCCGTTACTGTTGGCCCGACCCGCGCCCGATTTTCAGTTTTTTTTTTTTTCTTTTTTTTTTCTTTTTTCTTACAGTAAACTTATTATGTTCTTGTAGTATGATAATTTTGTGTTTAGAGTAGACTTATTGTGTTCTTCAATACTTATCGTGTTCTTGTAGTATAATTATTTTTTGTTCAGAGTAGACTTACTGTGTTCTTACAGTAGACTTATTGTGTTCTTGTAGTATAGTAATTTTGTGTTTAGAGTCTTATAGTATAATAATTTTGTGTTTAGAGTAGACTTATTGTGTTCTTCAGTAGACTTATCGTGTTCTTGCAGTATAATTATTTTGTGTTTAGAGTAGACTTATTGTGTTCTTACGGTAGACTTTGTTCTTGCAGTAGATTTTTTTTTTAAAAAAAGGCGTGACCCGCGCGCTGACCCAGTTCGCGGACGCGAATTTTTTATAAATTATATTTCAGCGATTTTTTGGAGTCCATGTGTTAAATTATAGTGATGTACAATAAGCTTATTGTACATCACATGCACACAAGTGTTACTCATCTAATATATGGTATTGATATAAATATGTGTGATTAGAGGTGGTAAGTCGAGTGGTTCGGCTCGATCGGGCCAAATTTGTCCGGCCAACTTTATATTTCGGGTTGGGTTAGATCGGGTCAAAATTTGATCGGGCCTAAAATTAGTCGGTCCAACCTGGGATATTTCCCTATAATATACTAAGATTATCAGGCCGAGCCGGAGTACGTCAGGCTTTTGGCCCATCGGGCTGCCCGGTCAGGCCAAATAGTACTTCGGGCATATATTTCTGTGGCCCGGCTCATTTAAAATATCGGGCCTACTAAGCCGGTCAGTCAGACCGACCCGATTTTGCCACGTTAATATGTGACCAATAGTCCTATAACCTAGATTTCTATAGTTTAATCCATCTAAAATGTCGAACGAGCTGAACTAGCTCATAATGAGCACGGTCGATTTTGCCGACCCTAATCATAAGTAAAAGACCGAGCTACTAGTGTGACCATCTATGAAGTTTCTAGATTGTTCCAAGTTTTTGGGCAGAATTTCCAGTAATCAATAATATAAAGCTTGGCAATAATACAGAAGATATATTGTGCAATTGACCGGCATCTACATGGTTTAGGTGGAAGTAATAATGTTTTGTGTGTGATGTGTGTATTTGTTTATTTAATTTTATTTAATTTATATATATATATATTTGACTTTAAGTGCACTCCTTTGTTGACTTAAGGGGGTAGACTGCAATAATAATTTCTACAAATATGCAGAAAATAGTTAAAAAAATAAAAAGTAGCCCTCTAATATGAAATTAATTCTAGTTCAAACCTTTGAAATTGCTACCAAAGTCAATTTCTTACATAGCTGCAAAAGAATTCCATCTACACTATCACTATATAGCTTATAATGTTTCTTTTCCCCTCAAAGTGCAAAAGTTGTATTACGTCCTCCGTCCCACCTTATTTTGTACCGGGAAGGTTCGTCAAATATTAAGAAAAGACACTTTTTGAGAGTTTGTTGACTTTTCATAGGTCGATTGGACGGACGATGACGAAAAGTGTGCAAAATAAGATGGGTTAGGAAGTATAATTTATGGGTGCTTCTAAAATTATTCATTTATATTTTAAATAATATGAATTTAGTCATTTATCTTGTAATTACTCAAATTTAGTTGTTTTTAAGTTGAAATTTAAATTTTCACAAGATAATTGCATGTACGATGCATATGACCATATTAAATTGGACATTTCACTGTGTTGTCCTTGCTTTTGAGATTTCCTGAAATCTACAACGGTCATTTTTCCGGATTTCACGTGATAAAAATAACGTGGAGTAGTCACCCTAATAAACAATATAACACTAAATATCAAAAGTGACAATGAGGCACAAATTCATTAAAAAAATGAAAAATTCTCTATTTTGACGCAGTCATGTAGTGTAACTTGTATGTACACATGGAAATTGATTTCCAGCTAAAATATAATTATATTTGAGTAATTAAAAAATAAAGAACTGGTTTGAGACCGCTCATAAATTACAAAACGAGTTTCCAATGTTCCCATAATTTGGCCTTTTAACCTCTGTTGCAAAAATTCCCGACTAGCTCCAACTAACCCCGTCTAGCTAGGTGCTAGACTTTCATTGGCGCCTGAGTTTTTTTCGATTTCTCCTTTCCTAAGGACGCCTATATATGTCCCCTAGTCCGCCTCTGTTTAGTCGCTAGATCTTCCACAGTTTACCGTTTAACTAGCACCTAACAACTTCTACGACAATAACTAATAAATAAATCAAAATTTCAACCCCAAAGACCTTTCTTGCAAGTCTCAATCTATTAAGTTCTCATTTCAAACCCACCACTTTCTCCTGTTGTAATAAAAAAACATTCAAAGTCTTCCATGTTCAAAGACACCATAAATGCAAAGTCTCCTTCTGATAAATCATTCTTCACATTCTAACCTCAAACACTTATACTTAAACACCAAACAAGATCACCACCACCACCACCATCATCGTCGTCGTCGTCGTGGTGATCATGTCGATGAAGGTTGGTCTGATCTTCATTTTGATTGTATTCACACTAATGCCCTTCAATGGCGACAGTGCAAGACCCTTGAAGGCTAGGGTTTCTCAGAGCCTCCTCGGAAACCGGCTGCCGAGGGGGGTCGTGCCCCCCTCGGCGCCGTCGTTTTGTCACAACAAAATGGATCCTTTCAGAGAAAACAAGTTTGCTATAAACCCTACTGATACTATTCTTTGTCCATGAAAATGGTTTTGTACTTATATTCTTCTTCTTTTTTCTTTTCTTTTTAATGTAGTCTATGTGTTTGAATTTTTGCGGCAACAAATACTAATACAAGATGAATTTTTAGGTGTATGACTCTTGTGTGTTCTATTAATAGTTACGTCGACACATAATTTTCTGCTTGTTCGATTTTCTCTCTAAATTTCGACTTATGTTTAAAGAAATACTTGTATTTAGATAAATTTTTATCGCCCTTGAGCAAATCAACAGGAAAAACTGTCACTAAAAAATTCCTTTTGATTCCGTAACTTTCCCGCTTGTTCGATTTTTGACCCAGAAAAGATCAGTGCCGCGTCAATTTAAATCGTAAGAAGTTGGTGTCTCGTAATAGTCGACACTTGCTTTCAAGTTAATTTGCTCATCAACGGCTGAAGTTGGTGTCTCATGAGTGGAAGATTACAGGACAAAAAGTAATTTTAGTCCTATCAATTCATTTGGCTCTCACACTCAATTAGTTAGGAAAAATTCTTTTTTTAGAAAAAATACTTTGGGTAAATTTTCCATTTTGGTTCGTTCCATTCAGTTTTTCACATCCTTAAAAAAGAAATTTCTCTTACAATCTCCACTTATAAATTCTCCACCTTTGAAAAAGTCAACCAAAAAGTAAAAATTATTTTTTTCTTAATATACTTGTCCGTCCCTACGTAACTGAACGGAACGGAGGGAGTAATAGCAATTGGTCTCTCAGAATTAAGCACGTATATTAATTATATCTTTTCTTCGTAACTGACTTGCATGAATCTGTATTTAAGAAAAAAAAAAAAAAAAAAAAGAGAATGTGTTGGATTTGGGCTCTCAATTGAGATGAGAATCAGGCAATTCCTCTTAAAGGCCCGATCATTATTTTATATACCGATATTATTAAAAGAGTCTGTCGATTCGCGCCCGAAAAAAATAGAAAATTTTAAGTCTGAATAACATATAAACTTTAGGAGTCTGAATGATTTTAT
This sequence comes from Ajuga chamaepitys, assembly GCA_958295605.1. NCBI lineage: Eukaryota > Viridiplantae > Streptophyta > Magnoliopsida > Lamiales > Lamiaceae > Ajuga > Ajuga chamaepitys. The sequence continues at coordinate 715,045 of OY282508.1, forward strand.
ATATCTGTATTATTAAAACAGGTCTTTGACTTGGGCCCAAAAAAATGCAAAATTTGAGAAGCCCCAAAAATGTGCCTAACTTTTAATATAAGTATTTTTCTACCATCTCTAATCCGATCACTTGGTAGAGAGAACTGGTCAAAAAGTGTGACGCCGGGATCGACAAGGGCGGATAGTGATCGTCGGTGCATAAGGAAGAAAGGCACGGACAAGTAGACATAAGCAAATCAATTTCACACCCGAAATGGAGGGTATCATGGGGTTGTGCGAGTATGGAACCGTATAGGCGACTTTGAGGGGCATTCCGAGACTGTCCAGGTATGGGAATGCATAGTTGAAGAAGCTTAAATAATTGATTAGTGCTACGCGTGCCAACAATGTGCATCTTGTTTCTGGTGATCATTCTGAGGTTAAGCGTACTTGGTCTGAGGTAATTTCAGGATCGGTGACTCATTGAGAAGTTTCTTAGGGCCTTATAGGGTGCTCGTGAGTGAGGACATGGGACAATTTCAAGATTGATAACCCCTTCTTCCCTTGAGAAGTTTCTCAGGGTGCTCGTGAATGAGGAGGGTGCTCATGAGTGAGGACATGGTAACCCCTTGAGAAAATTTCTCAGGATGCTCATGAATGAGTACAAAACGTGCTGAAAAAAACTTGCGTTGATTTTCTGGACAATCCGTGAAAATTACAAGTGAAAGGTTAAAGTAGAATTATGTACTAGTGTTCATTTGTTTCCCTTTTTTTGTGTGCTTGGCTTCAAAAATAGATGGGAAGGACCAGCAAGAAGGTCCATGTCCTTTTCAAATTAAAATTGTTGTGTACAATGTAGTATACTTAATGTCAACAAAGTTACCAAATTGGCAAACTGTGTAGGCCCCCCTTTTTCTATGTTTAAGCTTTTTAAGTCAATAGATATAGAGGGACTATATTTGCTTTATTCTGTTCGGCCCATCTTATTTTGCACTCATCTTTGCCAAACAATCAAAAATTCATTTTTCTTAATATTCGTGTCGATCTTCCTATGCAAAATAAGTCGGGACGGAGGGAGTATTAGATTATTGTATATAGAGAAGGGTGGAGGCTTCTTCATCATGTTACGATGGTTAGTGGTGGTTAATTCGGGCGACCTGAATCGATCGGACTTTATTCATTGGACCAACATTATATGTCGGATTAGATTGGGTTGATTCGAAATTTTATCGGGCCAAAAATTATTGCGCCCGTCCAACTCATTCCTCTTAACAATACTAATATTGTTGGGCTACCTATGGCTCATCGAACTTTTAGCCCATCGAATATAGCTTGTTGGGATTGGTCGGCGGTGGTGGAGGGACGGAGGAGTTGGAAGATGGTACAGTTCTACCGGCTGTGATAGGGGGACCAGTTTCCTTCGTGGAAATGTTTTGTCTCCCCTTATAGGAGTATTACTTTCTCTTTTTTGGAGGGTTTAAACCACGACATCCTCTCGAGATTAGGGATTCTCGGTTTCGTTTGGATTACTCCAGTAGTTTAAATAGACCATTTAACCCGTTGATTATGTGAATGAATATTTATATCGTTTCCGGAGAAAAAAGTACATAGAAAATATCGATCTTCAATTTCCGTTCGTTGAACATATCTAACACTTTATTAATTTATAAATGTACATCTCAGTTATAAATTTCTGCAACAACTTATAACATATTTAACCTAAATTGTTTCCTAAAATATAAAATCTGTAACTATAAAAATATAATTTTATAATTAAACAAAACTTGCAAATGAAGAGATTGCATGTGTTGTTGGGAATTGGTTGTTGAAGATGAGAAACTAAATCTCACCAGTCAGTCAACCCCATTTCTCTCACGTGTGAACAATTATTGAATTATTTCACACGAGCCAAACGTCCCTGTGAAAATTTAAGCCTATAAAATCTGCTGAAACCCCTCTGCAAACTCCCAGTCCCTTCGGTAGCTCATTTCATCATCATGTTCGTCGTCGTCGTCGTCATCGTTGTTCTCCACTTACATCCTTAAATTCTCCAAAAAAAAGTTTTTCTTTGTCTTTGTATTATTTTTGTGTTTGATATGTTTATTTTAAGCAATTTCTTCTCATCAGATTTGAGGGCGGAGAACCGGCGGTTGGGAGCAGGCGGGTGTCGCGATCGGAAAATGAAAAAATTGTAAGTGATATTATCCATTCTTTTGTAACTGCACACTGAATCTTCAAGGCTCAAATGAGTTTTTAACTCCAAAATCATGAAAATTACTACAAAATAAACAAACGCGTAATATCTTCACAAAATAAATAATTCGAGTAAAAGATATTAATTTATACATATATTTCTCATAAAATTGATATCAAATAAGCCCTCGGGTATCCATGCTATGATTGTCTAGCTCGGAGCCGTAGTTTAGCTTCACCGTTGGTTCGTTATCTGGTCGACCTTGAACTTGTCGGAAACCCTAGCTACCTAAATTCGCTCGTGTAATTTCTTTCTACTTTAGCAGTTATTTTATGCTACCTATTTGGATAGCGCTCAAGTAAGATCACTACCATACATTTAGGTCGGAAATAAAGATAAAAATGTATTATTCTTTAATCTTATATCTCCAGTATCCAAGTAGATAGTATAGAATGTGCCGCGATATCCTTTCTTTCTTTCCTGTTTTGGTAAGTGCAGTTAGATTCTATTATTGCTAGATATTTTCTTGTTAGTTTTTATCGTTTTCTGTTGTTTCCAAGTCAGATACATCAGATGAGATCCTCTATTATAATCTGCATTACATCTTGTATTCTAAAATAATCACTATACGTTATGTAATATAATGTTATCACTAATTAACACATGACGTATCTTAAATATAATAAAATACTAGATAAAACATAAATTGGAATAGGGGATCCAATCTACAGATACCAAGCTTGTAAAAATCGCTAGGCGCTAGTTAGACGGTGAACTGGGTCTAGCGATTAGTCGGGACCTAGACGGGACTAATCGGAAAATAGGTGTGGTTAGGTGGGGAAGTACTTACATTTTATCCTAGTTAAACAAAGTATATCTTTATTTTTCTTGCTCTCTTACGACTTTTCAGTTCTCGAATGGTTGAAATCTTTCTGTATTTCTCATTAGTCTTAGTAAATTTACCTATGAAAAACGACTTACTAGCTAAACTTGATCGTAAAAGTTCATTACAAAATTTGCATAAAAAAAATCTATTAATGTCTTAAGTTCTTTAATTTAGTTTCCAATTAGAAGGCCATATGTTTTTTGTCTTGTAAGGTCCCAAAAATGTTGGGCCACCCCTAGATGGATTTGATCACCTACCTAAATTTGTACAAATGTAGATCTAGGGAAAAAATGCTTTTGGGTGTGGGATAAGGTGCCCTTCAAGTTGTTGAAGGGCAAAAAAACGAGTCGAACATCTGCTACTGCATTACGAAATTACTGTCACGTTGAAAATAATTTTCGTGTGTGATTTGTCATTTCCTAAGTTTTCTCCTAATTGAGCATATCACACTTCCCATATCTCAGCCGATAATTTTACGCGGTAGTAATCTGATCATGTAAAAGAAGATATAGGAGCATATAGTAACGGATCTAGGGACACATGACTGCCCCACCACACCCCCCCCCCCCCATATTTTTTTTCTATATATAATTAGTATGAATATTTATGTATATATATAAATATACAGGTACTAATGTAGAAAATCTCTCCTCCAAAATTTCTTATGACAATTTATGTATTTATTATGTATATATGTGGGTGTTGATATAGAAAAAATTGAAATTTATCAAAATTTAGAGTATAATAATAACGAAAATGCATGTTTTTTCAATAATTTTTTTTTCTTTTTAGCATGATAAAAATAATTATTGTTATATATACTTGTATTATACATTGCTCCTCTAAAATTAAAGTTCTACGTCCGTCACTAACAAAAGGAGATCCGAGTCGAACATACGTGTCCCTTTTTTTTTTTTTTTTGAGCGTTTTGAGCTCAATTAATACAATAATGACTAGTGCATGCGATTCTTGTTGAGATACGTTGGTTTTGTGAAAAAAAAAATAATGGTAAACTCTATAAATAATTTTTTTTTTCTTTTTTCTATAAATAAAATTTAATGCAATTCTAGTTGGCATAAAATTAGCATTTAGAAGGGGTTGGTGAAGTTGGTAAATGGAAAAAAAATAAATCTCACCAGTCAGTCAACCTTTTTATATCACATGTATATAAGACTAATGTGCTCCCTCCGTCCCGCTCAATTTACCTACTTTTCTTTTCGATTTGTCCCAATTTAATTTATCAATTCATAAATGACAAATTTCTGTCACAATCTCCACATTCCATCTCCATCTTTAAAAAAATCAAAGATTCCACAAAATCTGTTTTTTCTTAACCTCCGTGCCTGACCAAGATAGACAAATGAGGTCGGGACATAAGGAGTATTGATTTAAGAGTACAACTTCGGTATCACTATGGTACCATAGAATCACCCTTAATTTAATCACAGACTATATTAATTTATAGCCAAACATTATTTTTATAAATGTCTAATCTCCCTTGATTGAAATCAAAAATTTATCCACTACATATCTTATCTTGATCAGTTTCTTATCATCATCTCTCAATTATTGCCACCCCTCATAATGGACTCGATTTTTGGGCAGAGTTTGTTCGGGTAGAATTTTTTCGCTTCGTAATTATCTGTTATACTTTTCAGGAATTAGATCGATGCTCGTGCTTCAGATTCTTGATTAGTTCGAAATTTGAGAGCTTAGCAGGCGACACGTAATAATCGGGTCGAAAACGACGAAACGGGTCAGCGGTTTCTATGCTAGGCTTGTCAAGCAAGCAGTCCGGTTTGCAGTTAACCTTTGCTTCATTGTCTGTTCGACCTTCAAATTGTCACAAAACCCTAACTATATAATTATAAACAAGGCCGTAGAAGTTATAACACGTTAGTCAGACGGTAAAATAGGGTTTAACAATTAATTGGGACTCAGGCAGGACTGGTGGAGGTATACATGTGATTAGAAGGGAAAAAATAGAGAAACAAACATAAAATACGGAGGGAGCCTAACTCATAGACGGAAATTAGTCAGATATTTTTGCAACAGTAAATTTATAAGTGATTTTTTTATCTTTTGAAATACATAGATGCAATTAAAACTCTTTGCATTGCATATATTTATATAGGTTGGGGTCGGGTGATTTTTTTATGAAACTCTTTAATTTGTGTGTAATTTTTCAAAACGAAAATTATTTTGAAACGGAGAGAGTAACAATTAAGTAAATGTTCTTAGAATTTTGAGGATCGAATTGGCAATGAAGCTGAGTTTGATAAGCTTGGAAGGACTGCTGGTTTGCCAAGGCTATGCATGGGAATCAATACCTTTTTTTTGCAGGTGCTGGAATCAACATTAGAGACGGAACCAAGATTTTATAATGAGGAGAGCATAACAAATTTTTTAGGATATTTGTCAATTTTTTCAGAATTTGCGTGGATCGAAATTCATTTTTAACTATAATTACACTATATATCTATATACACAATAGTTTTGGAAAATTTGAGGGGGCGGCCAACGCTGCTAGCCCCCGTGGTACCATCTCTGTTCAGCACTATATATTGGACTAAGAGGGTGTTTGACTAGCTTATTTCAAACATTTTATAAGTTGTTATAAGAGCTTATAAGATACAATCTCTCAAGATATTATAAGCTCATGCAATGTGTGTGAAGTGTGTATAGCGTGACAGAAGTGTGTGTGAAGTGCGTCTAGTGCGTTGTGAAATGTGTATAAAGTATGTATATATGTGTGATGTATGTAAAATTTGAGTGTAACTTGTAATATTTTAAAAATAAAATGGATTAGAGGAATTTTTTTTGGGAGTTTATTTTCATTTTATTAGTTGTTCAACATTTTATTGTATTACACATTGCAAGTGCTTATAAACTCTTAAACATTTTATAAGATATTTTAATAAATTTATAAGTCTAGCCAAACATCCTTCAAGTTATGTCGCTACGCGAAAACATATTTTTAGCGACGAAAAAATCCGCAATGTATTGATCAATATTCAGCGTACGACTCTAATGTACTATGGTGATTGGAGGAATTTGATCTTTTATTTCTTATCTTTCTGCATGAATTGAATGTATTTTTATATTTTGATTATGATTTCGAAGACCGTTATGTGCGGTTAGATATTTAGTTTTAGTTCTCGATTAATGTTTGAATCATAAGCTATGTTTGTCTTGAAATTTATACCGTCACGATTTCTCCAATTTTATTCTGGTATTATTTATGTTATCTGATTTAGCTTGTTATAATATGTGGGTAATTAATTTAGATTAATCACATATATTGATTGTCATATATTTATAGCTAGGATTTATTCGTAATCCGTAATAGTTATGAATTAATGTCTTTTAGTAACAATCAGTGGATTAATGGTTATGTAGGTGAGAATCCATATTAACACCTCAACGAGTTCATGTGGTGTGCTCGTTTAGACCCGATTAACCTTTAGATTTAAGTTAGATACAACATCCTACTCTGATGTACGACTGACGCCTATAACATTATATCCATCCCAAAAACCTAACCCATTTTTTCCTTAAGAAAATGAAATCAATTTATAGCAAAAAATACCTGGACCACAACATAAAAATGAAATATGTGGATGCACCTACTCTTCATTGACAAATTGTATGAGAAACATTACTCGCTAGAACATTCCAGAATACCAACTGCTTCAACAGAATCCATGGAAGTCGCTGAGATATTTTTGTGCTTCTGGAACATTCATCATCAATGGGGTCCACTCCACAATTCTACCTTCCATTCTAGCCCACCTTTCACTGTGTTATTCCTCGTGAGCCACATACTCAAAATTTGAGTAGATCAATTTTCATTTTTTTGATACAGATTGGTAAATGGAGTTTGGAAAAGAGATAACTTCCTATTACGGTGTTCTTGGTGTCAGTTTGTGTTCTTCCGACGACGAAATTCGACGTGCTTATCGTAAGCTTGCTATGGTATGATGATGTTTTCTTCATTTCACACTGTGTGTGCGTGTGTGTGAATTTTGGGGAATGTAAGCTTAATGTCGTCAAGGTTACTGATAAAATGCGTCAATGGTGTGATCCAGCAATGGCATCCTGATAACTGGAGTAGATCCCCTGCATTTCTCAGCCAGGCCAAACTGAAATTTCAGCAAATTCAAGAAGCTTATTCAGGTGTGGGAAAAATGACAATGATTAAAAGTAGAGTTGTTTAAATTCTTTGTTTTTGCAATAATACTTGGAAATGAGGAGCATTTAGCTAGAGGTGGCAATTCGGCCGCGTGACCCGACATCATATGTTGGGCCGGGCCTAAATTTTACCAGGCTGGAAATTGTCGGGCTATTAATTCATCGGGTCAAGTGACTTGGCCAAATTACATTTTGTAGTATGGTTTTTATATTCAGCTCATCTAAAATGTCGGCCGGCCCAAACTGGTTTTGCCACCGAGCTTGAATTATACTAAGCTGGAAATTGGTGAATTCAGTCCGGCTCATCTCTTCTAAATATACTATAATTGCTGAGCCATTAATTTATTGGGTCGAGTTTATTGGTATGGATGATATTTCGTACTATGATATTTATATTTTAGCTCATCTAAAATGTCAGCCAGTCTAGACCGATTTTGCCACCTCTATATTACCTGAAATTTGATTGAATTTGGTTGAAACAGTGTTGTCAGACAGGAGAAAGAGGGCATTGTATGATGCAGGCCTGTATGACAATGGTGATGAAGATGATGAGGTAGAGGTAGGCATAAATTGTGTGTGTGTGTGTCTTTTTTCCCACTTGTTTTTTCAAGATGCAATTTTTATGAGTTTTTGAATCTGATCAGGTGACAACTCTGTTATAATTTACAGGGGTTCACTGATTTTCTTCAAGAAATGACATCTCTTATCAATAATGCAAGGAAAGAGGTAGGAATTAGTTAATTGAGTGAAAGACTACATACTTGCTCATATTTGTCATTTTTTTCTTGAATATTTTGTTATCATTTACTCAACTTGCACAAGCAAGTGGGTGCACGTATTAAGAAAAATTGTTTTAGGGGATTTGGTTAGGTCGGCTCGTAATTTTTTTGGGCCAAAAATTATCGAGTCCGATTCAGCTTATTTCCCTTAAATATGTTAAAGATCTTCGAGTCGGTTTGTGGCCCGTTGAACTTATAGTTCACCGGTTCGGGTCAGTTTGCCCCGATAATACTTCAGGCGTAAATTTTGGATGAACTGGTCTGGTCCATTGGACTTTGATTTTACCAGCTCTAGTTATAATCTTTGATTTAAAAGTGGTTGACTAGATCTCCTCTAGATGCTAGGTTATTTTTAAACTTCTATGTTTTTTCTTCAACTTTTTTTGTTTAATTTTATGTAAAATTCATTTAACTCCGACTAAGTCCTAACTACGGTCTAGACGCCAAGCAACCATCTAACTAGCGTCTAGTGTCTTTTAAAATATTGATTATAATAATATAGTCCAAGAGATTATCTCAGTATTTTTGAAACCGTACCTGCTACCTGTTCACGGTTCAATCGTAAATGAGTATTGTGAAGTATGTTGAGCTAATGGTTTACTAAGGCAATTCATGTTGAAAAACAGGAAAAGACATACAGCAATGTAGAACTGCAGAGCATGTTTTGGGACATGGCACGAGGTTTCGAGATTCCTGAATGGAGCAGTTCCTTGTAAGTTTTTGGTAAGGACGGAGAAGTCGTGAGACGCTAGTTATGTGGTGGATTTGGATCTAGCGATCAGCCAGAGTTTAGGCGGAGCTAATCGATGCATAGACCTAGTTAAAAGGGAGAAAAATACAAGCGGCGATGGGAATCTCACGTCTATACGGGAATTAATCGGAACTAGTCCGTGATTTTTGCAAAATGAATTGGTTAATCCTTCTTAATTGAAAATCTACTCATTTTAAATCTTGTATTCGCATGTTTCTGGATTGTTTGAACGTTTTCTTCATTATTTTTATTTTTAAAAAAAGAATGATAATGAAGTAGTGTAAATATTAAGTGTGTGCAGTATGCGGGTGTAAAGTAAAATACTTTAAATTCTCACGCTAGTAATACTAAAGGATAGAGCATTAGAATATTAACTATTAAGAGTCAGTTTACTTCAACGGATAACTTGGGATTTCGGCTATAATTCCAAGTTATTCCTCGTTTTTCATATTTAATTATCTAAGTTGCATAAATCTATTCGACCGGAGTTAACCTCGTACTATAACTACTGAAACTAGATTAACTAAGGGGATGTTTGCTTAGGACTGGGGTGGTTGGGTTGGGGGAAGTGGCTGGAGTTAATGGCTTGGGATGTTAAAGAGTGATGTTTGGTTGGGTGGGAAATTTAATTATTAATTGTGAAATGTGATGTAATATGAGTAAGAGGTAATTATTAATGATTGGGAGAATAATTAAAATAACTTTTTGATTTGTGATTGATGTCCCCCCACCAAACCTTAATATCGTGGGTTGGCCAAACAAACATCACTTGGGGTTGGCCAAACTGATTATGGGTTTGGCAAACCCCAAGCAAACATCCTCTTAATTCCATCTCACCTCCGGGATAAATTTAATTCCTTAAATTTCTAAGGAGATGAATTACAAAATTTTACCAAATAATTTTAACGTATGGATTAGGACCAAATCTTCGTCCATTGAAGGAAACTGACCCTAACTAGTTACATAGAAGAACGCTCCTTCACCTTTATCTATATTCTAAGTAGAGGTGGTAATTCGGGCGGATCGGCTTGATCGGGCTGGGCTCGTCAAGCCAACGCCATATTTCAAGCCGGGTCGGATCGTCCAAGATTTGATCGGGCTTAAAATTAGTCGGTCCGGCTCGGAATATTCCCTTATAATATATTTAAATTTTCGGGCCGGTCCTGAGTCCGTCGGGCTCTTGGCCCATCGGACCGACCCGGTCGAGCAAATAGTACTTTAAGCCTATATTTCTATAGCCCGGTCCATCTAAAATATTGGGCCTAATAGATCGGGTCCGATTTTGTCACCTCTAATTCTAGGACCCGTTTGTTTGGGCTCGTGTAAGCGGCGGCCCAGAAACTTATGGGCTTTTTAGTATAGTTTTGGAGTCCAATAAGTTGTATGCATGTGGATTACACAGCCCATTACTTTTTTCTTGTTACAGCAGAGCCCATTACTCTCGCACGTATGATCCACAAAACTTTTCCAATCACACGTACGGAATTGATAGATACTATTTGCTCTTATAAAACTAAAAAACAATTAGAACTAAAAAAAATCAAAAAATTAATTCGTTTAGTAACTTTTTTTCCTTTAAAAAAATTAATTTCAGTAGTTCACCATTTAAAAAAAAACACTTATCATTATCGATTATCAGCGATGGATCTAGAAAGCGCGGGACGACAATCGCTCCCTTAAACTTTGAGAGAATAACGTAAAAGTATTGGATATTCCTCAATGTATTAGAGAGAAAAGTAAAACACCACACTCAAAGTTAATTATTTGATTAATATATCCAATGTACGATAATTGTTTGGCTTTTACAAATATTTTACTAGGTCTCGTCCTAAAATTAACCATAATTAGCGATAGCTGTTAGGGATGAGTATTCAGTCTGTCGATTCAAAATCGAACCAATAGTGCACTTGCACACAAATTGAATCTAATCAAACTGAATATATTGATTGTGTTCGATTTTTTTTATTACGATTCGATTTTGCTCGCCCCTAATTACTGTAGCCCGTAGAAGGGTCGTCCAGAGAATATTAAAGCCCATTTCAAATATTTTTCTTCCATGTGATGATATTCGTATCTATAGTGTTCTTTTTCCTGTGCTTTTTTCCTCACGATTCCTGTCAATTTCTTATCATTTTTTCTGTTCTCAACTTTTTTACATTTTATTGATGATTTTAATATCAACTTATAAATTGTTACAAAACTTATCTATTTTCATTGGAGTCTATCATAACTAATAATGATGGTAAAATCGAACCCGTCCAGTATTTAGCTGACTTGAGCATTTGAGCTGATTTGGAACATAGGAGTTTCGATATGAAATATTATTGGACCCAACAGGATCATCTTGACGGACTAATAATCTGATGGGTTGGAGCTGAAGAATTTTAGTATATTTTAATGAGGTAGACTGTGCTTTTCAATTTTGGACCCGAATTTTATTGGACTGACCCAATCTAGACAGACATAAGGTGTTCATAGAACGGGCTCAAACTGAGCCGAGTTTGTCACCTTTAATCGTAACCTTATTCTTGGACTATAAAGGAGCTTAGCTAGATTACATATAAAAATACTTGCATAAATTTATCTTTATATTGTATGAGGATAATTACCCCACATCATATGTATTACATAACATCAAATTAATAGAATATAAGATGAAATACCAATCGAAATAGGTGGAATCCTAGCTAAATAATTGAATGAAGGTGACACTTTTTACAGTATATTTCAGAAAACCCTGATAATTAATCATAATAAACTTGCATACAAACATATGAAACATTTGTTCATTCTCGATTCATCAAACTTATATATTAACATCGAATCCTATGGTCCCTCCTTGGTGAGTGGGAATTCCAATTTGGTTCTCATGCCCTTCCATTTTAGAGCAAAATAATTTAAGTATACGGATGTCAATCGAACAGGTCAGGTCGGATATTAGAGATATCAAATCCGACCCATGCAATTACATTTGTGCCGTGCCTCCGTCACGGCTCAATGAAATATGCCCCATGCCCCCTCCATGGAAGCGCCCCCCATATATATATAATAATGCTTTATTTTAAAGTAAATAATTTGACTGTGTATGTCCAAGATCTGATTATATATAAAGATAGATATATATAAGACATATAGTACCTTAAATAGGACGGGTTGGAATGAGTCCAGGCAGATCAATTATAAAGTACACACATCTGACCTGACTCGTAAATGATCGGGGTCATCCCCGTCTCATTTTAAAATGGGTCGGGTTTAACATCCCGTACATCTTGGGTTGGGCGGGTAAAAATTGACATCCCTAATGAGCATACCAATATAATCAAATATCCATCCCATTGTTGTGTTTTTGTTACGTGTGTTTGTATATATATATTACGCAAATGCCCCCCTATTTACGGTGACACAAGTTAATGTGTCCATTATTTATGTATAAAAATCTCATCATTAAGTTATGGATAAGATAATTAGTCACGTTTAGAGGTGACAATTTGGGCAGCCCGACACCCAGCTCGTTGGGCCAACATCATATGTCCCACTCAGCCCAAAATTCCATCGGACCAAAAACTATAGAACCTGGCTCTGCCCTTTTCTTTTAAATAAACTAAGATTTTTTGTCTCAATAGTATTTCAGACCCACATTCATATGGTCCAGCTCATCTCACTTTTGGGCGGACTGAACCGGCCCAATTTTACGAGCTCCCGTTACATTATATGAGATGTTAACACACCAACTGATGAACGTACTAGAGTAAGTAAGGGAGCGGGAGTATATATATGTATATATTTTGATTCTCAGAGTCCTTTATATCTTGGACTGCTCCAATTTTACAACAAAGATGGGCTGTCCAAAACTACTTTTAGCCCAAGAACGAATTTGGCTTTATTCCATCTTTGTAGATTCCCTTTTGACATTGCTTTTTCATTAAGTTCCAATAATGTCTCATTTATATTACAACCTTTATTTTATTAGTTAGATTGTCATTTGTTCCTATGTAACTGTCACTGAATTTATTGTAACTGAGACAAGTGTTCTAAGTTTGGTAAACTCTACTATATTATGCTAAAATTCTGACTAATTCTTTGTTACTCCTCGATTAATTAGGTGCTAAATTTTCATTTTTTGATTTTCATTTTTCATCTATAAAGTTGTTCAGTTTCCTCCTCGTCTAGGGATGTAAACGGTCGAATCAAGCTGAACAGAACAAGGCTCGAGTCGTCTATAAAGTTGTCCAGTTTCTTCCTCGCCTAGGGATGTGAACGGCCGAATCAAGTTGAACAGGACAAGGCTCGAGTTCGGCTTGAACTTCTAAAATTATTTTCGAGTTCGATTCGTTTTGTAATTACTAAGCTCATGATTAGTTCGAGCTTGATACGGCAAAAGCTCGATAACGTAATAGACGAACATAGTTCGAGTTAGAGTTCGTTAAAAATGTAATTACTAAGATGTCACATAGTTTGAGTTCAATTCGGAAAAGCTCGTTAACATAGTTCGAGCTCGAGTTTGTGAAATATGTTGGTCCTTGTTGATCTACTTTTTTAATCACGGTAAATACAAGTATATATATTTTTGAATTAATATATATTCTCGAGCTAGGCTCGCGATTCTAGGTTTGTGAACAAGCTGCTCATGCGCTTAGTAACCAGATCTATGCAGGCTAGAATTCGACTCGAAAATTTTGCGGACCTTGAAATTGGGCCCGGGCTCGATTTCTTTAGGTCAACAAACGAGATCCCGAACGAATATTTTTCGAGTCGAAATTCGAATAGTTTGATTTAATTACATATAATCGCCTTAATCATGCCTATGCATCTATCAACTTCGAACTCAATTTACTATCCGACTAGTACCTAGTAACTTTTACAATCTTAGATTCATGAGTAGAAACAATTTCAAGAGACATATGACCTTATTTGTGGGACACAAAGTGGACTACAACATGCAACACTAATTAAATTCCCTTATCTCTTAACCAAATTTGCCCATATTTATACACCACATACCCTTCCACAACCCCAAACCATATATTGTCACACTCACTCAACATTCCCACACCAAAACCAAACACCCATATTTCCAATTTTACCCTCACAAAACACCCAAAACTCCATGGCCAAACTCAAACTCCTTCACCTCACTATACTCCTCACCATCACATCCTCCATTGAAGCCAAAAACTCAAGAAAAATGGACGAAACTACCCCGCCGGATTTCGACAACAACAAGTGCGGAAACTGCCCTTGCGATAAGCCATGCAACCCGACGCCGTCGCCTCCTCCACCATCGCCGCCGCCGCCGCCCAAGAACCCGTCTCCGAGCAACGACTGTCCCCCTCCGCCTTCTCAGCCGTCGCCGTCCGGCCAGAAACCGCCGAGCTCACCCTACATATATATAAACGGTCCGCCGGGAAGTGTGTACCCGGTGTACCCTTATTATTCGGGTTCGAGCCGGCGGTTCGCGGTCGGAATATTCCCCTTCTTGATCGGTATCTTGTGGGTCCTACCTTTTTAATTTTTATTGGGAAGAAAGAAAAATAAAAGATTACATTTTTTTTTTCTGCATATGGGAGGTAATTCTGCAAAAAGAATTATGGGATGAAGATTAAATTTTCATTCTTATTATTAGGTTGGTGGTAGCTAGATGAATCTTCATCTTTGATCAAGTTATTTAATTATAATTTCAATGACTTCTTGTTTTTTTTAATGTTGTGTAATTTGATCCAAGTGAAATAATGATAATTTTTCATTTTATATTATTCAGTGTTATTATTAACGTATGTTTGCTTAAGATTGGAGAAGGCTGAGTCAAACTTTGTCGAGGAAATTAATGTGTGTTTTTCATTGAGATTCGATCCTCTAAATTTACTGACATTCTTAAAACAAAAACACCCTTTAACTTTTGACAAACAAGTGTTATTGTTAGTTTATTTCTTGAACAGTGCACTAAAAAGTGTTTCTTGAATGTGGAATAATTTAATTTATTGGTTCTTTAACTTTTGAAATTTGACAGATTTGTCATACATATATACCGCCTACGACAGATGAGATCCAACTTGTTAAATTTCTCGAATTTCAAAAGTTACAATCAATATGTAAAATTTCGAAAGTTAAACGATATATCTTTAAATGAAATTGATGAAATTTAATGAACTAAAAAACTATACCCATAATTTTTTAAGGAGAAAATGTCATTTTCTATGATATATTTGCGTAGTGCTAACTTCCAATGTAATAAATATATATTTTCTCCTAGAACCATCCAAAGGTGTCGGCACATTCAAAATAGTTGTAGTTTTAGAACATCTAAAAAAATCGGAGATAGTATTATATATATATACGCTCCGTTTTCTCCGTTCCGTATTAATTATTGTTTTAAAAAATATATATATAAGGATGAAATATTTTGATAAATATATCATCAACTAATACTAAAAGATAAAGAATTAAAAATATGACCAAATAAAACGTCAACTAATTGGAACACTCTAAAAAATTTGACGTATTTTCTTTTTTTTTAATCCATAATTAAATGTTAATATTAAAAATTAAGTTATCGTATGCATAAATATTTTTTTATTAATAATACTTAATACATTCATAAAAAATTTAATTTTAAGAAATTATTTTTTTTCGACCCGATCGAAATCAGCGAAAGTTAGAAGCGCTTATTCTATCTACCCACTTGGATAGTACCCAAGTGACTGATCCACCATATACTTGGAAAGTATATGAAGATCTAACGACTAATTATATTTTGATCTCCATATACTCCCTCCATCCCACCTTATCTTGCACACTTTCCTTAAATGGTCGTCCCACCTTATCTTGCACAGCCTAAAAAAGGAAAGTTATAACATAATCTCCACCCTCAAAATCTTCACCATCAATCTCCACCCTCAATTTACCTTTGAAAAGTCAACAAACAACCAAAAAGCAACTTTTCTTAATATCCGTGCCGAACCCCCTGTGTAAGATAAGCCGGGACGGAGGGAGTACTTTTTAGATGTGTTATGGATCATCTAAGTGGGACACTACCCACTCTAAGTGGGTAGAATTTACCGGTTAGAAGGTTGTAGAATTGCTTAAAGATCCGGTCTGAATCTGATCGGACCGGGATGTCAGAGTTTGTCAGTGATAGATAAAAGATGAGATCAACATCGATTTCATCAAATTATTGGCCCCACTCAAGTATTTTGTCATAGCCCTAGAGTATGGGTTGGGCTGTGAAACAAGTGTCATGCATAGGTGTATACTTTTAGAAGAAAAGTAGGACTTTTCTTTCTCCCCTTTTCTACACGTAATTATTTGAGCCCGCAAAATGGGCCAATTCGATTACAGGTGGTAATTCAGACGGTTCGATTAGTTACTAGGCTAACACTTTAGTTAGGCTAAGAGTTTTCGAGTAGATTTGCGGTTCCTTGAACTTTTAGTCTATGATGTCGGTCTTGTTGGTCAAATTGTACTTCAAATTACACTTTTATGGTCTAGTTCATCTAAAATGTTAGGTGGATTAGGTCGGTTCATCGAAACGATTTATTAGCTCTAAGTGCGACGGGTCTGCCACCCACCCAATATTTTATGTGGATTGGGCATATAATTTACGTTTGAATTACTATTGGACATTAGGTCTGATTCTATATGCCAAAAGTTCAAAAGGTTATAGATTCACTCGAAAATCTTAAGTTGTGTTTGGATTGAGGGATTCGAATTAAAATCCACTCAAGTTGGAAGGGATTTGAAATCCACTTAAATCCTTTAAAGAATAGCTCAAAATGAAATCATGAATTTAAAACTCTGCAATAATCCAAACAACAATAACGGATTTGAGATTAAGAATTGCAAATCCATCCTCAAATCCTCAAATCCACATGCAATATAGTGTACTTAAGGAGGATTGATCGGACTACGCTCAATAATTTTTAGCCCAGTAACTCTTTTGGTTGGTGGACTCAACATTTAGTTTTGGCTCGATAAACTGATCGAACCATCTAAATTGCCACCACGTAATAATTAATTATAATAATATTGTACAAGAGATTATTTTAGTCTAGTAAATTTTTTTAATTGTTGTTTTGGCTTTGTTTGGTTGGTTACAATCTTTTCTTGGTAGTGAATCATTTTGAGGTTTAACTAATTTGACAGGTGGATAAATAAGACAAAAGGAATTGTGTGATTTGATGTTAAAAGTTTTTCTTTTGCATACTAGAAGCTTTAAACGAATTGGATGGTGACATGTGTCCATGTGATATGTTTCCGACTAGAATTATCCAATACAACTTTATTAATACGATGTTTTTATATAGGTGGCAAAATCGGCCCGATTCGATGAGGTTGGATCGGTGAATTCGATATTTTAGATGGATCGAATTATAGAAATATAGGTTCGAAAGATAATTTGATTCGATGAGCCAAAAGTTCGACGGGCTCCGAATCGACCCGAAAATTTAAGTATATTATAGGAGAATATTCCGGTGCGTACCGACTAATATTAGGAATATAGTACCATTTTTTTTTTTTACTATTTTATTTTCGCTTTTATATTAGCACGTATTTCTTGATGGGCCTTTCTTAGTTGGGCCTATGCACAATGTAGGGTTCGGGGAATGGGCCTTGTCATATAAAATATTTTATCTTTGCTATTATCTTTTTGGTAATAAATTTTAATTTTAATATTTTTATAGTTAAATAAAAATAAATTGAAGTTGTGAAAGTTATTTTTATTTATAAGATAGAAAAACCACAATTTACTATAAAATGTACAACTTATAAAATAGGGGAGGAACTACCGGTTCCAAAATTGTAGAGTGAAACTATGGGTCGAACCTTAATATCTTTGTTTTAAAAGTCCCTGGCAACGTCTTAGTATACCTTATCTAGGCGCTAGACAATCTTACGCCGTTTATTTTTTATTCTTTTTTTTATTCCTTCCGGCTTAATCTTACTTAGACCCGGTTAATTCCGTCGAAGTCTTAAACTTTAATCTGCCGCACGACTAACGTTTTAACATCTTTTGGAACATTATTTAAAATTTTGAAGTCGTTTTAGTTTAATTTAATTTGATTTTGTTTTAATAATCTAGCAACCCTTAGCATTAATCCAAAAACCACCATCACTTTACCAAGTCAACAGGAAATAAATCAGCTAGCATGCGTGACATACAACGGGATTCGCAGATATGAGGTTGCACAAATATTAAGGAAAAAATATTTTTTACTTTTATGTTGAGTTTTTTAAAGGTAGAGATTGATGATGCAGATTTTGAGGGTGAAAATTGTGAGAATTTTTTTTTTTAAGGATATGCAAATTGATATTGGACGTACAAATAAGAAAAGTGTGCAAATTTAAATGGGACGGAGGTAATACTTTAAAAACATTTGTAAATAAATTCTAATAAGAAAAAAATGTATTTTACCCTTTTTATATTTTAGGGACCTCTAAATTTTGAGTCTAACTTCGGTACCACTATGAGAAAAGATACATATGTATTTAAATATGAGAAATACACTAAATTATATAATATGTATCTTCTTTCACAGTAGTACCGATACCACGGTAGTACCATATAATCACACCTAAATTTTTCCACCTAACTAACATGCCAAAACTTTCAAAACTATGTAATAAACTAGACTACCCCCCACCCACCCCCACCCCCCCACCCCACCCCCCTAAACCACTTAGTCTTACTCTCATTTCCTATTTCACATCATTCTCTCTTCTTCCTCTCAAAACCCCTTTATACCCATGGCTTCAAACCTCCACAAGCCACTCCAAATACTTATCATCCTCACCACTTTTGTCACGCATAAAACTACGTCGCAAGAGTGTCCGTACCCGTGTTACCCGCCGCCTACCGGCCCCGGAACCACCCCTCCGGTGACCACAACCCCGCCCGCTTCCACCACTCCTCCGGCCAACTATTTCCCTCCGCCAGCTCCTCCGACCGGATACGTCCCGTTTACTCCGCCATCACCGTCTTTTTCTGGAGCCGTGCCGCCGCCGCCGGAGCCGATCATGCCGTGGTTTCCTTTTTACTACAGAAAACCACCTCATCAAGATCAGTCTTCATCACCGGCCCAAAAAGGGTTCATGTTAATTGTTTTTTGTTTTTCTTTTCCATTAGTTTATATATTCATTTAATTTCATGTTAATTAACTGAGGTTTTATGATCATCATATATGTATGATATGAGAATTCTTTAGTTAATTACTTCGGTTATTTGTGTTGCATAATTTCTTTTTTGTAATTTCTTTTGTTGGAATGGTAATGAAGATTAGACATGATTCCGGCCATATCTATCGAGTCAATGCTATATGTCAGGTCGTGTCGAACTAAATTTTTATGTGTGGAAAATTGGAGAACTCAGCACACTCCCTTAGTACTTTAAGTCCTATAATTTTCCGTTCGTTTGATTTTTATCGTATTTTTTTTTTCCTTTTAATATTGTCCTATAATCATGCTCGTATTTGAATCAATTTCCACCGCTAATAAGATAATCGGCCGAAAAAATATACATGATTGTCACGTGACACCGTATGATGGATTTTAGTTGATGTATCACCGATGCCGACGGTTTTTTTAGATGAAAATTAAAGTTTCATGTGACAGTCGTGTGTGTTCATCTGACCCATTTACTCACCGAGGCATAAATTGATCCAAATATATATGAATAATCTATTCAATCATGAGATGCACTTGAAAATACAATAAATTTTGAGACAAAAATGGAACAAGTGAATAGTTATGAAATGAAAAGTGATGTTATCTCTTACAAGTTTGGTAGTGTTGGTAATTTGGATGGAGACTTCTTCTTTTTCTATATTATTATTTTATTTTTTTATTTTTTGGCATTTAATCTTTTGATTAGAATATGCCACCTAAATGATTTCATCATCAAGTTGGATTTACTATAATTCCTAAGTATAGTCCAAGCTTAATTATTGGTATAGGCCATTCTATTATATATGCATGACACATGGTCCAATATTATACATAATTAGTTGGTAAGAATAAGATTAAATGATAACGTGACCAACTCATAACTAAATACTCCCTCCGTCCCGGTTAACTTGTCATACTTTCCATTTCGATCCGTCCCACTTAACTTGTCACACCCATAAATACAATTAAAGGCAACAATCTCCACGCTCAAAATATCCACATTCAATCTTCACCTTTAAAAAAATCAAAAATTCCACAAAATCTGTTTTTTCTTAATATTCGTGCCCGGTCAACTGTGACAAGTTAACCGAGACGGAGGGAGTAAAAAATTAACTATTTATGTAAACCACTATACGAGTTCATTGGAAATGCTCCCCTAATTACGGTAAACACAACGCATAAGTTAATGTGCACATTATTAATGTGTAAAAATCTTACCTTTAAATTATGGATGAAGTAATTAGTTGTATTTGGTGGTCACATTAACTTATGACCATCGTTTCTAGGGGAACGAGACTGATGAGCCAATATACTCGGATAAATGGAAGGTGTAAAGCTACTCTAACACGAACAAAGGTGGCAATTCGACCAGTCTAGCCCGACCAGCTGGACCAACTATATCAGGCTGCGACATTTCGGATCAAAATAATATATATAAATATATATATTTATATTTTTGTATAGATATGCATATATATAATATAACATAATATATATATTTAAATTTTTTATTATATATAATATATACAGGCAGGGCGGTTTATGAGATTCATGACTCGATTTGTAGTAGGATGAGACTGACCTATTTGGTTTTCGAACGGGTCGGGATTTGACTTGCCTCAAACGTTCTGGGTGGAGCAAGTCGAAACATGATGGATTGAAATTGACAACACGATGACTATGGCATGGAGGAGTCGGCAAACTAAATTAAAAATAAATAAATAAATAAATAATAAATGTTTAATATACGAGGAATTTTTGTTTTCATCTTTTCAACGACTATTAAATTATTGTTATGTGGAGGTCTCCAATAGGTAAGGAATACAGCTCTCAAAATTAGCCCTGTCCGATGAATAGACTTAGCAGACGCGATATTTTTGATAGGTTGGGTCTTACAGATGTTGAACCAAAATATTATTTGGCTCGACGGGCTAAAAAGCTTGACGATTACGACGCGGTTCGATAAGTTTAGTATATTATGGGAGAATAAATCGGATTGTATTGATTAATTTTAAGTCCGATCAAATTTTGACTTACCTGATTCGATAAAAAATATAACATTGATTCGACAAATTCGATCCGATCGAATCGGACCTACTGAATTGCCACTCTAATAACAATTAAAGAAAAATTGGCAAAAGTTGTAATAAATGTGCCGCCCATCTTCAATCTTATTATTGTTATACCAAACATAAAATGTAGGGGCTCTCCCTCTACATTTTCCTCCATCATTCAAATATTATGAAAGATCGATTATGACCTCTAGAAAATAGCTGCATACCTTCCTTGTCCCTGATGTGACAATTCGGGCCACTGATCGGGTCGACACCATATGTTAGATCAAGTTATGGTATCCTAAAATTGCGTGAGTCTGTAAATTAGAGAAGTCCAGCTAACCTAGTCGGTTTTCTTAAAATTAAGGTTGTAAAAGTTATTATATGCTAGTTAGGCGATGTATTGGGACTTACTACCTATCTACTAGACGGGAGAAATCGAGAAATAAACATAGGCAGTCAATGAGAATCTACATTAGACAGGGATTAATCGGAGCTAGTCGGGGATTTTTGCAACAGAGCCTAAAATACTAGAGATGGCAAAATCGATTTGGTCCAATGTACCAACCCATCTCTTTCGGTATTTTGGATAGGCTGGACCATATAAATTTTGACCCAAAATATTATTGAGCCCGGCAGGCTCAACTCGATATTCCACGAATTAGCCCGAAAATCTTAGTGTATTATAGAATGGTCTGAGTTGGGCTGATCAAATTTTCGACGGATTGAGCCAGATCACGCCGCCCGAATTGCCACCTGTATAAAATATGCTAAGAATTGTCACGCCTTAGAAGCTCATTGAGTAGGACTTGTAGGGCCCGAAAATACTTCGAGATTTCAACACGTCTAAAATATTGAATAGGTTAGGCCGGTCTATCAGAACAGGCCGAGTTTGTCACCGCTAATCTGTACCAACAAATAAATTTGTATAATAATAACAACAATAACAACGATATAATGGATCACCAAATTAATAGTAGTTTTTTGAGAATGATACAAGAAGTTCAGTGTTACAAATGAAACTTGTACAAAAGCTTCTTACAAGAGATTCATACAACTACAATCTACACATTACATACTGCTTCTAACACAACAGTAAGCGAAAGCCGACTGTTTGTCGATTGCCAAATGTCGCAAGCATCCTTCCGCGCGCGCAAGAAGCATGTACGAGTACATTCATAACCGATTATTAACTCATCATCGAACTATCCTCCTACGCAGTGTCGATTATTGCTTTCGACCCATCATTTTGCCCTTGTTATACATCTTATTACTTTCAGATGCTTTTTGCTTGGGCAAGGTTGTAACCTGACTACTTACTACTGTTTTAGTGTGTCGGCGTTTGCTGATTTCTGATGCAGGAGACGAGGGGCTGCTGTCTGACGTCACAGTCGAATGGCAGCTCGTCCCTCCTGATGTTGTCTTGGTGATGAAAACAGATTGTTCGTCACATTGACCCTTGCTTGATTTGGAGCTGAAACGCGAGGTATCTGAAACTCGACTACCAGTTCTTGAGGATTTCGTCTGTAGTTTTCGTGGTTCGGTATTGCTAGCTACGGCCTGAAAATTTACAAAAATCCTTTATGAATCTGATTTCGGATCACCAGACTTTATTCTGAAGTTATAAGTGACAATTGTATTGGTCGAAAACTTATGATACCTTGTTTCTACAAGACTCGCGCGCGACTCCATGATAGAAAGAAGGCAGCGGTGTAGCTTTGAAGTTAAGGTTTTTCCGCAGCTGCTTAATTTCAGCTTCTGTCTTTTCCTACAAACAACCAAGAAGGTCAAGTTTTTGTTCAACTTTTTGTTGGGTAAAAAGATTGACTTCAAGGATAATTACCCGAGTTTTCGCCTGAAGTTGGTGCATCTGAGCTTCTTTTGCATGCATCTTTTCCTCCATCTTCATATCAAACTGGAAAACCGAAAAAAAGAACGAAAACAATCTTATTGATCATCTTAAGTATGGCTTGGTTCAAAGAGAAGTATTAATCTTGCCTCTTTTCGTCTCTCTGCGCGTTCGTTGCATTTGAAATGTAATCTTGAACCCTCTGGCCTTGTGGATGTCTGAGCTACACCAGCTGAAGGTTTCGTCCTGAAACACATAGTTTACCAATACGATAAGAGGTTTTCAATATGATGCCGTAAATGGAAGTTCACTGAGTTGCTTATCTACCTGTTTTCACTTTGACGTACTCTACTAGGAACATTCCGCGCTGTGGACTGAGGCACATCGATTCGCCTATTTCTTGATTGCTTTTCAACCCTATGGAAAATGATAAAAAGAACAATATTATCGAGTTTGACTTATGAGACAGCGGCTTAGATAACCAAACAATCGATACCTTTTGTTCTCATCGACTCCTTTTGGTTTTGAGCGAGGCTGACGAAAAAAACTCAGTCGTTAGGAGAAAGATAACATTCTAGAATTGCCCTTTCAAACCGATATAGACAATGAACGTGCATATGCAAAGGTCAAGCGAACCTCGTGTTTTGGGGCCTTCGGGGTTGCATATTTTGCCTGGCCGGAAGGTTCTGGAGGCTTCTTCTCAGGTTTGGATCTAATCAGAACATTATTTACGGTTTTAAGAGGCTTCTTATCTGAGCCTCTGTATGCTTCTTTAGGGCTGTTTCTAACACTCTGTGCAGCACTAACCCGACGCACCAAACTGGGCTTCGTATGTTCAGCTTGTGATGGATGGTTTTCCTGAAAGATATTCGAACCAAATGACTTGCAGATATTAATGATAAAAGTACGAAATCATGTGCAAAAACAGATTAGATTCATTACAAAAGGAAAAAACGAACCTTGACAGATGAACCTTGTTGACATATGTGACCAGCATCACTATTTTTCTCAACGGTGACATTTGAAACATCGCTCGATTCTGATTCAGCAGCTTCATCGTCAACGTTCTCTATCTCTGATTTAGAGTGGGTTAAAACTACACTTCCAAATGTAGCTTGATGTGATTCTTCTGCATTCCCATGTTCAGAAACACGATCGACATTATTGGTACTATTGCATGAAAGTTCAATCTGATCATCGAATCTCAATGAACCAAATGATCGTCTTTCTTGTTCCATCCCTTCATGCTCGCTCTCGTGCGCTGAACCATCGAGACTTTGATCAAATGGTGGAGATTTAGTTTCGGAATTCGTATTACTAGATCTGTCATGATCACTGGTTTGGTAAACTTTCTCATTCAGAGTTTCGGGTGATCCAAGACAAAGAATTCCCTTCTTCCTAAGCCGGGCTTCAAAGTAGGCTTTCTTCTCGATAACCAAACCAGGCGTCGAGCATTTCTCGACCTCTTCAAGGTACCTGTTGTGAGAGAAGGATGACCTCCTCTCCCAACATAGAGCTTCATTTTCAAACCTCCCGAATGAGATTGAGCCCGAACGAAAAGAATCTGCCTGTCGTTTGATACACGTCCGTTATGCATGCTTTTAGGCTTAATATCATGACCAAATAATGAGTAATTGCATGAATAACTAGCAGTTTTGGAGTAAAATGCACTATCTTGTGAATATGTGACGTGGTTGCTCGTTTTGTAGAAAAGTCTGTTTCAGGGTCAATAGTTCATCGGAACAAAGTTTGGAGAAGAAACGAGTAAAAAAGGAGCAAAACGGAGATAATCGGTGCAGTGACTGAGCGGAATTTCGCCCGGTCGAGCAGAATCGCTCAAGATGAGTACTTGTCTATATTACCTCCTCAAGAGTCAAGAGTATAAACATGAAACGGGAAGTATTGCTGTACTAACTTTAACCTGATAATAAATCATTGCAAACACTTAAATAAGACCGTTTCACTAATCCCTGTCCGTAAGACTGAGTGTTGATTTTGATGTAAAATATATTACTATAAGCACACGTTATACTCATATATGTAACAGTTTTTATGATAAAAGTAACATTTTTACGTTAATTCTATGATAAGCGTAATTTGTGTCGTAGAAAAAGAGATCCGCAAAACAATCTTACAAAACTGTTGCTCTAATATCATCATACTCATCACAACTGCTAAAGAATAGAAAATTCAGTAAGATCTAACATCACAAGTCGTCTAAACAATGTTGTAAAGTCCATTAGGCGCTAATCGGGCGGTGGACAAGACCAACTAGCACCTAGTCGGGATAGGCGGCAAGCGTGTTTAAACAAGGAGGGAAAAGAATCTTCCGGACTTAATGGGAGCTTAGCGCCTAGCCTGCCCGATATTTTAGATGGGCTAGGCAATTGAAATCTTGGCCTGAAATACTCTTGAACCCGACAAATTGGGTCAAAAGCTCGATGTGCACGGATCGGTCCGAAAATCCTAGTATATTAATTTTAGGCACAATGAACTTTTTGTCACGGCCCGACCTGGCTCGATATATGGCATTGGCCCGATGCGCTAATCATGGTTGAGGCGCTGAATTGCCACCTCCGCCAAGTCGAGACTAGTCGGGTTGCAAAAATACTCGACTAGCTTCGATTAATCAACCCTCCCATTGACCGCCTATACAATATTTATTTCCCTTCTCCCGTCTAACTAGACTCCAACCAGTTGCCAGGCCCCACACTATCACCTAACGAGCTCCTAGCGACTTCTACAATCTTTCATCGGTATTAATCAGGATTTTTTACAACCGACGGTCTAAAGCGAGAATAAAATATTTTCTAATTTAAAATTTATTATCATATGCATTTGCAGTACATGATCTGGGTAACAGAATTCCAACAATTCAAGCAAAAAACAGATCAAATCACCAAATGCAACAACAAACAGATCCGAAAGTACCTTAAAATCAAGCACGAAAGGCTCTTCAATTTCACCCGCCATTTCTCCTTTATTACATCACCATAACCAGACAATGAATTAAGCTTACAAAAACCGACAAATACAGAAGTGATAGTTCGAGATCAAAGTGATTGTGATGTAAGAGAAATGATTCGTTGCTTTAACGATGAAGATTGGGAGTAGAGAGAGATGCAGAGGAAGTTTGTGTATGCTTTTTAGTAAGAGTAATCAGGTGCGGTATGATGAGATTCATGGATCATGTGCCTTTTTGTCCTTTTGCATCACTAAACTATTGGCAACCCATGTTGTAATGTTTCTGTGCCGTTGGATCTGTCTTAATCGGATGGCTTGGAGTAGTTAGATGTGGGATCTAAAGTGTCGCACACGTGGCAGAACAGGATGCTTTCAGCTTTTCAGTTATTTATTTTTTATCATTTCTTCTATTCAAGATGAGCGGCGTATATTGATAGGGATGTAAACGAGTCGAGTCAAGTAATAGTTCGAGTTCGATTCGTATAATTTTCAGTGTATTTTAGTTCGAGTTCGGTTTGTACTTTTGAAATTATATTCGGGTTTAATTCGTTTTATAATTGCTAAGCTTGCATTTGAACTCGATTCGATAAAAATTAAATAATATAGTAAATGAACATAGTTTGAATTCGAGTTCATTAAGAGATTAATTTCTAAGCTTGTAAATAATTGGAGCTCGGTTCGTAAAAGTTGGATAACATAGTTCGAGCTCGAACTCGTGAAACATGTTGGCCTTGTGTTCTAATCACACTACACACAAGTATATATATTTTTTTTTGAACTAATACATATACTCGAGTTGGGCTCGCGATTCTAGGTTCGTGAACAAGGTTGGGAGCTTACGAACCAAATACTTACAGGTTCGAGTTCGGTTCGAAAATTTTGTCGAGCTCAAAATTAGGCTCCGACTTGATTCGTTTAGGCCAACAAACAATCCTGAATGAATATTTTTTCGAACCGAAATTCGAATAGTTAGCGAATAGTTTGGTTAGTTTGCATCTTTATATATTAGATAAATGTAAAATGAATTGAGTCGAATGTACTATCGTTTAAAATGATTAGAAATATTATTAAGCTTTTACTAGAGGTGGTAAAATTAGCTCGTTTAGATGAGCCAATCCAGTCCGCCCATTATTTAGGCAAGGTGGACTGATCGAACACAATAAATTCGACCCAATGAACTAAAAGTCTAACGGGTCACAAGACTCACAACTTCATTCGGGATAGAGGGAGTAGTAGACTATAGGAAAATGAGCCGGACTTTACTCAATAAATTTAACCTCAATAGAACGTTGGGTTGGATCAGGTCAAACAACTCGATTGTCAACTCTACTCCTATTTGAATTTGTTTGGCTATCAACCGAATTTAATTAGAACCCGTTTTCCATCCAATAATGTCAAGAAAGATATCATTAAACCTCGCATTAACTTAATTAATGGTCATTATTTTTTTTTTAATGTTTGCCAAATAATTGTCGCAATAAATATTTATTCCATTAAATTAACTAGGATAATTAATTAGTCGTCAAGGCTTCTCTTAAAAAAGAAAGAAATATAAAAAAAAAATAAAAAATCCGTTGTCTCATAGCGTACGAATTTATTTTGGCGACCCATGTTGTAATGTTTGTATGCCGTTGGATCTATCTAAATCGAACGGCTTGTAGCAGTTAAATGTGGGACATGAAGTGTCTCACATGTGGCACACCATTTTTTATTTTTTTTGGTGTCAATATATATACATAGATAATATTTTTTTGTCTTAAAATAATTGTCGTTATAGTATTTGAGTTTTGTACAGAAATAGTTGTCGTTGTATTCAAGGTATAATTTAAATTGATCTTCCAAAATTGTCAATGTTATAAATGAATGTTAGATTGGGAAAATTATGGTTAATAAGCGAGAAACACATAACTTTTAAAAGATTATAATTATTTTAAGTATGCAAGGTATAATTTTCACTTATCTTTTAGAGTTATCAGTGTTATTAATTGTTTGCTCCCATGTTTATTCTTAATGTGTCTTGATATTCTTCACGTAACTAAGCATATTCATACAAAAACTGAGATGTAGGAGCATAAAAGAAAAAAAAATATAATTTGAATACTTTAATTATATTAACTTCCATTTTTTATTATGTGTGAAAATAATTGTGCGTATATTTTTATTGGACGGAAAAATTATAATATTTATGAGGAAATATATTATTTGTTCCGAATAAAGATATTATGATGAAAATGTCTAAATTTTTTGCTAAAATATATTACTTGTTTTGAAAAAAGGTACTAGAATAAATCATACATTTCAATATAAATAGGGACATTTTCGTAAAAAACTCCATACAACTTATAGATTTATCCGGAACCCGCATCACAAGGATGTAAAATCTATGCACTTAGATCACTAGTTCCACTTCCCTATACACGGTGAACACAAGTTATATTTTCACTAACTGATGTGTCAAATATCTTATAAAAATTTAAAAAATAAGATCTTTACACATTAACAATATACACATTAATTTATACCACTGTAAAGACCAAGGTTGTAAAAGTCGTTAGACGTTAGTTAGACGGTGGATTAAGGTCTAGCTACTAGTCGAGACCTGGTCGGCGCTAATCGACGTATAGGTATAGATAGACAACGAGAAATTGAAAAATAATTGTAAGCGAAAAATAAAAACCTAACGTCTAAATGAGAATTAATCGAAGCTAGTCGAGAATTCATCACATCTAATAACAATGTCAACTTGTTAGCCAACATGAACATGATCTTCTAGTACAACACAAAAAGAAACAACAAAATAATAAGTGGAGTGTCTCTTTGCAGCCGACACGAAGTAGAGATGTGTTGGAATTTGGAAACTAGAACCTTGAAGAGATGATTGTACCACAAAGTACAACTCTTGATGCACAATACCAGGCCCATGTTTGCATGACCAGCACCCAAGAGTGGTCCAAACCATCCATTTATTGGGCTTCGATTTGTTGACTTTTATGGGCTGCATTTTCTTGACTTTAATATGGGCAAAAAATTGCTTGAGACCGTCACACGATCGTCATACTGCATAGTGTAACGGAAAGAAAAGATTACTTTTTGTAATAAAAATATCACGATTATCTGTAAAAGTAAATTTTTTCAGAAAAAAAAAGAAGAAATATATATATATATATATCACTTTTTGTGGCAAAAGTATCACTTTTTCCTGTAAAAGTACCAATTTTTCCTGTAAAAGTAAATTTCGTATCAAGTGAGACCGTCACGCACAAGACTCACTCTTAATATGGAAGCAAAAATAAGTCACTCGTTCACAAAAAAATTTTATGAGTTATTCTTATATAAAATATTTTATAAGTTCACATACAAAATCTCCTATTCAATTAGAAACATATGATGTACATTTTCAGATTAATGAATTTGCATTGTCCATATGATGATCTCTTCAATATAAATAGAGTTTGAATGTTCTCACATGTTAGTAAGAAACGATGTATAGTTTTTTTTTACTCGATATTTTTTATATAATACTTTTTGATAGAACAAAAAAATATAAATCAAAATATTCAATTATTAAATCTCTTCACAATGTTTACTAGTTATATGAAAGAGAGGGTCAACATGGTTTGTAATAACACAAATAACATTTTCTACTTAATTACTAAATATATATATGTTGTCTACATTCGTCGATCATTTCTTGGGGTTGGCAATGGAATGCATCGATCATTTCTTGGGGTGGCAATGGAAAGCATACATGCTCGATCACTGGGTAGCTCGTGTCTCATCTGTCTTGATATGATCTTCTTTACCCATTTCTCTTCTGTCTTGATATGATCTTCTTTTTCGGTTCAAATGCTTCTTTGAATCTGGTATGAATTATTGTATGTATGTGTTTAGGTGTGTTGAGAAGTAGTAATTCGTAGCTGAAAAACTGAGTGGGATTCAACTGATTGATCACTTATAATGCCACGTGCTGAGTAGTTGCATAAGCTAAAAATGGTTAGCAAGTTGATTGAAGCTGTTGAGTTGCTACGGTTAGAATGGATATTATCAAGTCTAGTTAGTTCATTTTATTTGTATCTAGATTAACCATTTTAATCAATAATCATCTAGGAAGATACACTAGAAATAAAAGAGGTTACAGTTCATCTAGAAAGACACACTAGAGATAAAAGAGGTTACGGTTAAAAGTTGTAGTGTATGGTGACCTAACAACACTCGGAGTTGGTTGGAAAAGGAAAGAAAATTAAGAAGAATGAAGATTGGAGCTCAAATAGATAAGCAGTTTTGAGTTCTGTTTTAACAGACATCTGCAACGGTTTTTAAAAAACCGTTGTCTTTCGCCCGTCAATTTTTCCAGTTTTTCCCAGCTGATTTCTTTTATCTGTTTTTATGCCAATTGATAGAGCATAAAGTTGTCAAGTTGTGTTTTTTTGTTTCTTGTTTGATTCTCATAACAAGGGGAGCCGTCTCTGGGAATGTTCTTGATGTGTTTTGATAGCAAGGAAGGAGAATGGCCGCGATGAGATTGGATATTGAAAAGTTCGTCCAAATGATTTTAGGTTATGGCAGGTGAAGATGAAAGCCTTGCTGGTGCAGGCTTGTTGGTGCGTTGAAAGGAATAAAAAGATTTCCAGAAACTATGGATGCGTCTCAGACAGCAGAATGTATAGACAAAGCCCGTTTAGCGATTATACTTTTATTGGGAGACGAAGCTCTCATGGAAGTGGCCAAAGAGAAATGTGCGGAGAAATGTGCGGAAACTGTTTGGGGCAAGCTGGAAGAATTGTATAGGAAAAAGACAATGGTAAATGGTCTATACATCAAGTAGAAACAAATCAATGGATGATCAATTGGAAGAATTCAGTAAACACTTGGATGATCTGGAAGCGAAAATGGATAATCAATTGGAAGAATTCAGTAAAAACTTGATGATCTGGAAGGGAAAATCGAGGATGAGGATAAGACAATTATTCGAGGATGAGGATAAGACAATTATTCTGCTCTGCCAAAATGTTACGAGCAGTTGAACGATGCCATGCTTTATGGCAGGGAGAGCAAGATAACTCTTGCACAGCCTTGAGGGCAAAAGAAATGCAGAATTTTAAGGGTGATTCACAAGTTGAAGGATTGAATATTAGATCAGGGAAATTTTTCGAGAAGAAACAACCTGATGATCAGAACAAGAAGGTTCAGCAGTCAAAGAAGATCAACATCAGTGGGAACATATTGAAATACGTCATGAAACGTCCAGAATACTCTATCTCGACTTTACAATAACAGAGAAGAGGACAATGAAGAGGAAGGAAATGGACAGGAGGAAGTGAACCACGAAACAAATGAGGAGGAGGACGATGATGATAATGAAGAAGATTTCCTAGTTCATGAAGCTAGAAGTAGACGGAGATATTTGGGCCGTCTTTGTGAAAAACTACACGGCACAAGTGAGCCCAAAAAAATTGGATTTACAAGAAAAGTAATGGAAAAAGCTCTACAGTTATGCGGGATATATAGATGTTTGTACTTATTAGCAAAGCGTCTTTCGCCGAGGCTTGTATGGATAGTGACATGGCCAATAAGATTTACTTCGACAGGTTTTATGGTCAAAATAGCTAATGTACTGTATGATCACTAAAATGTACTGCTCAGTTGACGACAGTTTTGCTAGCAGGAAAGTTGTTACTCGAAGGAACACGGCCCTGGTCTAATCCAATAAGAAAAAATATCATGTATTCTTTTTTCTAGAGGTAAAAAAACATTTGGGTTTTCTAATTTCTGGATTAATTTAATTGAAATGGGGGCAAGGTGTGTTATAGTGCAAATTACAGTAGTACCCTCGATTAAAAAACAACATATATATATATATACACACATATTTAACGCGGATAAAATATGGAGCCTAAACATTGCATTTCAAAGAAAAAGTTAAAATTGTACCTAAAGTTTCTTCATTTATTTAATACATTTCTTATCCCAGGTGAAAAACTGTTTAACTAGCTCCCCTCCACTCCGACTAACCCCCGGTGGAAAACTGTCTAACTAGCTCTCCTCCACTCCGACTAACCTCGTTTAGACATTAGGCTCTCATCAGCCTTTTATATTTCCTTTTTTCTGATTAAGCCCCACTTTACCATGAAAGTCTAGGTCCCGACTTGTCCTTGGCCCCTAGTCTACCATAAAATTAGTATCTAGCAACTTTTACGATATCATTTCTTGTCAATGGATAATGGTACACACTACCTATCTTGTCTGTGGACAATGGTACACACTACCGATCAATGTTTTGTTTTTGAAAAACTCCGATCAATGTTTTGTTTTTGAAAATATAGTGGATAGTCTAGCAAAGTGGTGTATCAATTACTACCTCCGTTTTTTTTATGTTCTTTTAGCTTTTATACTTTGTTTATAAATAGTTCTTTTAGATTTTTTTTTTAGATTTTTTCCAATAGTACCCCTATAATTACTCCTAAAACAACTCTAATTATCTAACCTACCATATCTATATAATATAATTAAGGGCTTAATTGTCTATTTTCTATAATCCTTAATTTCCTTATCTAATTATCTAACCTACCATATCTATATAATCTAACTATATCTATATAATCTAACTAAGGGTTTAATTGTCTATTTTCTATAATCCTTAATTTCCTTATCCAAACCTAAAAGATCGGAGATAGTATATAGTACATAAATGTATTCAATCTTACATTATAATTCAGATTAGTATATAGTACATAAATGTATTCAATCTTACATTATAATTCAGATTTGCACGTAGGGATGAACACGTGTATAAGAAAAAACAATTTTTTGCTTTTTGATTGACTTTTTCAAAGGTGAAGATTGACGTGGAAATTGTAAGAGAAATTTTCATTTTAAAGATGTGCAAATAGGTGTGGGAAAAGAAAAGTGTGCAAATTTGAGTGGAACGGAGGGAGCAATAAATAAGTTTCATCAATTAAACCATCTGAGATACACCCAATTACTGGAATTAAATCATTAAAACTCAAAAAAATTACACAACATTATCTGTAACCATTTCAAATTGAACCTGTAGACACCCCTACAAAATCTCACCAGCTTGTAATTGATTCATGGACATTCTCAGGTCATAATAGTAACTAATGAAGACTCTGAAGTCTCTTTACTGATGAGAGAGAGAGAGAGAGTACACCCCCTTTCATCAATCCCTAGTTTTTTCTACCTCGACTACGCCTGGACGAAACTACAGTCCATCCGTCTCCAACTTGAGGCACTTCCTTCGGAGGAGGTCCAGTATCCTTTTGGTCTTGACTTAATTGGCACTGTGGGTCGTCAACATCCATTTCAGATGAGGTATTGTCTCCTAATGTATCGCCGCCACCATCAACATCATCGTCTTCACTATCTTCCTCATCATCATTGCCATTAGGCTGACAACAATAGAAATGGAAACAAAGAAATTTATGAATAACCGTAAATACAAGCGAATGAATGAACAATAAAACAAATCTACATGTGTAAAAGTGGACTTTGCACACTCCAACTTTGCAACATCAGCTTTTCGACACCTGCTTCATCTAAAGCGTTTCTGATTTATGTGTATTTTCGCCTTTGCTGGCAACGGTAAAGGATCCGTCACCCGCTTCTAATACTTTGAGTCTTATCATGTGAGTGCACAGAGGCAATAAACGTGGTGACGATACCTGTCTGACATATGAAACAGTAGGCATGTTTGTGTCCCGAAGCGCCTTTATGGAGTCGAATTTTCCTTCTGAACATTCTTCATGCATCACCATCATTTTTTCTGCTATCTGAAAGAAGATTTGCAATAGATATACAGTAAGTATTTCACTGAAAAAGACGAAAATATTAGAATGAAAAAAAATGTGTACTCATGCTTACTAGTGATTCATTCTCTCAGACCAAGAAAGAAGAACTTTTACAAATAGAATCATTCTTTCTAAGGAGGTGTTTGCAAACTTAATACCACCATTAAAATCACAAGAGGTACTTTTAGTTTAAAAGGGTGCTTGCAATATCAAGTTTGAGCACTAAAATCACTTTTCGGAAGTGATTAGAAGCTGCTTTTCAAAATTCATCACAGCAATAAGTGGACCAATGAATTTGGAGAAGTACTGTTTAAATTTCTAGTACAGATGAAGAATTTGTTGAGTCTAGCACACAAAATTCAGATACGTATTACAAAAGCTATCGAGGTGCTTAAGGAACAAGTTGAGGGTGTCTACAATTGTAAGAGCATGTCGTCTGCAAACATATAGATTAACATACGCTAATAGCTAAAGTGTGGTTAAATAAACTATTAAGACGTACCTCCTCAACACTGCCGTCTTCTATCTCAGTATTCAGAGAAAGCATGAATTCGTCAAGCATATCCTCAACGTCATCAATGTATACTCGTTCTGTGCACCAAAAGCAACAAATTAGACATTACGTTTGTAGCAAAAAGAAGTCTGAGCAAATTTTATTATAATTGATAGTCTCCCTTCCCGTCCCTAATCTCTCTCTCTCAAAGCATGAATTCATCAAACATTGTCTAAAGGAAAAGTAGAAAAACGAGAGAGAACTCTTGTGTTTCTAAACAAATGGATACTGAAAAACAACGAAGAAAGATAACATGGAAAAAAGCAACTACTGGATTCTACAACAACACCAACTACTGGATTCTACAACAACACGACACAGGAAAATCAACTTTATGAAAACGCCAAATGTTTGTATCATGAGAGCTACAGCACATGATAATTCTGAATTCTCAAAGAGAGGTTTTTGGCTTTTATATTTTATCAATTAAAATGTGATAAATAACAGCTCCAAAACACATCATTGAAGTTCATCAAAACATAGATATATACACCTAAAAGAATGAAATACCTTTTGATTGTGTGAAAAGATTGAACAGAAGGAGGCCAAGTTGCTGGGATTTCTCTCGAGAATCACGGCCACCCCATTCGTTCTCAACGGCCATACGAAGCGCAGCCCACCGAGAAAGCAACAAATTGATCCCCTCGTGCAGCTGCAATGCCGCCTCCGCCGTCAGACTGCGGTTCATCTGTATAGTAGAACATATCCTTTACACCAGTAACATATAGCTAACGAGTATTTTACAGAAACATGAAGATGTAACAGGAAAAACAAATCAAATTCCAATAACTTAGGCCGTAGCTAAATCCTAGATTCCAGCAAAATTTAGCAGCAACACTTAACGATGGAAGTTTTAGATGAAACAAAGTGCCTATTTGCCTACTACCGAAGTACAAACAGAAAATTCATAAGAGAACAGAAGTCATTGAACGAAAAAAAGCTAAAATCCTTTCGATAAGAACACAGTTTCTTTACCTTGCAGAAATGTAGCTGAGACTGAGATACAACGGAATTGAACAAATTAGACGGAGGCGGAAGCCCGCCGGAGGTCCGAACGGCGAACGGCGGCTCGAGAAGGCTGAATGAATCCCTTTTCGCAGCTCTGAGATTTTGGGAGAATCAACTGTTTATGCCCTAGCAAAAGCAAAACCCCTCAATCCTGAAGGCTGAAAATTTGTTATTGTGTTCTTCTTGTTAATTGTTAATGGGCTTTTGAGAAAGCCCATCAGAATTTGGAAATATTATTGGATTCATTCACAAACTTGAGTGGAGATCTCAATAAGGGCCGGTGTGGTTTGCCAAGTCCTCAAAAGCCGTAATATCCTAGTCCTTCAGGACCAGAGTCGAGTCAGGACTATACCCTATAAGTTCACATATTTTAATTTTCTTCAAATTTCATAATTAACATGTATAAATTTTATCAAGGAAGTGGTTAATTTTGTTAAAATCGAAATACAAGCATCATATTCTCTTTTAGTATATGTGTTGGGATCACGATATATTTAAGAACCTCAACATATACTAAAAGAGACAGAAAATTCACTTTCTAAATAGTAGAAAGCAACAAAAACTAAAGGCTATCATCATACAAGAGAATATGAATGCAATATTATGGACGAAAATGTAAACTTCAAAGTACTAGAGCTGGAAGAGTAAAAGGAAACGTGAAAAATTATTGATTGCATAAAACTTTTAATTTATTTATGAGATATTATGCATTATATATATATATAATCTATATAAAATAAATAAAGGCCCTCGAGGCTAATCCTATAGTAGACTCGAGTGTCAAGAAGAGTCGGGTTAAAAGCCCTTAAGTTATAAGAGTTTGTAAAGCAGAGGTTCAGCCCTTGTATTTTTAAGATCGGGTTAAGACCTGCCCTTAATGCCGGGTCTATTTTAACATTTCTAATCATAGGCAGTGACATGATTAATTATTTTACAAGTTAAATGACTAATTATCGAATTTTTTGAAATTAAAAGACCAAATCAAAATAACTAAAGATATATTTTTAAAATAAAAATTAGGTGTTGGTGAAAAATTTATACTCACTATTATTAGTAAGAGTTTAGAGATATACAATAAACAACTCTTTATTCTATTTTAGTCCAATAATTGTGCCACTTGTAAAATACCAACATCTTGACTTTCAAAAGTCTATTTATAAGGCATAATAAGGTCCTACTAACTAACTACAATTGCAAACTAACCAAATAAATGAAAAGCCTTAAGGTAGCATCAACGTTTAAGGAGATGCTAGTCACTAGACCTACAGTAGACTATGGTCTAGTATTTAATTAACGCTTAGACGAATTATATGAGGAGGAGTCAAGAAAAAGCATGAACACTGATTAAATGAGGAGGAATCGGAATAAAAACATGAACGGTCAAGTATAATCTATCGCATTACAAAATATAACTAGAACTAAACAGGAACTTTTACAATAGACGTAGCATTAAAAAGAGAATAAGACTATGTCAAGAGGAAAAGTCTAAATACTACAAGAAAATGAATGGACAAGAAGAAATTTTAGGTGTTATAGGTGGAAGTTGTTAGCTCTAATGTTGTACTAAATGAATGATAGTGACACTTGCATATTTTATATTTATTTTATTTTATTTGGAGATGTGGTTTTCATATTATTGAAATGAAATTTTGGTTTAAAGAAAAAGAAAGAAATAAATGAAATTTTGGCTTCAATTTAACCGAATGAAGTTGGACAAGTGTGTAGAATTGCTGATTGGACCACTGGATTACGGTTATGAGAAATCGGGTCGAATAGTGGTAAGCGGGTTATTGGCTATGAGAAATCGTGTTGAAAAGTGGTAAACGAGTAACTTGATAAGAAAAAGAAGGTCGAAAAGTGGTAAATGGGTAACGATTGTGACAAATCGGATAAAATGGTGGTCAATGAGTCGCATGTTATGAAAAATCGTGTTGAATAGTGAAAAGTATGAGACAATTATGAGAAATCAGGTCGAATAGTGGTAAAAATGTTATAGTTTACAAGCAATTGAGTCGAATTGTGGTAAATGAATCACTTGTTATGAGAAATTAGGTCAAATAGTGGCAAATAGGGTCGAATATTGGTAACAATGACACATCTTATGAGAAAAACGGGTCGAAAAGTAGTAAACGGCTGCAAATGATCCCAGTCGAGTCAAGCTTGTTGTGTTTGTGTATTGTTCACTTAACTTTAAACGTACTTAAGTCGAGCCGAACCGTATTTCAGAGCGTTTCATTATGTTCATAAACGTGTTTGACCACAATCGTGAACAACTAATTATTTTATTCACGAACATTAAATAAACACACATTTTCCTGAATCTCCATACAAATTGACGAATTTAACCTAATTATCATTATAACAAGAGGTAATATAAGAATATGATATTGTATGTAGCATAAATACTTTTGTTTTTGTCGCTTTTTTCTTATTATTACTGTTATTATTAATCGAGTTTCGAATAAATTTGTACACAAACTTTTATGAACGAGCAAATCATATCTAAACTTTGTTCATTTACAAAACGAGCTTATTAGTAACTGCTCGATGAAAGCTCCGTTCGTTTTGCAAATAAATGGTGATAAAGAACAGAGGGACATAATTATGCATGATAAATTTATTTATTTATATATAAAAGTAACCTACTCTCTCATAATTCACCTAGCTAGTTTAACTAAACCTCATTCTCAGCATCTAACGACGTCGCACCTTTACATATACAAAAACAAAAAGAAACGTTGTGTTTGTTTCTTGCTGAGAAGTGGGAATTCGGAGATTTATCGTGTCATCCTTACGCAGAGGTCATGCTAATCTTCTCTGTATCGTTTTAATTTTATCGGATGTCATCGAAGGGACGGGAATTCGGAGAGATATAATATTAATTAAGGCACTAAAATAAAATTTAATTCCAAATAATATTTTATATGTGGAAATTAAGCTATGAGGCCACTGCAAGATGGATTTCTCCTTCACTGATCGGCAAGAATCCAACTCGCTTCTGCAAAAGAAATAAAATAAATTATTTCAATTTAAAAAAAAAAAAAAATGTTGTAAAAGTTACTAAAACGCAAGTCGAACTACAGACAAATTAGCAAACAATACAATGTTGTAAAAGTTACTAAACGCTAGTTGGATGACAGACAACCTAGCACCTAATGGAGGCTAAGCGAGATTATACGGGACGTAGAAGTAGTTAAGTGGGGGAATCGAGAAAAGAAAAGTATAATGATGTTTTATCATCGAGGATAGGACTATAAACACAATAATTCGTCCGTCTTAGCTAATTTTGTACACCACTTAAAAAGAAAAATTATAACACAATCTCCACCCTCAAAATTTCTTCCCTCAATTTACCTTTGAAAAGTCAACAAACACTTAAGAAATAATTTTCCTTAATACTTATACCAATCTCCCATGTGCAAGATTAAACGAGACGGAGGTAGTAATTTCTTAACAATTCTTCATCATTTTTAATAAATCTTACTTTAGAGACCCTCCTATATATGGACTTATAGAGGTCCCATATGGGCCCAATTTAGGTGAGGGTCATATCACCAAGTTGCCAAATTCATTAAATACTATCACCTACTAGTTGCCAAATCACCTAAATATTATCTAAAAAATACTTCCCGTCTCGAATGAACTTACACATTTTCTATTTCAATCCGCTCCAAGTAATTTGCACACTTTCTTAAAAAGGAAACAGATCTCATAAATTATACCCCACAATACACCTTTATTTACCAAATAAAAACATAAAGATAAGGTTTGAAAAATTAAGATAACCCAAAAAGTAATTTTTTTCTTAATATGTGTACTCACTTGACAGTGAAAGTTCGAAGTATATTATAATATTTCTTCCGCCCCGGCCTAACTTGCCTATCTTAATCGGACACGGAGGTTAAGAAAAAACAAATTTTGTAGAATCTTTAACTTTTTTAATGATCGGAGATTGATAGTGGAGATTTTGAGGGCGAAAATTGTGAGAGAAATTTGTCATTTATGGGCTAACAAGTTAAGTGGGATAAATCTTTGTAAAAAAAAGTTAAATTGGGATAAATCGAAAAGCAAAG
Organism: Ajuga chamaepitys; assembly: GCA_958295605.1. Taxonomy (NCBI): domain Eukaryota; kingdom Viridiplantae; phylum Streptophyta; class Magnoliopsida; order Lamiales; family Lamiaceae; genus Ajuga; species Ajuga chamaepitys. The sequence goes on from OY282508.1 coordinate 754,283, forward strand.
TAGATAAGTTAAGTCGGGACGAAAGGAGTATTATTATTATTATTATTATTTGTTGTTCAAATCCATTACACGTCACGAATCTTTCTTATCTTTTTGGTTATTGCTTTTTCTTTTTCTTTATGGATTGCTACAAAAAATCCACTATGGAGACATTTCAAATCACTTGAAATGACAAAACACATTTAAAATGCTCAACTTGTTTAATTAATTAAAAATGTACCTAAGTTTGAAAAGAATAATCAGATTAAATAAGGTTCAACTAATAAAACGAGAAATTAACTTTGTAATATACCACGCGACTACGATAAGCACCTTTGTAAGCACCTATCTACTTATGTAGCAGCTTTTATATATACTACATCACTAATATGTTAGTAGGTGTTCAATTGCTCACGAGTTGCTTACGATAGTCGTGCAGCATATCAAAAGTGAAAATAAATTGCTATTTAGAATAAAGAATTCAACTAGAACTTTGTTTCTTTTGCCAAGCCACCATTATTTGACTAAAGATATGGTATGAAAAAGGTTGAACTAGCAATTATTTTGTCTTCTTCTTCAGAATTTTTAAATTGTCAAAATTGTTGGAATTTATTGGCCTTAAATTCAAGAAGAAAATTTCAAAGCTAGGTATGTTACTATCAATTAATTGAGGCTATATTTTAGTCAATAATTTCTTGGAAATTCATAAATTAGATCTTTTGCACATTAAATGTTCAATTTCATTTCGTGTTTCATTTTCTATTTCACGATAAATATCACACTTTAGTATATTAAGAGACACCACTGATTAAGAGTCGTTGGTTATATACGGAATTTCGTAAATTAATTAAATGTGAGATGACACACAAAATGGAATAAGATGAACTAAATGTGGCAAAATTGGCCATCCGCCAGATATTTTTGACGAGTTTGAGCTACGAAAGTCTTAGATCGAAGTACTACAGGTTTAATATGCCTAACTCAATGGGTCGAATTCCAACATTGAAATTTTAGTACATTTTAAGAAAAAAAACTAGCTTGTGCTCATAATTTTCTGACCCTATGAGATTTTAGTCGAACTCAAACTAACATATAATAGTGATCAACGAGCTGGGTCGGGTCGGACCGATCGAATCAAGGAAATGACTCGATCTTCTCAAGGACAGGACCATGTGAAAATGAAATGTCAAACCTCCTAACATGCCATGAAACATGGAGAAATGTCTAATGGAAAACGAAATACTAATAAAATAAAAAGTAAATGTTATTTTAGTTCATTAAATTTTACCATTTTGAATTTAAGGAATGTTACCTTTGATTATTTAGATAGTGGTCCTTTAACTTTTGAAATTAGACAATTTGTTTCTTTTAATTTTCGAAATTCGATAAATTAATTGCGTAAAAGTTACATGTAACACTCAATTTATCGAACTTAAAAAATTAAATGATTTATCTGTTAAACTTCGAAAGTGAAACGACCAAAATCGAAATAAATTTAATTGTCTAAATAATTATTTACAAGATTAAAAACAAAAAAGAACTAAAAAAGAAAACCAACCTCACGAGATTTTATGCTTCTTTTGACACCTCCATGTCCACCATTCCAATGCACATTCTCCTCCATCCCTCCGCCGTCCGCGGCGGCGCTTCTCGCCATACAAAGACTAACAATCTTCTCCGCCACCTGCGTTCTATCCGCCGTCTCCGCCATCAACCTCTCCACCTCCGCCTTCGGCAGCCTCATCCTCACTCTCACTCCTCCTCCCCCTCCGTCGCCGATCTCCGCCACCGCCTTCTTCCTCTCCTCCGCCGCAATACTCGGCGGCTTCATAATCGACAAATCCGACGACGACCGGCGCGCCAGCATGAGGCTCTCAAGCCGGTCCTTAGCACTCATTTGAATTCCCGATCTTACCCTCCTCGCACTCTTATCTTCTGGAAACTTCGGCAGCTCGACTAGGAAGTAAAGCCGCTTCGGTTTCAGCTCCTGCTGCGGCTCCAACGGCTTCGCTCGCACGCCGTAATGCTTCACGGCTTCCGATTCTAGTAACACGAGACCCGGGTGCTGTTCCAGGACCGACCCGACCCGGATTGGGGTTTTTAATTTGAAGGTTTCGCCATTGATTTTCATAACTTTTGCAGTCTTACGCCCTCCTAAACTATTTCCCATTTTTCTTATTTTATTTTTATTTATTTTTTGGATGAAATAATGTTTATGAGAAAATTATGGGATGAATGAGAAGTTTGGTGGGTTTTATGGGGATGTAAAGGTGGGTATTTGTTAGGGGTTATGGGTTACATTATGTGGGGTCATAAAAATAAATTAGATGTTTAATTAATTTATTATTATTATTTATCTTTTTCATTTTTTATTTTTTTTTAAAAAGTGTATATGGGGTCAAAGAAAGAGTGCAATTTTGAAAATGGGGAACCTCTTTGACAAGATGAGAACTTTGAAGAATGTTGGAATAATTTTTCTTTCTACTTTTGGGGTGAATTACTCCTCCATTTCGGCTTAACTTTCCTATTTTAATTGGATAAAAAGATTAAGAAAAATAAATTTTATGAAATTTTTAACTTTTCTTAAGGTGGAGATTTTAAGAGAAATTTGTCATTTATGAGTTGACAAATTAAGTTGGAACAAACCAAAAAAGAAAGTAGACAAGTTAGAGCGGGACGAAGATAGTATATGGTTAGCTTTTTTCGGGGGTGTATTTATAGCCACAAACTAAAATTTCATATTTTTCAACAATTTTTAATGTTTTTTTTTTTGTTCATCTACATCGGTACCATACCAGTACAATCTACGTTCGCTAAATGATCTTTTAAAACAGTAGAAAATAGTGTCAAATACTTTTGAGAGAGTTTATAACAAAAAGTAGTCACGAATAACTTATTATTAGTGATGATATTTGTGGTCTAAAAAGATGTACTATAAAAGATAGTTTTTGTTATAGCGGCCATCCTACGCCATCACGTGACATACTTACATAATCGATGACATAATTAGAAAAAAATATGAAACTTAAGTTGTGGGAGAACAACTATTTTCGATAAATAAGGTTTTCCTTGACTTTAAGCGGACAAAATCATTTATTTCATTTTTGGTACTTTATTATGTCGTCCCACGTCATAAATCATGAAATAAAAACATAACTATAAACCTTCAATCCAAGTTCATAAATTTGAACATGAGCTGTAAACTCATGAATTCTTAAATAATTAATTATAGGTTATGAAACTGAACTTTGAATCTTGAACAAAATTGCCTAATAAATTTAAAAATGATAGCTTATTTTGAATGGTATGTGAGTAAAATAGACTAAAATGGAACATATTATTTCATTTGTTTAATAACTAGATATATACTTTCTCCGTCCCGATTAACTTTGCACACTTTTCTTTTTCGGTTCGTTCCACTTAACTTTGTACACTCTTAAAAAGAAAATTTCTCTCACAATCTCCACATTTGGAAAAGTAAAAAGAGAAAAACAAAATATGTTTTTTCTTAATATCTGTGCTCGGTCAACCCTGCAAATTTAACCGGGACGAAAGTAGTACTCCCTCCGTCCCAAATGAACTTGCATAGGGGGATCGGCACATATATTAAGAAAAGTTTTTTTTTAGGATTTTGTTGACTTTTCAAAGGTGGATTGGGGTGGAGATTGTATTATAACTTTCCTTATTAGGAAGTATGCAAGTTTGCTTGGAACGACCGAATTCGCCATTCGAGACGGAGGAAGTATTATTTATCCTAATAGCCCCCCTCTCCATAAATAAATAAATAAAGCTTCGAAATTTTGCATGGCAATTAGTGAAATAGCCATGTGAATGTGTGATTTAAATCTACGTACTTTTCAATTATTAAACGACTAATGAGAACATGATAATAACAGCTCAATTAAAAAATATTAAAGAGTTGGAAAACACGAATGGCAAATATTTTAATTCAACAAATTATTTCTCCAAATAAATATAAAAAGAGCCACGTGGCTGTGGTAGAAATGGAAAGTTTTTTCATATCCATATTCGTATTGCTTGCATTTCACTGAAAATAAAGTTTTATGTACATCAGTTACACGATACAATTCGAGATAAGTATCATAATTTATACTTAAATATATCATTTATTCTGAATAAATATATTATACATTTGCGGCTTTACCTATAACAAGTGATACTATTAATACATTTTTGCATAATATCTTTATCTAGAACATGTAATACATTTATATATAAAGACTAATATAATTTTTACCCATGATCCGAATACACGGATCTAAAATCCGTACAACTGATACACAAGAGACCCATCTTCACTGAATGGCGATATATGAACAAAAACGATAAAAAAAAAAGTTATTCTTTTACACACATGTCGTGAATTCGATAGAACACAGGCAATACCCGTAGGCAGCGTTCGCTTCTGGTTTGGTTTTTCCAGGTTTTGGTTTGTAGGGTACCCGCCAGATGATAAAAAAAACCCGATCTTGCGGGTATCTAATCTGACGGATCGGGTTTTTCTCAAAACTATGTTTTTATGATCGAATATATTTTTGCTTCTTTAATATTGTTAAAAGATCTAAAAAATTATGGTTAATTTTGTTAAAATAAGGTATCCGAAAAATCCCGACTCATCCAACTTAAAACCGAAAGATGCGAATAGGGTTCGGGTGTAACACCAAACTCGCTGGATTTAAAAAATACTCAGTCCAACCCGGTAAAATTGTAAGAGTTGAGTTGGTATCGCCTCTTGAAATCCATCGATAGAGGTAGAAAATAACTTCTCGGTAAAAATGATTACACAATCTAATTTCTTTAAGTATTATTACTTGTTCAATGAAAGTGACCTACGTTAATCACGGTGTGAATGACATTAGAGATTCCATTCTATCTTTGCATGTGGCCTTTTGACTTAGCTAATTTTTCAGTTAAAAATTGTAATTAACTATGAAAATTAAATTGGAGAAATATAAAAATTCTTCTTTCTTAAATATATTTATGTTTTCAATAGCCACGAAAAGTATAGGAACTTCAAACTACCAACTATGTTTGGTGTGTCTTCATGTGTAGAGAAATATGGTAGAATTTAAGGGGTAAGTTGTTACAAGAATTTTGGAAAAATTGTAATTCGTCCATCCCGGCTTAACTTGCCTAGTTGATCGGACACGAAGGTTAAGAAAAAAACAGATTTTGTAGAATTTTTTACTTTTTCAAAGGTGGAGATTGAGGGTGGAGATTTTGAGAGTGAAGATTGTGTGAAAAAATTGTCATTTATGGGCTAACAAGTTAAGTTGGGACAGATCGAAATGACAAGTAGGCAAGTTAAGCTGGGACGAAGGGAGTACTTTATTATCTTGCGTTTCTAAAAATATTTTACGGTGAGGGTACTTATAGGTACAATTAATGAGTTTAATACAAATTTATAGCCCCACTAAAAAGAAAAATAGTTTTCTAAGATGATAAGATATTGTCTCAAATAATGAGTATTTGTGACGACTACATCATTATAAACAACATGACGTCACTTATTTGAGTCAACGAAAGTCATCTCAAATGCGAACAAAATATTTTTTTGAAATAATTAGTACTCTAAAAGAAGATAAAAACTGCCTCAAATAATTTGTATAACATTTTGTGACGAAAAGAAGTGAACTTTATTATCTTGCTTTCGAATAAATATTTTACAGTAAGGGTATTTATAAATACAATTAATGAGTTTAATAACAATTTGTAGCCCCACTATAAGAAAAACAGTTTTTTAAGACATTAAAAATTGTCTTATATAACGAGTATATGTCACGACTACGTCATTAGAACCAACATGTTACTTATTCGAGACAACTACAGCAATTTCAAATACGAACAAAATATTTTTTTTCAAATAATTAGTTGTCTCTAGAAAAAATTTAATAATTGCGGTAAATGATTTATAAAACATTTTGTAACGAAAAGTTGTTCACATATACTAATAGACAACAATTATGGTCTCAAATAATATGCCATAAAAGATCGTCATTGTTGTAGTTTTCATAAAACTATCTAATCGTGATTGCACTATTTTAAGTAGGAAACTTAACTCATGAGCCTCGACAATCTCTTGAGATCATCCGTTACACTTTGGTGTTACATCTTGTGTTTTACCATATCGACTAACCGTTACGTGTATGATATGAAGTCACAAATTAATATGTGTCACGTAGTAAATTGACTGAAACATCCATTGTAACAGAAAATCCGAACTACTTTACAATAAGATAATAGACTTCTGAACTTTTTATGTGTATAAAATACGTCCGTGACAAAAGACTAAATCCGAAATTGAATATACACATCAAATTATATATGATTTGCGATTGCAAATTTTGAATTTAATTTTTTCTTGACTGATCAGATTGTCGAGATAAATGTGAACATATATACCGGTCAACACTTCAAAGTTCAAAGGTCCTAAAATATATAGACTTGAAGGGAAAAATATTTTTAGTCTCATAAAAACAGTTAAAATTTTGATTTCGTTCCGTAATTTAAGAAATTGCTCGTATATAATTTTTTTTCGTTATCGACGATTAAATTAGTCAGAAAAGTGTCTGTGCATCAGGCCACATAATTTAAAACTGACCGGATTTTACAGTTACATGACCAACACTTGAGCTTTTCCGACCGATTTAATCTCCAACCACAAAGAAGAGACATATTGCGAACAATTTCTTAAATCACAAGGCTAAATTGAATCCTTAATTTTTTAATAAAAAACATATGAGCGAATAGTTATGCGAAAAAAGGTTGTTTGCTCCCTAGAGTTGAGCATAGTAAAGAAGATTTATTTTTTAATTTTTTTTGAAATTGTTCATATGGATATTTTGACATTAAAACTTGCTAAAATGTACTACCTCAGTCACACCCAAATTTGCACGTTTTCTTATAAGTACGTCCCATTCTAATTTGCACATCTTTAAAAAGAAATTTTTTCTCACAATTTACACTCTCAATCTTCACCTTTGAAAAAATCAACCAAAAAACATTTTTTTCTTTATATATGTGCTTGGTCAAATGTGCAAACTCTCGCAGAACGGAGGGAGTATATACAATAAAAAGGCAGCTATAAAACACAGCAAAGTCTCCCATACACCTGGTACACGATCTTAGATCCGTGCAATCCGAATCAAAGGTCTGATCTATGAAAATGTATCATTGTTTATACTGAAAAAAATTATGTGCTCTAAACAAAGGTTACCTTTCAGCATAATACCTGTCTTCAGATTTCAGGATAAATACTAGTAATACTTTTTCAACATAATACATTCTTTTTAGAAGAAGTAATACCTTTTAATATAAACATTAACATTTTTTCATTAAAAACTGTCCATATAATTAAATTCGTATAAACTGATATACAAAAGATCGACTCATAAAACATCTATCCTTATCTCGTTCGGTCATTTAACCAGCGAACCCGGCAATCTACCTTTTCATTGAATATTATAACTAAGTTGAAAATTATATCCACGTGCCCCAATTGCCCATGCATACTCTAGGAAAAGTGACTTTAGTTCATCTTAACCTAAATATGGACTCCTATTTTGGAAAGTGCTTGACAAATTGGCATACTACCTACATAACTACATAAGCATTCTTATCCACTTAAATTGTTGTGGTTGGAAAAGGCTCAAATTGTTTTTGGTCCCGTAATTTTTGCTCGTTTAACTTTCGTTTTAAAATTTATTATTTTCACAATTAAGTCTTATAATTAAAAAAAAACACTCGTATTTGAATTAATATCTACCGTTAATAAGTAAATCAATCGAAAAAATACATATAACTGTCATAATTTCCGTCCAATTTTTATTAACGTGGCACTGACATTGACATTTCTTGGGACAAACATCGAACGATCGAAAAGGCACTGGACGAGATGTGATTCCACGTGACAGTCATTTGTAGGGATGACTGTCGGGTGGATTTTGGTGGGGACCTGCCCTGTCCACCCAAATCTGATTGAGGAGGATTTTGGGAAGCCTAAATGAATTTGGGAAAGGGGATTGGGGAAAAAATATGATCGCGGGAACCGTGTCATCTGGGAGTTGTTCTTTCATGAACCAGAAGTCCCACCACCACAGCCTCCACAACCATGACTGTCTGTAAGTCCACCAAGGCGTACCACTTTTTTCCCACAAAACTTGTTCTTGCAACCAAGTTTAGGGGATGAGGTAGAGTGGGACGACTTAACAGCTGTACTCATATTTTTAGTTGTTCTGCCATCTTTGAACTTGTTAATTGTCTAGTTAGTTTGCATTTTGTTGGTTAGCTTAGTTTTTGTTGTAGTTTGATTTCGTTGATGTTAGAGTCTTGCAATACAACAATTTCGCTAATAGACCTCGATTTTTACCGAGGTCTATGAAAAAAAAAGACCGAGGTTAGAAGTGGTGTAGTCTATTCCCAGCAATAGACCGTGGTTAAAAACCAAAATCTACGTCGAAACAGACCACGTTTTCTCCAATGGTAAAGAAATCGAGGTCTTTGCTATAATAGATATCAAAAAACGAGGCCTGTTGATACAGACTTCGGTTTTACCACAGTCTATGCTGATGTCTTTCACTGAATATCCATAAACAAAAAACGAGGTCTATTGAAAAAAAAACGATGTTTATTTCTGTGTAGACTTCGATATTAAATTGATTTTTTTTTTTTTTTGAGAAAATAGCAAAAAACCCATTGTCCTTCCTACATTTTAAAATTTGATTATTCTTCTAATTTGCAATTGTACCTACTTATATCTATTTGCAAGTGTACCTACGTATCTAAATACATAAATAAATAATTTAATTATGCTTCTAATTTGGAATGGTAGTTACGTATATCTATACATGCACGTAAAAGTAGATAAAATTGCATGGTCATACGTGGATCATGGGCGCCTCTTTTAGACAGCATCCTTTTTTGACAAGATGACTTCACCTTTTGTGGTGCACGAACTCATTTTTTGACGATTTGACCTCACGACTAGTCGGGTCTAAATTGATGGAACTGAGTAGGATGTAGATCTGATTACACAAGAAATAATCGAACCAAAAACAGGCTAAAATAACCTTTCGTTGCACAAAATTTTCGCTCGTTCAATTTTCGTCCCAAAATTTATTACTCCCTCCGTCCCTGCCTAACTTGTTTACCTTGGTCGAGTACGAAAGTTAAGAAAAAGTAGATTTTGTGGAATCTTTGACTTTTTTTACTTTTTTAAAGGTGGAGATTGAGGATGGAGATTTTGAGGGTGGAGATTGTGAGAGAAATTTGTTATTTATGGGCTGACAAGTTAAGTTGGGAAAAATCGAAAAGGAAAGTAGACAAGTTAAATTGAGACGGAGGTAGTATTTTTTTAGTTATGTCTCATAATTAAAGAAATTACTTGCATTTTGATCAATTTTCATCGTCAATGATCAAATCGACTGAAAAAACGTATGTGGCTGTCACGTGGAAATATTTTCCATCCCACGACTTTCGGCTTGTAATATTTTCGTTCCAGAAAAAGGTCAATGCGGGTCTCACGTCAATTAAAATCGGTTAGAAGTTGATGTCACGTGTACGTGTGCCTTTTCGATCGATTTGTGAGGAAAGTTAATGGGACAAAAAATAAACTTTACTACTTCAAATAACTAAACCTTGTACTTTGATGATATTACTCTCAACTTGTAAGTAAGAGGTCACATATTTTAGGTATGTGTAAACACATGACAGCCAGATTGAGATTTATTATTACTCTCTTCATTTCATATTAATTGACGTTCTAGGTAGTTTTTTTAATTAATTGACGTTTTATATATTTTTCACGAATTCTATCAATTTTCTCCTTTGTCATCGTAAAATCTTGAAAGAGAAAATCGGAAGCTAATTGTAATAAGAATTTAGGAATTAATGGAATTGAGACATGTATTAGTTGATGATATATTTGTCAATCTATTTCATGCCTAGTGAATTTTTTATTTCTAAAATATCAATTATTATGAAACGAAGCAAGTATTCTTGTCCAAACCGCTAAATCTTGTATGAGTTTATTTTGCAGGCACATACTACTGGCCCAATATCATGATTTTAAGGCCCAATAATACGAATTGGACTCTGGCCCAATATCATCTTCTTGTATAAGGATGGATACTGTGGCCCATTGTAAATAGGTAAAATAGATTGTTAGAATTAGAATGACTTAAAAATTAATTATGATCATGCAACTTTAAGCAGATTTTAAGTAAAAAATCGTGTATATTTCCAACCATTACCCAATTTTAATTTTCTCATAAAAATTAATTCAAATTATTTCTCCAAAAATACAATCAATTTTAGAAAAAATTGGATCTAGTACAATTACTGCATAGCATATAGTGAGGAGGCGCACGACCTTCCTCTCTATCTCCGTCCTCTCTCTCCATCTTGGCATCTCTCCATTTTGCTCTCTCCATCTCGGCATCTCTTCATGTCTTTCACTGACTGTATCCTCACTCTCTTTTTCTCTTACACACTTCCTCTAAAATTTAGAGACCTTTTCTCTAAAAATTTAGTAACAAAATTGTTGTCTCTATTATGAAATTAAAGACCAAATTATCTGAAAGATAGAGACGATTATGTCTATCTTTAATATACGATTATTCTATTGCTAATCGGATATTAATGATTTTTTGCCATTTTTCGTCACTATTCTATTTCTATTTCGTTTATTTAGTGACTATATTATCTCATTAATTTCCATTTCTAATATGAAATTTTCTTGTAATATTCCACTGTATTCAGTGCAGTAACTGCATCGGATCCGAATCCATTACAAACACCTCTAGTAAGATGTAGAATATGTTTACTGTTTATTTACATACGTTTGAGGACAATAAGTATGACGATGGTTTTATCGTTATCAGGGTTCATAAAAATGGATGAAGCTGCAACTTTCTTCATATAAAGGTCGAACAATTCATCGATTATTTCAGTTCCAAAGTGAGCGGTCAGCATCCTCTCAAGAGCTGCCCGATGGAATTGTGCACGAGCAGCAACACCGGGTATCGTGTACTTTCCGGAGTTTTCAAGAATCTTCGTTTTTTCAATGCTGAATCTTTGGCTCTTCTCTACTATGTTCGTAAACTGTTTTGGTGTGGGTATGTATAATGGGACGTTGTATGAGTCTAGTTTTTCTTCGCTGAATCTCCCCTGCAATTACGGTATTTGTTCTTATCTTGTAAGAACATTAATTTAAAATAATCAATTTAGATAAAAAAGTTAAAAAAATATTCAGACGAGTTTGAGAGAGCACATCGTAGAAACGAAGAATTTTGTACCCCAAATTCATCTAAGGATCAAACCAAACAAGATCGTTTATTCAAAATTGTATTACATCCTTTATTCCAACTCAATCAATACAGCTACCTACTTGTGTGTAATGTTAGCATGATACCATCTTGTACAATCACGATGAGTGTTGATATAATTGAAATAGGAAATGAAACACTCTTTGAAATAGATGATTCAGTTCGGAATCAGGCGGCAAGAGCAGCTAATTTGAAATTAAAACATATAGGAATAGTAAATTACCATTTTAGCCATGTCCATGAGGCAAGAACCCAAGAGATTAACCTCGGAAATCAAGGTGTATTCCGTCTTACGGTTCCACGATTCACGAACTCCAGGTACTAGAAGCATCATCAACCCTCCTTTCACGATTTCCACTGCCCTACATTCCAAAAACCCCAAAATATCCTTCTCAAATTGATCCAAATACGCATCACAAACTTCCCCACTCTTCTCCGTATACATAATTTCCCCTTTATTCCTCGCCGGCGAATCACGGTCCATCACCGCCGCCGGCACCGCCGAGAGCCAGTGGAGCGACCAGCAAGAGTACGCAAAGTGAAGCGACGATTCCGGCAGGAGGCGGCCGTGGAAATCCCCCGGAACTCCACCTGCGAGGTAATTCCGGTGAGCTGGTAGTGAGGTGAAAAGTGTGTTGAAGTCGTTTGAAACGACGTCGTTGAAGAACACGTGAAATTCGGGTGAGGAATGAGATTCGTGTTTATGCTTGATTGCTTGAGTGATGATTTCCATGGCTGGAAATGAGTTGTGGCCTGTTGAGCAACCGAAGTCGGCGATGTGGATGGCGTTTCGTGCGCCGCCGCCGCCGGCGGTGGAAATGTGGTGTTTGATGTCCAGGTTTGTGGCGATTTGTTCTTCGATGATTGGTTTTAGAACATCTAGTACTCCTCTCTTGAAAAAATAAAAAATGAAAAATGTAAATTAAATGAGTATATAAATAAATCGAATTGAACAAAATAGTACGGTGCTCGAGTTCGGCTCGTCTAATTTTCAGAGGACTCAGCATCGACTCGAACAACTTTTACTTCTAAACTCATCGCTAAAAGTTTGATAATAAATAAATATGATTTGAGTTCGAATTCGAATTCAAGTTCGTTCTGCATGCAATTAAACTCGAACTCGAGATCAAAAGTTTGGTAAGTTCATTCAATGGCAGAAAATATGCTTAACAAAAATGAAGAAGAATATACTATTTCCGTTCCAGTTAATCTTGCAAAGTTTTTGTTTTTATTCGTTCTAGGTGATCTTGCACACCCATTAAAAGGAAAATTATAACACAATCTCCACCTCAAAATCTTCACCCTTAATTCACCTTTAAAAAATAATAAAATTCAAAAAAATAAATTTTCGTAATATTTGTGTCAATCTCAATGTAAAATTAGCCGGGACGGAAATAGTATTATTTATCAATTTAAAAATAAGAACGAAACATATCAACTACGAAAAATTCTAAGTTATCCCACATTACTACCGTAACTAGTAAAAAGCTCAATTTTAAAATCTAGATATTACTCCATAATATATGTTTAAGTTGCCTCCCGACCGGAATTTACGAATAAGGTCGTAAACTCCCGAACTAAATCCTGATATGTTCAAGTTCGACTCGAAAAATAGTAATACCTGGTAGGAGGAGTTCTTGACATAGCTAAGAGGACCCTCTCCATAATTCATGGCAAAAAGGGGTTGTTCTGCTACATTGCTTATGGAACCCATTTTTCTGATTTCTTGCTATGATTATACTAACCACAACTATTTATAATAAAATTAGGTGTGTAATAGTAGATAATGGAGTATTATTTATTCATTGCTGTGCGATATGATTTGAGACCATAATTATTGTTTCTAATAATAAGTATATGTGACGATTTATTCGTAAAATATTTTATAAATTATTTGAGATCATTTTTATTTTTTTTAAAAAAAATAGTTATTTAAAAAAATATTTAATTCGTATTTGAGACGAATTCTGTCGTCTCAAATAATTATAGTTGCGTCATAGTTATTGCGACGGCTAATTAAAGACGATACTTTTCTTATTTGCTTGCTATGACAATAATAATTCCATACAGCGATTTATAACTAATGGAGACTTCTTGAAGATCAAATCGTATCATTTATTGCTACTAAATACTACAAAATAAATTAAATCCTTTATTTTAAATGATAGAAGTATCATTTATTGCTACTAAATGCTAGCTTCGTTTTTTTAGATGTTTTTTTAAATTTGAATAAAAAAAAATAAGAGATATGAAAAATAAACAAATAAGTTCTCAATTAGATTATATAGCTATGGTAGATTAGATAATAAGAGTTCTTTTAAGAATAATTATAGGGGTACAATTGAAAAAAGTGTAAAAAAAAAAAAAAAACTAAAATAACAACTATTTATAAACAAATACAAAAGCTTAAAAGACATCTAAAAAAAACGGAGGTAGTATTACTCAGGCTGTCCAGAATATAAATTAAATCCTTTATTTTAAATGATATTCTATGTTTCCTATTTCAACTATAGTTATATATATTACGTTTTTTTTTTCCTTTTTATAACTATTGGAATTTTCGAATGTGAATAAAGAAGAATAGACGAAAAGGTGTTTGTAAAAAATTGTGTATATTCAAGAAGAATATGTGCGAATAAAAGAAAGTGAGCGTTCAAAAAAGATGTGATCGAATCATAAGATCGTGATGTTTATTCAGAGGTATGATTTGACAGCTGTGATTGATCAAATCGAAATATGCATGAAACGATGCCTATAACTCTATAAGTATATAAATAGACTCTAGACCTACTTAAATTATATTATTGTTATTTATTTGAAGATAAAAAAATTAATTGCTTGATTATTTTATTTATTTAACACTCAACTATTTATTGACTTTCTTCTGAAATTAGGTATAAGTGTTTTTATTAGGTATGCTAGTTGAGTCGACTTGACCCGAAATTTTTATTCTTTCTAAGAAATTTTATTAGTTCTTACAAATTTATAGGAAAACAATTTTTATTAAAAGTATTATGAGAATCGAATCGTTACAGAGGAGCTGAGAAATGCGACATTTCGACCAACACCCTCCCATCATGCAAGAGAAAGGTTTCGAATTGACATTGTGCCCACAACGATTGTGGCTAAGCAACAAATAATAATATTATATTTTAAAAATAATTGGATAGTAGTTGGTCATGAGTGTTGCACACAAAAAACTAACAATAATAAGTTAGAAGCTTTATTAAAAATAAACATGTTTAAATGTTTATTATTATGTTACTCCTAACCTAATGTTAATAAGTTACTCCTAACCTGATGTAATAACTTATTAGTAAATTTAATCTCTAATTTCATGTTGAAAATATGCCTATTAGTTCCTCGTATATTTTGAGTAGGTCCCTTGTTAGTTGCACGAATCTTAAATTTGTGTAATTTGGATTAGAGAAAAAATGTATTAATGCTTATGAATTATGAAGTCTAAACTATGAACTATTGTACTATAAACACTGAATTATTAAATCATGAACCATGTATCGTGGATCATGAAATCGTAAATCTATAATAGAAAATATACCATAATTCAAGAAAGTCGAACCCTAAACATTAAACATGGAAACTAAACATGAATCTTGGACTTGAATCATGAACTTTAAATTCACAAATCTTAAAAAAATTAATTATAATTAGCTCGATTTTAGAATGAAACACGACTGAGACAAGGTAAAAGTGGGATAAAGAATCCCATGTGCGGCCTCCACCTCTATCTTCTTGCCATGTGCGTGCTCCTCCACTTCTATATGTATCACGTACTGAATTGAATGTAACGGAGGATGAAAAATATACTATAACAGAAAATCCGAATTGCCACAGTATATTTTATTTATTGTTTGTTTTTCCGTTCTCTCTCAAATCTCAACATCTATTCTTTAAGATAAGCTCTATCTTTTAGATAAGATGCTCATTTGACTTCAATGGCTAAACCCGACGAACCCGAGTCGGCGGTCTTCGCCGCCCAAATCTGCCACCACCTGTCCGCCGTCTTCACCACCGCCACCTCCTCACCACCACCCCTCACCATCCTCGTCGACGAAATCTCCGCCGCCTCTAGCCGCGGCGGCAAAATCTTCGTCTACGGCGTCGGCCGTGAAGGCCTAATGCTTAGAGCCCTATGCATGCGGCTATTCCACTTGGGCCTTTCTACCCACTGCGTATTCGATATGACTACTCCTCCAATCGCTGCTCCTGACCTCCTTATCGCCTCCGCCGGGCCGGGGAGTTTCGCCACCGTCGACGCTATATGTGGAGTGGCCGGAAGCTGCGGCGCGCGGGTGGTGGTGCTGACGGCGCAGCCGGAGATGGTGAAGTGCGCGAGTGTGGTGGCGCATGTTCCGGCGCAGACCATGGCGGATGATCGGGTTGGTGGGTCGGGTCGGGCGCTGCTGCCTATGGGGAGTGTGTATGAAGGGGCGATGTTTGTGCTGTTTGAGATGGTGGTTTATAAGTTGGGTGAGGTGTTGGGTCGGAGCCCCGAGGATATTCGGTCTCGTCATACTAATTTGGAGTAATTAGAAATGTAAACGAGTCGAATTAAGTTGAATAGTACAAGTTAAAGTTTGACTATTTTATTTTTCAATATGTTTGAGTTCGATTCGAGTTTGATTGAACTTGTAAAAGTATGTAAATTTGAGTTCAATTTATTTCGTAATTATTAAGCTCACGGATGGTTCTAGCGTGAGTTCGAGAACTATTAACACAGTGTTTGATTCACGTTGAACACAAGCATATATTTTTTTTAACTAATATATATAAACGAGCTGGGCTCGCGAACTCAGCTCGCGAGCTTACCTGCAAGTTGGAGTTCAACTAAATTTTTTTGTGGAGCTTGATATTAGGCCGGTGCCCGGTATGTTTTTGATCAACGAAGGATATCTTTTACCACATTATTTGCCTCAATCAATAATATTATTTTACTCGTTACATCAGCTTTACATAAACACATTCTAAGTGTTTATCATGTCTTGGTTATTTTAGGAACCGCTTCATCAAAAAGAATATGTTCAAGTATTCCCGAGTCACACATATAGGAGCAACAAAAGCGAAATGCAAACTAAAGGGGTGTTAATGATTGTTTTTGCTTTTAGAAAAATGATTGTAATTAGAGATATTCACGTCGAAGTTGTGACTAAAATTAAAATCTATGGTATAAATATTAGTCCAATCAAATTTTATTATTATTATTTTTTATTTTTTCGTCCAATTAATTTTTAAATGGAAAAGTTCTTTTATATTTTTTGAGATTTTAATGTACATAAATAAACAAACTAAGTTAATTTTGAAACCTACCAATGTAAAACTAAACCGATTTGATTTCATGTATTGCAAATTTGTAAGTTTGGATTTTTGTAGTTTTAACATGTGTTTGTATGGAATTTGTTATTGAAAAACATTTTAAGGAAAAATGCATAAAATTTATTAAGTCGAAATTGGTCCGATAATCCGACGGCTCGAAGATGAACTTGGCTAACATTTTAGTAGCTCGAGAAATCTTTCCGAACCCGACCCGACCATTTTCACAGAATCACAGCCCTATTCCTGATGTAGGATTTAAATTAGAGGTGGTAAAATGAGCCCGGTCCGACAGACTGACACACTAGGCCTGATATTTTAAATGGATCGATCGAGTGCATAAAAATATTTACCTGAAGTACTATTTGACCCGATCGAATCGGTTCGATAATCTTAGCATATTATAGAGAAATAAGTCGGACAAGACGACTAAATTTAGACCCAATCAAATTTTAGCCCAATCCGTCGGACCGCTTGAATAGCCACCTCTAATTTGAATTAGTCAATTTGTCCAAAATTTTCAAATTCATACCGGGCCGGCCCATATTATGCGGGCCACATCAGAAAAAGTTAATGCCCATTATTAAACGCGCCCTAAGTCCATTAGCGCTCTTATATTTGGAGTTTTCCCGCGCTGTATAGTTTTGCATACACCATTCCATTTCTCTCAGTAAAATTCAAACTGTTCTCTCTCATGATCAGCGTATACTGTAATGGATGCCAAGGATATACACTCGGATCTTCGTGCCCTAAAAAGGCTGTATCGGTTACTCAGAAACGACGGTGATGGAACGTCGAAGGCAGAGTCTGATTTGGTACGTGTTCTTATTTTCTGAGATTATCCTAGTTATGGCTTCATCTGGCGTATCTATCCTTTATACACGTATCATTTCTGCATGAAATCTGTTCTTCTATATGTTTGTACTCATTTTTACTGAGATTGTTGGTTGATTTTTCATGAATTTTTTCAAAGCAAGGTATTGCTGTACTACAGTGGAAGTTGTTTGTGTTTGGACCTAGTGCCTAGGAGTAGGTTGAGCGGCTGAGGGAGACGTGCAGTTTATGCCATAACACTGCTTATATGATGAAACTGTGATGTTTGTGTAGTATAGTATGAAAAGCTGCAATATAATGTTGTTGTTTAAATATATGTTATTTGCTATATTATCTTCGTTGCCAGAAGTTCTATTCATGTTATTAGTTCCTTAGTCTGCAATTAGCTTCTATAAGGTTTATCTTTGAGTTTTTATGTGCTAACAATTGTCAGTTCAGAATCTAATAAAACTGAGCCTATATAAATGATATTGATGAAAGATTTTTTGCCCTGCGAAACGAATATTATGACTATCAGAGTTGTAACGTGTTTTTAACTTTGTAATAGCTGGATGATCATTCACGGCTTGTGTTGAAGAATCTGTTGGACGAAGAAACTAAAAGGCTCCTCCTTAAGTTACATTTAGAGGTTGTTGGAGGTCCATCAGACGAAAGTCAAAGTTGTGAGCAGGGCAAAGATACTGGCAAAGACTCGAGGATGGATGCATTAGATAAAACCACAGTGAAACAACTTGAATCCATGCATTTTGACGAGGATGATGTGGCCCTAAATTCTTCATATACGTCAACTTATGTGCATGAAAAGGAATCAGACAATTGTCTTTCGAATGAGCAGGAGATTAAGCTGAATAATGAGAAGTTAGCCGAGGCTAAGAGTGACAAGAAGGGGACGCAGTGTGGACCTTGTGCGAGTAGTAATTTGGATGGTGCAAAAATGAGTAATGATGACGATATTGACTCCATAAGCAGTAAACCCGATTGCCTATCAAAAGATGGCTCTGAAGCGATATCGCAGATTGAATTGTGTATCTCAGCATTTCGCAGAGGAGGAGCAGATCAGCAGTTGCCGGCTAAGCCAAAACAGTATGTTGGTGAGGACAACTTTTTGACCACCAGTAATTTGCTTTCAAGTCAAGGGGTTCTGAACCCCATCGGCGTTCCAATGTATTATTATCTCCCGCCTAACCAGCCGTATTTGTCCTCAAGCCAAGCTTGCAAGCTGTTTGAACCAACTAGAGCCACGTTGAGGCAATCATCTACGAATAATAATTTTATGACAGGAGGACTGGCTTTGACGTCGGGTGAATCAAGAGACCAATGCCAGACTCCCGTGGACACAAAGAAGATTTATGGTCAGAATGTTAAGGACAAAATTGATTCCACGAACAAGAACAAGAAGATTTACGGTCAGAATGCTAATGACAAAGCTGAAACAGTAAAGTGGAAAACGACTCCTGACCAGCACGGGACTTGGTTACAGCATAAACATGGTATTTCAAGGAATACGGCTCGTTTACAGCGACAACAATCAGAGAGTACAGATACTGACTCGTATCAGCAAAGTACCAGCAGCCATGGTAGTGATAGTGAAGAGTATTCACTCTCAGACGACAGTAGAGGGCATAAATATGTGAGGAGTTCAAGTAGAAGCAGTGGAAGTTGGGGCGGTTCCACCGGGCCCCAGTATAGCAGCAGTTACACAAGCAACAGTGAGGAAAATGTTTACTCATCATCCTCTAGTGGAGATGGAGCTCCTCAGATTACCTCGAGCCTCAGCAACAGCAGCGAAAGTGAGGGGTCCACACCAAAGAAAACAGGTCCAAGCAGGATCCATAGAGCTCATGGTATAAACCATAAGAAACATCTTGGTGTATGGAAAAGGCTCAGGGATCGACTGGCAGTAGTTTTCCACCATCACCACCACCACCTCCATGGTCATCGTACTAATGACGAGGAAAAGATGAGCCGCTACACCTCCTTGGGAAAGCACCACGGTAAAGTCGTCGACTTCAAAAGACAAGAAGGGGAAACGGCTGTTGAGAAGATGAAGAAATCAGTGGTCCATGAAAAGAAGCAGCATAGCCATTTCCATGGGCTTGTGGAAGGTCTCTTGAGGCACGTTCGACAATCCAAACAGTCAAAACCAGGGAAAGGGAAAGACAAGCAGCATGGTAGGAACAAGACTTTGAACAAGTCACACTGGTGGCAATTGTTGCAGCACCACCATAAAGGTACAAAGTTTCCCCATACGGCTCATGGGAAGCTTTGGTTGGGTAAAGGGAAGCCCCGATTGAAAGCTCTTCCAACTATCAAATGATACCTTTCCACATTTGATTAGTAGAGTTGGATTGTGGGAATACAGAAAGTGGTCTGCTGGCAGTTAAGGGAGTATATACGGAGATGATAAAATGACATAGATTGTAGTTGCATATACACCTTGAATAATCCTCTCACAAACAAATATGTGATGCATCTGACATATTATGGTTGCTTCTGATGTTTTTAATGTTAAATTATACATAATTGCATCATTCTCTGTCTCTCTTTCACTTGCACACATTCTATTTTCTCAGAGTGCTGCCAACCTATCTGGTAATATTCGTGTCTAATTGTG
This sequence comes from Ajuga chamaepitys, assembly GCA_958295605.1. Lineage (NCBI taxonomy): Eukaryota > Viridiplantae > Streptophyta > Magnoliopsida > Lamiales > Lamiaceae > Ajuga > Ajuga chamaepitys. Next base: position 774,386 of record OY282508.1, read on the forward strand.
ATTCGGCTACTGCCCATTTATGTGGTAATTTCCAAGTTTCATTGCATTCAAGTTACTAATTGAGTTATGTTATTGCTTTGTTAATTTGATTTGTCCTATGAACTTGTGATGCTGAGTAGGCATTACATGTTAATAATCCCGAGCACGAGTTGATAATGGATACTGCGGGAACTGTGAACCTTTGCAGTTGTAAATTTGTTAAATTTGAACTTCTGATATGATTATGTTGCTCATCTAATGTTCTCTATGATTCTGTATCTGCAGTATAGGGGGTTCAGATGCCAATATGAGAGAATACACTTTTTGTGTTTATTAAGCCTGTGAGAATTATCTGACATAGCTGACTGTTAAAAGCAGATTCAGTCACAAATCCCCTTTGTCGATAAAAATAGAGGTGTGCATCGTAGACTGGTCGAACCTAGTTTCATATAGTACTCAAGCCAGTTTGTTTGCTTCTTTCTATAAGTTTGTTCAGAAGATGTAGTTAGCAAAAAATTTATCCTCACTTTCGATGGTTTTTGAGTTAGAAAGGTATAAGAAGAAACTGCCTTTTCTTTCTGAAAATAAACAGTAATTCCTTTCTTTTATTGTTATTTTCAGGCAAAAACTGAATCGAAAAGGAGAAGTGAAAAAAGGGAAAAATACCCTAAAATAAACATTTCAATTTGCAGTTTTTGTGGAATCCCATGCTAGAACACTTGAAAATCCCCATGATGAAAGGTTAATCAAGTGGCTGGCTGATGTTTGCTTTAGTATTATTTTTATTAGTATTTCAAGATTGATATCATATATGACTTCTTTCCTGTGGCATATACTAGTTTGTTTGATGGAGATTTCCCGCATACTCGGAAAGATCTATACCTTCACTCGACCGATAAACTATTGCAACTTAGTAATGCTAGGCTTTGTATTCCGTCTTAAAGAAGAGATGTCATATATTTCAGGAGAATACCTTATTTTAATACATCCACAAGTCACATAATTTGTCAAAATATATCCCTCTGATTATTATGCCCTTACATATATAGTGACTTATATTAATTACAAAGGAAACAAGAACATGAAAACCATTCTAGTTGCTCTGATCTTGTTCACAAGCCATTCGCATGTGGCATGAAACTTTATTGATCGACAAGCGTTTGCTTTACCATAATATATCTGAAGTATACTCCTTCAGGTTACAGATATTGTCACATTAGTTTGATGCTTCTGATGTTATCCTATCAAAAGTTGAAGCTAATGTGATCTATGCAAGGACAACAGTTTCTACCACAGAAGATTGTATTAATTGCTCCAAGTGCTCTCCTTCGTCTTCCCATATCTCTGGTAAGGCTTCTCTTATGTTATGTATGCTGTTTAAGGCATGATCTGCTCCTGGCACTAGTGTTGATCTTCCCACCTGCATTATTTTTATTCATAATGGTTATATGAGGCAGACAGTCTCGCCTTCCTATCCATTGTGGGCACATGTTAATGTGTCAAAATCTTATAAAGTTAAGTCAATTACATTATAAGATCTTTCCACATCAACGGTGGGTAAAGTAATAGGTTCCCATGGGTAAGGGAGCATTTCCGATAGAGCAGATTATAAGAAACTTGATTTTTCTAATACTTTGAAAATTTTCTGAGCTTACAATTACAGTGTGGAGCCCTGCCGCTTTTCCACTAGCAATGTTGCGAACACTGTCATCGAAAAATATCTGTGAACAAAAAAAAGTCGACTCATTATATGCTTTTTTGGAGTTAAATTCACTCGTCCCATCTGATCTTGAAGCTCTAGGGCTCCGAGACCTGTTGGACCGCGCATTTTTCATTCGTTTTGGGATTATGGGCAAAAAAACTAGTATGGATTTAAAAAACTGGATCTTGGAGTAAATACTAACTGTTTTCTTTGGATCAACATTTGCTATACGAATAGCAGCTTCCATTGCCTCTACAGAAGGCTTGCACAGAATTTGATTTTTAAGTCTCAAAATTTCGTCCTTGTTTTCCTCAGTTTCATCTTGAGGCAGTCCTTCATCCACATCATCCATGCTTTCAATCGGGTTGAAGGGAGGGTTAAGAGTTTCGAAGCATATAACACCTTGGAAGCAATCTTCCAACCCCATCCTACCAAGCACTTGAGCTACGTGTGCTTCATCTGCATTCGTGAAGATCTGCAGCGACAAATAACAGGTACGTCAATATTTTTTATCAAATCACTTGCCTGTTTGCATTGTGTCATTTGATCGTAAATTAACAATTCAAAATTTGGAAATTTGACGTACTATTTTTTGTTGGGGCATGGAAAGAAGGAGGTTACGTAGCACTGGATCAGGTTTTAGCAATTCGTATGGTAATCTTCCATGCACATAAGCATGAAACTCATCGTTATCAAATTCGTATCCAATTTCCTACACCAAATGACAAAGGTGTGAGTTTTTTTATGTAGAAGACATAAGATTTTTTCACATGGTTATTTACCTTAAGGCCAGCCATTGTTGTCCCATGCTCTTTGTACAACTCTAGGCACATCTTCGGGACCTCACTTTCTTCGATATGCATGTAGTGTAACATGTACTCTGCAATAGGTAATCAATAGTCGTAAACTCATAATTTATACGAATCATGTCGTAAGGACTACAGTTGGTAGAAACGAGAATTATGCACCTTCTATATTTTTTCGACAAGCCATGTTGATCCCCAAGCTCAGAGGATACAAAGTGTCATCCATATCTAGATAGAGAAGGAAAACTGGGATTAATCATAGATTCATATTGGAAACTTAATTTTGAAAAAGAAAATACTTAAGACACGAGACATTGACATTGGAAAGAGAAAGATTAGTGATGTACCGAAGAGCAAACACTCGTATTTCGAACCACCGGACCTCACAGCTTCCATCTTCAGTAGCGTAAAACTAGTTCCTGTACAGTTTCACTTAGTTTCACTTTTGCAAGTATTTCATTGTCTAGTTTTATGCATATCTTGTCTAAAACAGATGATTTTGTTCAGACAATTTCAAACTTGGAACGAGAAACGGAATGTATGCGCCGAAGAATCTAGCAAAAGGATTGGAGAACAAATGCTAGGAAACAAAGGGGCAGTAACAGAGGTAAAAGCTCATAATTTTAAGTGATGATCTTGTCTAGTTCTATACATATCTTGTCTGAAACTGATGATCTTGTTCACACAAATTTCAAACAACTCGGAACGGAAAATGGAACAAATGCGCCGAAGAATCTAGCAAGAGGATTGGAGAACAAATGCTAGGAAACAAAGGGGCAGTAACAGAAGTACGAGTTCATAATTTTAAATGATGATCTTGTCTAGTTCTACGCATATCTTGTCTGAAACTGATGATCCTGTTAACACAAATTTCTGACAACTCAGAATGGAAACGGAATGTATGCGCCGAAGAATCCAGCAAGAGGATTGGAGAACAAATGCTAGGATACAAAGGGGCAGTAACAGAGGTAAGAGCTCATAATTTTATACAAAAAACTATGCAATTTTTTTCAGTTTCATATCAGTTTATATTATTAATATGGTATATGCTATGATGAAATCTATGCATAGAACTAAGAAACAAGAAAATGAGAATAAATAAAGCATGATAAATACCTTAACACAACTCTTGAAATTGGCTCTTTGTTGCACAATGAGTTATTAGCAATGGAGTTGTTCATATTTATACTTGGGAGAATTAGATCATGGATAATGGAATACCGAATACCCACCATATAAAGAATATTTTGAGGTTATAATTATACCATGCATTTGCTGAGGTGGTGAGCATCTTTTGTGGATCCACTAATTTGGAGAATTTTTAAATGTATTCGTTATGGGTCGTTTTCTGATTAATTGCTTTATAATCAACTGCATTAGAGGGAATACCTATTTTTCTCTAAAAATGTTAAACGCTAGTCGGGTTACAAGAGCTCGGGTTGGGTTTTCCGAGTTTTGGGTTATGGGGTCGTCGTAGGTACCCAAGAAAAATTACCCGTAAAGTAACTCGATCATGCGGATATCCGACCTTTTTGGTACCTGATCTGGCGGGTAATCATTTCGATCGGGTCAAGTTTTTGAATGTTCTAAAAAAATAACAAGGCTTGTGTGAGAATGATAATGATGTAATTTGCATTAGCAGACATATACATATTCATAAGGAATCAACTCTTATATTCGCATACCAAAACCCGAAAGCCCGGGTGACTTGAGCCAAAACCCAACGACCCGAGGATCTCCAGAAACCCAACCGCAAGACTAGGGTCTAGCGTCTACTTGAGGCTTAGGCGAGATTTATCGAGTCTAAGCTAGATTATGCGGGGAGTTGTGGAGAAAAAATATAGGTGGTCAAGAACAGTTTAGCGCCTAGATGGAGACTTTTGGAACAGAGGCTGTAAAAGTCACACCCTAACGGATAACAGGTTGTGCTTAACGTCTAGTATGAACTTAGGTAGAGTTAAGAAGATTCTGATAGAGAAAAGTCGGGAGGAGACGAGAAGTTATATAGACGGTCGAAGACAGTCTAATACTTAGACGATCCTAGTCGAGACTTTTAGAACATAGCGATAAATGAGTTTTGGATTATCTCTACTATGATAGTCCATGTGATGATGTCTACTTCTATAAGAAAGTGCCAGGTGTTATAGAAATTGCTTCAATTTTATATTATTGGTACTATGAACTTCCAAATTGTGAATAATGATCTTTTCATAACATTTTGACCCAAATGTTTATAAATCGCTTGAGATTTGTTCATTTCTCTTTGTTATCCACAATAATTGCTGAATATTGCTGTAGAATAGATAGAAAAAAACAATAATAAATAATGTTTTTCTTTTTGAGAAAATAAATAATATTATTTCTTAATAATGGGTTAGGTGATAGATGATCTTTTTAATTGCCACAAATTATTTTGGTTGTTACAAGTCTTATTATTATTATATCATAGCACACGAAGGTAGATTATTATAAGATTAATTACAACAATTATGATTCATGTGTGATGGTAAAACTGCCACCTTTTCTCTACTTTAAGTAGGTATATTAAAAATTTCTCATTAAAAAGTAGTGGAATATTTGTAAGAATTAAATAATGATGATTCATACTGTGATGTGAGATAAGTGGATCCAACAAACGCGTTAAGGATCTTTATTCTTTATCGTAAGTTGTTAGGCGCTAATCGGACAGTAAATTGGGGCCTAGCAATTAGTTAGGACCTAAGTTGAGTTGTGTGGCGTATATGCGCAGTTAGACGAAGAGAAATTGAAAAATATATATAAGCGACCAATGAAAGTCTAAGATCTAAGTAGGAACTAATTAGAGTTAGTCGAGAACTTTTGCAACGACATTTACAAACTAAAAGAAAGAATTGTGGATTTTAGATAACGAATATATGGTATTATAGTATTTGCAGATGAGTATATGTTCTTATTACACGAGGAAGGTAGCAAAATAGAATAATAATTGGTATAAAGTGTGTACATCTTTTTTTAAGTCTGGATTTGTTGATACAATAAATGGTATTTTTTGTTAATCTTTTTGCCAAAAAAAATGATACGAATAAACCGTTGAATTTATTATAATAGGGAATAAGGAATTGATTATTGCCCACTTGTCAATATCCAATGAGCACTTGTTGATATGATAAGTGTAGCTGCTAAACTCGATCTGGTCTACCAAACATTTTAGGCAAAACGGATCATATGAATTTTAGCTTGAAATATCATTGAGTCCGACAGATGTCCGACCCAATGAACTAACGACGGCCAACAAATCTTATTGTATTTTAGGAGATTGGTTGGGCTTAGCTCAATACTTTTTAGCCAGATAAAATTTTAAGCTAATCTGACAAATTTTAGTTTATTTTAGGGAGTGGGTTAGGTTAGCTCAACATTTTAGCTAGATAAAATTTTGGGTCCGCCTATCATAACCTGGCATACACTATTAGCCTGACGGGCTTGACATGTTGGGCCGAACAACTTAAATGGTCACCTCTAATAGTTGATGGGCAAGGTCTTCTATCACATATACATCAGGGGCACGTAATCCGGGTGAAGTATCACTATTTATACTGAAAAGTAATATATTTTTACCTAGAATAAGTAATACATTTCGGTATAAACACTCATATCTTTTCAGCAGATACATTTCTTTAGACAAGTAATACTTTAAGCATAAATACTCATATATATATTTCATGAAAAATTACTCATAACTCAAATTGCACGAATCTAAAACCCGTATAATTAACGTACAAGAGAACTACTCCAGTTTCGTTGCATATCTACGTAACTGTCCCATAATGGGTGTTCATGAAACCTAATGTGCAAAAACTTTATATTTTGGCATGGACCTTGATATATTTTGACTATTACATTTTGGCTCACAGAATATTTTTTCTAAATTATGTAAATTACTACCTTTATCCTGCTTTAATTTGTTTATATTTCTTTTTGATTTGTCCGAATGACATTTATCAGTTCATAAATGATAAATTTCTCTCAATCTCCACTCTCAATCTTTACCTTTAAAAAAATAAAAATTTTCACAAAATTTGTTTTTTCTTAAACTCTGGGCCCGACTAAAGTAGATAAATTAAGTAGGGACGGAGATAGTATCATATTTCATATTTAATCGTCAATTTATTGCATGATCAGCATATCACTATGTTTTTTATGTGTCACCCCCCCATATAAATTGATTCCATTTAGTCTGCAATGTCCCAAAATTCATGATAAATTATTTTACATTTTAGGCACATTTTGCTATGACTTTTTTATTTATTATATAAAGATTCTATGAGTGCTGATTACCGCGAAGCTGATACCACAAGTGCTGATTTTTTTATTTAAATTGTTACAAGAATGCCTAGCTTTTAGAAGTCAGAGTATTAAGAAAGATTCACACACGTGTGTATATATATATATATATATATGCAGTAGTTAGACGGTAGACTAAGACCTAATTATTTGTCGCGGTCTAAGTAGGACTAATTGGGGCATAGACGTGGTTAAGCGGGGAAGAATCGAAAATAAATATAGGCGGATAATGGAAGTCTAGTACCTAGATGGGATTAACCAAAGCTAGTTGAGAATTTTTGCAACACACACATATATATGAACAGTTCTCTTATATACTAGTTACATGACTCTTAAATCCGTACAATTCAAGTTGTGGGCGATTGTGTGCAATTTTCAAAACGGATATTGGTATTAAAATGGAGTACTTGTTTTGAAGATTGATATTATGTTGCATAAAAACTTCATACAACCTACGGAGATTTGTGCACCACATGTATATGAGAAGTTGCGTGCATATATATAGCAAAATCATTGACTAGTTCGTGTCTACTGTTTAGGCACCAGATTTTCATTGGCAGCGTATGTTTTTCTTCTTGATTTCTTCCTACATAACCACATACATGATACATGTTCCGTTTAGTCCCGCCTAAGTTGTGATTAATTGAATTGCACAGTATCATAAATATTATATTTCTCGTGAATCTTTGGTCTTTGGAGTAAGAAACTCATTGATCATTCCATTCAAGTGTTTAAACTAAAGTCCATCCCCTCCCCCTTCCCCCACCACACACACATTATGCACATCTAGTGAAGGGCTTCATGGGCATTTTGTGTTGCCCATCACAAAATGTGTGTATATAGTAAAAATTTTCAATTAAGTTTGATTAGGCCCCGTCTAGGCATTACATAATTTTTGGTCTATTACTTCTTTTTTTGTGATTCCTTCATACCTAATCACGTCTGAGATCATTCCCAGTAAGCACTAGAGTTGCTTTTCTTGTGTTCAATTATTCCTCCAGCAGCCTACACCATTGTCATTGTATAATACCACCCCTCCTCCTTTTGTGTCACTAGAGTAAGTACAGTTTGCTAAAGATACTCTAAGTCTTGCTTGACTTCGGCCTCGACGAAACGTTAGGTTTTAATTTACCGTTCAACTAACGCTCAACAATTTTTATAATATTGGGATGTATCATGAATTTAGTGATTAATACTCAACCAACACAATGTGAGAAATAAATCAAACTTTGACTAGTCTTGTAGGGTAGGCATAATGTACTTTTATTTGTCTTTTGTTACCTTTGTTAAGGTTATTCCAACCAAATATTTAACCATATATTCTATGTTACTAGAAAGCAGATTCTTTAAATGGGCTAAATGATACCAAGTGGGCCCAAAGAGCATGTGGGCTCGCATCAAAGCCCGGTTTGTTGATAAAATATGTAACATCTGGGCCCAGTGAAATGTCCAATAGCTCATATGGGCTTGGGTCGACACATGAAGTCAACCCAAGCTACTAATGGGCCTTGACTAACATTTAACAATGGTGGCCCACAACCGCCAAATAAAAAAATAAAAAAATAAAGAGGTGGTTCATGTGTTTGTACTTGCTAACATGTATGTTATTGGCCAGCCGGATTATAAATGAGTCGAGTCGAGTTACGTCAATCATAATACTTTTTAAGTTTATTGAAACATTGTCGAACGTTTAATATTTTATTTAAATTTGTTTGATTAATTAATCGAATTGACTTTGTCCTTGAGCTTTAATCGTTTTACATTTTTCACTGTCAAGTTTGAGTCGAGCTTTAGGTTTTATCATATGTAAAAGTATTTCCAAACCTATTTGATACCTTTAGTCAAACATAGCCTAAACAAATTTTTAAGGATATGTTTGTTTATGGACTCCCCCGTTTGAATGGGGACGTGATGATCTAATTCAAATCACGTGTTATTGCTCATTTGACAATATTTTATCTATCTTACCACATTTTTTTCAAAATAAACAACAAATAAATTATATATGCAATCACAAATTCGACATCTAAATTTTTCACTACTCGTTTAATTCATAAACAAACATTTTTAAATGGACTATCTTGAAATAATTGTTAAATAATTTGATTTGATTTTCAGCCCTAATCATGCTCTTAGGATAAAAAACTTTCCATTCAAGAAAAAATGTATATTTAGCAACAAAAATACTTTAATAACTGATTATGAGGCATTCTAGTTGAATACCTAATTCTTTGGCACTTTTCTGATTCAAATATTTAACCAGAAGAACAGTGCAAATGGGTCCCATACAAACAAGATATTTGGAGGATTGGAATATTGAATCACTAAAATCTTGCCCAATAGATTTGATTGTTCATAGGCCCTGTTTGTTTAGGGTTGGGTCAATCGGTTGTGAATTGAGCTCAACCCATTGTGTATTTGTTCATCGGTTATGAGCAATAAATTGCTCACAATCTCCACATATCATCAAATCATTAATTAACTCTTACACACATCACCAATCAAATAACATTCCCAAATCCTAATACACACTTTAATCAATAATTAATTATTCAATAACTAACTCTTACACACATCAAATCAACTTTAACACCTTTTATATTATAATCTCCCCCACAGCCCAATCTCCAACCAACATAAACAAACACTCACTTATTTACTCCAACCTCTATATTCTACTATATTTCTCACAGCCATCCACAGCCATAAACAAACAGGGCCATAGTGAATCCCTAACCTATTTGAAACGGAAAAATCGAGTGAAAAAGACTACATTTAGTTAACTCCTGTAACCTGACACGATAAATCCGATCTAATCCGATAAAAAATTAATGAAAAAATTAAAAATTTAATTAAGCCCGATTCGAACTCGAATCAAATTTAAACCAAATAACTTCTTCCCAAATAACTTATGGTATATAATTTGACTCGAAAATTCGAATTACTACCTAATCCCCTCACCTCAAATTGAACTTTTTAAAAGAATTCGATATTCCGAACTGGTAAACTATTTCTCGAGTATATTTAGACCGAGTATATTTAGACCTTTAAAGAGATCAAAATGGAAGATATGTAGGCCCTGCCAATAGGTAATGGTGAAGTATGAATATTGATTCCATTATCCACGTTTTTCTCAAGAATTGTTCTATAATTAATTAATTATACATGTTATATTCTAAAAAATATATTTATTTTTGGATGCCTACATTTTTAGTTTGTTAGTGGGATTCTTTCTCCGACAGAAGGAGAACAAAAAAAATCTATTTAGTGTTTGCAGATTCTAAATAATTGATTGATTTGATGGAATTTGCAAAAAAAAAAAAAATTAGTGAGCATAATTTAGAAAGGGATATGTTAATTTGTATATGTTGAAATTTCAGTTTTATATTTTATAAGACTTAGAGATTATGTTTTATGCTTTATTTTTTAGCAGAATCTGAACATTACTCGATAAAAGTGGGATAGAAAATTTGAATCTTGATCAGTTGCAGTTCCTTCCATTATTTTTTATATTTTCCTGTCCATATACATGCACTGCCCCTTGTTCAAAAGGTGATCGAATCAATCCGACTCAAGTCTATTTAATATTTTTGATGGACGGAATCGTTTAATCAAAAATTTTAGTTAGAAGTACCAATGACCCAACATGATGGGCTAAAGGCCTGTCGGCCTCAGGGCAATCCAAAAAATGTACAATATTTTAAAGGGATGGGTCGAATTTTATGCACTAATTTTAACCTGATGAAATTTAAACACGATTCAACCTAACATATGACATTAACTCGACGGCTTGAGCCGAGTACATACCCAAATTGCCACCCCTCTATATATATATAGAGAGAGAGAGAGAGAGAAAGAGTTTTGATATTATGGGCTCTATTTGTTAAACATGACCCAACATAACATATGACATTAACTCGACGGTCTGGGCCGACCACCAATCCAAATTGCCACCTCTATATATATATCCACTTTTTCTAGTAAAATGATATGTTTGACATGACATAATAGACATAAACACTCATGTGTCTTGTTACACGCATTTACCAAACTTAAATACTAATTAATTAAGTTTCGTATAGCTTTTAATTCAACTACACAGCTGCATTAAATTTGATTATGATGTATCTCCTTATCCACTTATAATATTTATTTATTTTGTATGTCCCACAAAGATATCTTAAATTATAAATCAACATTAATTCATCCAAAAATCTTTAATGTCACCCTCAGATTAATGGCTTTAATTTGATGAAGTGTTTTCAAAACTTCTGGATGACACTTTATTCTGAAAGGTCATGCATATGTCCTCTTTTATAAGAACATGTATCCCCATCAATTAGTTGGGGGACCAAGGTACCACTACAGACGTACTAAAAGTCCCCGTCTACTTTCGATTATATCTCATATAATTGTTAGACGATCATTGATTATTTATGAGTCCGTTTGCTTAAGAATGGACTCAGTAAATTTAGAGGATCGAATCTCAATAAAGCACACTTATTAATTTCCTCAGTCAGGTTTGACCTAGCACTCCTCAATCTTAAGTAAACAGACCCTATATTTTTCTCCGACTCCTTCCTGCCAAACTTTGCTTAGACCCGATTAACTTCATCTAGACCCCACTTATACTAGACCTTACTCCATCGTCCAACTTGTGCCTAGTGTCTTTTAAAATATTGGGTGTTCCATAACTTGTCTACCTCCAATTATACCCCGTCTAAATGTTAGACGGTCATTCATTGTCTATGTATTTTTCCAACTCCCTCCCGCTTAAACCCGATTAACTCCGTCTAGATCCCAATTATACTAGATTCTAGTCCGCTGTCGACTTCTGCCCAATTTCAGCCTTACATAATTCCGATCCGGCCCAAGTATGAGATTGATTAGTGGGGTTCAAATCGGATCTAAGTCGAACTACCTGAATTACCACCTCCTATTTCAGCTAGTTAAAGACCAAAATAATGCTTCTATAGTTATGGACTACAAAAGAAGGCATTGTATTTATCTTGCTTAATGCGAGAATCAGACCAAAGATTCATTCTGCATCTTCTTTTAAAATTTCATACATTTGTATTTAATTTCTTGTGATATAATATTAATAATTTACCACCTTCGTCCCGCTCTAACTTGTCTACTTTCCTTTTCGGTTTATCCTAACTTAACTTGTCAGCTTATAAATGATAAATGTTTCTATAATCTCCACCCTCAATCTTCACATTTAAAAAAGTTAAAAATTCCACAAAATCTATTTTTTCTTATTCTCCGTGTCCGGTCAAAATAGGCAAATTAGATAAATCGAAACGGAAGAAGTATATCACTATAACTTACATAAAAAGAAATAATAATAAAAAATAAAAAAATAAAAAAATAAAAAAAAAATAAAAAAAATAAAAAATTTAAACTCACATGCAATAGTTATAGTGTTGCATGGAAGAAAGTAATGACCTAATTTGGTCTTCCGACTGACGAAATGTCAATAATTTTGTTCTCAATAATTGCCGATACATTGAACCTGTGCGTTGAGGTGGATCGGACTAGCCCAGTCCATTCAACATTTCAGACGAACTTGATCAAATGAATCTTGATGCCAAATACTATTGGATTTAACAGATATAATTTTATGGCAAAAATCCCGGCGGGCCGCGAATTAGCTCAAAAATCAGAGTGTATTTTATGGGCTTTGCTCATTACTCGATATAATTTTTGCTGGCAGTAACTCATCAAGTTAGGCTACCTGAATCGCCACCTCTACCCATCCACTTCAACATTATATTAGCAATTGCGTTATCGTGCATAAATTCATTGTGAATATTGCTGCTACAAACCCAATCCGATAAGTCAAAAGTCCAATTGATTACGGGTCGTCTGACAAATTTAGTGTAGTTCAAAAGGAAGGGTAGAGTCAGACTTACTGAGAATTCCAGGCCGATCAACAAATTTAGTATAGATCGAAAGGATGGATAAAGCTAGGTTCACCGATTTTTAAGGAATTTCAGGCTGACCTAATGTATAACATTGTTCCAGTAAGCTGGGTCGGACTGGACAGTTCAAATTACCACATTTTTAAGTGTACTACATTTGTTACTATTACTTCATTCTCAATTAATAACATTGGAGCACAGGTAAAATTTAATTAAATATAATGTCTTAAGAAATGCTAAGGGATAGTTCGACAACAGATTAAGATCCAACGCTTAATTAAAACTTAGACGACATTAATTGAGTGTAACGAGGTTAAGTGGAGAGAAGTCAAGAAAAAACGTAGGTGACTAATAGAACGTTCTAGAAAATACTAGGAGCTAGTGGGACGACAGATTAAGATCTAACACTTAGTTAAGACTTAGACGACATTAATCGAGTGTAACAAAGTTAAGTGGGGAGAAGTCGAGAAAAAAACGTCAGTGACTAAATAGAATGTTCTAAACAATGTTAGACGTTAATCGGACAACAGATTAAGATCTAGCGCTTAATTAAGACTTAGACAACATTAATCGAGTGTGACGAGGTTAAGTGGGGAGAAGTCAAGAAAAAATGAAGGTGACTAAAGACCAAATACTAATGACTGCACCTGCACACACATAGAGGAGAAGATCCAGCGATGACATGGTGTAAAGTCAGCATTTCAAATTATTTTAAATGCTCAAAACATATTTAATTATTTATATTTTACTGTCAGAAGAATCAAATAAGCTGCTATTATTATATTTACTGATTTACTGGTTCTATTTCTTATAAGAAACTACTATTCTCAAATTACCAATCCCCAGTATGCAGAATCACATGGAGTTTACATACATTCACACACACCAACATGGATGTGTGTAAAATACACACAGACTCCTACTATATTATATAAGTTCTGTCATTCAGATTTTCTATAATAAATGGTAGGAATTGATCAATGAACGGATGGGATCGGCCAACCGATCTCATCTAATCCAATGGTCATCAGTCGACCCGACTCGACCCAATCCCATCGTCTATGTAAGAACATAGCCCAAAACTTACTTTCAAGAAAAACCACAAACCGGACAGTATTAGACAGAAAACATTAACATATGCGAATTCAGTTCGCGTATGGTAGGGGACCTGGATATCGAAAGGCTTGAGAATGAAACGCAACAAATATGTATGTGAAACAAAATCAAATGCATAAATCATAAATCGAAAACATAATGCTGGATTTTCACACGTACACTCGCCATCCAAAAGATGAATCCGTGTTTGTACAACTGATCTTAGTTCAACTATAACTCGGGGGATAGAGCTGTCTGTTTACTAAGCAGAAAGTCGTAAACAAGACTTTTTTTAGGACGGAGAGAGTACCAATTTAACACGATAAGAAATATGCAAAATCATTACACTATGTGATAAGCTGCTCTATCTACTTAATCTTTATGTATTGAAAAAGAGGCTCTAATGCATGAAGACTAAGCATCAAGCTAAACAGCAAATGAACTTTCAGTTAAAGTATGCACATTCACAGTTTCAACGGCTAAAACCCAGAAATGCTAACAGAACCAGAAACGAAATCAACTAGAAACAAAACACTCCAAAATTCCAAATAATCTTTTTACATTTATTCAACAAATGCTATATAGGCAGACCAAGAAACTTCCGGGGTTCAGGTTTTACAGTATATCAGAAACCGTCCAATTCAACAGCACGACATACACAAAGCAAGAAGAGAAGCCGAGTTCTTTATTATCTACCAAACTTACATACCACAAACCAATAAGAATAATAAAAACAAGAAATATAAATCCCAAATATAAACCATACCAACCCACTCCTGCAAAATTGTTCGTTCATCCACACTCACCTTAAGTCCTCACCGGCTGCTTCATGCTCTCCGTAGAAGAAGCATCAGACGGGACCCCTGCAGTTGCTGATGTCAGCGTCTGGTACTGCGCAGTCATCTGAGGTGGCAAAGCCTGCGTATAATACATCTGACCTTGACCAGGATCAGCGTATTCGTACGTATAAGCTTGATTTGGTGCTGAAGTTGGAGGCGCCATCATCTGGGACGGATGATGAACTTGAGTGTACCCGACGTACTGTCCTTGGTGCTGACTAGACGGGACTTGGACCATATGTGGGGCCCCTCCGGCTGCTGTCCTGTATACCCCTTGAGCCATTTCGGGTTTCGAGGAAGGCACATTCATGGCCTGATTGTAAGCGGGATGAGCGGCCATAGCATTAGGGGGCGTTTGGGGACGGCTAGTGGGCGCGTTTGGTTGCAGGTTATAGGGTTGGGTTTGTCGAGCTGGAACGAAGTAAACGGGGTATTGCTGATCGAGGACGGGCTGATGTGGATGCTGTTGGGACGGATAAATGGAGTAATAAGATTGCATTGGAACTGCTCCTGCTGGTATATACTGGTTTCCTGAATGAATAAATTGCTGGTGGGGGTGATGCATTTGGGGGTGATTTTGATCATATTGGCTCGATAATACGTAACCGGAATCTTGAACTTGAGGTTGCATCTGAATTTTATTAATGTTTTGATCACTGGATTTCAGATCAGATGGATTGGGGTTAATTCTAGGGTTCGAAGATTGGATTTGGATGATTGGTTCTTGATATATAGCTTGTCTCTGTCTAGATAACGGATTCGTTAAACTTCCTTCACTGTTATCAATCAAATGAGCAAAATTCAGGTAAAAAGATACACAAATTTGAAACATCCCCAATTCAGAAAAAAAAAATCCCTAATTCAGATCAAAAGAAACAAACATTAGAGATACATTAACAAATTCGTTCAAATATGTACCTTGAAACTGAATCTGGAGAAGCTAAATCAATGGCGGCAGCTGGTTTCTGATAAAATTGAGGAATCTGATGCGGTTGCAGCTGAATTGGTTGTACCTGAGACTGAATTGTTGGTTGTACCTGCGGCTGAATTGGTTGTACCTGCCTATACCCACCGCCGTGATCCGATCTTTCATCATCGGAGATAGTCCGATTAGTATAATCGCCGCCGCCAACCACCACCGGCACTCCAGAAACCACCGTACCCGCCGCCATAGCGGCCGCAAAAGCCTCCTCCTCCTGCTTCGGCGTCACCGCCGAATTAGCATTCACCGTCATCTGCTGAAACTGATCCTCAATTCCCAATCCTCCTGCCTTCGAATTCTCCTCCGTATGAACCCTAATGGGGGGCAAATTAGCCACCGACGGAGAACTGTTAGTAGAACCAAACGACGACGTCGTATCCAGCATCGGAGAATCGGGGACGGAATGCACATCATGATTGGTACCATTTCCAGCTTTCGCCGCCTCAATTTGGGGCTCACCATCTTTTCCGACCACCGCCGCCGCCTTCCTCACTATATCATCGTCCAATCCGAGGAGACAATTCACCGACGACGACTCCGAAAACCCCCGATCACTCGCCGCCGCCGACAGAGTACTCGCCTTACCATTAAGCGCGTTAAAAAACCAGTCCTCAGATTTGGTCGAAGCAGTTTCCACCAGAAGCTGTTCAATATTCGACGTCGTTTGGGGGAAAAGGAATAAACGGAGACGGCCAGATTTTACGCCCCCGCCGCCGGTGGCAGCGGCAAGACGGTCGTATTCATCCACCATGTTTTCGAGATCTTCATCGGTAGTTACCGAAATTAACGAATCTAGGTCTTCATTTGGGAGCTGATACTTAAGAGTGAAGGATTGGTTATTAAGGAGGGTTTTGGAGAGGCGGTGGCGGAGGTCGGACAGGGAGGTATTCCGGTCGATGACGATGATGCGGGTGTCACCGCCGATGTAGCATAAGGTTTTGTCGTGGGGGCGGGGGATTATATGGCCGCCGTAGCTGCACATAAGGCGGAGTTTCGGCGGCGGCTGAGATGGCGGCGCGTCGGCGTCCCAGGAGTTGGTGGTGCGGGAGCGGGGGGAGGAGTCGACGGAATCAGGGTAGACGGGAGGCGGAGGAGTGGCGGCGGGGATGGGCGGAGCGGCGGCGAGGGGTGGTGGTGGGGCCTCCATTTGGAGAAAAGGTCGAGGCGAGAAAAATGGGTAAAAGGAAATGTTTTGGTTGGACTTTCGCCTTGCAATATACTTCTTGCTTACTCCAGCTGTTTTCATATTTATTTATTTATTCTATTTTTTTTAATTTTTAATTTTTAATAATATCCTATTTTTCAAAAAAAAAAATAACATTTTCTTATCTCAGTCTCAGTTCCGCTCTCCTACCTACCGTTAATGTATAGTAATATATTCATTAATAATATATTAAAACCCTTATAATAGAAAGTTAATTATCTCATCCAAAATTTATGTACACAATGTTTATATATGAGCAATAGTAAATTTTGAATACTCCGTAAACTTTTTAAAAGAGTTTTGTTGTGGATTTTACACAAATTAGGGTCTCGTTTGATAGTCTTATTAAGATAAAAGATAAATAACTATCATTAAATAGTTTAATAGGTTTACATATTATACATCAGTATTATATAGACTCATCTGTTTAATACCGTGTATAACAATATACTTAATGAAAGATAAAAAGAAAAATACACCATATCATACATTTTAGAGCCGAAAACCATATCATACATTTTATAAGACAAATTAGGCGAGGTTAAAATAAAAATGTAATTGTAGAATACTATGTCATCTTACTTTAGTAAAGAGTCTTAGTAAGGACTATCAAAAAAATAATTATATTACTATATAGTCTTTATCGGGAGTATCAAATGAGCCCTAAAAACTCATTTAATACTTATGAAAATTCCTATTGTATTGTTATATAATATGGCAGATTAAAGGATATTAGCTTTATGAAAATGCTTTCTTACCTAACATGTGTCCACGACTGATTTGTAATGATATTATCACTTAATTTTGGATAAGATAACTTCTTTTAAGGAGATTTTGACACATCAATTGGTGGACACATTAATCTGTCTCACAGGTGGTAAGGTAGTTCAGATTCCCTTTGAGGTTAGAAGAGTGAGTCGATTCGACTAGGCTAGCTTGTAGGTTAGCCTTTAGTTTTCGGCAAAGAATTGGTTTTCATACTTCATTCTCATTTGGTCGACTCAAGTGAACTTTATCTTAGATTGTTCGATTTCTTCCTGGTTGAGGACCTTTGGATGCCTGTTTTCTATATAAAAAAAATGTCAGTCATGAGATCAGGTTCTCGTGCGAAATGTCGCGGCTAATCCCTAGAAAAGAAGTCTTCTGTTAGCCATCGATCTACTCTGTGCATATCCCCTTCATTCATTATTGAGTAACTATAAACAATTATTTTAAAAAATCATCTACGAGAATGATATGTACTTGTCTAAAAGTATACAAAACTATCTTCTTTAATTTTGAAAAATAATATAATCAATGGCATATCATCACAGAAAATATTATAATTAATACTACAATCGTTTAAAAAAAAAGTATTATATTCAACAAATGTGTAACTTCTTTTATTTTTAATTAATTACATGAAGATATAGTTCTAAAACCATGAATTATTCATTATACAACTCACTTATCTTTTCGTTTGTACTATTTTACTACATTGATTTAATAATTCGACATGTACAACTAGAATATAACTATTACATTAGCTACTTAATTAGAAATTTTTACTTTATTAGATCACATGCAACTTACGTGACAAATTCAGGCAAAATTAGTCACTGTCGGTGTTTAGTGTTCTTAAATTGGACATTTTTTCAAAATATAGAAAATTAAAATTAAAATTTCGATACATACATAATTTTTTTAGATAAGTTCTAATATACAAAACTGCGATATATACACGTAACTTGTGTCCACGTAAGTAGGGCAACATTTCCATATTTTAATATACTCACATTTTATATGTAGTCAAGATGCTCGTCATATTTCCAAAATGAAACATTTTTGAAAAGGTGAATTTGGGATTATATAAATCTACAAGGGCCCATAAATAAATAAAAGAATGTTTTCCATTTGAATATTTTTGAATAAGAAAAGGTGGGGCTTAGGTGTAAAGAATAGTGGCAGGGGTAAGTTGTATTGCAAGTGGGGGTTGGGGGTTGGGGGTGGTGGGGTAGGGTACAGTTAGGAGAAAACTTTGGGTAAGGGTAAAATGGGAAATTCACATGGGTTGACAGCTAATTTGGTGTTTAGGGGGGTGGGGTGGGGTGGGGGTGTGGGGGTGGTTGGTGGGTGGGGTGGGGGTTAAGTAAATGTATGGGATTGGGCACTTGGGTCAGGTGATTTATGTCATCATTTTCAAGACTATCATGCTTCATGATTCCAAATATCACACCGATTATTAGAGGTGGCATAATCGATTCGATTTATTGAATTGGGTATAAAATTCTTGGTTCGGTACATCTAAATGGATGGGTTTTCGCGCTCAGATGATAATCTTTAGTATATTATAAAGGGAATAGGTTGTTAGTATATTATAGAGAAAATAAGCTGGATCCGACTGATTAATTTTAGACACGATTAAATTTTAGTCGAGAACAATCCGACATATAGCGTTGGTCCAACCTGCTAGGCTTGACCAGATTGAAATGTCCGAATTACCACATCTAGAATTCATTTATATTTCGTTTGATACTCGTCCGTCCCACAAAAGTTAGTCTAGTTTTATTTTAGTTAATGTCACAAAGCTAATCACTGAGCGGGTGACAGATTAAAGTCTAGCGATTAATCAAGTCCTATAAACAGAGCTAAGGTGGTGATTAGATGGGAAGAATCGAAAAAAGTAATGATAACCAAGGAAAACTTATGGTCTACACGAGGACCAATTGAAGTTAGTCGTAAATATTACACTAGAAAAATATTTAATATTTACTTATTATATTAAATAAGTTATTATTTGTTCATTTCCAACATCTCCCTCGTTAATATTTTGATAATCTCCACACCAGTAAGAAAATATCATTTACACAATAAATGAAACATAAGGTATATAAAATAAAAAATGAAATTAAAATTTAATGCTTTAAATATATCAATTACCACAACAAATGTATTTTTTTCTGAATCAATAGGTGGTTAGATGAGTATATTTTTGGGTTAAATGTCTTTTTCAACTACTCGAGTTTTTTAAACTAATTAGCAAAAATAGTCAATAAGTTTTTTGCTATACTGTAAAAATTCCTGACTAACTTCGATTAACTTTTTAAACGTTAGGTTTTTATTAAACGCTCACTGTTGTAAAAATTTCGAGTAGCTCCGATTAATCCCCGTCTAGGCGTTAGGTTTTCATTGACCGCCTACGTTTATTTTTCGATTATACACCGCCTAATCACACCTATGTCCCGATTAGCCCCGTCCACGCTCCGACTAATCGCTAAGCCCCAGTCCACCGTCCAACTAACGCCTAGCAACTTTTTTCGACCTCGTAAACGGCTACATTTATTTTTCGATTACTTCCCGTCTAATCATGTCTATTCCAATTAACTTCGTTCATATTTCGATTAATTATTAGGTTTCAGTTCACCACTCAACTAAAGCCTAACCATTTTTAAAACCTTGATTTTTTTTATTAAACAAGTTGATTGGACAAATGAAATTACCTTAAATCATAATCATATCTTATCAACTTTTTCGTTAGTCGTTAGTAGGATAAGATGGTGTGAATCATTACATATATATTATATAAAAATAATAATTATTATTAAATTGCATACTATATGTGAAGATTAGTACTAAATATAGTGGTGACATAAAAGTTGTATGTCGTATTTGGTTAATACTCTAATGGCAGTGATTAAAGAACAAGTTAATGAATAAATTAAGCTAAGTGTCACATTGAAAAGCTCCTTTTGGATTTATTTTACAATATTCCTATTACTAATTATTCTTACACTTCTTTTTTTCCGTGGCAACTCGAGTCGCCCAGCCGAGTTTATAAGATATCATTATGTATTATTTGGTCGGGTTAAAATTTTATTAGGTTGAAATTAGAGCTGATAAAATGAGCCTGGTTTGATGGGTTAGACCAGTCCACCTAATATTTTAGATGGATTGGATCACAGAATCCTGAGTCCGTTGGGTCATGCCATGAATTTGACGGAATGCAGGCCAACTTGAAAATCATTATATATTCAAGGGGGTGAATTGAGTTCTCGATAATTGTTGGCCCACTAGACATTGGGGCTCAATAAAACCAAGCCGACTTACGATCTTTGCTTGATAGGGTGGGCAGAGCCGGGCACATCGAGTAGCAACCTCTGCTAAAAATTAGTGAGTTCAATTAATTTCTCTAAACTATACAAGGATTATCAGACGGTTGGCCCGTTGAGTTTATCTTATTAGGCTCGATGACATATTAGGCAATGTTTAATGAGTAATTCTCTTGTAGTAAAATCAGTGAATTCGGGTTATGAACATTTTTTTATGAAAGTATAGTAGTATTTATACCGAAAAACATTATTTGTGCTATAAAAATATATTAATGTTTATGCTGAGATGTGTTACTTTATGGATAAATGTATTATATCGAAACATATCACACTTTTCAAAATAAGTAATAACTTTCAGTATAAATAATGATACATTTTCATAAATTTATGCTTAAATTTAAATTGTATATATCTAATATCTATGTACTAATATACATAAAACTTAATAAAACTTTATATAACCAATCTATTTAAAATAACTTAATAAAACTTTATATAACAAATCTATTTAAAATATCGAGCGACCGAATTAATTTTACCACCTCTTGCAAAGGACGATGGGCTGAAGAAAATATTCAGTAAATGAACGTAATGAAATCATGGTACAGCGACAAGTTATTTTCTTTTTTGATGTAAATGTAATTATTGCAAGGGACCCACAAAACACATAATAAATGACAGTTGCTGTTATTTTTATATTTATATTTTATTTATTGTTGTTATTTTATTATATAAATATTCCCCTTTCTTTTCAGCATTTTAAGGTTTTATATAATCCGTTATGCTATTATAATAAACCGGTATGGTACGTTTTGTATATCTGTCCATGCCCCATGGTATGTGATTATTTAAGTTCCAAATACTCCCTCCGTCTCGTTTTAATTTACACACTTTTCTTATTCAATCGTCCTACTCTATTTTATACTCTTAAAATAAAAAGAAATTATACAATCTTCACCCTTAAAATTTACATCTTCGATCTCCACTTTTAAAAAAGTCAACTAAAGAACGAAAAATATTTCAGAATTGGATATGATAGAATTTAAAAAGTGTTTAAAAGTTTTGAACAATAATAAAAGTGCTTATTGAAATTTTAGATGGGCCTTAGAGTTGAGCTGTGTAATACAACACGCTGTCAGGCTAAAACTCAAAACCCCACATTTTATAAAAATATTTTAAGGTGATGTTTGGGCCAGGATGTGTATATCCGAATGGAAGAAATGTCTATTCAAAAGGTATATGTGGTAATTCGATCCGTCCAGCTCAACGAGCTAAGACCATAACTCTGGTCGGATTTATTGGGTCTAATGATTTTATGGGCCAACAATTATTGAGTCCAGTCCAATCATCTCCTTTAAATATATAAAGATTTTCAAATCGAGACTGTTGGACACGATGATCTTGCAAGTCTAGATATCTTTAGCTAAATAGTCACACACACACATATATATACATATATATATATATAACTCCACCAACTTCTTATATATGTTCCATATATTACCAAAATTGCATCATAAAAATACTTTTGCTCATATTCCTTCTTGATCATATATAGAAGGCCTACTAGCTCAAAAAACCAAACCTTTTCATGTTTTTGTTATTTTAATCAATTCTTTTAATCTCGTCAATTTATGTATAACATTGCCAAATAGTTGTGATTTTGACCAATTTCTTTGATTCAAATAAAATTAGTTGTACATTTAATCAAATCAAATTTCTCAGGTTGCATCACATCATTGAGGAACATTCTCATATACTGGCCCAAATTACGATTCTTTTGCACATTTTCATATAAATTGACAAAATTAAAAGAATCAGCTAAAATGACAAAAATATGGAAGATTTGGTTTTCTTTTACTGTTAGGCCAATATAGAAATATATTCTTTCCCCAAACAATTACTGTGCGAGCTACTAAAACTTCCACATATTACCAAAATTGCATTCAAACAAATACTTTTACTCATTCCTATATCAAATAAAGAAGTGTATATTCTTTCAAACTTCTACCCGGAGCACACGCAATGGGACCGTAGACAGTCAGCCGAAATCTAATCGACGAAATAATTTGATCTATGGACATCATTGTGGTAAAGATCATAACGGCAGAGGAATCATTACCGCAAGACATAAAGGGGAACCCATAAGCATCTATTACCGTAAAATCGATTTTCGACGGAATGAAAAACACATGGTAAAAATGTAACCGTAAAATACGACCATAATTGAAATGCACAAACAGTACTGTGAGAACTACCAAAACTTCAACCTAATGCCAAGAAAATATGCAAATCCAACAGACAAACATAAAAAGAAAGCATACGCAAACAAATACTTTTGCTCGTTCCTATATCAGATAAGGAAATATATATTCTTTCAAACTTCTACCCCGAGCTCATGCAATGGAACCGTAGACAGTCAAGTGAAATTCAGCCCACAAAATAATTTGATCTACAGACATCATTGTTGTAAACGTCGTGATGTCAAAGAAATCATTACCGCAAGGCATAGAGGGGGAGGTCATAAGCATCTATACCGTATAATGGATTTTCTATGGAATGAAAAGGACATATATGGTAGAATCATAACCATAGAATACGACCCTAATCGAAACGCACAAACACTACTGTGTGAACTACCAAAACTTCAACCTAATGCCAAGAAAATCTGCAAATCCAACCGACAAACATAAAATGAAAGCATAGGCAAACAAGATGGCTAGAGCTGGGATTGGGGATACAGACAGGGTGTCAATAGACAAGTTCACCAATCCTGTAAGAACGTTGGCCTGCACACGTTGGTTGCATCTAGTAAGTCTCTCGACCACAACACAAAATTACGCAACTTTACAAGGATAGTTTCGCTTACCAGAAGAAAAGTTGCCAGCATGTTTCGACTAAATGCTGCTTCTAGAGCTGAACTTTTGCTTCCCGAAATACAATCGAACAGCGTTAGAATGGCCATTACCTGAAAGTTGGTTAAGTTATTGGTTGTTTCATGTTTGGTATGAGAATAGAACATCAAGAAGCATGAAACAGTCTTCCAGAGAGAGAGATGACCCGTCCTAAGGAAACCAAGTCTCCACAAATACGCGAAACGCAATCAAATTAAACATACTTATCCATGCTAGAAAACCCAGGTTCATCAGTTGATATTTCCACATTCAGCACAGGTAACGAACCAGAAAAAGTTTTCTTGAGAAAACGGCCTAGGCGGCCGCTAGGCGGTGCCTTACCGACCGGTTTTGTGAGATACAGCACCTCTAGATGTTCTTGGGTCCTAGTTGGGCTAGTCAAGGCAATTAATCGGCCTAGGCGGCCCAAATAATTCTCTTTTATTTTAATACAAATTTTTAAATATTTGATACTTTTTTTCAGTTGAAAATTATCTATAATGATATGTTGAATTACATTTTAAATGACACAATAATTTGAAAATATTAGAGGTAAGATACAAGTAATAAATTATAAATAAAAAAGATTAAATCCAGTCGACAGCCTCCCGACTACCGATTTCCGACTTCTGCAACCTTGGATACAAGTCATAGTATATGAGTTCATGAATTACATAAAACCATATAATTTGATCATCTATTACAAAAACATAATTCATTCCAGTGTTCCGACATTAGTAAGACTAACCTCCGGTACTTGAATCACATGAACGCATTTTCATATTGTTCTTATTTTTCTTCAAGTATGATATCATCATTATTTGTGAGCTAGATATTGTGGTTAACATATTACATATATAGGTTTCTAAGGAAGAAAATACAATGAAATTACCTGAAGATTGATAGCCAACGTGAGACAAACATATGCCAAGTTGCACTGCACAGAATTTCGAAGTCATTTTCTTCTCCTCTCAAGAATTTGTATAATATTAAGATAATCAAAGTTGGAAACCAGGAAAGTGCTGTCTACATCAGAGGCGCAGAGCATGTACTTACCGACCGACGAGATATTGATTCAACACGCCAGTCTAGAAGCAAAGTCATTGACCTGTGACAATATGAAGAAGGATCCTGAATTACTTTGTAACAAAATGATAAAGGAGTAAATACAGAGACGAAATCAGTCTTTTACCAGAAAAATAGGCAAAGAGCGCAAACTCTAGTCCTTGCCCATTTAATTGTTTTTAACGTAGCATCACCATTGTCTCTGAAGAAGAGATAGCTTCCAATTCTGACTCCGAGAAGATACATACCCCAATACCCTAAACTTGAGGAAAAAAATCAACAAGATGTTGCAAAAATAACTAAACTGTCATTTCTGGAAATAATATTTATTTTGAAAAGTATCTCTTGAAGTTTGTTCTCATAAATATTTCTTGGAAATGGGTTGAGAAAAACCATGACAAATAGAGATGATTAAGTAAGAGATAATAATGATGATGGCTGTTGGTAATACTGCGTTTTAGACTGAGAAGCAGCCCAACGGAAAGCATATGGCTATGGTTCTAATATATAAATTTAATTAAGCAAATGCTAAACGGTTAAGAGAAAAACGACCACTTTGGGAACCATAAAGATATTTGAACCCAAATCAAAAGAGAGCTCATTTGCTAAGTTGTTCAGAAATATATGTGTTAGTTGTTGGCTCCATCAGTATTATGCAATGTGCAACTCGAAGATTAGGTGATTCATTTTCCTCAAACAAAGAAAAGGTCATTTATGTTAGTTGTGCACCCATCAACACTTCCCCCCGGGAATGAATAACAAAAGAAACAAATTCAAACAAGATTAAGAACAAGAAAACAAAAAGGAAAGATAAAAGAACGATGAATATACAAACTACAGAGAAATCCTTACCAAATATGCTAAATATTCCTTCCTTGTTTTGACTGATGATGTCAGCTTTCCTTTCTTCAGAAATAAGATACTTATTCAGCCCACATGATAGTACCGTTTGATAGCCTGATATCCCATATAAGTTCACCCATGTTAAATGAGACACCACATGATTACCCAGTTTTCATACTTTAAGTCGACAAAGAACTTGGGCAGCATACCTATAAGGATAAACGAGCCTAGAATACCACAGTATTTTGGATCAATGTCAATTATTAAAGTGAGGATAGCCACGGCAGCCAGAGTGAAAAAGAAATTCCAATGGACACCATATTCCCCAACATGAACCTATAGAGAGAAGGAAAAAATTCAAAGACAAGCTATATTTTAGGAAATTAATATATAGGGGCATGCTAATGGGGTAATCGAAAAAGCACCAAGAAGAATGACTCGGACAAATATACACGAACAAATTCAGTGGAAGATAATCCTTTAAAGTCATCAGGGGCATCAGTTGAAAACATCCACTTATGAGACAGGTCATTTTCAACATTTTAAATCAGAAACGTGAACGTTCCATTCTGGAAGGGTACATTGCACGAGAAAGTAGTAAATAACGAATAGGTGGAAATTCATAATGTATCAAAACCCTGCAGTAATGTAACCACCCACCCCCGCCCCCTGCCCCAAAAAAAGAAAAAAAAGGAAGATAACCAAACTTCTGCATATTTCATTCATGAAATACACAAACTCACTTTCTACTTTTGTTAGTGTTAGATTCGAGGCTTAGCAATTACAGTTTACTAAATTTCACTTCTTACTTCACATAAAGTTTCTTGTGGACATGTATTATGGTTCTCCTTTTAATGATTAATCCAACAAAACTTTATCAGCATGTCTTGTATAGTTGTATCTCATAATGTAATCAATAGTACATGCAATAAATTGGTTATCCCAAAATATAGTAGAGATGATGTACATACATTTAATATACCTGATAATTCACACTTGATGTGGAGATAAGTCGAGCAAACCCCAGAAAAATTAATGGACTAATTGAGCGAAAACCATTTCTCAGTCCCCTGGATTGGCATGGATGAACAAGATATTAAGAGTACCTGATCAATCAAAACTCATACAAAATATTATTGAAATAAAAGATGCATTGGAAACTGGCAATTGAAAGTATTTCCCAATGGTACGTTGAATAGTATTGCTAACAATAAGCAACCGCAAAAATATGAAGCCTAGAAAATTGTTGATAACAAACTTGAAAAATATGTAAAACAATAAGAAACAACAAACAAATTGATACATGATACACAGCATAAAGAACCAAGGGACCAACAGCAGTTCACATTCACATTTTCCTCTTTTCCTTCTCTCTACTTTTTTCATTGTTTTTTTTCGATGGGGGGAAGGGGGCCACTTTGACTTAGATTACAGTGAGCCAGTTACATGTAATTTTAGCGAACAAGAGCCAAAGCAGAGATACATATAAATCGGGCAGACATTAACCAGATTAGTACCTACATAAATATATTCTCATTCTTTAAAGATAATGGTGTGCAGCCACCCCCTGAAAACAAGGAATAATTTTGCATTTGCAAACTGATAACTTGTAGCCAGACATACCAATAACTTTGAATCTTAATCACCACCATCTTATGGAAAGTACAGTAAAGAAAATGATTTTGACTAAAATCCAGATAACATTCCATCATAAGCAACTAAATGATCTTCAGGTAATGAAATATCAAATTCGTGGGCAAGGGAAAGAACAGTTATTAAAAACATACGTGTGGAAAATCACTTACATATTTGAGATGCCACGTGCATGTCGTGAAACCACAGCATTTGCTACTACAAATGAGCCCACCCCTAGATCCATCTAGCACGGCCATTGGACATTGAGAAGATGAATCAGAAGCATATCATAAGACAATGGTTACATAATCACACCACAGCTCCTCACATATTGGACAATACATCAGAGATTCAGACCACTGTTCGATCAAGAACAAGTGCCTGGTCCAGTTTGTTCAGTATGAAGATAACTCTGGAGCAAAATAGACACAAATTCTGTGAAACACTACTGGAGAACACAAGTCACCTGCCCCAAATTTATTACGTATATTTCTTTTCTGGATATCCAAATCATGGCCACATTTTGTAAAATAAAAAATTATTTTTCAAGTATCCTTGTTCATAAAGCAATGAATATCCTCGTTCTTAAAGTAATGATTTGACAAATTCGGCTCTTGCCCACCACTTTAAGGAATAAACATATGCTTTCGACCCTCATCAGAAACTCTGTGCCCAAAAATACAGAATCTCAAAGTTGGATGGAAGAGTAATAAAGTATGAACACAGTTCTCACCAAGCTAGTTCCATATGTCTCTGTCTTCGCATATTTTCTGGGAAATATCTCGAAATCAACAGCCAAAATGGAAATGCATGCAATAAGCATCTGCATCAAGCCATCAAAGTCAACAATAATTTCCAACTGAAAGATTAAAGCAAGTCTGACCACGTACCGTGGAAACCCTATAAGATGAGATATTTCCCCTTATAGAATCTATACCACCTTCCTGCAAGAATGACTGATTTCTGTTCTGATGATTAAATTAAATCCACAAAAAAATTATGAAAATGCAAAACAAACTTAAGCACAATCTGCAGAGCCACTAAAAGGCAAGTGAAGCTCTCCATGCAGCACAAGTTTACCTATGAAATGTTTGCAGGAAAAGCAGCAGCAGAAGCACCACGATTGTGTTCCAATAAGTCCATTCTGCCAGAACCTGCCATTGACTTCTCAATTCTTTTTCTACCATTACCAGACCATTTCCATGGTACAGAAATTTTCCTTTTTACCATTTTTCTAATTCTTTTGTAGAGTTGCGAAACTTATAAGCTCCTCAAAACAATTCAAACACAATACACAAACTTCCTTTACACACACTACACTAACACCACACACACTTCACATACTAATCAAATTGTGTCTAATGTGAATTTCCAATGCGTACATCAGATTCACTTCCATTCATCCAATTGTAAGTTTATAAGCTTCATTATCCAAACACTAATTAACTTATAAGCTCTTGAGATATTACATCTTATAAGCTCATGAAACAGCTTATAAGATGTTAGAGCTTATAAATGTTAGAAATAAACTTCGCAAAACACTCTTTGAGAATACTTACTGTCAGAAATAAAATATAAGGCACAACAATGAACAGAAAATCGATGGCCAAAACCACAATATAAGCATTTAAATTCTTGCCACTGCCAGCAGCATTATCATCTTTCTTAACAGAACCTGGTTTAAAAATGAAAAAAAAAAAAAAAAAACATAACCAAAAAAGTAAAAAAGATATTCAATTATTCAAAATATTCCTTAGAGCTTACAGCCACATACCTGAACCGATCCAACAGAATCCGATACAACGTCTAATGAGAATCAAAATCTGGAAAAGAAAATGTAACAGTAGCATAAGATGGCAGCTGAAAAACTAATCAAACGAAAATGATAAAGCTAGCAAACTACTTACCGATAGATTTGTGATGAGAAAGAAAATTTCGAGATTGGAGCATCCTGTTAAGTTGCTCACGAATCTGAAAACAAAGTTCCGATTGCTCAATTAAAGTAGCCAAAAAGAAGCAACAGCTTAACAACTTGAAGTACTGTGGATTCAGCACGCAGATATTCAACGGTGCTTACTGTTCTTTCAGATGTCTGTTGGAATTTAACGAGTCCATGGATGAGCTATTGAGCTTGATTTGTCATTTGCTTACAAACTCCAATGGCGATTGTATTTGTACCATAGTAATTTGTGCAGATTGGATCGGGTACGGGTTGCAATATTTGGCCCATCCAATAGGAGGGCTTCGAAAAGCCCAGCCCATTATGGATTTATAGCAACTATTTTGGTGGGAAAAACATTTTACTTTGAATTTGTTTTCCGCCAAAAAAATTCACTAAATTGACTTTATTTGGGACGGATAAAAACTCGATTAAATGGATATTGTATTATTAGATTGGTATTGGGTCGTAAGTTATGTTAAATATGCCCTTTTTATCCCGTAAATATTATTTATATTAATATTTCATATATTTTAATTTATTATACTAATATACTTCACTTATTACGAATTTATTCGATTTTTTTATTATTATTTTAGCTTGTTTTATTCAGTTTGCGAATTATTTAGTTGTTTTGGTAAATGAACTTTTTATTTAGTAGTAGTTTATATTTTAATTATATGATTAATATATTAAAAAATAGTAGCAACAATATTAATGGCGAGAAAGTGCATGAACCCTCACTTTAGTGGTCCATATAAGATGAGGTCTTTACGCCCAATCCTAATTGACCCTTGGACTTATTAGAGTCGGGATTGGGCATAAGTTAATATTTCTATATAGGGTTGCAAATGATTTTAGCTAAATTAAATTTGTAGGTATTCGATTTCGATTCATTTATTAACATAAAAAAGAAAGTTCATTAACAAGACGTTTAGCGAAAATTATCTTAATCTACTGCCTTATTTTTAGAGCTGCAAACGAGTCGAGTCGAACCGAGCTTATTATGTTCATGTATGGTTCATTATTTTTAATCAAACTCGAGTCAAGTCGAGCTATGTTGTTTGAGAGTGTTCAATTATGTTCACGAATTGTTTGATCATATTTGTGAATACTAATGCTCGTAAACAACTTAGCAAACACTAAATAAACACACGGGTTCCTAAATCTCAATACAGATAGACGAATTTAAGGAAATATTCATTATAACAAGAGGTATTGTAAGAGTATTATATTATATGTAGTATAAACACTATTTTGTTGTTATTTCTCTTACTATTAGTCTTATTATTAATTGTGCTTCGAACAATTTGTTCGCGAGCTTAATGAACAAGTTATTCATATTCAATCTTTATTTGTTCGTAAAACGAGCTCAAAAAATAATCAAACGACCTCGTTATGTCTGTTCAGTGAAAGAAGCTCTGTTCGTGTGTTACCACAACTATTTTCCTAATTTAACATTGTCTAGAACGTTGGGCAGATTAGCCGCACCTACTTTGCCATGTATGTGGATAGAGGTGATAAAATCTGCCATCCTGAAATTTTAGATGGATCAGGTCATATAAATCTACGCTCGAAATACTGTTTGACTCAACAAGCTCGATCCGATGAATTAAAAGCTCAAGGGGTTATGGCCCGGCCCGATATTCTTAACATATTATAAGTAGAGGTAGCAATTCGGGCGGCCTGGCCCGAGGGTCCGTCGGGCCGACGTCATATTTCGGGCCGGGTATTCCCCTATAATATACTTAGATTTTCGGGGCGGACTGGTCACGCCAAATTGTATTTCGGACCTACATTTTTATGGGCCCGACCCATCTAAAATATCGGATCAACTGGGCCGATCCGTCGAGCTGGGCCGATCTTGTCACCTCTAATTATAAGAAAATAGGTTGAACCGACTAATTTAGACTTGACCCAAAATATGACAATGACTCGTCAGGCTAGCTCGAATTGCCACTCCACCCAGGGAGAATCATATAATATCCAATGGCTTGCATCATCGTGTACAACATTGTGACTGAATCAACGGCTGACGTCGATAGTTGAAATTGATACAATTGTAAAATACTATTTCCTTCATCTGGTTTAATTTTTCTACTTTAGTCGGATACGAAGATTAAATAAAAGTAAATTTTACAGAATCTTTGACTTTTTAAAAAATAAAGATTGAGGATGAAGATTTTGAGGGTGATCAATTAGGTTAGGACAAAAAAAAGTAAACAAAATAAGAACAAATCGAAAAGAAAAGTAGACAAATTAGAGCGGGATGGAGATATTATTCATTAAACAAAACTGTCGTTAACACACTTGTACTACACACACTGCGTAGCTTAGACTGGACCACCACATTCCATGATTACTCAACCGTCGAACCACCACTCTTCACTTCAGCATCTCTCTCTCTTCTTTCTCTCCCTAGATTTTGAAGATTCAGTGACGATTAGTAGCCATTACAGTGTTCAAACTCTCTCTCTCGCTTAATTCTCTCCAGGTTTTGAATGGCAGAGTGACGATTAGCAGCCATTACAGTGTTAAAACTTTCTCTCTCTAGATTTCGACGACACAGTGACGATTAGTCGCCATTGCTGTGCTAAACCTGTAATTATCATGGTCAGAAGAAGTCTAGCACTGATGCAACCTGGGGACCCCTTCTAGAAAATATCTTCAGGTAATTAATTATTTCCTTATTACGCAATCATTAAATTCAAACCACCTAAATTAAATGTCATTAGTTGTTGGGGACACTGTTTAGGATAAAGAGATCCTGTTTTTCCTTGGAATTTGGGTTCAGTATCTTTTATGCTTTTTTCTGTAATTATTCTGCTAAACACATTTTCCTCATTCTCATTTTTTTATGCGTTAATTTAATTCTGATTCAGGAATCTGAGTTTGAATCTGTTTTGAACTATTTGCAAATGAGTGGGAGGAAGCTCATCGATTTCTGTCCTGCTGCTCCGAATTTCCGGAGCATGTTTCAGGTTTGTCTCTGCTTGTTTGTCCCTTTTTTTTCCATTTCTGGTGTAATTATTTTCGACCGGAACAATCCACCGTTCATTTGGTGGTTGAGGCCGATTAATCTCCTTCCGGTCACCAAATGAACGGTGGGTTTCCCTAGTCGGTACTAGAGGTGGCAATTCAGCACGACCGAGCTCAGTCTGTCAGACCAATGTCATATGTTGGACTGGGTTAAAATTCCATAAGACCAGATTGCACTAACGTAGTGGTATAGTACTATTTATCTCTCTTACAAAAATTCCTGACTAACTTCGACTAGTTTCCGCCTAGTCGCTAGGCTTTGATAGTTGACTATGTTTTTTTCCGATTCCTTTCCGATTAAGTGAATAACCATGCTTATGCTTCGCTCTTGCCTCGATTAGTTTCTAGGTCCTAGTTTACCGCCTGACTAGCACCTAGCTATTTTTACAATGTTGTTGTTTACTGCATAATAATAGTTTCGTTTTGGAAGTGTGTTTGCTTTTTTCTTTTCGGAACACTTATGTGTATTCCGAAACAAACAGGCTAGACCAAATGAGTTTGATTGTGGACACACCATCAAGTCGCACGGAAGACAACTGGCATGGGATCACAAGCACGACTGGCTGATACTGTTACTGCTTGTGTTCATAGAGATTGCTCTGAATATCATTCACCCATTTTATCGGTTTGTTGGTAAAGGCATGATGGAAGATCTCATGTATCCTATGAAGGAAAACACAGTACCCATCTGGGCTGTTCCGGTGAGTATAAACAGCAGATTTGTCTATTTGATCGTTTTTATTGCTTAGTATTTAATCTTTTGTTGGTGGGATCAGCTCTACGCGATTCTGCTGCCTATTTTCATCTTCTTTCTCTACTATCTTCGGAGGAAGGACGTGTATGATCTGCATCATAGTGTACTAGGTAATATCATCTTAACTTTCCTCCATAGGCTGTGTTTAAAATTGAATTGAAGTATTTAAGTATAATTTTGAAATCCATAGTAGTAAATTCTTTGTAATTGTTCACTTGTTTGGACTGCCATTGATTTGAATCTACGAAGGAGTATTTGCGGCTGTTTTTGCTTTTGAGAAAGTGGTTAAAATGAGAGATTGTTGAAAAATTGGTTAAAATCAAAAGTGGGTAGTGTTGAAGAAAAAGTACTTGTGGTAAACTCATAAGTTCTACTGTGTCTCATATAATCACTTTTGGCTGAATTTAAGCCAAAAGCAGAAATTTGCTTAAAATAAGCAAAAACAAACACTGCTGTAGTTGTCTACTGGCCCCTTCGTAGCAGCAATCTGTAAACGTATTGTGTTTGGATTGAAGGATTTGATGATGGATGATCAATAATAGCAAAACCTTAGTGGTTGTTTGGATTGTCATGGATCTGGTTTCCATTTCGTTCCAAATACTTCCATTTTAAATCCTGCAATCCAAACGCATCACTATAGTAAGCAAATGCAGTTTCCGTTCTCTTTTATTTGCTTTCAACTTATCAGTGGCTAACTGCAGGACTCTTATTTGCCGTGCTGATAACTGCGGTTCTAACAGATGCCATTAAAGATGCAGTCGGCCGACCGCGGCCCGACTTTTTCTGGCGCTGCTTTCCTGACGGACGAGACGTATGATATCTTAATTTCTGAAATATGATTCTTATCAGAAGATATAACGGAAATTAAACGCCTTTATGTTGCTTATGTTCTTTCTCATTTTCAAGTCCTGCTTGTATTTGCATCGAGCGATTTGAAATGCAAGAATCTAGAATTAATGGATTTCAAAGTCCACTCGATGTTCCAAATCCTTCTAAAAATAGCTTTGCATGAAAGTGATGGATTTCAAATCCAAACAACGTCAATTTGCTATTAAAGATTTTTAAGCCATCCTTCCAACCAAATGTAAAATCATGTTTTGTTTTATGACACAATATATTTAGAGAACATAGCATTATATTTTTTCATATTTTCCCCTTCGACAGGAGTATGATCGTTGGGGCAATGTGGTGTGTCACGGTAAAGATAGTGATATAAGAGAAGGACACAAGAGTTTCCCAAGTGGTCATACTTCGTGTAAGATTTCTTCTCATGACTTTTTCACGATTAGAGTCGTTCATAATGAGTAATTTGATGCTGTATCTTTTTCCCTGATCATCTGATAAGTGATAAGGGTGTTTTGTTATAGGGTCATTTGCAGGTCTCGGTTTTCTAGCTCTATACTTAGCAGGAAAAATCAAATGCTTCGATCGCAGGGGCCACGTCGCAAAACTATGCATTATATTTCTCCCTATCCTCGCGGCATGTCTCGTCGGTGTTTCTCGTGTGGATGACTACTGGCATCACTGGCAAGACGTGTTTGCCGGCGGTCTACTAGGTGCGTCCATTCCCCTTCTAACATGAAGAGAATTTTAGCTATTCCTCATTGTTGTATGCTCTACTTATAACTAATGAGTACCAAAAAGATATGTGCAAAATTTTGTTTACTATCTAACATAGGGTGGTTTTTATTATTATCGCCTCAATCGTGTGTGGCATTGCAGGTCTTGTAGTGGCTACGATTTGCTACTTGCAATTTTTCCCAGCTCCGTACAATGATGAAGGTAGAGTCATCATTCACTTATTTTTTTATTTTTGAAACAACTTATAAAATATTGGAGCTTATAAGACGTATGAAATAAACTTAGCCGACCACCCTCTTACTCAAGTGACATGAAGAGAAAAGTGTTCAACTCTTGTTATCCATTAATGGCAGGATGGGGTCCGTATGCGTATTTCCGAGCAGTGGAGGAAATTCGTTCAAGCTCTCAGCCCCAGGACGGGAGCTCCGTGCAAGCAATGAACCAACAGCAGCTATTAACAAACAACACCGTGTTAGGTCACCATCTCGACACGACTTTTGACGCCATGGAGTCCGGAAGAAAGTAGAACTACTGAGATACAATTGTTCATCTCATGTGATCTGTTTCTCCTGTTAATATGTGTGTAATTGGCTCGTGTTTTGTTCGTTTCCGCCCTTGTTCTTGTGAAGGTGTTCACTAGTCAATGGCTATGTTTGTAGTTAGAATAGTTAGACTTGTATGTTAGAGTTTAAATGATCTTTTATCTTATCTTGAACATACATCTTTTAATGAAAACTGAAGATCCTACTGGCAATGTCTGCACTTCACACACATGGGCAATAACGATAGTTTTCTTGCACACATATCACGAATTTAATGGAATGCAGATAATGCCGATATGAGTAGGAAGAATTTTCTCCTTATAGTCTCGGGTGAACACCCTTGATGAGAATTTCAGCATCAGGTTGAATTGATGAAAGTGTAGTAATGAGATCTGGCTTTCAATAGTGGTGGCAATTAGAACTGTTCGACCGTTCTAAGTCTATCGTATCAATGTTATATATCTCGTCTGGCCTAAAATTCTATTGGCCTAGAAATTGGAGAGTTTAGCATAGTCCAATGAGTGATCTTAAATTACACTAAAAATTGTCAGTCGCTTGTAATCAGTCGAGCCATTCACCTATAAGATTAGGTTTGTTGAGTTCAATAATATTTCTGGGCAAAATCGTTTTAGACCAACCCGTCTATTATTATGGGTAGGTTAGGTCATCAATCGACCGGGCCGATTTTGCACCTCTAGCTTTGAAAGGGGAGATTTTTGGAAAATGAGCTGCGGCATCATAGTTGTCTCTTCGTTCAAGTATGATGAGGAGTATAAAAGAATTAATTAATTTTTGCTTTTGGAACACTTTCCTCACATGATAAAGAAATTAAAATAAAATAGAAGTATCTAAAGTCAGATTCAGAATGAGGCAAAATAAAATAGAATATCTCAGCAGTGATACTGCAAGCATGGGAAAAGAGTAAGATACTTCCTCCGTCTCGCCTTAACTTGTCTAGTTGATCGGACACGGAGATTAAGAAAAAACAGATTTTGTGGAATCTTTAACTTTTCAAAGGTGGAGATTGAAGGTGGAGATTTTGAGGGTGAAGATTGTGCGAGAACTTTGTCATTTATGGGCTATTAGTAAGTATTATTGCACGTTACTATTATGCACTTCCAGGACAATAATATAGTCGACATATTTATGTGCCTTCACTGAGAAGAAAGGCATGTTCCTCTATAGCAACATGTAATTTTGTTTAAAGAAGAATTGGTATATGTTATTGCAGCTAAACAAGGAGTGGTTCCTTCCTGCTATGGTTTCTCTCAAAAAGTTAGATGGCAATGCAGATTGCGCATAGACAGTATCTGTACCAATGATAGAGCAAAGGAGTATTGTCAAGTCAGCAACTGGTGAATGTTTCCGGCTTATAAAGTGTCAATATTATACCAATTCAATAACTTGAGTTTGCCGATGATCTGCAATTATGCATGCATTTACCTCCTAGTAGACTCAGTATGCCGTGTAACCTTTGCAAAAAAACTGTTATTCTCCTAATCGACCTAGTAGCCCGTTGATAGCCAAGATCTTGTATATCGTAAGGAAAGGCTGCTTCGGAGGCTCCGACATAAGGACTTTCGAGGCTCGGACCTCTTGCACGGCTTCTGGTGTCCTTAGCGGGTGACATACTACGATCACGTACAAAAGCGATATATGCTGGGTGATATCTGCCAGCATACCGCCGAACGTATGAGATGCCCAAGGCAGGAGAAAATTACTTGCGGGTAAGGAGAAGATAAGTGAAGTAAGTGAAAAAAAAAAAAAAGAACGTTCGGTTGATACAGGCCGAACATTTGATGAATGTTCGGTGGATACTCGCCGAACAATTGATGAATGTTCGGTGAGTACCCGCCGAACATTGGACAAATGTTCGGTGGATACACGCCGAACATATTGAAATATGCATGTTCAAGTTTGGATGAGCATAACGTGTGGTGTAAAAATTGAAATAAGTTGATTCTTGGTTCTTTAGAAAGCTAAGACGAATATCTACAACTTTTCTATTGACAACATTTCCTAGTTCATAAAAAACATTTACACAAATCGCCAACGAAGTGAAAGTAGGTGCACTTGTGGGTCCGCCCTGACACCTCTCTAGTATTTTGATCATATCTTGACCTACGCATATCAGATCATGGTGGCATTAGAGGCATAGGAAAGCTGACCTAGAGGGCTACAACTTTTCTGTTGACAACATTTCCCGATTCATACAAAAAATGTTCACAAATCGCCAAGAAACTGAAAGTAGTGCATTTGTGGGTCTATCCCGACACACCTCGAGTATTTCGATCATATCTTTGGATACACATATCAAGTCATGGTGAAATCAGAGGCATCGGATAGCTAACCTGAAGGGCTACAACTTTTATGTTGACAACATTTCCCTATTCGTACAAAAAACGTGCACAAATCGCCAAGGAAGTGAAAGTACTGCACTTGTATATTGATTTGCTTCACTGGTTTGGTTCGCTTGCAGGTTTTCTGGAAGTGCAGGAGCCATGGTGAAATTAAAATATACAAGGTGATTTGGATGCACAGATGATGCCTTAAGTCTAAGCTTCTGAAGTGAAAGCATCTGCAGATTAGTTACAAGAACATCGTGAACTTGGATTAGTTGCACTTCTAAGCGTTGAAACAATACATCCACTGCGAGAGAAAGGGGTTCGGCTACTTGTTCAGCAGCAAACCGATGCCGAGGATTTTAGAACTGTACAACAGCACGACGGCAGGGAAAACAATCTTTTGAATTGTTGAGGAGTACAACAAATCCACGTCCCTAGAAAACTTTGACAGCTATTCACCCAGTGTTTCTGGAATTTTAAGAAACTATCCATAATAACACGCCGACTGGCACCATTGCCCACCCAAGACGTAGATCAACAATGCCTATTGAATGAGGTTGGAAGACTCTAATAAACTTAAAAAAATATCAAAGTTAGCACACCAAGAACTCTTGGCAGGAAACTCATGGAGGTTCTTTCATCCGCAATAAAAGCGGCGAAAATGGTAGCAAAGTGAAGATCATGTAATAGGAAATCAGATAAAATCAAATGTAGTTTAAAACTGTGATTTAGAATGCTCGATTCAACCTCTTTTAAAAGATTCATGTGTTTCTCGACGTGAATGTCTTCCAAGCTCATTTGCAAGACAGCAGTCCATCTTCTCAAATTGTTTAGACATCTTTTGAGGAGCTTCAGAAATTACTTTCCAGCTCGTCGAGGAGTTCATCTAATCAAGCTAGAATGGAAATTAGAAAATTTAGAAAGTTGTTAACTGTTTGAATTTCTCTAGACCGAATTGTCCCAAATACATATTGGTTCTCCTCAGCCGTCTCGAATTAAAGAATTAGGATTATAGCATAGTATAACTAATTTTAAAGCGCCTATACATATTCTCGAAAATTGAAATATTGCAGATAATTAGTTGATATTATCATACCTAATACTACTGTCAATGTGGTGATTTGTGACTTGGCTACACTCAGAAGAGATTAGAAATTGATTTGGATCAGAATTGGACTTTGGAAAGCAGTTACAAAAGCTGTTGAAATTCTGTTACAACAGCCAAGTGCAACGGTTCTGCTAAAACCGTTGTCTTTTCTTGAGCAGCAGTTTTTCCAGAATTTTTCCAGCTGTTTTCTTGGATCCGTATATATTGTATTTTCTTCCAGTTGTAATCACATTATTGAGATATCATTCTAGGGTGCTAAATTCATCTAGTTAGAGAGATAAAGGGCTGGTTCTAGAGTGAGATACTCGAGAGGGTTTGAGATAGATATTGTCTCAATCTTGGGTTGGTTTTCTCATGTTTTGATTGCATTGTTCTTGTAATCATGTACTGTTTTCGATCATAGTGAATAAGGTGTTAGTCCTGCTCCGTGGATGTAGACCATAAGGTCGAACCTGTAATTTCTTGGCGTGCTATCTTTTCTGTTTCTGCATTCAATTTCTTTTGAGATTGATTTTGTTATTTCATGTTCTTGGACTGATTCCCACAATAGTCAATTCGTCCCTAAAAATAACGTTAGTGTCATTTTAGTTTACCACATCCAGTTGTTTGATAGGCCATGAGAAGTGAACAACATAGTGAGTAGTACTTTAACTGTGGTGTGCTTGACTACGGGGCTGAAAGTTCCATTCAAGTCAAAACCTGCAATTTGAGCAACGAGCCTGGCTTTGTATTGAGAAACAGAACCATCAGCATGTCGTTTTACGACTTGCAATGTGTGGGATTCTTTCAAAGTGGTAATGGAGAGAGGCTCCAAGTTTCGTTCTCCACGACAGCATTGTATTCAGCTTTCCAATGGGGTGTTTGGAAGGCTTCTGAGACAGTGGTTCGGAAACATCTGCAGCAGCACTATTGAAGTCTTTGTCTTAAAAATACGAGCTTTTGACATACGATGCCTGTTACCTGCAAGAGGAACAGAAGAACTTGCAGCAGAATAATTAGCAGAATTAGATACATTATGGTTAGAACCAGGAGATAAAATGCTCGTCTTAGGTGGTCGGTCCGAGAAAGGATATTTGCTAGTAGATTGTGATGTATGATGAGAAAGGATATTAGCTAGGATAACACAAGCATGCTTTGTGATCTAATTTGTGATGGTTTTCCTAGAAATTTTTCCCGGAAATTTGAGATAGTAGTTCAACGGCCTGTTATTTTGCTGCTCTCCACCTTGCTTGCATATTCTCCTTCTAGTTTTTGCAGCCTCTTCCCTGTATTTGGCATATCAGATACACCAGGAAGAGGGAGAGATAGAACGAGAAATAAGAACGAAAACTGGAGGGAGAGAGAGACTGTTCAGCCACAATATCAGCCGAATACTTAGAAATATCTTCGGCCGAAACTTCAGCCGAAACTTTTCAAGACTCTTCGGCCCAAATTTCAGCCGAAACCTGTTAAAAAGTCTCGGCTGAAGTTTCAGCCGAAACCTGTTAAAAAGTTTCGGCCGAAGTTTCAGCCGAAACCTGTTAAAAAGTTTCGGCCCAAATATCAGCCGAAAACGCTAAATACTGCTATATGAACTTCAAAACCAAAAATAGTGCACCAAACCAAGATTTTTCCGATCATCCACATTCACCAACCGACACATGTATGGCATGAGGTTATACATCTCCATCAACAACATAACATCAACATAAACAAGAATCCACAGATGATTACCATTCTTGTTCTGAAAAATAAAGAGCGATCTGATTTCAACACCACCAACTGTCCCTCCCTCGTTTAGCCGGCTCCATCTCAGATTGTCCAACGTGAAATTTTCCGACGCAGCCTCCTCTTCT
Organism: Ajuga chamaepitys; assembly: GCA_958295605.1. Classification (NCBI taxonomy): domain Eukaryota; kingdom Viridiplantae; phylum Streptophyta; class Magnoliopsida; order Lamiales; family Lamiaceae; genus Ajuga; species Ajuga chamaepitys. The sequence goes on from OY282508.1 coordinate 814,905, forward strand.
TCATTGTCAACAATGAAAAATGATCCTTCGAGACAACCAACAGAGGAATACAAGCTTTCCTAGGTGTGTTCTCATTCATGTTAACTTTGCACGTATAAGGTTTTTTTAAATAAATCGCAGTAGTTTCATTGATTAGTTAGAATCGGCCAACACCGAATGATAAAGAAAGGGAGGGGGTGAATCCCAAACGATGTCCGAACTACAAGTTTTTGAAAAATGATCCTTCGTGACAACAAAAAGTATATATCATAATTAATTTACGTTGTTTACATCAACTTTTTTGGATTTAATTTTAGGATGAATTTCGTTATCTATTTTTTTTTCCCTTTTTTCAGTAATGCAAGACATAAAATAGAGTTAAGAAGCTAAAACATAAAACTTTTTCTTAGGACTAAACTATCACATGTAAGACGGTTTTATTAAAGTGTTTATCAAACTACTCGACAAATTCCCGAGATTTGTAATGATAAGTAAATAAACATTCTTTGAAGACTAAACTAATAGATGTAGAAGTGTCCAAATGGTTCCGAAAATCATAAATCGGAGCAGTTCAAACTGCCGGTTGATGGTCCAAAAGCCGTTGACATGGTTTGTGTTCAAAATATGAACCAAATCGGATAAATTAAGGTTCAGATTTGGTTCGACCCCTCTCCAAACCGTCAGCTTCCGATTTATGGTTAAATATTTATATTTTTTTAAAATAAACACGTGAATAGTTGAGATTAAGTGGCCATTTGTGATGAACGACTGTGATTTAGTGATCAAGAAACCAGCTGTTCAAAATTGAAACAGGCTTAAATTCTACCTTATGAAATAAAAAAGTATAATTCAGAATCAACACACAAGAGGATTAAATCGGACCGCTTATTTATAAACGATTATAACCTGTAACTGAAATCGTAATATACACGATTCGATTTTAATTCAGAGAAGGGACGATTCTCGAACCGCCCAAAACCGGGATTTGAATGGTATGCCCCCTCTAACCACATGCCTAAGAGGGTGTTTGACTAAACTTGTTTTAAACATCTTATAAGCTTCAACATCTTATAAGTTGTTTCAAGAGCTTATAAGATGTAATTTTTAAGGAGCTTAAAAGTTAACAAAGTGTTTGGATAAAATAGTTTATAAGCTTGCAACTGAATATAGTGATTTAGCTATAAATTTTGGGTTTAATTTAAAGTTAATATTAAATACACATTTTGATTAGTTTGCGGATGTGCGTAGTGTGTGAAATGTGTGTAGTGTGTGAAATGTGTGAAATTTGAGTGTAATAATTAAGATCTTAAAAAATAAGATGAAAATAAATTAGGGTATAGCAACTTATTCTTTTTCCATCTTATAAGCTCTTAGAGCTTATTTTTGTGTCTTATAGGCTCCTAAGCATTTTTTTTTTTGGCAAACACTTTACAAGAGCCTCTAAGTCTTTAACACTACCTAAACTTTTTGGCAAAAACTCGTATGTGACCGTTATACGGTGTGACGGGAAAAAGTATTACTTTTTGTGGTAAATGTATCACGTTGATCTGTAAAAGTATCACATTTATCTGTAAAAGTATCAATGTAGTAAAAGTATCACTTTTTCCTGTAAAAGTATCAATGTTTTCTGTAAGAGTGTATTCCGTCACACGTGTGACCGTTCACACACAAGACTCACTCAAACTTTTTGAGTAAGTCTTGTGTGTGAACGGTCACACGTGTGACGGAATGCACTCTCACAGAAAATATTGATACTTTTACAGAAAAAAGTGATACTTTTACAGAAAAAGGTGATACTTTTGCTACAAAAAGTGATATTTTTTTTTGTTCAAAAAACGTGATACTTTTACCACAAAAAGTGATACTTTTTTCCGTCACACCGTGTGACCACCGTGTGACGGTCACATACGAGTTTTTGCCAAACTTTTTTAGGGAACAATTATTTTTTAATAAACAAATAACAGTGATAATAATAATAATAATCGTGACAAAAGAATGCAACATTTTGGATTAAAAGTCCCATAAAAACATTTTAAATAATCCCAAAAAAAGTGGGTATATCTGGACTGGTATGTACTGGACTTGAGTTGCTTTCTCTTTTTTGAAAAACCCATCCGGCCCACACAAAGCACGCACTTTTGTCACAGTTCTTTTTGAATTTGAAAACTGATTTTTTAAAAATAATTATATTTATAACTATCCAAAATTCAGTAAGCAATCAAAATTCAGGAAACCACTCCGCGTGTTCCCTCTCTATTTTTCCGTTTCCTTTCCGCTAAGGTATCTTCTGGTCTCTCTCTCTCTCGCACGCGCTTTGATTGTGTTCAGTTGAGCTCATGTTACGGTTTTTTGATAAAATTCTGTTGTAATGACGTTTATATTTGATGCAAAGTTTTTAGTTGTTGGAGGAAATTAGTTGTTTGGTTGGAGCATAGACTCAGTGATTTTGAAGCTTTTCGGTTCTAGAAATGATTGTTTTTTCATCGCGACGAGATTCTGTGCGTACTAGTTACTTTTTTGGTCGCAACTTCTGTATGTAGGTACTTTTGGTTGCCGCGAATGTTATGTTTATGTAATGACGTTTAAGTTTAATGGAAAAACTTTGGAGGAAATTAATTGTTTGGTTGAAGTATACTATTCAGTGATTCTGTAGCTTTTCGCTTCTAGAAATGATTATTTTTAATGGTGACGAGATTCTGTGCGTACGAGTTACTTTTTTGGTCGCAATTTACGTAAGTAGGTACTTTTGGTTGCCGCGAATGTAAATTCTGGAAACTATTGCTGTTAATTTACATTGTTTGGTTGGAGTATACTATATTCAGTGATTTTGTAGCTTTTCGCTTCTAGAAATGATTGTTTCTTTCGTGGGATGAGATTCTGTGCGTACTAGTTACTTTTTTGGTCGCAACTTCTGTATGTAGATACTTTTGGTTGCAGCGAATGTAAGTTCTGGAAAATTGCTGTTAATTTTGTTTGTTTATGTTTTGGATAGTGAAATTGGACTTAAAATCGAAATGCCAACAGTAATAGTTGGAAGTATCTACAGTTCACAAATGAAATTCATCATAAATTTTCGCTTATGGAAGTGTCTAGAGCTTACGAATGAAATTCTTCAAATTTTCACTCTGAAGGGAAAAGTCACTTAGATAGCGAATGTAAATTCTGGAAACAATTGCTGTTTGGGTACGTTTGGTTAGCGGAAATGGACTTAAAAATCACAATGCTAAAGTGCCGGTAACATGTGGAAGTATCTAATGTTTTACTAATGAATATGAATACTTCATGAATTTCACTATTTGAATTATCTATAGCTTACAAATGAAAATCTTCAAAATTCAGTCGGAAGGAAAATGTCACTTAGAAAATCTCAATGTAAGAAAGGATTTAGCAATAATAAGTTGTTCAGTATGTGTTTGATATGCATGCATATAGTTGTGATTTTTTGCAGCAGGAAATTGAACTAATCATTATTGATAGATTAGAACCTTGAGAACAACTTAATCTTAAAGCATGTATTATTCTGGTGCTCTTTTTTTGGCCTGTGTGACTATTTTAATTTGTGGTTTCGACTTTTGGTTGGGTTTTTTTCTCAACGGATAATAGAGGAGATATGTCTTCTTTCTGTAAATGGTTCTTTTGCGATTGAATTGTTTATCACTTGTAATTTGTAAGTATGTCAATTTGTTCTAGGGGGTGAAAATGCCAGAGATTCAGTTGGGTGCTCACACTATAAGAACTCATGGAGCACAAGTAGCTAGGTTTCACATGCACGATTGGTTGATTCTTATTCTGCTTGTGGTGATAGAGGCCGTTCTGAATGTCATTGAACCATTTCACCGGTTTGTTGGAGAAGATATGATGATCGACCTGAAGTATCCGTTGCAAGATAACACTGTTCCGTTTTGGTCTGTTCCGGTATGCAGTGTCTTGGAACCGTTATTTTGAACTCTTTGCATCTAGATACATATAGCATGTGAAACCTGCAGGTTCAATGGAAAGATGATAACTAATGCTATTTTATATTCTTCGACAGATAATTGCAATAATACTGCCTTTCACTGTCATCCTCATCTTTTACTTTATTCGACGAGATGTCTATGATTTACACCAAGCTGTGTTGGGTATGACTGTTTTCTTATGCTTTTTCTCTTTTTAAAGCTTAAAACTGCCATGATATTGATTATGTGCCTCCACCTTCAGGCCTGCTTTTTTCGGTACTCATATCCGGTGTTCTTACTGATGCAATTAAAGATGCTGTTGGCAGACCTCGACCAGACTTCTTTTGGCGTTGCTTCCCTGATGGTAAAGGGGTGAGTCATCTTGATATGTGTCTATTTTAGAGCCGTTGTGTTTGTTCCAACCAGTATTCGGTAACAGTTCTTTCACATTTTGGTGGGTAGGTGTTCCATAATGTGACAAGGAATGTCCAATGTACTGGATTGAAAGGTGTCATAAAAGAAGGTCATAAAAGTTTTCCCAGCGGACATACTTCATGTGAGTATAAACTCTGAACATTTTATTGGCTTGTATCAATTCTACAAGTTTTTCCTGTTTTAAGTAACTTATCCACTATTAATATTTTAGCATGTTACATTTTCTCGTCTATCCGTATATCAATCAGTGAACTCCAATATTTCCCTTCTGCAGTACATGATTTCTGATGCCTAAACTAATATTAGGGTGGAATATTCAGTCTTTGACAAAAGTGTTGATGCTATTTGGCACAGAACTTTATTATCATAGTGTTATGATTCAATATAATATTTTAGTTGGATTTTTTTTTTTTTCGAGTGAGGATTCTGCATGAGTTTTAACTCTTTCGACTAGATTACAAACTTTTGTTCCATCTGGGGAATTCTACATGGGTTTTTAATTATTATGACTAATATTACTTCAGAAATGCCTGTTGTATGCATCCTAGGCAGGAACATCATCAGACTGATGTTGGTTTTCTTTGTTCAGCTGATTGAAGTTCCATTATTAGTCGTTATAAATTAAAAAGACTTGAAAAGATAAATATGGTGTGTTCGCCATTGTCCATTTGATTACAAAGAAGCTTAACATTTTTTAATCTTATTGTGCTCACAGGGTCGTTTGCTGGTCTTGGCTTCCTGGCCTGGTATTTGTCTGGTAAAATCAGAGTATTTGATCGTCGAGGCCACGTGGCAAAGCTGTGTCTTATCTTCGTCCCCTTACTCCTTGCCTCGTTAGTTGGAGTTTCAAGAGTTGATGATTATTGGCACCATTGGCAGGATGTCTTTGCTGGAGGTCTACTCGGTAATTTCACTTATGAACTTGGAACCAATCCTTAGTTTTGTTATGTAGTTTACTTGATATTTATTCGTAATCTTATACATTGCTCCGCATGCAGGGTTGACAGTTGCTTCATTTTGCTACTTGCAGTTCTTTCCACCACCATATGATGTAGATGGTATGATACTTCTCTCTGTGCCTATTTTCAGTCTATAATTGCAATGATATCGTTGGCTAGACTTGGATTCGGCTAGTGCTTGAGATACGGGTGGATTGGGGTTGGGTTTTCTGAGTTACGAGTTGTCAGGTCGGGTACCCGGTTAAAAACCCCCAATCTTCCAGCCGATTTTGCAGGTACCTGCTCCCGCAGGTATCGAACCCGGGTCGGGTTTTCTCAAAACTACTATTTGGGATTGAATCGGTTTTTGCTTCTTTAAGGTAGTTGAATGATCTGAAAAATTATTGTTGCTTTGTTAAAAGATAGGGTACCCGAGAAAAAACCCTACCCGACAAACCCAAGAGACGCAGGCTGAGTTCGGGTATAACCCGAAACCCACCAAACTAGAAAATACCCGAACCAGCGCGGGCTTCACTCGCACGTGTCGGATCGAGTACCCAACCCGCCCTCTTGGAAGCCCACCCCTACCTTGAGGGTAGTAGCTAGTTTCTTAATTTTTGTGAACTATGTAACAAAAATGCATATAATTTCATTCACTAATTTTATTGTGCTTACTACTCTTCTTTTATTATCATGATTGCCTAATAAGTTCGATATTTTGTTGCATCTTTGTATTTTGAGCTTTTAATATAATTTCTTTTCGGTCGATATGCCTTGTACTTGAATCCCCTTTGTATCTACTTGTTATGTTAAGTCATGGCCTGTTTCATTGCTTTCCGAAATGAAACTCTATTCTTTAATTGTCCGTCTATAAATTCTGCAAGAATAGTATCCACACGATTACCTCCATCTTATTTCTGGTATGGTATCATGGATATAGGAATGCAAAAACTAATTAAGCATATGCTTGCTAGAAGCCATTATATACCATTTTTACTTTCACAATGACGTACACTCTACTAATCGACTCGTATCTTTATGGCAGGTTGGGCGCCTCATGCGTATTTCAATATGCTGGCAGAATCGCAGAGTGATACGCGATCATCCAGGGACAACCCGAGTCGTCTTACTGTAAGGCAATCTGAATTTGAGACTGTGCAAGTATGAGAATATTGAGTCTAGTGTTTGCACATAGTAGAAACAGGTGTTCTTATTTTCTTTAGATGTAGAAAATGCAGTTGTGATACTAATGGACCACTTTATAGTTACTCTTCCCATGATGATTTGCTTGGGTTAATTGAAATACCATAGATTTTGACTAATTCCATTTAGATTGTGGACATATTCCTAGTTGTTTATACCCGGTGCAGAGAGGTGGTAAAATCGGCCTGATCCACCCGACATTTTAAATGGACTGGGTTATAGAAATTCTTAGCCCGAAATACCATCGGCCTAACCTGTGGGCAATGGGTCTATGGGTTGTGATCAGCCCAATAGTTTTGGTGTATTTTATGGGGAGGGGTTGGACCGGCTGTGACAACCGCAACAAATTTCAACCTGATGGAATTTTGGTCCATCCCAACCTGATATATGGCAATGGCCCGTAAGCGGGGTAGGCTAGGATAGGCAATCCGAATTGCCATCTCCACACTATGTTACTCTTTTTCATCCGGTTGACATTGGGCTTGGGTTGGGCTTGATCCTCCAGGTGTAGTAATGTAAGTGAGTCGAGATAACTTACGAGCCACGCAGATCAACTTGCAAAAAGATCGAATAGGTCTCATGTTCGAGTTTGAGCTCATTGATACTCGGCTCAGCACGCTCGCGAGCATAATCGAACAAGTGTTAAATTACTATATACTATCATCTTCAGAATTCTTTTGTAGTATAATCGATGTTTTCATTTTCAATAATTTGTTTTTATCTTTTTAACAATTCATTTTATATAAATCGAGTTAAGTCAATCTCAAGACCTACGAGTTTATACCGAACTGAGCTTCAGTTAGAAAAAATGAATTCGATTAAACTCAGATCGTGGATATTTTTATTAAGTTCGAGTTCGACCTTGCCAGTACTTGACTCGGCTCGACTCTTTTAGACCAACTATCATGAAACATGATCCGTACTAAAAGGTTAAAAAGCCCATGAGAAGTTGAAACTTCTATATGAAGGTGAGTGAGAAGTAATATAGAAGTTGGATTAACAACAACCTTGACATAACAACAAAAGGACTTTGCATTGGTCAAATGACAGATTTGGACATATATACTAAAGTAGTTAGTTTAAAGTTGTGTTAAAGAAGCAAAGTCCCTTGTAATAATCATGGGTTTCATCGACAAATTAATTAATATTAATAAATCTAAAAACATATATGAATTTGCAAGGCCACCAGCAGGTCTTGATACTTAATTACTTCCAAAACAAGCAATAAAATTAAAAGGCAGTTAAAATAGCTCTTTGCTAACATTTGTTCTTTTCAACTAACCATTTTTTATCGAGTAAAATATATGATGAGATGATTGTCGGGTGCCCGACAGATTCGAACTCAATATGAACTCGATTAGCTCGAGACCTGAAATCAATAGTTTGTGTTAAATTGTAATAACTATATACTTCCTCTGTCTCAAATAAATTTGCATAGGAGGGTCGGCACTCATATTAAGAAAAAGTTGTTATTTGAGATTTTGTTGATTTTTCAAAGATTGATTGAGGGTGGAGATTTTGAAGGTGAAGATTGTGTCATAACTTTCATTTTTAAGGATGTGCAAGTTTGCTTGGGACGAACGAAAACGAAAAAATGTGTAAGTTCATTTGGGACGGATGGAGTATATGTTTCAAGATAAAACTCTCAAGAAGTGAAAAAAAAATTGTATGAAAATGTGCTCCTCTTTTAGTAGCTTATATATGAAATCTATACGGAAACTTTTAATCAATGTTGTGGGAGTCGACAGGCTTTAGTTGGACGATGAGCTGGGTCTAATGATTAGCGAGGTTGAGTTGGGCATAGATGGAGAGGAATTTGGAGATAAATATAGACAGCTAATCAAAACCGAACCCCTAAACAAGGACCAGTCGAATCTAATCGGGGGTTTACGGGGAAGATTTTTAACACATATTTGACAGATGACAAGGAGAAAAAATATAATATAGCTCAATATGATGTGAACATGGTAGTTTACATCAAAGTTGGTTGTTTTCCATGTGATAGTTTCTTATGATCTCAATCTCAAGGCCCAACTCATTATGACCAGGCATCATTCTAAACATGATGTTCAAGTTCATATACATGTGAGTACAAAATAAAGCTAGCAAAATCTAAAATCTAATACTCCCTTCATCCCAATTGTACGGAGATCGACACACATATTAAGAAAAAATTGTTTTTTGGGATTTTGTTGACTTTTCAAAGATTGATGGAGGGTGGAGATTGAGGATGGAGATTTTGAGGGTGAAGATTGTAAGAGTGGAGATTGTGTTATATCTTTCCTTTTTAAGGTTGTGCAAGTTTTTTGGGACAGATGAAAACAGAAAGTGTGCAAGTTCATTCGGGACGGAGGGAGTGTGATTGAAAGGAATGTTTAATTAAGCTTATTTAAAACGTGTTATAAACTTTAATATCTTATAAGTTGTCTTAAGAACTTATAGATTTACATGTTAAGAGCTTATAATAAAAAGTTCGTATAATAGAGTTTATAAGAATGCCCTTGTTTGTGGGATAGACTATGAATTCGGGGAGTACTTGAATTCCATATCATCAAACCACAACACAAACACACACACACATATATATATATATATATATATATATATAATGTGTGAAGGGTGTAGATTGTTTATAGTGTATGAATACTGTGTAAATTGTGTGCAGTACATAAGAAAGTGAGTGTGTAGAGTGTATGGTTTGCATGAAGTGTGTAGATGTGTAGTGTGTTTATGTGAAGTATGTGTGTCTTGTGTGAAGTGTGTGCGAAATATGTATCGCACTTTGTTTTGATTTATAATATTGAACGATTTGTATATTCCTAACAAATCGATCATCACGTAGCTATTATGTATATTCATATACAATAATTATAGATAGATAACGAATTTCGCGACTTTCAAATTTAAAAAACTTTAGTCTAAAAAACTATTTCGGCATCCTCAATAAAAAAAATTTATTATGTGTCCCTGATCTCCCACCAAATTAAAACTGAGCGGAACGGATAGAGTAATAAATAAATAAGTAAATAACCGCATATTGTCTACCTTGCGTTTCTCGTTTAGAATTTTCCCGCCCGATTGCAACTTCCCAAATAAAATGGCGAAAATACCCTTCAAGAGCTGTCACCATCACCATGCAATGGCGCATTGGCAACAATCCTTTTCTGCAACAAACTGAGCTGAATCAATGTCTCTAATAAATTAATTTCCCAAATTGCCCTGCATGCTTCGAACGAAGCAGCAAACTGAGTGTATAAATACACCACTCTTCTTCTTCATCGTCACTTCTCACTCTACAATTTCTCTCTCTACAGAATCAATCCCTATCTCTCTCTCTTAAACCGGAGTAGAAAATGCTTTGACGCTTAATCAGGTGAGTCGTTAACCTAGATCGCTGCTCATTCAATCCATTGGCGCGAACTGTTTCTCAATTGCGCACAGTTTTTTGTCCTTGATTATGTAATGTGATGAATTGATGCTTGTTTCTGAAATAATGCCGTCGAATTGATACGTCTTGTTTTACAGTTTCTGTCTCTACAGAAGCGATCTCTCTCTCTCTCAAACCGGAGTAGAAAATGCTTTGAAGCTCAATCAGGTGAGTTAACTTGAATCGCTGCTCATTCAATCCGTTGGCGCGAACTATTTCCCAATTGCGCACCGTTTATTGTCCTTGATTACGTAATGTGATGAATTGATGCTTGTTTCTGTAATAATGCCGTGAAATTGATAATTCTCTCTCTACAGAGTAATCGCACTATCTCTCTTAAATCGGAGTAGAAGATGATTTGAAGCTTAATCATGTGAGTAGTTAACCTGAATCGCTGTTTATTCAATCCGTTGGCGCGAATTCCTTGTCAATTGTTCAACGTTTTTTTTGTCCTTGATTACGTAACATGAAGAATTGATGCTTCTTTCTGTAATAATGCCGTGAAATTGATACTGTCTCGAAGCGATTCGGTCAATATATGAGATCATGCTTTCTGTGTTTAATTTTCTAACTCAATTGGAATATCAGAAGAATAATCTCTAATCTAGGAATTCACTAGTAGAAATATTGTGTGAGATTGTTGCTGATTTCCACAATTTGTTTATTCGGTAACTGTATTCTACGTAGACTAGTCTCTGATTGGGGAAAAACATCACTTTCTGTTTGATTGTGAAATTATTGCTGCAAGATCATTATACAGAATTCATCATATGTACCGAGGATAAGAACAATGCAGAGAGAAATCTCATTCTCCAGCCATGAGATTCCCGGTGTCCCCAAGGTGTCTCTGCCTTTCAGAGGCGAATACGATTTTCCGCCATCAATCTACTCCCCTGTTTTTCACCCAAATCATTCGCCTCTCGCCGATTACCTGAATGACGGATCGTCCAATTTTTCTTCTAACGAAAGTGAGGATGCCCTAGCCTTGTACTTGCCCCAATTCCAGCAGCAGCAGGAGCTGCATCAGGATTTGGTTGACCGTCATCGGAGGGTGCTCTCCCACCTTCGTGACGTGGCAAAGCAGGCGCAGTCTCTCCGCCAGGAGAATGTCAATCTGAAAATGGTCAACGTTGAGCTGAACAACCGCTTGAATTCGTTGCTTAATCCGGTGCAGTTTCATGGTTTGGATCTTGGACCAGGTTCAAACTCATTAGCGGATGAGTTGCAGAAGATGGGAATTGGGTTGGAAGAGGAGGGACCAAGTGAAAATGAGGCGATTGCGAAGAGCCCGACTAGTGTGATGGATCCAGGTATGGGTGGACGGGTTGGACCCGAGAGGGTTCGCTTGCCCAAGAGTATATCGGTTCGTTCTAGTGGCTATCTCAAGGCAGTTCGGGCTGGTGGGAGCAGCACTAAAGGAGGAGATCTTGTTAAAGCAACAAAACAAAACAAAGAAACGGTAAATTTTGCTTTACATCGCATTGTGCTATGCTACACTAGATGTTTTGATTGATTTGCAGCAATAAATCAATGCAAGTTTTTTCAGAATAAACTTTATGATAAGATATCTATCGTATTTACGAATCAAAACATGTATAGCATGCTTTGTGTTGCTTGTGAGACTCTTTTTGCCTAATATTGGACCGTGTAGTTTGCTAAAGATAACAATTTCGTGCGAAGGGATATCCCGTTTTCTACTCTCTGATCCTCATTGTAAGTTCTGTACCGGTTAATTCTACGAAATTTATCTTACCTTTTATAGTCATGTTATCATAATTGTATGAACTTTGCTTGTGCTATTGATTTACCTAAGCTTCATTGTATTCACTTCTCTATTAAGAAATCTAATGTCAACAAAATTCATCATTCTTATTAATCTTGTTGGAAAATATCCCTTTTGGGCAAATACGCCTCGGTTCGATAATCATTTTTGCATAGCCATCACCCTTCCTATTGCCCATCAACTCTTACCCCCAAGTTTAAATGAATAAGCAAATACTGTTTCGCGTAATTTACTCCTCCTTGTCAATGCAGCAAAAGGTATACGTAAAAGACGAGAAGAAGGAGCAGCCAGTCGAACTCGAGGTGTACAATCAGGGCATGTGCAAGACCGAACTCTGCAACAAATGGCAACAAACTGGAACATGCCCTTATGGAGACAACTGCCAATTCGCTCACGGCATTGAAGAGCTCCGTCCTGTTCTCCGCCACCCCCGTTACAAAACTGAGGTCTGCCGTATGGTCCTAAACGGTGTCCCCTGCCCTTACGGCCATCGCTGCCACTTCCGCCACACTCTGACCGACGAGGAACAGCTTACACGGGCTTCGAATTCCAAACCTCTCAACTATCGGTAACATCTTAATACATTCTATACAATGGTCTCATTATATGATGGAAACTGGATTTTATACGAAGACCTGCTTATATTTCTTTGGGGGGGGGGGGGGTTGAATTCATTAAGGCATATGTAGAGTATATAGAAGTGGATGGTGTAAGTAAATAAGTATAAAAGGTCATAAATATCATAAATTGCATGCATTTACATATAGAATTAGAATGTGACAGAGTATATGTATGGATCATCATTTCTTGACTTGCTTTACGTTAAATGTGTCATTATTCCTAATAATGCATTACCAAACTGATAATTTTGTATGGTTGTACTGTGTAGAGAAATTTTGCAAATTGCAATGATGTAATTTTGTGGCGCAGCAACTTTTGATTTACAACCTTTCACTGTTTTGTTTAACGAATAGAATAGATGCCCAAGTGGATAAATGCCCTACTTGAATGATTCGTCGTATATTCGAAAAGTGTATGTAGTTCAAAAAGAAAAAAAAAAAAAATAATCATTAGATTTCTATATACTTTACAAATGTACGATGGATCACTCACACTCAAGTTGGGTAGAATACGATTAGCCTGAGTAGATGAGTATATGACGTCATCGATATCAATAGTATGCATAGTAAGTATTTTTTTGTCCCAAATTAATCGTGGCTCTAGCATACCAATTTTGTCCCAAAATAGTTGTCATTTTAGGAATTATGTTTGCGGTATGGGCTGAAATTTGGAATCAAGTCTATACTAAACTACAGATCTCAATAGGTATTAGGTACAAAATTACGTCTTGCCGGACAAAAGCCTCAAGCCCACTTATCAATAGCCCAGAGTTTTTGGGCCACGAGTGCAAATTTACTAAAATTACAAAAGATTACCACAAGTTTTCAGAAAGTCCCATTTACTTAAAATTGAGGAGTACTGGGCCAAATTTGACTGAGGAAATTAATGAGTGTGCTTTATTGAGATTCGGTCCTCTTAATCTACTGAGCCAAGTCTAAAATAAACAGACCCTTAATATTAATATACAAAAGGAAGAATCCATTCTATAATATTGTGACAAATAGGATACGAGGAACACTCACAATTTATCGTGTGTCGTCCATTAGGCGTCCAGTAGGTGTTTATGTGTCGTTTATCTATTATTATACTTATTTGATTTAGGCTATACTCATTAAATAAGTCCAATTAACATTGAATTATATATTTCATTTGAGTGATTTTATTCCCAAATACTTAGTTTAAGAAAATACTTGAAGAAACAAAAGAAAGTGAAAAAAGGAAGCCTCGTGATATACTTTACACTAGACAATAAAATATTTGTGTCCACACCTTGATAGCCTAGTAACATTGTCTCATCAGTTTATCGATATTGATATACAAAAATGTGGACCGTCCAATTTATTAATATCAGGCATGCTAGAAAGCAGAAGTGTCACCATAATTCGGTGAATACCAGAGATATTTTCATGCTCTGATATACCCAAGACACATATCATTCATGGTCCTTGAACGCACGCCCAAAAGTATCCCTAAATTGCATTAGTGGGATACCCTACATATCCCATGCGATATATCATTGACCAAAATAAGCCAAATTGAAGAAGACAATTTGCTCAAAGACAAAATCAGAATAACTTTTGGGACCCCACACAAGCCCATTATATGTAAGATTACCCAATCATTTTCCTACATATAGTTGAATTTGTTGAAATGATGTTCATATGATTTACCATGGCTAAGTGTGAAAGTTGGAAAGGCATTTGCTGGAGAAATCTAGGGCCGTAAATGATCAGATTCGAATCGAACATATTGTTGTTTAAGTTTATTTAAAATATTATCGAATTTTTAATATTATGTTTGAATTTATTTAAATATTAACTGAATCACGCCTCAACGAGCTTTAATCAAGTAAAACACGAGTGGAGTTCGAGTAATTTGATATTTTAACATTTTTCACTAGCTCAAGCTCGAACCGAGTTTTGGATTTTATCAAACGCCAAAGTATGTTTAAGCTTATTTGATATTTTTAGTTAAACATAATTCAAACAAACTATTTTTCAACGATTTCGAGTTGAGTATCAAGTTGTTTGTTTGAAGATGTTAATTAAAAGAACTGCAAAAAAAAAAGAAAAAATAGTGTAAATTTAGTACAACATGGGCCACAATTTCCCCTGAAATATGGTGAGAAAAGGTTACCTATTCTACTCACATTACCTATGCTAAGAATAGGTTACCTATGATCTTATAATCTACAAGCAGATCCACAGCAAATGTATTAATCGCTATTGCCATTTATTTGCAATAAATAATCTTTCATGGGAGGCTGGAATTTTTAAGCCTCCTCTAGAGTAGGGGTGGTTTGGAACGAAGTGTACTAAATCATCCATATTATTATCGTACCAAGATTTTCAGTATATAATTTTATGTCGATATATAACGTTACTTAATATTGATTTGCTGTATCGAAAGTGACAAAATCGACTCAGCCCTGCCCGTTCGATATTTTAAGTGGATTAAGTCATATAAATTTTGATCGGAAGTATCAGGCCGATCTGATGGGCCAAGTCCGACAGACTACAGATCGATTAAAAACATTTAGTATATCAGAAGATGAAATGGTCTGAACCGAGTATTTCTTAGTCCATGGATTTTTAACCTGGTCTAACTCGACTCGATATGTGATACTCCCTTCGTTGCATCCTAATTTGCACAAATTTCTTTTCGATTTGTCCAATATTAATTTGCACATTCTTAAATAAAACTTTCTCAGAACTCGCATCCTGAAAAATCTTCACAATCAACTTCTACTTTTGAAAAAATCAACTAAAATATAAAAAATAACTTTTCTTAATATATATTCCTGTACATATACAAAATATAATAAAACGGAACAATTATTAATCTAACGATCTGAATTTAATTAGACCGAACCGTCCGAACTACCATCTCCGTAACAAATCCCAAAAGTAAGGGGCGCACGCAAGATTTCGAAATTGGATTCACCTGTCGAATCGCATTTGGTTAGTGGAGAGTGGCTGGAAATTGAAATCGGCGTCTCGAGGCTCACGCGCCGCTATCTGTCCCCTAATCACCCGACAACGATTAGACATTCCGGAGATTTTTTTTTCCCTGTTTGGATATTTCCAATCTCTATATTACCTCCTCGAGTATCTAATCATTGATATTTCCCATCTAATCTTTTTCACATTTTATAGAATTTATTAGTTTTAGTACTTAATTCCCTTCTCTGAGTCAAGCCGAGTACTGATAATTCAAACGATGGCTGAGTCGAATCGGATCTGTTAAATCAACGTTATATTTTGAATTAAGTCGGATCGAATCAAAATTTTGATCGGGTTTCAAATTAGTTGGTCTAGTCCGACTTATTCCTTTATAATATACTAAGATTATCGGGTCGATCCACAAAACTCGACAGGCAAAATAATATTTCGGACTAATTTTATCACCTTTACCGAGAACTGATAAGCTTGAGCTCAAATTCAGTTAACAAGCTAGAGGCTCGAGTTCTAGTCGAGCTTGATCGATATAATTTTGGTGAGTTCGAACTCAACTTAACTTGATTTATATAAAAAAAGAATTTTAAAAAAAATATTAAAAATTTAAACGTTAATAATACTACAAAGTGCTAATAAAAGGAAATGGGGGCCTTAAAATTTCATCTTATTTATTTTAGAATTAAGTTACTTTTATAATAATGTCAAATATAACGGGTAAAATAATATTTTAATACAAGCTTAACTAAGCTTGTGGGCCTGCCGAGCTGAGCATTACTAAGTTCGAACTCAAGTACGACTCATATATCTCTAGTCTATTTCAATCTTTTTATAACTCGACCATGTGTGGGTTCTGAGTTGTCTTGACTCACTTATATCACTACGTTTCACCAAGAAAATCTGGTAAATTTTAAGCTTTGCACATATTAAAAATATCAGTTTGTGATAAATATCAATTTCATATACCTCCGACACCTTGTCTAGACGTTAGACTGTACTCGGTCCTTTTTTTCCTATTTTTTTCGCTTAATTACACTTAAATTCGATTAGCTCTAACTAAATCTTAATTAAACACTAAGACTCTAATCTACTACTCAATTATCATTTAACGTCTTTTACAACATCAGTTAATATATATGTATATATACATATATATGTGTGTGTATGGTATCCAAGTAAAGGAGGTATGAATGAACTTGGTGATAGTGACTTCTCCTCAAGACAAAAAAAAAAAAAAAGAAGTGACGGTCTACATGATGCAATAATGATGTCATAATAATTTATTATGAAGTACACAAGCATTTTGTAAATAGATGGTCCACTAAGAGAAAATGGAGTTTCTCAATACTCTTTTCCTAAGCCCAAGGGACCAAAATCCCCACCCACAAAAAAAATTAGTAAATAAATATAGATCAAATTTATGTCTCCAATGAAATAATAATTGACAATTTGGATAATATCATGATTAACATATTATTATTCATAGATTATTGTTTTATTATTCACAAAATATATTATTGTTTTAATCCATGTGTGATTGAATTTTTTAATGAAACGTGAATATTTTTGTAGAATGCACAACTTTTAACTCACAGAGGTGTCAATTTAGGTTATCTGAACTAATCAAATTCAAATTATTAGGTCGATGAAATATGTCCAGTAGGATGACTATTCGGTTCATTAAATCGGGGTTGTGTTCGATTTCAAATTAATTCGGGTTATATATCTGTTAGGAATTAAGTGCAGCTATTGTGAAAGTAATAGTAACGGAAA
The DNA here is from genome assembly GCA_958295605.1 of Ajuga chamaepitys. Classification (NCBI taxonomy): domain Eukaryota; kingdom Viridiplantae; phylum Streptophyta; class Magnoliopsida; order Lamiales; family Lamiaceae; genus Ajuga; species Ajuga chamaepitys. The sequence goes on from OY282508.1 coordinate 831,956, forward strand.
ATAAAAAAATACATATTTGTTAACCCAATTCGCCAAGAATGACTATGTCTGGGACACTACAAAACCAAAAGATTTACTAATATTCCCGGTGATAACAAATACTATAAATCAGAGGGTGATGTATACTCTAAACTGAGACGTGACCCTAAAAGCACATTCAACTCAAAACTGGGCAATGAAGCAGCCGACCAGACTCCATAAGCCAATAATATCAACTTTATCATGAAATGTATAATTATTATATTTTAAAATATATTATTGATTGCAGGTTGGGATCAAAATAGGTCAATCGTATTCGTGTCCGCTTGAGTTAGAAAATGCCACTGTCGAGCATGACTTTAATTCCATCGGAACAAAAATGAATAAGTTCATCCCACCCTAGAATACAGTAAGATTATTGGGTCAGCTAGTGAAGCCACTTTGCACGCCTGATATTTCTCTAATGTATTTAAAATATCGGGCGACTGAAAAAATCCATCGACCGCGATAAATTTTACCACCTCTACTGACGGATATAGGATACTTAGTGCACTAATCAACTAGCACTTAGGATACCTTCTAATTGTGATTAAGCGTTGAAAATTTGCCATAATGCACAACTTTTTTATAGGTCATTATGAGCTCAACCTTTTTTTGTAAGTGGATAACAAATATGTAAAGGAATTCTTCTTTTTAATATTTAATACTCCTTCCGTCCCGAATGAACTTGCACTGATAATCGGATACACATATTAAGAAAAGTTACTCTTTGGGTTATGTTAATTTTTCAAACTTATATTTTTGCTTTATTTGGTAAATAAAGGTGTATTGTGATGTACTCCCTCCGTCCCACTTAAAGCTGCCTACTTGCCTTTCCGGTCCGTCTCAACTAAAGTTGTCATCCCAAAAAAAGAAACTAATCCCACAATTCTCACCCTCAAAATTTCAACCCTCAATCTCCACCTTTAAAAAAGTCAAATAACTGATTTTTCTTAACATCCATGCCCAATTAAAGTGGCAACTTTAATCGGGATGGAGGAAGTATAATTTGTGAGATTTATTTTCTTTTTAACAAAGTATGCAAATGATTTGAGACGACCGAAATAGAAAATGTGCAAGTTCATTTGAAACGGGGATAATTATTTTAAAGAAAGGACATGAGAATCTAAGAATAGCTGACTTATGGATTGATTTGATCAGCTTTTAGAAAATTTGCTTTCTCACAATTTGATTGACAAAACCACAATAAAGTGATTTAACCACTCCCATTAATTTCCATGATCTTTTCCATCTTCATTGACATGTCTAGGTAAGCCTTTTATATGCCAACAACCGTTCTTTGACAAAATGATTTTGTTATATCATATATGTTTGTCAGATTTGTAGTTGGATCGATATTCATGACTTAATGTTAAAAGTTCGACGAATTGTGGCCAATCCAAAAAATTTAGGATGTTATAGGAGGACGTGCTAGGCTGATTAATTTTTTTGGCCCGAATTTTGGATCTGCTGGAACAGGTCCAATACACGACGTTGGTGACAAGATGTATCTAGCAGTCTGAATCTTTTACAACTAATGGTACAATATCTCTTTATAGTAAATATATCATTGTGATACATAATATAATAGGATCTCACAAATACATGAGCAATAATTATGAAGAATCATGCACTTACTGTAAGAAATGTTGCACCACTGATTTTTTAAAGATTCAAATTTTATGTATCTTGATTATGGATGATAGTTAATCTGTGATTTTGTGTGACCTAATAGGTTAATGGCTTGACAGATTTAACGGGTCGTGAGCTGGCCTGACAAATCTTAGTGTAGTTTAAAGAATAAGCTAGACCGAGCTTACTATTTTTTCAGGTTAGCAGTTTGCCCAACCCAACAGACACATGACATATGCCCAGTTAGCTCGTGTTGAGTTGGGTCAAGCGGTTCGGATTGTCACCTTTTACTAGAGATAACAATTCGAGCTGCCAATTCGTGGGCCAATGCCATGTTTCATACCGGCTCGAACTGGCCCGAAATTCAGCTGGACTAAAAGAAATGAGTGTTGAGCTCAGTTCACCATTCTAAAACTACATCGTCGGGCTCAATGATACTGTAGGCTCATATTTTTATGGTTTATTCTCATGATCCAGTTCACAAAGAATATCAAACGGACCTGACTATTTTTACTACCTCTGACTCTAAGTAGCTTCGGTCTACGGAACGGACGAAAATGGAAATAAAATGCATGTTGCAACTTGCAAGGGGGGGTAATAAAACTCAAAAGTGGTCCAATAGCCATGTGCAAAAAAGTGAAGTAAATTAGGGAGTGAAGACAAAATAAGCAAGCTCATCAGGTGCCACTTCTCTTCTAGTTATGGAAACACACATTTACACACACTAGGAAGTGTGAAAGCTCCAAGGCCTTTGGAATTCGAGCTAGTGGACATTTCTACGTTCCCCACAAACATGCCTCAACCCTACTTGGACTATAATTTCCACATCAACTATATCACCAAACTTGCACAAGGGATCGACACATATATTAAGAAAATGTACAAGTTCATTCGAGACAGAAAAAGTATTATATACATTCTTAAAATTCTTTTTCGTCTCATAATTTTGTGCTAGCTATATTTCATTTTAAAATTTGTTGTTTTTTCAGGTGCTTCCGACAATTAAAAAAAATACTCATATTTGAACCAATTTTCGCCGACAATGAACTAATCGGCTGAAAAATACAGGTAATTATCACGTGAAATCACTTTACGTTCCTTCGATTTTCATCTCAAAAAAATGTCAGCGCCGATACCACGTCAACTAAAATCAGCCAGAAATTGGTGTCATGTAGGTTTTTCTAGCCGATGTACTCATTGGCAGCGGATATTGGTCCAAATAAGAAAAAATTCTTCAGTTATGGGATGAAACTAAAAAAAGGAACAAATTTTGAAACAAAAACCCAACTTGCGAAAAGTTATGAGACGAAAAGTGATTTTAGCCCAGTAAAATATACTACCTCCGTCCTAATTAAATTTGTCTACTTGTCTTATTGGTCCGTCCCAGTTAACTTCGCAATCCCATAAACGAAAACTAATTCCCACAATCTTCACCCTCAATAACTCAACCCTCAATCTACACCTTTAAAAAAGTCAAAGAAAAAGCAAAATCTATTTTCCCTTAACATTCATGCATCGTCTAGGTTGCAAATTTAACCGGGACGGATGGAGTACATACACAACACACTCACACACACCTACAATGAGAGAGAGAGAAGGGTGTCACTCATTCTTCCCTTTATATATACACCACAATCATAATGCTTCTTACTCTCATATACCTATACTTATCTTTCCTTTTCATATTACTCTTAACTTTCTTTCCATGTTAGTAATACACCTATAGATATGATTGGCGGCAAAGATGAAGGCTACGGCGGAGGACTCCGCCGTCGGCGGCGCCGCCGCCGTTAGTAATGTAAGATACTGTAGAAAAAACAACTGAAAACAGCTTTGCAATTTCGCTCTCCCGAAAGGGCAGAATTGGGAGATCGCTATATTGCATCGCGGGGAATTGAGGGTACCGGTCCGAATTTATGATGTAATTCCGTATTTAACCTCGTATTTATTTTTATTTTACTTTTTCATCCTTTTTATAAAAATCTGGGGATGTAAGAGATGCATACGGTGCAGCTAAGGGGTGAATTTGAAGACAGCGAAAAGTTTGGGGGGTTTTGTGCAAATATTTTGTTGTGCTGCTAGGCATGCATCTCTTACACCTTTTTATGTAATTTTCTAATTTCTGTCTTGTTGATGAATCAGATTTTATTACATTGACTCTCAGTCGATTTCGATAGCCGGAGACTAACTCTTTAGCTACGAATGTACTTTTACATTTGTGTTTTTAGTGAAGTTCGTCTATCGTTTCGAAAAGAGAAAAAAGATGAATCAGATATTACAAAGTTAAGAATATTATACTGTTTGCTTTTTTACTTCTTGTACATTTCTTTTGCTTTTGCTTTATTAAATTAAAATAAGTTTGTTTTGTGTGGAAGGGACTAATAATTCATGGTATTATTTTTTTTTTTCCTTCATTTTACCATGCTTTTTCTTTTCCACTATATAGATACATAAATGTGTGTTTAGATATAGGGCTGCAAACGAATAAAGTCGAGTCGAATTTGTAAGCGTTTGTGTTTCATTCATTTATTTTTAATCGAACTTGAACTAAGCTGACCCGTATTTGAGAGTGTTTGTACATAAACGTGTTTCACCATATTCGTGAATATTTGTGCTCGTGAAACACTAATTATTTTGTCCTTGAACATCAAGTAAGCACACATTTTCCTAAATCTACACACAAATATACGAATTTAACCAAATGATCAATATAATAAGAGCTAATATAGGAATATTATCTTATCTGTAGTATGCATAGTGTTGTGTAGTTGTCATTTTTATCGTTATTACTGCTATTACTAATTGGGTTTCAAACAAATTCGTTCGCGAGATTTTAATGTAGGAGCCAATTGTGTTCAAGCCATATTTATTTATAAACAAGCTATTCAACGAAAAGTTATTATTTTATCTACTGCTTGACATTTATCTATAATACATGGTTGGGCTTTCCCCAAAGCCCATTTATATGTTGTTTTGCAATTGGGCTCACATTGCTTTGGAGAGAGGAGTCGTGGGCTTTAAGCATCAGATTGGGCTTCAAGTACGCAAAACGACACATGCTTTTGGGCCACACATAGACGTTGGATTTCCTGACCGGCCCATTTGTACTTTTGTAGTGCTGCGGACGAACTAAACATTCGGCAAAAACGAGCTCGATTAGCGTTCGTTCGAACTCGTTTATTTTTATTGGATAATAAAGAGAAGTTGAACATTGAAGGACTCGTTTATTAACGTCTCATGAATATATTTTAGGCTCGTATAAAATAATAACAATAATAATAAAATTATTAGTAATATTCGAGGTTGTAAAAGTCGATAATCGCTAATTAGGCGGTGGATTAGGGCCTATCGACTAGTTGGGTCTGAACGAGGCTAATGGAGGCTTAGGCATGGTTAGACAAGGAAGAATCGTGGACTAAACGTAGGCGGTCGATGAGATCTAACGCCTAGGTGAGATTAATCATAGTTACTCGGAGGTTTTTGCAACAGAGATAATAAAACAAATGTAAAAAGGTCAAAGTACTCAAGCTCGACTCATGTTCGGCTCGATTAAAGCTCAATTTGATTAATAATCAAACAAGCTCAAACATAAAATTAAAAGCTTAATAATATTTCAAACAAACTTGAACAAAGCATGTTCGGCTCGACCGATTCATTTACAACGCTGAGGTAAATAATAAGTTTGTAATAAATGGAAAACCACCAAGAATCACAGTTAAGGATGCAAGTGAATAAATGATAACTATACACAAAGGTTCAGCAATGTGGCTAGAAACTGGTTACAGCGAAGAACATCTAAATTTTGCTAAACAGAAGTTCATTAAACAGTGATCAAAAGTCAAATGCCAAAACCAAACACAAGCCTCATCAAGCTTCCAGGCCACACTGATTTGAATGTTTACGGCTAAAGAAATTCACGTTAGCGTGCAAAAACAAAGGACTAATCTAAGAGAAGAAACGACAGAACCTGCTTCAGGAGATCACATAGTCGAATCAGCATCTTGGATCATCTACATGTTGAAGACACACTTAATCAAGATATACAGCATAGTCAGAGTTAAAAGCAATTGCAAGTTCTTCAAACAATAAGCAGCTATAGTTGAATGTTACGAGTGAATGAATTACATAAAATATGGACTGAAGATCGTTATAGAGAAACTAGTTCCAAAAATCCGTGTCACCACTGTCCTTGAAATTTTAAACAATTTTCTATGTAGCTGAAGATCATTAATTGTCATGAAATGAAATCAGAAGAAGCATGCAAAAGAACATTAGCATACTTCCTAGGAAATGGCTAAACCCCACTTTCTGTTATGTGAAGAACGGAATTTGGACGAAAACAGTTTTCCATTCTCAGTGACCTCTATTTAGTGAGCTTGTTACCTAGCCAACTGAAAATTGGACCAGCAGCACTAACAACTCGTCCCAACATTACATTGGGTCCACATGACATATACATATACATCGGTATATATGTACATCACTGACCACCACAGAGGCCTAAAGTGCCCATTTCCATTTCTGACACTACTTGAAGCTTCGATTTGTACAATCATACTAGTTTGAAGAGTAATTTCCGGGAAAGAATAGAGTATGCAAAGTTTTGGCATGAGCTTGCTCATTTATGATCATGTAAATTAACATCATGTACCATGATTGCAGCGTGTTTGTTTACTTATTACAGAATATTGTAGTTTACACTCATTAACTTGCCGGTCCCTGAAGATTGATGTACATCATCAACTTACCATAAGTCATCCTTGGCTACATCATGTAACCTAATCACCTCACGCGAACTAAGATGAGATATAATCATGCGTTACAAAAACGGGCCAGAAAAACTCAACGAATTCAAACAGATAAGTCTCTGTCCGAGTACTTCCCAAAATTAAACACAACATTTCCACAGGCTTGGATAAATCAAACAAGCATTGGCTGAAGAATGAAGCCTATGATATGAAGTGCAGTAGATATTGGAGAAGGGAGAAGCCCAATGGGAGAGTGAGACAAACTTAACAGTGCATGATAACGGAAAGGCTACACGGAAAAATATCTCCTAGCTACATTCTTTGTTCTAAAAGTCCCCGCCAACTCCTACTAGACTCCATTTAGGCGCTAGAATGTTCTTGACCGTCTAAGTATATTCCCCGACTCTCCCGGTTAAATCCCACCTAAAGCCCACTTAACCCCGTTTAAGCCCGAGTAGGCGCTAGACCTCATTAAACAGACCAACTAACGTCTAGCATCTTTTAGAACATTGACTACAATATATAAGCTTTTTTGTCTTGCTACTTTTCCTGTGCAGGCAGCCCTTCCCATTGCTAACGAGTAATGCAAAAAGTTAGCTTGCTTCCATTTTTCTTGCTTTAAATCTATTTCAAGCTCTCAAATTTCATTAAGACGAGACAGTGAATTCAGTATCACTTTCTCATTTGATGAGAAATGGTAAATATACTCTTGAAAAACTACGATTACATGATATTCTTAAACAATCATGCCTAATTTGCAGAAGGATAAATGAAATGGAACTAATTCGTGTTCCTAAATCAGTTCTAGTTCTATATTCGTGAAAATGGACAATAACCACACAACCATGCAACATATAAAACCGCAAAAGCCAACAAATTCACAATGTATAATCTAAAAGCTCAAAACTTCTTCCAATTTCACCTTATCATTTAGCGACCATGCGCGCGATGAAATCCTCATACCGGATCTTGCCATCGGATCCGGCATCGACCTCTCGGATCCACTCATCGAACTCCGCAGGCTCCAATTTCTCCCCAATGCTGGTAAGGATGTGCCTGAGCTCCGATACGACGACGTATCCGGTGCCGTCCTTGTCGAGCACCTTGAACGCGTCGCGGAGCTGGCGATCAAATGGCTCCGGCTTCAAATGCTTCGACATTAGGTCTAAGAACCTCGGAAAATCGAAGGGGGAATTGAGCTTCTCTTCGGCGATTATCGACTTCAGCTGAGCTTGGGTAGGGTTTCCGCCGAGGGAACGCATCAGGATTCCGAGCTCCGACGGCGCAATCTTGCCGTCGCCGTCGGTGTCGAACAAATTAAAAGCTTCCTTCATTGATGATTTCTGATCGTCGCTCAGATCTTTCCCCATTTCTCGAATCTTTTGTGTGATCTTCGATTTCTGCTTCTCTGCGTTCTCTTTAGGGAAAAAATGTAGAAAATGAAATTTGGCTAATGTTTTGTCGTTTTGAGGGGAAACACTTGGGCTTGAGTAGAAATATGGGAAAGTTTTGGGTCACTTATTTTAACATGTTAATAGTTTATTTTAACATTTTCTTTTTTTTTAAGACGTTATTTTCGTAGGTTTGTAGTTCATGATTCATATTATAGGTTTCGATTTTGAAGCAAGCCAAAATAGAGCAAAGGATCCAAAATAAAGGTATAGGAACTAGCTTTGACAAAATTGCCTCAACCCATTCCACATTCTAGGACGGTTAGCTCGTAGGAATCGTAATCTAAAGTATAATCATGCCCATCAGGTTCGTTCGACGTTTGATAGACCAATGAGCTGATAAATATTACATTTTAGTGTTTCATCTTGTATTTCACCGTAATTCCTAACTGACTCGTGTATTAGATAATGTTATGAATTAATACGTATCATATGAGGAATTGAGTGTAACAGATATGAAACACCTATTGTAATAGAGTATATTATACTAGTCTTTTTTTGTAAATAATACTCCCTCCGTCCCGGCTTAATTTGCACACCTGCTTCGGCGCGTATATTAAGAAAAAGTAGATTTTGTGGAATCTTTGACTTTTTTAAAGGTGGAGATTGAGTGTGGAGATTTTAAGGGTGGAGATTGTAAGATTCATTTCCATTTTAGGGCTATGCAAAATAGGGTGGGACGACCAAAAAAGGAAAGTGTGCAAATTAGGACGGGACGGAGGGAGTACATTTTTATAAAATAAAATAAAGATAAATATTAAATAAAACATACTCTTTCCGTCACGACTTAATTTGCATATTTACCTTTTCGTTTTGTCTCAAATAACTTTGTCAGCTCAAAAAATGAAATTTCTCTCACAATCTCTACCCTAAAAAATCTCCACATTTTAAAAAATCAAAGATTTTATAAAATCAGTTTTTTCTTAACTTTCATGCACGGTCAAAATAGGCAAATTGAGTCGGAACGGAGATAGTATTAAATTTCATGTTTGTACATCTATGTGCTAAATGTTCATGTTTCAATGATTTATGATCTAAGATTCAAATCATTGATGCAACTTGCTAAGTAATCAAATATTCTTAATTAGATTTTTCTTAATTATCATTTTATTTTTTATTTTTTAGAAATAACATATTTGCATATTATAGCTGGAAATTGGTTGGTGATAAGAATTGCATTTTTTTAATTGCTCAAATTTGATTATTTTCTCGTCAAAATATTTAAATCTCTATGAGATAATTGCACGTACACCTCATATGTGTACGCTAATTGAGATTATTTCTTCATTTTTGTAATATTGTAAATAACGTAAATGCACAACCTCAAATGTTATCGAACACGTACTAAAATTAACCATGAAATCATAAATTATGAAGTCCGACTAAAAATGTCAATATCGAATATTTACAAATATAAAGGACTAACTTAGAACTTCTCATAAATTACAGGACCAACATTGTAAATTTCTAAAAATTTACAAAAGAAAAAGAGCTTAAAAAACTCTTCAAAAATAAGTAGAAAAAAAAATGGAAAATACCCCAAAAGGAAGTCAAAGTCGAAAAAGCTTTGACCAAAAAATAACAAAAAACTGTATCATTACCACGCGCCATCAATGACAAGGGAACCAAGACACGAGATTCCCGGCAACGCGCCGCCGCGTGTAATCCACACGCTCATCGGAAACCAACGGCGCGCGGCAGAGAGGGCAATTGAAATTGAGGTGTTGCACTTTTAGCCAACCATCGAAGCAATCCTTATGGAAGACATGGCGACACGCTAACCTACGGACGTCATCGCCGTCGTCAAACCGGTTCAGACACACCGCGCAATCCGATCCGAATCGGACAACGCCGTCGCCGGATCGGTGCGAGTGCGAATTGGCGCGATTGAGATTCAGTTGCTCGCAGAGGAGGATTAATCCGGCGAGGCCGGAGCCGACGACATCGTATAGTGAGGTGGTGCTGAATTGGGGATGATCGGAGTGGGGGGAGAGGATGCTGAGGGAGTGCACGATAGTGAATAGAATGGAGCGGAGATAACGTACGCTTTTGGCGATGAGCACCACGGTGAGGATGATGATGGATTCCGATGAGACATCAGAGAGCTGGTTTTGTAATCCCATTTTTGGTAGAGTTTAAATTTTCATGCAAGTGTGTGGTCTGTGTGTATATATAGGTGTAGGGGGGTGGGGGAAGAATGGAAGGGAAGAAGGGCTATAGAGTTGCAGAAGAATGAAGGCCCATGTGAGAATTGGTCCAATTTGGAATAACTTTGAGTTGTTTTATTGTATTTTTTTATTTTTATATTTGTAGTCGAGATTCCAGGCTTGCGTCAGATTTTTGTTGTAAAAGTTCTTATTTTATAGATTTCCGTGTAATTCTGGTTAAGTCCCGACTAGAAGTTAGGCTGTCATTGACTGTACGACTGTATACGTTTTCTAGTGATTCTTCCCCTCTTACTCCTGTTTCGATCCCACTTTACTGCGATTAGGTGCTCGATCTTAATTTGTTATTTAACTAACGTCTAGCGTTTTCTAGAACATTGGTCAGACTATTCATGGGAGTTTGGTTTCTCAGCCTCTACCCCTTGCAAATTATGGGATGTGTCTTTTATGGGTCCCAGATTCCCAACACTATCATTTATGTGCATAAGGAGACACCGTTACCTGATTGATCAATGCATTTAGCTGCAGCATCTCTCTTAATTCCTCCTAGATCCCACTTTACCTTGATTACGCGTTAGACATTAATTTGCAGTTCGACTAGCACCTAACATCTTTTGAAACCTCGATACTCTAATATTTAGGAGTTCGGTTCATCGACTCTGCCCCTTGCAAACCATGGAATGTGCCTTACATAAGTCCCAGATTCCCAACACCGTAACTTCTGCGCCTAAAAACACCCCAAGTAATTGATCAAACGCCTTTGTGCAGTAATTGTGGGTTGTTGTTCGTATATATGATCGCGCCCCATCAGTTGCTACCAAAATTTCTATCGAGATTCGAACATTCACACTATTATTCTGTAGCGTATTATTATGTAAATTGTTCAATCATTTAATATGTGCCTAGAACATCAATATGTTGCATTATTGTTATTGTTTCATTAGGCTCTATTATTGTAGTTTCCCTTACACAAATTGATGTATGTGATCATAATTGATTGATAACGTTTAACGTCATTATCAAATTTTGCTTGTTTGAATTGAGTTACATTTTACGGCCTCCGTTTCTTTAATGTTCTTATAGATTTGGATAAGAAAATTAAGAGGTATAAAAAATAGATAAATCAGTCCTGAATTAAATTATGTAGATATGATAGATTGGATAATTAGAATTTTTTTAGAAATAATTATAGGGATACTATTGGAAAAGATGTAGAAAAAAAGCTAAAAAAAAAACTATTTATAAACAAAACACAAAAGTTAAAAATACATCTAAAAAAAACGGAGGTAGTATTAATTTTGTTCTTCCCTGTGTTTCTCAAAATAGATAAAATTACATTGAAAACAAAACTAATAATAATAATTAGAAATTTTAATAAAACCGATGCTTCCGTGTGCATTCCACGGTGATAGCCCTAGGGTGATTAGAAGGTGGAACTGTCCCCATGTTGGACACATGGTTCGTGGTTACTAGTTAGCCTCATCAACCGAAGCACCTTCTTTAAAAATATAAAAAATAATAATTAAAAATTTTAATAATCGCTCACCTCAATGGTTATGTCATTTTATCTTTCCATTCCTATAAAGATCGACTTATGTTATTACATTCTTTGCATTCTCCAACCACTACTACAAGTGATTATGGTGTACTCATAGTTCTTCTTATTTCAAATTATGTCCAAAAATACGTTTTTTTAATATGCACAGGTAACTACCTCAAAAATCACTTAACGATTCTAAAAAAGTATGTGAATAATGTTTGTCTCATTACATACAACGATTGGAAAAAAGATACATTTATTGTGCTGCATACCTATGATGAGTAGTGAGCATTTTATAAGCACATATTAATGTATCACATAAGTAGACGTTCACTATAAATACGCAACACATGTAACAAATTCGTAAATATGATACATTATTAGCATATTAGCATATGCTCGCTATAGTTATACAACATATAAATGCTAATACATAATATATAAACTCAACCCCCTTTCCAAAATTCCTAATGACTCAAAACACATTACTTTCTAAAAAAAATAAAAATAAAAATCGTCATACAACAAGACACACTCTTGTGACGCGTTAAGATCACACCTTCGAATTTTGGATAAAACAATTAGCTTCGATCAACATATAACACATGATATAGTGGATAGAGAAATAGATCCTCTGCTAGGTAGACGTGCCAGCACACAGTGATGTATCACAAAACGACGTTGTACCCATCCTATTTGGGCCATCTACCAAAACAATATCGTTTTATGATCCAACATTACGTGATGGGGCGTCTGCCTAGCAGAGGATTCTAATCCGATGGGTAGCCGCAGTTACTTGGCATTGTAATGGATGATAATTCTTTGACAATATCTAAATAATAAAGAATTAATTAGGAATTTTAAAAGCTTATGGCCGGTGAGGATCAAGATTTTAGACAACGACCATCTGACTAAAAAGATTTGCCAAGATCTTCTATGCAACTTGCAAGAATAAATTATGTAATAGCACATGAAATTAATTACTTATTATTTGCTAATTGGGGTCTAAAAAAATTATTCTCATTAATAAAAAATAAATATTAAATATTTGTTTAAAGACTTCCACCGACCAAACATTTATTTGACCCAACTAAATAAAAGAAAATGGTCAAGTTGGTACAATTCTTCTAAGGAAATTTTAAAAATAAAATAATCTTTGTTTCTAATTTTGGGCTTGATTTATTTGTATTTAACTTTTTTTTAATTAAAACGGGCTCCAAATATTTTTTTTTTGCAAAGACACATGAGCCCATTTTTCTACTTAGATTAAGATAAGTACGATTATAGTATTTTATGGGATGTAAAACTCTTATTAAGCTCATAAATGGTACATGTGAATACTTTCAATGAAAATCAGTATTTCATACGCTAGATAATAAAATATAGAGGTCTCCGATTTTTTTGTCACTTATAGAAATTTTTTAAGGGATGTTTGTATTGGGCCGTAGGTATATTGAGCATATTCACTTGTGCACATCCAGGGTATTTTTGACCATGTGGATGTACGCACATTTGTATGTTTACAACCATTTGAATATCTAGAATGTGCACGATCATTTGAATGATTCCGACCATTAAAATAGTAAAAATAATGTAAGTGTGTATAATACTATAGATCGGGTTAATTAAGATAAACATAATAATTAGTATAATGAGGTGGATGACCGATTCACCATCTACATCCAAACCAAATATGTATGGAAGATGACCATCCCTGTCCAATTGTACACAAGTCAGCCCAAACATCCCTTTAGTTCAATTTGGATTTCCCATTTTAACTCTGGTGTCCTAATCGTATCTTACACATAAAACTACGTCGTTTCGAGAAACATACAGAATAATAAATTTTCAAAGTAGAATTAAAATAACGTAGTTTATGCTCTGTTGTAAAAATCTTCGACTAGCTCCGATTAATTCCTGTCTAGGCGTTAGGCTCTTATTGGCCGCCTGCGTTTACTTCCCGATTCCTCCCCACCTAACTACGTCTATGCCCTGATTTGTCCCGCCCAACCCCGATTAGTCGCTAGGTCCCAATCCACCGCCTAACTAGCGCCTAGCGACTTTTATAACCTTGAGCTTATGTACGAATCTAGTTACGACATCTAGTTAGAACAGAGGATCCGACATGCTTTTTAACAAGATTCTAAAAGACTTTAGGCGCTAGTCGGACAGTAGACTAGGGTCTAGCACCTAATTAGGACCTAGACGGAATTAATCGGGTCCAAACGAAATTAAGCAAGGAGAAGTCGAGAAAAAAATATAAACAACCAAGCACCATCTAATATCTACATAGGTTATAGTTAGAGTTAGACGAGAACGTTTAGAACAAATTTTTTTAGTGATGTTGCATCACAAAATATTAATTTTGTTGGTTTGATTGGTGGGGTTCTTGGACATGGTGCCACCTCTGCATCTGCTAATTGCCAGCTTAGTTGATTCTTAGATATTTTTGGAAAAGTGCTTCTTACTTTATATTTGGAATATATTTTTATTAAATAATCCACGTCACTTTCAAAATAATAAAAATCATCCACATACATAGTATGGTCTATAGATGGTCAAGGTCAAGAGAACATACATAGTTAGGCCAACCAAAATATGTATTTGTGTTTCTCTAGAACACTTCAATTACACTTTTAGAAGCAATCCCTAATACGACCCGACTACTTCGATATGTATTTACTGAGAGAAGTTTGAAATTAATTCGATACGAGTTCGAAATTATTAACTTTAATATATAACTTTAATCGATTAAAAATTGATTACGAATTCGACTCGATGATCCTAATTGTCGCCCCTAGTTAGTGAGTGCGTGAACGGGATATTATGATGGCATTACAAACGAAATTGGGAACGTACAAATATAATTGGAATATGAGATGAAATATAATTTATTTTTATTTTGAATGTTTACTCAAAATATTTCAGGGGCACCAGTACCTTAAATGCACCTCATAATTTCTCTAAATTAAGTTAGTCTTGTTTCCGAATGAGTTTTGACAAGGCCAACATGTTATACTCCCGGAAGTTGGTGAGAATGTATTTGTGCTTTCGTTTTATTTATTGTTTAAATATATTTGATTGATGCGAAAATATTGAAACATATTAACTAGAGGTAAATATTGCCAAAAAGGGGAAGTGATTGTCACGTGAAATAATTTTTCATCTCATAACTTTCCCATTCGTTCGATTTTCGTCTCAGAAAAATGCCAACACTTGTATCACGTCGACTAAATTGGTCGGAAGTTAGTGTCACGTGATACTCATGTGCAGAGGCGAAGCCAGTAGGGGGACTGGCAGGGGCCGCCGCCCCCTCTCAACTTTCAATACCACTATATATATGTAAATATTTATACTCTTCCAGTTTTCACTATAGAGTCTATACTGCAACAATAGAGAGAGCATTTTGGGCTATTCCTTTTGTCCTACTTTAATAACTAAAAGATCAAAATAAAATTTGGTCTTGCCCCCCCCACCCCCCCCCCCCTCCCTCAACTTTAAATTCCCGACTCCGCCACTGCTCATGTGTACTTTCTGGTCGAATTGCTCATCAACGGTAGAAAATGGTCTTAATGCAAGCAATTTCTTTAATGATGAGACGAAAGTGAAAAACGCTAAACTTTGGATTAAAAATCAAACAAAAGGAGAAATGATTTTAGCCCGTAAACAATCTATCTTTGTGGAACAGACTAAAAGTGCATCCAGACACACTTGAGTGAGTTTTGTGGTAATGGTCTCACATGACGGAATATATTTCTATAGAAAAAAATGATATTTTTACAGATAAAAGTGATACTTTTGCTACAATGATACTTTTACAAATAAAAGTAATGTTTTTGTTGCAAAAACTGATACTTCCTCTGTCCCGGCCTAATTTGCACACCTGCCCCAGCACGTATATAAGAAAAAACTGTGTTTTACTTTTTAGTTGACTTTTTCAAAGGTGGAGACTGAGGGTGGAGATTTTAAGGGTGGAGATTGTAAGAGAAATTTCATTTTTAAGGGTGTACAAATTAAAGTGGGACGGATAAAAAATAAAAGTGTACAAATTAAAATGAGACGGAGGAAGTATTTTTTCTGTTGAAAAAAAGTAATACTCCCTCCGTCCCGGCTTAATTTGCACACCTGCTCCGGCGCGTATATTAAGGAAAAACAGATTTTGTGGAATCTTTGACTTTTTTAAAGGTGGAGATTGATTTGCACACCTGCTCCGGCGCGTATATTAAGGAAAAACAGATTTTGTGGAATCTTTGACTTTTTTAAAGGTGGAGATTGAGGGTGGAGATTGTAAGATTTCTTTTCATTTTAGGGGTGTGCAAAATAGGATGGGACGACTGAAAAAGGAAAAGTGTACAAATTAGGACGGGACGGAGGAAGTATTTTTTTTCTATCACACTCACACAATTTTTTGTCAAACACACTTTGGGAAAAATAATCTTGCTCAAATCTTGAAGCTAATCAAGAAAATGATCCTCTTACCTACTTAGAAATATCTTAATAAACAAAGAGGTGTAGGAAAAGTGGGGTGCAAAAGGATAACCATGTTAGTACATTATCACCTTACTTAATTGTATTTATCTCTACCCACCTCCACTAACAACCAAATAATTGGTCATTCAATAATATTTCTTTACTATTTGCAGATAAAGTAATCAAATTACTAGAAAATAGAACTTTCGAGATAGAGTTTAAGATGATTATGTGGATGAATTTGACTATGGAAGAAGTGACGTGCTTATCATTCTATATAATACTCCCTCCGTCTCATAATGAAAGTCATATTTATAAGTAGGAGCGTAGCAGAGAACCGATTGCCCTCCTGGAACACAACATAGGTTCGTCCCTATTTATAAATGTACAGTTGTTAATTTTCTTTGATGATGACAGAATTTTCTGAAAACCATAAATTCTTACTTATACAATTTATTTTACATATATAACTAATTCGTGAAATGAAAATTCGAACGGAAATGATTCTCTACTCAAGGTTGGCACAAGTTCATATGCCCGCACCCCCAAATTATGTCTATTATTGATGTGTAAAGATTTCATCCTCAAATTATGGTCGAGTGGATTAATTTGGTTGATGTAATTAGTGGATCTATAAGATCTTCACGCATCAGTTATTGGATACATTAATTTGTGTCTTATTCGTCCACCGCGGATAGGATAGCGGGACTGAAACTTTAGAATCTATACTTAATTAATAAAACTAGATATTGATTTTTGAAACAAGACTTTTATTTTAAAACAAATTCTTCTTAAACAAACTCTCATTATAAAACGGATAAAGTAACATAAACGGCATTAAAAGGAAAAATGGCATAGAAAAATGACGGTCTCGCTCTCTGTTGCAAAAATTACCGACTATCTTTAATTAATCTCTGCTTCGATTCTAGGCTCGGCCACATATGTTTATTTCTCATTTTTCACCCATCAAACCATATCTACATCTCGATTAGTTCCATTTAAATCCCGATTAATCGCTAAATCTAATTTCACCGTCTAACTAGTTCCTAAGAACTTCTATATTTGGTCTCACAATAGTGAAGTAGACAGGTTCATGCATTCAAATTCAACCACTAGAAATAGACCAAAAAAATTCAACCACTAGAAATAGACCAACCCTGAAACTGAGCCCACTAATACTGACAGCGAACGTTTGGGCCGGCACAGGTCCATGCTGGCTGGATGCATTATGGGCTGGCCCAGAATTGGTCCAACTTCACGTGTCCAAAATTGGTCCATAAGGTTTGAAACGGGTCCCACTTTTATCCTACTATATATATATATATATATAAATAATAAGACACTCCTTAGTTCTTATTCCCTCCGTCCCAGTTAATTTTGCACGGTTGACCGAATACGAATGTTAAGAAAAAAAAAATTTGGGAAATCTTTGACTTTTTTCAAAGGTGGAGATAGTGGGAACAATTTCATTTTTAAGGTGTGCAAAGTTAAATTGGACGGACTGAAAAGAAAAGTATGCAAATTTAAGTGATACGGAGGAAGTATTATATACGGGCACGACAGGTCTTACATCAAATTTCCTGTTTGTGCCCATAATGTTTATGTTGCAGTTTCATTTTTTTCCCAATGCAATCGTGTATTGGTCACAATGTTCTAAAATATGTAAGGCACTGGTCGGGCGGTATATTAAAGTTTAATGCCTGATTAATGTTTAGACGGGGTTAATCGGTCTAAGCAGGTTCAGCGGAGGGAATAGGGAAAAAGATATAAGATCTAAGCAGGATTAAGCAAGGAAGAATCGGGAAAAAATATAAATGGATGAGGACCATCTAGCGCCTAGATACGGCATAATAGCATAATTAGGGCCGATGTGGACTTTTATAACAGAGATTTGTGCACATACAAGTCTCATTCAAATTGCAACAACACTAAAGGGTGAACGTGCCCAATCCACCGGACCAATTGTCAGGTCGGGCCGGAATTCCCTAGAATTGGTGAGACCAACCCGACTCATTCCTCTAAAATACACTAGAATCCGTGTCGACCCACCGGACTATTGACTTATCGTGTCCGGCCTGGTGGGCTAGGTGATACTTGAGCCACAAATTCTATAGCTGAATCCGCTTAAAATGTTGGACGGGCTGCACCGGTCCATCGGTGGCCGGTGGGGATCGATTTTGCCACCTCTAACCAACGGATCTGAATACTATCGGTCTATTAGCTGAATGGTGATGCAAGCGTAATCTTAGTAAGTGAATCATCCTGAAAGTGTATCAGAAGAAAAGAGAAGGGATAAAAATCATAGTTTTGTGGAGAAGAAAATCTTCATTACTTCAAGTAATATATTCTCAAATGTACTGAACATCAAATTCAGTATAGAGTCCTCAATGTATAGCTATACAAACATAACATAACAACGCGAATCGAACCGTCATTAGTACGAGTCGAACGGTAACACAACTATGCAGTTGTGTAATAGTTGCATGCTTCTCAAGAGACGAACATTAAAGAAACGAAAACACACTCTGAAACCCGAGACATGAGTTATCTTTCTTAACCTCTTCTGCCATTGCCAGAGAACAAACCTGTCTTTTCTGTAAACTTGGAGGCGGAAGCTTATCATACGAGCTTACCGGGAATTGAATATCATTCTCTGTCGTGGTGAGCATCGTACAATCATCATCTGTCTTTAAGCTGTCGAAAACCATGAAATTCTTCGGTCTTTTTCTTGCATGATCAGGAACTATTTCATTCCAAGTTTCTGCAATGAATTTACCTTGAATAAGTATAACTAGAATCGAGGTTATAAAAGAAAGAATTGTCTTGTAAATTGCTCACCTGCATCGTCTATGAGATAAGAACTAGTAGAGCAGTCGGAGAAATCTATTTGGTCATCTTCATCAATGACGTGAATGTTCTGTTCTGGTTGGGGAGTTTTATATCTGTGTTGTACTTCCAAAACCTCAATGTCATTATTGAGCTCAAGGTGCATCTCACGAGTGCGTTTCTTGATGAGTGTGAAGGCCTCTAGTGATGGTGGAACTGTGTCATCTGACATGGGCAGTACGGGTAAACTCTTTGCCTTTTTTCGGAGGTGGTCGAATACTGTCTCCGCAGTTATAATTTTGCAGTCGTCGTCTTCAGTTTCAGCGACAGGTTTGTCTTCAGAGAGAGAGAGAGAGAGGTGGTGAGTTGCAGGAGGACAACCATATGGAACCTGATAAAAAATAGTTTCTTACCATCTTCTGAATCTTCATCTATAAGTTTGAAGCTGGGCCTGAACATGGTCAATCGTGTAAGAAGTCGGAAAATTCTACATTGTAACTGAACATCATCTGAAAATGAATTATGTAGATTGTCATAAGAAGATGAATATGAATCTTACATGGAAATCGAGTTCTCAATTATTTCGTCTCTGGAGGCAGGAAAAGAATCATTGTCATCTTTCATGAGGTCGACATCCTTCTTTCTGAAGGACAGCTCCTGTTGTCGATATTTCTGAGTGACGTTTGAGTCTACGGGTGGTGTAACAATAACCTTTTGATGGAGATCAATACCAACTGCAAGAACATAAAACTATTATACTAAATGAATCCTGTGTTATCTTACAAAGTAAACGGGGCGTAATAAGATATAGGTGTATATGGGAGTTTAAGAAAGGAATTACTAAATTCTTCAAATATCAGATCTGCCTTAATTGTCAGCTTCCGTTGCTGAGCACTTGAGTATAACACCGTTGTACGATAAGGGCTACAATGAAGTCGTAATGTGAGACTTGACAAACACCAGACATATCTATATAGGAGCAAAGTGAATCATAAATTTGGGGGTGGGGTGGGGGGGACGGAGTAGAAAAAGAAAAAAAAAACAAGAAAATGGAAACTCAGGATATTGGACTCATCAAATTTAAAGATTCGTGTGAGGTTCGTTGCTTCCATACCTCGAGAAATCCTCCA
This sequence comes from Ajuga chamaepitys, assembly GCA_958295605.1. Classification (NCBI taxonomy): domain Eukaryota; kingdom Viridiplantae; phylum Streptophyta; class Magnoliopsida; order Lamiales; family Lamiaceae; genus Ajuga; species Ajuga chamaepitys. Next base: position 851,936 of record OY282508.1, read on the forward strand.
GTCTGGGTCGCCAGAGGAGAAATGAAAAAAAAATGTTTCAGAAGCAACATGAAGGTAGAAAATCTGAACGAAGACGTGCATTTGTGGTTGTATTTAAGCTCAAAAAGTTAATGTACCTGATTTTTTCATAAAACAAAATGAGGCTGTCTTCTTCCACACCGACCATCTGTAACATAAAATTACAGTTGCATAACTTTATGAAAAGAGAAACCTCCAGCATCAAAGTTAACATCAAGATTGCAATTTGGTGAAAAAGAAAAAGAAAAAATGAAATTTTGAGACGACAATTCATTTGGAAATCCAGAGTATATGGACATAGATTCCTTGCATACCAGATCAGCATAATGTTTTTTAGCTGACTGCACCGGCTCCGACAGCCTGGTTAGTGTTATCAGCAGCTTGGACTTCCCCATCCTTTGGCCCTCAGTTTCTTCGAATATCATTTCAATTTTGGGGGGAAGTGATAGCAATGACTCTTTGATATGGTTCCCGAATGGGTATTTTCTACCAGTCACTAGCTCTATTTTTCTTGGATCAGCCTCGGAAAGGGTCTCGAATGATGTTACTCCCATTGAATGCAGTGCCTGATCAGAATTTGACGGGTGTACAAAGAACAGAACTTATTTCTTCCTTAGTGACAAAGTGATGTTCGAGTAATTTTAAAACGAAAAAACCAACCTTTGCAGTCACCATTCCAATGCCTGGTAATTGTTTTAGCAAGTATGGGCTATTGTCCCATAACTTCTGGTGTAAACATTTGGCTAGTAATGTCGAATTCAAAGCCCCTATATAGCTTTTCTTGTATGTAAAATACTCTTTCATGCACTTTGCAATTCTAGACCCGTTTGAGCATATAGAATTCATGTCCTACAACAGCAACATGTTAAAATCATAATCTGAATATTAAATTTGGAACCCCGAAACTACAAAAAGAGGCAGTTATACCTGGGCCATGGCTAGGTCGTGAACTAGAGGATCGCCAGTCAAGCAGTCATTCACCAGAATAAATATCTTCTCTTCTCTGGTTTGAATACGTTTTTTCCGCTTTCCTTTATCAAGGATGTGAAAACGAAGCCGGCCATCTTTTTCATTGTTTATATCGTTTAGGAGCTTCTTCTCGTTCCGCCTCAGTTGTATCCCTTCATTTTGGAAATGAGAAACATTATCCAAATTACATAGCTTATAAAAGTTAGTCTTAGGATGAAAAAATACATGCAATTTCTTCTGCCCGGCATATAGTATGCAGCGTGTCTTCTAAGCTGCAGTTTGTAGGGGCCTGTATGATGTGCTTCATTGTGTCAAACTTCAGATAGTACTTTGTCATCAACCTGCCAGGCTCTGAACAAGAAAAAAACTTTATATATTGTCTACTGGATTATAATCAGTTACCTGCAGAATCAAATTGATGACATACCGAGTGGCTTTAGGAGAAAACCATCATCATCAGTCCAGACTATGTCGTATTTCGACAATTCATTAACTTTCTTTACACAAATCTCTGGCAGAGCATATAAACATGGTGTCAGGTTACGGAAACACTGGACTAATATCTGGTTACCAAAGATCAAATTACCTTGCAAATGCCTTTCAATTCGACTCTCAGACAGCCCTTTAATTGAATAATTCTCAGGGTTCTGATTTACACGAGAATTTTCAGAATGAAATCTAATGAGGAGTATTGAAATTCTGTCCTCCCAATAAGCTAAAGTAACATGCCTTTTTCATTCGGACATACAAGTATGAGCACTTCATCCATTCAATGGCCCTTGTTATATCTGATACAGTTGATTGCACTATCTCCGCAGTTAGATGTTCTGTTACACATGGAAGCAACCTGGAGAGAAACAAACCAGAAAACAAGCAAACTTTTCATGTATGCGGTGTTTCACCATTTGCGAGGCAAACAAAGGAGAGGTCATAAATGGGCATACTGTGATTCCACCATTTCGCATCCACCTAATAAATTCTCGTACAAATGGACCTGGCATAAGATTCAAATTGGTTAAGAAAAACATTTGATTAGTTATCTCTGTTAATTATATATATATAGAGAGAGAGAGGACGCACATACTGTTTCTTTTCTGGTCATTATTATGACCATTCCTGTGTCATCAAATGGAGGACGCCCTGCTCTTCCACACATCTGTGTAAGTTAGAGGTGACTATCATTTTAATACAGGAGACAGGAGTAAATAATCATATTTGAATTAGCTGGTGTGGTGCACCAAAAATTTAGCATGCTAGACTTATCAAGACCACCTACCAATGTAGTTTTAAGTTTGAAAACATTAATATTTTGAGCATCACAATGTTAGAATTTCTGAGAATGACCTGGAACATAGTAACTCACCTGCAATATCATTGATCGCTCATATTCCATGTACATCCCTTTCTCCTTGTTGCTACCACAAAATACAAAATAAAAGCACAATGGTTTACTTAAAATTTCAGTAACGTGAGGCATCTCTAGCTCAACAGTTTTAGAGGAAATTGAATGAATACTTTGACAGTTGCAAAAATAATCAAATAAAGTGCTGATGATAACACTGCACGACTACTATTTTTTCTCCACCTGTTTATTATTTACTATTTACACCTACTGACGATAAGGCATTTTATGATAGAGATGGTCGAGCGCAGCTCAGATGATAAGAGTAAATATGACTTAGAATATCTTGATTTCTTGCTTGTATGCTAACTGGATACCTATATCAGGACTCAAAAAACTCTGGTTAATAGTCCTGAGACATACAAATACTGTGTTGATTTGATGACCACTGTATGTGCTGGTAGATTAATTCCATGGGCCAGTGTATTCGTGGTGCACAAAATTCGAAGATCACCATTCAGAAAAAGGCCTTCAATGAGATTCCGATCCTTCAAAGAAAGTCCACCATTATGATATCCAACTGCACATGAAACAAATTTGGAACATGTTAAACTCACACCTATATACTAAATTACTTCTCCTTTCAACCTTCTTCCAAACCCTGCCAATTCTCACAAGAAAAGTAAAAAGAGGATCTCATACCACCATAAAGTATGTATGATTGCATTTGTTTGTCGCCACATGATAATGAAGCTTCCTTTAACCTTTCTTGCTGTTCTCTGCTTTTGATGAAAGGACTTGAATGACCGAAAGTCATTGCTATCTGAGCAAGTCGTTGTGCTGCTTCTTGTGCTCCTTTTCTAGTCGAACAAAAAATCAAGGCAGATTTTCCTCCAGAATATTGCATGAGAAGATCTGCAAGTTAATATCATCAGTTTACTATACAGGTGTGGCCTCTAAACATTACCTAAACAAACCATCTAGAGAATTTATAATTTGATCATCTGAGCAGCTGAGGTTTCCGTGCTTACCAAAAATGTAGTTCTGGAGGCGCTGAAAATTCAAAATAAAGGATTCATCAGGTAATATAAAAGAATTTTGGTATATGATGGGTTTCTATCACAAATTTAACAAGAAAAATAAAAAATCCAGAATATTAATTATGATATTAAGCATACCTTTTCAAATAAGAAATCATTCTTTGCTGGTGTGTACCCTGCAAGCAAATATGTTACTCTTATATTTCAGGAAAATAATTCTAAACTGCTATAATATTATCAGTTCGACTATCAAAAGTTAAGCTCTACAGTGTTTCATCTGGAACTTCATAGAATGTTCTTTTTTTTTTTACTTGGACAAACAGTTGGTGGAACTAATCTTTGGAAACACTGTGCTTACCGAAAACTTTTGTAGTCAACTTTACAGGTCTCATTTCTTCTCCAAACCTGTGGAACGGACAGGGTTGTACAATTTATCAGTATGTGGCTATCTGATCAATTGACTCATCATGTGACAAGGTTGGAGCGCACCATTTTATTCCCTGCGTTGGAACCATTAGCCACTCCGCTGAAAAAAACTAGAATGTGTTATCATGCCCATGTACTGAAATTTCAAAATGCCCACTCCTTTAATCAAGTGAATGGTGATGAATACCTAGGTCGTTGATATTTGGTATTGTAGCAGAAACAGCTAGGAAACGAACACGAGATAAGGAACTTGATTGCATTTCTGGGTTGCGAGCAAGCATTTTGATTCTGCTGACTATTGCTTCTAGTGCCGCTCCTCGAGGGTCATTTAGAAGATGAACTTCATCAATAAGCACAAGTGAGATATCGCTGAAAAAGCTCAAGCCTCCATCTTTTATCCGATAACGAGTAACAGCATCGAATTTCTGCGGAAAGGGAGGTCAGGTAAAGCAAGGAAAGGTCATACAAGGATAGGAAATAAGTCTCCTAGCTAACTACCTCAGGAGTTGTAAGGATGATATCAGCATCCTGTATAGTCCCAACGCTGTAGTACTCATTATCACCCGTTAGCTCAAGGCAATTTATTCCTAATGGTCCAAGTTTCTGAGTCCAATTGCGGACCTTCTCTTGTACCAAGGCCTTCGATGGCGCTACATAGATCTTCAAAACACAATATATTTACACCAGCAGGCAGCTAAAGGGAAAACAAAAGGATAAAATAGAAACAATAGCATGTCATAAAACGAAATGTCTTGCAACAGCTACGAGTGAGGATTTGCATACAGCCCTTAAAAATAAATTATTACATAATAACTATCAGGTTCATTATGATTCAAAGAAACTAGTAAAGGCTTCCAAATTTATTCTCATAGGAACTATGGTGCATATCAAGTGCCCAAAGACGAAAAAAATGAGCAGCTTTTTCCAAGCTTAACTGAAAGCATGGTAATCCATCCAGGCAAATAAGCATATTAATTATTTCATGATTAATCATTATCAGAAACGTACTGTTTTGAGGGTCCCCTTAGCATGGGTGAATTTCCCATCACCAGTGATGAACTTGGAAAGAAGCCTCATGATGCACAACTCAAAAAGTACCGTCTTTCCACTTCCAGTTGGTGCTGAAATGACCATGTTTACATCGGAAAGGTAGCATGTGGAAAAGCATTCGCTCTGCAGTGAGTTGAAATATCTGCATGCATATTGAAAAAGATCTAACAAAACTGACCCTATCAATTCAAGTTATATTTGAGGTCAACTCCCCTTAAATTGATACTCCCGGCAGGAGTAATACAAGGTTATTCCTCTCCACTGAACGGGAACCTTCTCTAAATGCTGAATGTTTGTCTAACGAGCCACCAAGATCAATTTCTATGGTCTATAATTCTAGAAGAGCACTAAGAAATACTCGAACAAAATAAACATCTATCGTAGCTAAAAGTGCTCGCTCTTAAGATGCTTAGAAGATCAAGGCGCTGAAAAATTATCTTTGTTTCCTTGTGTTTGACCATATGCATGTCAAGGCAAAATAATTTCCATATCAATTTGATAATGGAAGAATGAGACAATACGCAAGTACCTGAAACTAAAAGCTGAGTGGAAAGGAGCAGGTAAGTCGGTCACTGCCTTCAGTGAATATGAATCAATTTGAGTCATGTTTGGATGACTGAAAATGAACAGAGCAACCTCAATATCCTGAGATTACAATCGTCATAGGAGGTTATATTTGTAATGATGCAACACGGCAGAAGGAAATACGTTAGATATGAACTCGTCGTAAAGAAATTAGAATCTGGAGTACTACTACTGCTTAATTAACAATCTACCATACAAGGTTGTTTCATCTTTCTGTACTAAATCCAGATGCGTAAAAACATTAAGTTATTCACAAAATCAAAATGATCAAAATATCACAAATTAGGTTGGGTAAACTTCGCAGAGCTACAGACAGACAGCGAATTCAAATTTTAGATCCATTATGCATGATCAACTTTTTGAGCTAAACCGATGGCAAAACCTGCTCGGTCCTACTCCAGGATCATCCATCCTAATCCCTAAGCACCACAATAGCAGCATATTCCCCCAAATTAACGTGAATACAGTTTATCTCTACTCCGAGAAAGCACAATACCTCATTATAATCTCACAGTTATCCAGATTAGCTGAAATGGTACAATGAACACTGCGTGTGTGTGTGTGTGTGTGAGTGAGAGAGAGGGAGAGGCTTACAGCGTAATAGAGAGAACAAAATCGAGGTATATCGTGTAAGCAAGGAGGAAATCGAATGATGAAGTATTTATAGTCTGTCGATTTGGCGAAGCGGGAAAGTTGACGGGTACAGGGGCAGCTATATCCGTTAATGTGATTATTTGGCCGAGACTCGAGACAACTCGCGAGTTAGTTGGAATTGACACGTAAAAGATCATAATCGATTACTTGGTCAGCAGACTTCCGAACTTAATAGAGCGTGTGTTAAATTACTAGTTTACGCTTTAAAATTGACATAATTATAAATATATTCTAATTTTAAATCAAATTAGATGAAAATCCATTAGCAAACCTTTTAAGTATACTTAATATTTTTAATTTAAATGTATTTTTAAAATTTTATTTTGTGTCTCGAGCTCGATGTTTTTACCGAGCGAAGCTCGAGTTTGAAAAAAGAAACTCGCCGAACTCCAGTATGTCAGTACTCGGCTCGACTCGTTTAAATTTAAATTATTTTCTAGTCTATTTTTTAGAAGATTGTATTGCTAAGATTCTTTTCTATGACTATTCTGAGTTTGCTCCAAATAATTATGTTCATTACTCATAAACATATTTTTCACATTATTAATTTGAAACCAATTTCCTATTCTCGATTCTAAACATATACTAATAAAACATGCAATCTATAACACTCCAGCTAATAAGAAAAATAAGGTGCCACCCTTTGGCGACCGGGGAGACAAGAAGAGTCCGGCGACAATGAAGAAAAGGAAGTTCTCACTCGATCGAACACCTTTATTCACGTCTATTACATGCGGTCTATAATTGTTCACATTGTGTCTTACTATAAACACAAAGGGGCAACTTATAAGTTACTCATGCGGACTATTCATTACACGACAGATACATAGGACGACATTTCACGTGGTACACAAAATTTTTACAATTGTCGTTACTCTTGGATTGGTACGTTTGATCAACATTTTTTGAGCATCTTGTCAGCATCCGAGGTCAAATTCGAGCTTGAAATCTTGGTCCCAACACTTTTCAACAATCAGGATCAAATTCGAGCTCGAAATTTTGGTCCCAACACTTATCAGAGCATTCGGGTCAAATTCGAGCTCGAAATTATGGTCCTAACACTTTTCAGCTTCATCCGTTACTCAATCTTTATCTTTTTTTTCTCTCATAACAACTAGGTAGGTGTATTCTCTATTGCATTGATATATAGATGCAAATTAAAAAAACAAACATCTAATTTTGCATTTACATTTCCAATTAAATAGTGTATAAAAATTAAAAAATTCTAAAATATTCTATATTCATGTGGAAATCTAATTCATTTTCTAGAGCCCGTTTTCTAGAACATAATTTCTTGTTTAGAAACTCTTGTTATGAGACCGAAACGTCGTTTTGACGTCCAGCACACGGTGCAGGGACGAGCCCCTGCAGAGGATCCTTAGAAGTCCAAATTGGCAATATAGCTTTTCTCCAAGAGAGATTTAAATTAATTGCAGGTCATGGACATGATGAAACAAAAGTACACACAGATGATAATCTGTAAAGAATGATTGTTACAGTCACACGGCCCAAATTTGTTCGACGAATCCGGATTTCTTGCACCTACTTAATTTATCATTTACATATGTGCTTAGAAAGCACCAAAATGTAACAACAAAAGCATCGTTTTTACATGGTGCTGAATGAAGATCGTTTCTCCAAGGATGAGTCGGCATATATTACAGCTGAAGAAGCAACGAGTCGAGGCGCTCAAGTCGCGGTTTGCCCCTCTCTCCGCAGCAATTCCTGCAAAATTTAACGGTTTTAGAAGAAGCGATAGAAACTTCATTGGAAACTGAAAGAAACATTACAAATTGGTAGTTAACGAAGAAACATAAGGTGCGAAGAACCAGACAGGCTGGACTACAAAGGGACCAGATGCCGACTGAAAATAACCAAAAGGCTAACTAGAATATTCTCGAAGGAAACTGGGACTCCTCGAAGCATAAGTAAGCTATTCGGTTGATCATTTTAAATGATAATATCATTAGCCTATTTTTTTCATGCCTTAGTAACAATATCTAACTTATCTAATTCCATCAGAGTTGCATCGTAAGCAAGCTAGCTATGCAGTCAATTTTTTTAAATGCTGATAATTTTTCGAATTTCAATCTTCTATCTGTCATCTGCTAAAGTTTATCACAGCAAGAATAACAATTAGCTCTTGTACCAATTTTTACTCGTTTGTTTTAGTGGCTTTCACAGTCAACATTCAATATTCGTTTGGAAAAAACGTAACTTCACCGCCCCCCCCCCCAAACCAACCTATTTAAGTTTCGTTCTATTAAGAACTCGTACCCTTACTTTGATGCATATTGAGCCCTTAACTTTTATTTTTGTTCACATCAACCCCTTTGTAGGCAAAGTATGAGCCCAATAATAAACGTGTAAACGTTGAAGGGTTTGAAAAATGCATTTTTCCTAAATACGAGGGCATAAAAACATGTTTGCATCTAGTAATGCGCATGATCTGTCTGTTCCCAAGAAAAAAATGAATTCACTTAAGTACGGATTTTGGTTATTATACCAGTTTCATAGCAGCAACAGACTGGCGTTGTCTTTCTTTCTTCTCACGTTGGCATTCTGTACACCAGCTGGAGAAATCTTTTTGATATTTCCGGAACTCTCTAAAAACAGAACTGCAGGCAAAAATATCATGATTGCAAAATGGGTTTCTGAAAGTTTACATCAATGAGAAAAGAATGGCCAATTCAGAACACAATCATTCAAGATTCAGATGACAGAGTTGTGGGAACAAATTAATACTACAAATTCGATTAACTAGCTTAGATTGCTTAGACAATTCATACGAAATATCGCTGAGACATTACTAGGGTATTTGGCTAGCTTAATTAGAAGACCATAAGCTCTTACATCTTATAAGATGTTTATAGATCTCATAAGATGATTTATCTTATCATTTTGAATAAGTTGTTTAAATATTTGGATAACATAAGATGATGGAACGGAACTTATGAAAACGAGGTTGTCAGAAATAAGATCACATTTCAGAAATAAATTATGTTTCCTACAAAACAGCAACATCCTAACATCTTATTTTGTGCTTTTTTCTCTTATTTTTTTTATAAAAAAAAGTTACTAAAAACATTTTAGGATCTTATATGTTGTTTAAACCAAACATGCTATAAGATGTTTTAAGGGACTTCTAAGCTCAACCAAACACCCACTTAGATAGGAAAGAAGATTCCACTTTCCGCAATCAGTATTAACAAGTTTAATTTGATTTTGGAAAATTACAATATGTCAATGACCAAGAAGATTGTTTATCATTGACAATCGCACTAGGTTCTTAATAGCCAAAAGACTGAAAGAGATATAGCAAAAGAAGGGCATGTGTACATACCTTCTACACCATATCAACAAGTTAGCCCGATTTCCTGATGTGGTGGCTCTAGCACCATGCCGATGGCGACCACGATGGAGAACGGCACGCCCTGGGACATGTGAGTAGTCAAAGATCTCCTACAAAAGAGCCAATACAAAGTCCTGGCTAATTAGACAATGTCAATGGTAAGACTTAACAATAACCGAAAAGGTGACATAAATTCCACTATATGAAATGAAAATAATTGGTGTTTAGAGAGGTCTATTTTTCCCGGGGAATAACCAAAGAAACTGCTTACTCACCTCGGACTGTGTTTCTGTATTTACATGTTTTTCACACCGTACTCCACGGAAAAAAAGTTCTCCACCAGAAAATTGTTTGCCTAAGCAGACATTCAAGGTGACTTCCGAGTCATCCACATGGAAACCTACAAAAGGTAGACTTGTTAAGTTGAAGGACGACATTTAGCAACAAGATATCTATAGCTCGAAAAATGAATTAGTCATGTGAAGATGATATGCAGTAGTTATGTGAACGAAGCTCACGAGGCATCACAGTAGCTAACCAATGGCATCATACTCCAGAAGCAATAGTCATTTGTGTCAATTTTTCACGAAATAATATCACCAGCAAGAGAATAAGAATTTACATTCAGAGACTGATAGAACACAAAAGAGTCATGGAAACTGTCACTAACCCAGGTCAACATCTCTATCAATCCCATATTCAAGAACAAAACCATGATGAGAATCAAGCGTAGCTCCACCAACATCAGCAAAGAATACTGCAAAAGATTTTTGCATGAGCTGATTAATATCGAAGCCAGCATTCAAAATATCAGATGTATTCATGCAAGATACAGGCTTACCTTTTGATAAAGGGCGTATAAACTCATCCAAGAGCTTATCAAGCATGGTTTCCATGCCAAAATCATCGAGAACAGCACCAAACTTATTCATTGTATTGGGCCTCATGATTCTGAATTTTGTCTCGTGGACCCACTTTTCAAAATTTTCTACCTGAGCAAATGGGAGGGTACATAAGCCAAACAAGTTGGATAAATTAAGCTAAGATGCTGCATGATAGCTGTAACTAAAGAAATCACCTCGGCCTGCAACATTTCACAGAATCGTGGCTGCAGCATTTCAAATGTAAAGATTCCTGGAGACGGTTCAGACATTATGTTTCTAAAACCTTGTTCAGTGTTCTCACTTATAGCCTTGAGGAATGAGGGTGCAAAAAAGTTTGCTGCATGCATATTATATAGCTCATTGTGTAGACGCTGAGAAAATCAACACATTTCAGTTGTTTGTTAGGATCCTGCACTAAGATGATGAAATAAGAAAACAGATACAATTCAGACTGCTACAAATTAATCACAACATTTCATGGGATTTTACGGTGTGGCGACAAACTCCTCAGTGACTACTACATACTAATGACAGCATTTCCTGTCATAGAATCTCAAGATGTAAACTAAGATACGACAACAAAACGATTCATATCAGGCCATCCATTTTAATCTTTTGACAAACACTCGCAAACATTCTCCGAGTACAGAAACAGGTATATCCTCCATCATATCAACATGCAAGTTGCTAGCCTATTACAGAGGCACAATATTGTGTAGCTTAATCCTAGTCTATCAAAAAAATTCCATCAAATGGGAAAGAACCCAGTCCTCTTGTACAAGTCAGATATTCATCAGCAGAAAGAACTTTTCAAATAATTAGTACAAGATTAAGAGGGAAATACACAATACCACATGTTCAGTGTTCCCTTAATCCCCTAATAGCCTAGTTCTTTCAAGTTCATTTCAATGTTTCTGCTGTATATTAGTGGTACCTACACTCCATCTTCCGGATACTACGACCTAATTTCAATATGGTCATTGCACACAACAATGACATCATGAATTAGGTCAAGTACACACAAATAGTTGTCAAAATGTCTATAAAAAGCATACCTGATAGTTGGATATGATCTTCTGCCTGTATTCTCTATGTTTCTGGAGCTGTTTGAACACAGAAGTATACTCTAAGTGGCATTCAATAACATAAGCATGCATAACAACACATGAACACACATGAACATACACCGATAGGGACGAAAAAAGAAAAGGGGGGGCATGCACCGAAGAAACACCTGACACTAAGCTACACACGAAGACTAGGGAAAGGATTTTTTTTTTATTAATTTTTTTTATGAAACTGTCAGTTTAAATAGAGTGCAAACTTTTCAAGCTACCACAAAGAAACCATTGTTTAAGCACATCAGGTACTAAATCATATCTGAGCTTGGTTTGATGTTTATAGAGTTGATTGAACTTGGACGAGCTTTACTTGTTTGTTTGATCTATTCAAAATTTTCAAATCCACCATTTTTTTACTAATAAAGTCGAACTTAATTTCATATTCACACTTGTTTAAGGATCAATTCGAGTATCAAATAAATTAGCTTGCTTTTCAGCAATATTAAATCACTAGAAGGCCTCATTGCAATAAATCATTAATTTGCAACTCCTTAGCTTTTGTTTCCTAAAAAGTTGCGGATCATCATCACAGAATTTCCATATTCTACACATGCACAAACTGCATAATTCTAGAACACATCCCACCATAAAAAGCACCACGTGGCTTGTCTCCAATAATCCAAAATAAAACTCCACATGCAAATAGCATCACGCACACTAAATGCAAATCAGAGGGAGTGAATTAGCAGAGTACCCTAATCCGCTCGCTTTCGGGGTAGTATCGGAGAAGAATCTCGCGCATGTACTTCACCTTCACATCGCGCGTCTGGAGGAGGAGATTCGGCGGGAGATATCTCTCTAACGAGCTGAACAGTTGTGGACTGAAATCCAGCTCCAGATCCTCGTAATTATCGGGCTTGTGATCGGAATTCGGGTTCAGCCTAAGCCTGTGCGTCAAGTACGTCGGCGCCGCCGTAACGGCGCCGTTTAATTGGACAGGACCATTAGAGCTGCCGTTGGCGTAGCCCGACGGGCCCCCGCCGGCTTGTTCGGGCCTCCCATCGGCTGCCCCTGGTATACGTGCGCCGTCGTGAGACATCGGGAATAAGAGATAAATATTTTTGTTGAGTTTCTGCAGAATGTATGTGGATCAAAGTGATAATTTAGGTTTTAGAGCGCCATTTTTGTGGTGGATTAGGGTTTTTTCTGGTGAAGTGGAGAAAATGCTGTTACAGAGGATGATGAAAACTAGGGTTTGTGTATAAGCTTAGGTTCTATGGAATTTTCTTTAATTTTGTTAAATAATAATAATAACAATTTTCCTACATCTTATACTATTATTATAATAATAAGCGGGTCAATATTACATGTCGTATGCGACTTTTACTCTTTGATTTGAAGCACTAGATTACACAATAATGTAATACGTTTTTCCGTTTAACCATATTGTTACTTACTATTACGTGTCGCATGCGACTCTTACTATTTGACTTGCGTAAGAGATTGAACTATAGTGCAATGCGATTTTCCGTTTAACTACGTGCTACTTGCTACTACGTGTCGCATGCGACTTTTATCCTCTGACTTGAGAACGAGATTGAACTACAATGTAATGCGTTTTTCTGTTTAACTATGTTGCTTTTTGTTATTACGTGTCGCATGCGACTTTTACTCTTTGACTTGAGTACGAGATTGAACAATAATGTAATGCGCTTTTCCGTGTAACTACGTTGCTACTTCATGCGACTTTTACTCTTTGACTTGAGTACGAGATTGAACAATAATGTAATGCGCTTTTCCGTGTAACTACGTTGCTACTTCATGCGACTTTTACTCTTTGATTTGAGCACGAGATTGAATTATAATGTAATGCATTTTTTCACTTAATTATGTTGCTACTTACTATTACGTGTCACATGCGATTCTTACTGTTTAACTTGGGTACATAATTGAGCTAACTATAATGCGCTTTTTCATTTAACTATGTTGTTACTTATTATTATGTGTTGCATGGAACATAAAAGTAATAATTATTTTTGTTTTTATATTGTTCTAACCTACTACAAATTTGAAAATACTTCTTTATACACAATATTTATAGTTTTATTACATATCCGTTTTTGTCCATGCAAAAAAATTTCAATCATTTCCTGCTCTTCACCCTGGATATTGCCATATATAGTTGTCAGTGAATGAATATTGGTCGTGGAAGATACAATCCAACAGTCGAGAGCGTTTTGACCCTGATTCTTGTTTATTATCATTGCAAAGTACACGGCAAGCGGAAATTGTCGTCTTAGAAACTTGAAGGGTAGTCTACTATCAGATGGACTAAGCATCCCATTAAAAGGACACTTCATTTTAAGTTGTGTTACAGTCAATCTTGTTTTGTTACAAAATCCATTTGCTTGATCCATATTCCCGAGCAACATAACAGGCACACCAAACTTGAGTTTCAAACAGTGGCAAGGGATTCCAGAGCACCTCGTACAATTTAGGAAACCAACACTGTAAATATTTGAGGTTCCATTTGTTCCCTCAAATGTTCTAGATACTTTATCTGCACTTAGATATTCCTTTGCCTCTCCAAGAATGAGATATATCACAAAATTGTTGACCATATCAAGAACATGGTTCGTGGGTGCTAGAATCGTCCTCCTTTTAAAATATGCTAGATTTTTTGTTATTCTTGAGCAATGAAGGATACGTACTTTCGACGACTGCGGATATTGGATTTTCAGTCTCCTTAATGACAAAGTCATCTTGATATCTTCATTTTCAGAATCGTGGTTTGACTGACTTGATCGAAGCCTCATGTTCTGTGTTAATGTAAAAATTTTGTAATGTTTCCACAGACCAGAAGAATTTATACTTGCGTTAAAAAAGGAGGCTATAACACTTGATGCAACGTTGAGAACAATATCTCATTTTCTTTGGATTGCAGTGGACAATGTCTTCTAGATGTATGTCTTCCTTGTTCCGCCATATCTATGAACAACGAACATACCTCTGTTGTTAGTTGTAACTGCTCTTAGATTATCTCTATAGACTTCTTTTTATTTTGATGCATGGCTTGACCCTGATGTAAGACTTGGCTGGAGAGTATGATGCTCGCGCAACAGTTCCTCGACGTCGTACTGCAACTCCTATTATATTACTTTGTAGGTAAGGTCACTAGACTACGTTAGAGGATTCAAGAAATTTTAGATAATGATCCTTGACTATCTTGACATACAAAAAATCCATTTGACTCATAACTTATCCAATCTAATGGATTTTCACTTAGGCTTGAGGTGTATCCGAAATTGATGGCCATGGTCTTAAAAAAATGTCTTCGAATTCAGTTTAACTCCGGCCCATCACTTAGATTGAGCTCCAACCCAATAATATTCTCTATTGGGTCTTCTAAGCACTTCTTTTGCATACTTTCTTGTATTTCAGCAACAAAGTTCAGCATGGCTTATTTAATTTGTTTGCTCAAGCTCTAGTTACTGGTCCTTCATGAATTTCGAGCAGATCCTTCTTTCTTTGATTAAGTGGCTTAGAATGCTCTCCGTCAGCAGTAACTACACGACTTCAGTGCTCTATCTCTCTCTCACACACTCACAACACTCTCGATGGCGATGTAAACGAACTAAATCAAATCGAATATTAGGAAATTCAATTCGAATTCGCAAATATGAACTCGAATTCAAAACGAATATTAATCGAATTTTAAAACATGATTCAAATTCGATTCATGAAAAAAATTCGAATGTATTCGATCCGAGATTCGAAAAAGTTCTTGTTTATTTTAATTTTTAGGCTTTTATTTTTATTTTCTAAATATTCAAATATTATTATTTTTTCAATTACAACTTCTAATAATATATAGTTATAAAATATATTATATATGAATAAACTGAATATTCGAAAATTTGAATCGAATACAACTATATTCGAATTCAAATATTATATAAATTTAAAATTAGTTCCTATTCGAGTCCAAATTCGAACTTTTCGAATCACAACCGAAGAAAAAATATTTAATTTGTTTACATCCCTTAACTCTCGGCCACCACGCTCGTAACACTCTCTCTCACACACTTCACACTCACTGGATCCGGGCCCACAAGAGGCCAAATAATAAGAAAATTGTCATAAGAAACTCCTATAGCAACTAAATTGTCATAAAAACCCCTAACAGAGTAACAGTACCCTTCACTCATATCAGAAGCTAAGGTCACCAAGGTAATTTCACAACCAACCTGAAACAGAGCCGTCAACTATGTTCTCCTGGGTAGGTAGATCCGCATGTATACAGTACACTGTCCTTTGGTAGATCCGAATATACACTGTCGTTTTGTTTATTATCGCCAACCTGCGGACTCTCCAAGGTAAACAACCCCCAAATCCTTCCTCTATTACTACAAATCAGTCGAAATCTCTTTCATCTTCCTTGATTCTCTCTCTTCTGTCGTGTTGATCGAGAGAGAAGCGGAAAAAAAAAGAAGAGGATTGATGGCTTGCTCGAGTTTGGTGAAATTGAACGCCGCCTCCTCGTCGTGGATCGGCGGTCAGCAGACTGTCAATCCGCAGCTTGGAGCGGCGGCGCGATTCCCTAGCCGCCGTGTATCAGTCATCCGCGCCGGATCGTACACTGATGAGCTTGTTAAAACAGCGGTGAGCTATTTCTCTGTTTATACTTGCTTGTTTTAGGTTTCTCTAAATTTATCTTTGGTGTTTATGTTTGATTTGATTGAACTTGTTTGTATAAATTGTAATCATGGTGAGATATACAGACAAATACAGAAATACTGGATGTTTATTTGAGGTTTAGAGTTTACTAAAATGATGTTTGATTTGATCGAACTTTGTAAACGGCGTGTGTATAAATTATAATCACGGTGATATATACAGCAGACTAGTACTGGATGTTTATTTGAGGTTTTAAGTTTACTAAATACAATGATGTTTGATTTGATCGAACTAACTATGTAAACGGCGTATGTATAAATTGTAATCATGGTGAAATACATAGACAAGTACTGGATGTCTATCTGAGGTTTAAGTTTTACTAAATACAATTATGAGTTTATTTATGTTTACTCTTATTATGTTTAGATTTTGATCTGCTGCAATTACATGGGATTTTCTAGGTCAAAACAGTAGGATCTATGCTAGATTTCTTGTATGTAGACTGTAATGAAGTTAAATGAGCATAGTAGATGGTTAGTTTTGTAATCATATGTTTCGGGGCCACAACGCTTCACGCTGTTGTCTATGGCACCACTGTTGTTGATGAACAATTTTTATTGAATGCGAGAGTTGTTTTTTGATGATTTTGAGGTCTAGTTCTTTTTTCTTTACAAACTAGGTTGAATAGGTTTTGTCGCTCGACTGTTTGGTTGGTGATTGTTGCCTTGATCGTTATGCTTGAATATGACTGCATGCTTTGCACATTTCGCATATGACATTATGGTAAACTTTTTTCTTTGTTACGCTTATAATCACACGTATTAAAAGCTAAAGTAAAAATTATATGAGCTCTACCTACAGTTCCGTTTTGTGGAAATTTAAGTTTGCCCAGTTTTCTTTTATAGTTCAATTCATATGACGCTGATAATGTTTTAGAACACTAAATTTAGTCATTACACATCTTCACTCTATAATAGTGAAATTGCAATAGCTTAATTGATAAACTGGTTATGTGAAGGTTGCTCCTTGCTATAGTTTTTTCTGATTTGTTTCTTTTGGGAATAGAAATCAATTGCATCTCCCGGCAGGGGAATCCTTGCGATTGACGAGTCAAATGCGACATGCGGGAAGAGGTTGGCATCCATTGGGCTTGACAACACGGAAACAAACAGGCAGGCCTATAGGCAACTTCTGCTGACCACTCCTGGCCTCGGTTATTATATTTCCGGTGCTATTCTCTTTGAAGAGACCCTTTACCAGTCAACCACAGATGGAAAGAAGTTCGTGGACTGTTTGCGTGATGAGAATATTGTCCCTGGTATTAAAGTTGATAAGGTGGGTTCGAGTATAATTGATCTCTTTCCGAGCTTTACCCCTTTGCTTTAGATTATGTTTGTGTAAGTTGTCTTTTAATTATTGACTTGCTTGAACTTTTCACTTTGCACTTCGAACTTCTTGATTACCTGACATCAATCTAGTATTTTGTCTTCTATCTTTTCCATCACTTACGCTTTTCTCCTATTTCGGCAGGGTTTGGTTCCACTTCCAGGGTCAAACAATGAATCATGGTGCCAGGGATTAGATGGATTGGCTTCTAGATCTGCCGAATACTATAAGCAGGGGGCTCGCTTCGCTAAATGGTTTGCTATCTTTTCATGATCTGTAATTTTTCTTTTTTGTTTCTTACAACTTACTTTCAGTATAATATGACTTTGACTTCTTGTTTGTATATATTTAGGAGAACTGTTGTAAGCATACCCTGTGGTCCTTCTGCTTTAGCCGTGAAAGAAGCAGCCTGGGGTCTCGCTCGTTATGCTGCAATTTCTCAGGTACCCAACTATCCGTCAAATAATTTCACCTTGCCCTCCTTTGTGCTTCTAGAACCAGAGCTTAGACTTGTATTAAATAGTGTCAGATAGGTTCTGATACATTAATTTCTTATGTAGGACAACGGTCTTGTGCCAATCGTGGAGCCTGAGATTCTTCTGGACGGAGACCACCCGATCGAGAGGACTCTTGAAGTGGCAGAGAACGTGTGGGCAGAGGTTTTCTACTACTTGGCTGAGAACAATGTCACCTTCGAAGGTATTCTGCTGAAACCGAGCATGGTAACTCCAGGGGCTGAACACAAAGAGAAGGCTTCTCCCGATACCATTGCTAAAGCTACACTCACCATGCTTAGAAGAAGAGTACCTCCTGCAGTTCCAGGAATCATGGTATTAGCTCGTCTACCCATTATCGATAATTTTACGACTGCTGTGCTATTATTTCTTTTTTTTTAAAGATGAAATAGTGAAATAATTCCCAAAAGAGATTCTTGGGTAGTACGATAGAAGGCGGGGTGGATGTACTGCCATTGCGGATTATCACATAAAACAATAAAAAGTAACTTATACTCATATTTACTACACTTGTTTCTGATTTAATTAAAACAAAAGCCGTAAATGAATTGCCATCACAGACTAGTCAGAACTGACCTGTGGCCTTGCCACACCTCATAGGGGTGGGTTCAAGTCGGCTTTTTGTGGGTTCTCGGGTCGGGCACCACGACAGATTGGTTTTTTCTCAAATCTACTTTTTTGGATTGATATGTTTTTTGCTTATTTAAGGTGGTTGAAAGATCTGCAGAATTATGGTTAATTTTTTAAAAATAGGGACTTGAAACCCGACCAGTCTTAAACCCGAACTCGAGAGGAGTGGGTCTGGTATAACCCAAAACACGCCGGACAAGAAAATACCCGACCCGATCGGGTAAAACCGCACTGGTTGGGTCGGGTACCCGAACCCGGCTCTTGAAAGCCCACCCCAAGCTCAGGCCCTCCATCTCTCTCTGGTTTACTGTTGATATAATATCCTTGCATTCTTTCTTGGTAAATTTGGTCTTAACTTCAATGGTCTAGAGATTAACTTTTCTTCTACGTGTAGTTCTTGTCAGGAGGACAATCTGAAGTCGAGGCAACACTGAACCTCAACGCGATGAACCAGAGTCCCAACCCATGGCACGTGTCCTTCTCTTACGCACGGGCGCTGCAGAACACGGTGCTCAAGACATGGCAAGGCCGTCCAGAGAACATAGAAGCTGCTCAGAAATCACTTTTGGTGCGTGCAAAGGCAAACTCCTTGGCGCAACTCGGAAAATACTCGGCTGAAGGAGAAAGCGAGGAAGCCAAGAAGGGAATGTTTGTGAAAGGCTACACTTACTAGACCACAAAAAAGCTTCTTATACTGCAGTGTTTGTTTATCAAAATTATGTTGTGCTTGAGTGAATAAGTAGTTTGTGATAAGTGAGAGTTTATCCAAATACTAACCTATGGTTTAGCAAATGATGAGGAATCAATGTACCATTTCAAAAAAGTGCTTTTGTCTAGTATATCTAGATGTTAGTGTGGAACTGAAGGGTGTTTTACCCTGCTTTTTTTAAGCAGCTTTTGACTTCTAGCTTGAGAAAGGTTATTTAAGTGTTTGTAACATACAACTTTTGCTTAAAAAATGGTTGTTTTCTCCAAAGAGCAGCAAGCAAGTTTTACCGGCTTTTTTTAACAAGTCTTATCGTTCCATTATTAATTGTCATTCTAGATATATTTAACCTTTTTAATTAATTGACGTTTTAAATATTTTTAATGAATTCTAGCAATTTTCTCCCTAGGGTCACTTCTTAGCTAAAAGCTTCTCAAATGCTATACATTTAGATTTGTGGAAAATATTTTTATTCTTAAACACTACCTACTTTTTATGAATATCAATTTTACTACAATCTCTGCATTAAATCACTTCACGTTCTCAGGAAAAAAATGAAAAATTTAATTACGTCATAAAGAATTAAAGTAAAGAAAAACACCCCTAAACACTTGTCCATCATATTCCATTTGCATTTTGTGGTGCCATTTTTCCCGGATTGGATCCTCTATTTCAATTTGTGTTCCATCTAGTATTTCATTATATCTACCACATGCCATGTGTTAATTAGTGATGTCATCATATACACGTGATATGTTGTGGTTGTTTTGAAACACAAGATGAAACACAGATTAGAATAGAGGATCTCATCTGCATTTTTCCTTGCGAGTTTTTGCAACATATTTAGGTAGTACTTTCCTTTGCTTGGAAAAAGCACTTCTGGAATTTTGGTTCCCAAAGAAAAATCAAATTTCTACATTAGGTGTACGGATCTTAATTTCGTGTAATGTGAATTAAAGGATGAATTCATAAGAAGCTATCACAGTTTATACTGAAATGCATTACTCCCTCTGTCCCAACTTATCTTGCACGGGGGGGGGGGGGGGTCGGCACAGATATTAAGAAAAGTTGTTTTTTGGTTGTTTGTTGACTTTTCAAAGGTGGTTGATGATGAAGATTGAGAGCGGAGATTATGTTATAACTTTTCTTTTTTAGGCTGTGCAAGATAAGGTGAGACGACCGTTTAAGGAAAATGTGCAAGATAAGGTGGGACAGAGAGAGTATTTGTTAAAAAAAAAATCAGCTAAATATCTTTCCAAAATAAGTAATATTTTCAACTAATATTTTTTTATAAAAAAATTGTCCATAATTCTAATTTTACGGATCTAGGATCCGTACAATTAATGTAGAAAAGAACTACTTATTTCTAACAACCAATTTGGATTTTTTTAAATCATCAGACTAGATCTCAAGTTATTAATCTAATAAGTTCAATTATTCACTTATCCATCAATAATGAAAGCATTGACAATAATAATAAAATAAATTAAATACGAGAAGCACACGATCATTATTAATTATCATTGTTGACATACTGCAAAGAAACTTTTCTTGGAATTTTAGAGTGTGAAAGGACAAATGTTTTTTTAGATGGAAAATATCGGTAAAATGTTGTGGCTATTCGAATGAATATGTACGAATGAAATAACGTGAACATTTGAAAAAGATATTAAATCATAAGATCGTAATCTTTGATCAAGAGATACGATCTAACGTTGTGATTAATTAAGTCGAAAAAATGCACACATTAACGAAATTAGATATAGAAGTTTATAAATAGACATTTTCATGTTACATTTCCAACCAGTCCAATATTGATCTAAATCAATCGTCCTAAGTCTGATACCATTCAAAATATTTTGATATTCGCCCAGTCTTATTTTTTCCAGGATATTTATTCAGTTTATCTTTCTTAATGGAGAGTTCGAGATACTGTTTGATACGCATAGTTCTTGCATTATTATGCTTCAATCGCTAGAACTAAGTCGTATCTTGGAAGACAATTATCGTAGAACCGCAAGCATCAGAGGTAGAACAATACTGTCTTATAGAAAAAATGTCCAACATTCGCCTCCTCTCTATCGTATTCAATGCTCTCGTTTATTCAACTTCGTAGTCATTCGTATTACAACTACTAATCTTAATTTCCAACAAATTGCTTCATCGAAATCCTTTCTGACTTTTCATTCAGAAATCGAAATAGGAAATGTACACAAAATAGCTATTTCTAACAACCAATTTGGATTATTAAATAAATCAAACTAGATCACAAGTTAATTAATCTAATCATCAGGTCAATTATTCACTGATCCATCGATATTGAAAGCACCGACGACTAAAAATGTTAGGAATAAGATACAATTATTAAAAATTTAATAGGAACGAAAAACAATACAAATTTACTAATCTAGTTCGTCAAAAATAGGCACTACCAAGTTAGAAAATTTACTAATATTATCATTTATACTTAAAGGTATTACATGTAATACCTTTATCCAGAACGTGTAATACCTTTAAGCATATATGATTATACATATCTTTAGGAATAAATAGTAATACCTTGCGGATCTAAAATCCGTGCAATTAGAGCACAAGAGACCTCTCCTTGACACCATGAAAATCAATAGATTTCTTTAGATATAACTGTTGAATTCCATGACTCAAGGTTCATTTGCGTGCTCGTTTGACACTGACATGATTCTTTTAAAATGTAAAAAATGAAGTATTTTGATCATACAAGCCAAACACCTTAAAATATGCTCGGTTAGTATAACCAAACATGATATTATTTATTCATGCAAAATAACGGTAAACTTTTTATACAGTGTATGGTAAAAACTTATATATATGATATGTTTTGATCTTTCTATCTGCCATAGATTAAGTATAGAAGTATAACTTTTCTGGTTAAAAATATAATTTAATTAGCTAAAAGTATTAATTTTTCTATAAAATTATCAATAAAATGATACTCCCCTCGTTCCGTTCTAATTTGTCTACTTTTCTTTTCGCTTTATTCAAATTTAATTTGTCAGTCCATAAATGACAAATTTCTCTCACAATCTCCACCTCAAAATCTCCACATTTAATTTGTCGGCCCATAAATGACAAATTTCTCTCGCCAATCTCCACCTAAAAATCTCCACATTCAATTTCTACCTTTGAAAAAGTTAAATATTTTACAATTTTTTTTTTTTTTTTAATCTTCATATCCGACCAAAATAGGCAAATTGGATCAAAACGGAGGGATTACTTTATAAAAACAATCTGAATCGAGTAAACCATTACGTGTGGACAACTTAAACGTAATTTAAAAGAAGTGAAGTCCTTTTCGGTAAATTCCATCAATTTGACTATTTGTTGTTTTCATATTCGTAAACAAGATTTTATAAAAATTCATACAACTTGCCTTAAGCTAATAAAAAAAATTGTTGACAAAAGACATGAATAATTATGAAAATATTAGAAAAAAATTGAAGTCCTTTTAGATAAATTATACTCCCCCCGATTTATAAAAAGTATCGTTTTAAACTTATTTAGAAAAATTAAGAATGAACGGAAATGACAAATATATGTGTACACAATCTATTTGTTTGATATATATTTTGTGAAATAAGAAAATAAACAACTATACTAAATAAGTTGTTCAGGATAAAACTTTTGGCTAAAACGGCACTTTCTTTTTTAACATTTTCAACTTCTTTAAAGGGCATTCCTTTTAAACCAAAGGAAGTATATTTTTTATAAGTTAACAAAATTTCATAAAAATTCAAACAACTTTCCTTTAATTAATATAGAAATAAAAAATCAAATAATTATGAAAAGATTAGACAAAAAAATGATGTCATTTTCGATCAATTCTAGCAATTCAAAAATAAATAACACAGGTTATCACTCATCAATAATCACAAATTTCAACATTACTTTAATTAAATAACACTCGTCTTTCTCAATACTACTTTAATTATTAAATAATTATTTTCTAACACTAAATTCTCATTAGTTATCTATATTTATTTCTTGCCTAATCCCAACTCCAACTAATAATCGCTTAGCGGTAGGCTCCCAGTAACTGTCTATGTTTATTTCATGATTTTTTCCGCTTGACTATGCATATACCGTCAATCAGCTCGAGCCCGACTAGTCGCTACACCCCAATCCACAGTCCACCTAGTCCTAGACTCTCACTAACCGCCTATGTTTATTTCACGATTCCTCTCTGCTTAACTACGCATATACCTTCAATCAGCTCGATCTCGACTAGTCGCTAGACCCTAATCCACAGCCCGTCCAATCCTAGCGCCAACTAATAATCACCTACCCCTAGCCTCCCATTAACCGCCTATATTTATTTTCATATTCCTCTCTGCCTAACTAGCATATATTCCCGATCACCACGCCCGACTTCGACTAATCGCTAGACCCCAATCGATAACCTGCCTAATCCCAGCTCCAACTAATAATCGCCTAGCCTTAGCTTTCCATTAACTTCTTTTTAATTTTCTGATTCATCTCTGCCTAACTGTACATATATCCTCAATCAACACGTCTCGACCCCGACCAGTCGCCACCAACCTGAATCAGAATTCTGAGCCGTCAACGTCGCCGTTGCTGGGAAGTAAGAACGCATGTGTAGATCCGAATATACAATGACCATTGCAGATCAAAAGTTATCATCGTCAACCCTTCTTAGTACTATAAATAATGCCTCTAATTTTCAAAATATCAGTTCAAATCTCTCTCATTTTCCTTAATTCTCTCTCTCTCTTCTCTTTTGTTGCTTTACAGAGAAATACGGCAATGGCTTGCTTGAAATTGAACGCGGCCTCCTCGCCGTGGATCGCCGGTCGACAGTCCGTCAATCCACGACTGGGAGCAGCGGCTCGACTCCCGAGCCGCTGCGTATCAGTCATCCGTGCCGGATCTTACACTGATGAGCTCGTCAAAACAGCCGTAAGCGATTTCTCCATTTCAAAATTTATGCATGCAAAAAATACTGTCACATTTAAACGGAACAAAAACTGCATACGAGATCTTCTATTCTATTGTATATTTCATCTTGTACTTCAAGATAATCACTGCACCACACGTGTATTTGATGATATCATTAGTTAATACTTGAAATGTATTAGATATAATAAAATACCATATGGAATACAAATTGAAATAGAGGATGCAATCTGCAAAAACTATTGGAATTTAGCGATTTTTTGTTAGATTTAAAATTCCAACGATTTTGTGTCGTTGAAAAAATGACAGTTGGAATGTCAATATTTCCACAAGTTTTTTAATGAAAAACACAATACAAACAAAATTTCCCTTTGATTTTCGTTGAAATATGTGTATGTTGGATAATTTTCCAGCGCCTATTCCAATGATTGTTGGAGTATTCGTTGAAACGCTTAAAAATTCCAACAAATTTTAGTTCAGTTGAAATTTTTTTCTTTAAAATTTGACAGTTTTCTAGTAGTGTATGTAAATTTGTACATATTTGATTTTACACTACTGCCATATTGGAAATTCTCTATCGAACTTCTTTGTAAATGTGCATGTATAATTTTAACCAATGGTACTGTTTGAGGTTGACGGAAGTGTTAGTTATTAACGGTCAATCAGTTGTTTCAGTTACAGACAGTTTCCGTTAACTTCTATTAGCTCTATTTATAAATAGCCTCTCATCTAGGGGTGGACTTTCAAGAAGTGATTTTGGATACCCGATCTGATCTGTACGGATCTTATATGATTAGATCAGGTATTTTTTAGTTCGAAAAGTTTTGGATTATATCCAAATTTAATCCCCGTCTCTCGAATTTACGTTGGGCCGACTCGAATTTTCTAGTATCGTAATTATATGTTTGCGGGTCACATTTTTTTGGAATGGTAAAGTTGTTTTTTTTTATGATTTTGAAGTCCATTTATTTTGTCGTTACAAAATTGGGTACACATCAGAATAATTTTGTTATATAATGATGTTAATAAATTTTATTATTCTTATAAATAAATATACAATATATAAGTAACAAATATATGACAAAAAAATTCTAACTTGTAATAAAATAAACCAAAATACATTGATACAAGCAAAGTGTTTATGCAATATAATAAAGACCTAAAAAACCTAATAAGTAGTAAACAACTAACTACATAATTTGAAATACCTCCATTACACGATACTCACAGTTGATTTATCATGTTATTTCTCTTCGTCATAAATGAGGATTTTCAAATAATATCGCGTAAATATCGAGAAACGTGTAATCGTTTGTCACTGAAATACGATTTATGTATAGGTAGTTTTGGATGGAATAGGGTAACATATAATGCACAATGTTTTTTTTTTTTAATATATATTTCATTGTAAAAAAATATAAAAAAAAATAATGCATGAGAAAATATTGTGTAAAAAAACTCATATTTATTTGAATAAGTGTAAAAAAACTCATATTTATTTGAATAATTTACTAACAATCTCACTATCCTACTCATTTTATCCCACACCTCAGAGTAAACACTGCCTTATAGTTGTTTCTGATTCGCTTCCATTGGACACAGTTATCACTTGCATCTCCGGGGAGAGGAATCATCGCGGTTGATGAATCAAACGAAACGGGGTATAACCATTTGGCATCAATTGGGATTGACAACACGGAAACAAACAGGCAGGCCTATCGGCAACTTTTGCTGACAACTCCTGGTCTGGGTGAGTATATTTCCGGTGCTATTCTTTTCGACGAGACCCTTTACCAGTCGACCACAGATGGAAGAAAGTTTGTCGACTGCTTGCGCGATGAGAATATTATCCCTGGTATCAAAGTTGATGAGGTGAGTTCAACGTTCATATTCCTTTATGTTGCATTTGGATGGAATGATTTGAGGATGAATTTGAAAGTTATAGTCTCAAAATCATTCATGTTGTTTGGATTGTCATGAATTTGGAAATTCATGATTTCATTTTGAGCTATTTTTTGAAGGATTTGAGTGGATTTCAAATCCATTGATTATAAATGCATTCATTCTAAATCCTTGCATCCAAACATAACCTTAGATTACGTTTATGCAAGTTGTTTAACTATTGACTTGCTTGTACTTTGCAATCTGAACTTCTTCATGACCTGACATCATCAATATATTATTAGTCTTTTATCTTTTCCATCACCTAAAGGGTGTTTGACTAAGCTTATAAACGTTTCAAGACATCTTATAAGATGTTTGGTAGCTTATAAGCTCTTGGAATGTGTTTGGCAAAAATAAAATGTTAAACAACTTATAAGATGTAAACAAGCTCTTAGAGCTTATAAGCTCACATCTAGTTCATCTTATTTCTTAATTTCTTATAAGTTACACTTAAATTACACACACTAGACATTACACACATTTCACACACTTCACACACTAATCAAAATATGTATTCAATGGTGGCTTTCAAATTCATCCCAAAATCCATAGCTAAATTCCTTCATTCAATTACAAGCTTATAAGCTCTTTTATCCAAATATTTTTTTTAAACTTATAAGCTCTTAAAACAACTTATAAGATGTCGAAGTTTATAAAATGTTTAAAATAAGCGTAGCCAAACACCCTCTTACTATTTTCTCCGATATTGGCAGGGTGTGGTTCCACTACCAGGGTCAGCCGATGAATATTGTGCCCAGGGTTTAGATGGACTGGCTTCTAGATGTGCCGAATACTATAAGCAGGGGGCCCGTTTCACTAAATGGTTTGCTATCTTTTCATAATCTGTATTCTTCTTTGTTTCTTTCGACCTAGGTGTTTAGTTAAGTGTATAAACTCTTCAATACATCTTAATTATAAGATGTTTGGAAAGCATATAAGTTCTTGAGATGTGTTTAGCAAAAAAAGATGCTAAACAACTTATGAGATGCAAAAATAAATTTTTAGAGCTTATAAGCTCCGAAAAAATGAAGTTCCTCTAGCCTCTCTTATTTTTTAAGATATTATTAGTTACACTCAAATTTCACATACTACATACTCTAACACACACCATTCATTTCACACATACTCTACATACACTTCACACCTTTCTTTCACACTCACTATACAAACTTCACACATACTACACACACGTCACACTAATCAAAATGTGTGTTTGATATATAATGGCTTTCAAATTAGTTCCCAAGTTCATAGTTAAACCACTTCGTTCAATTCCAAGCTTATAAGCTCTTGTATCCAAACACTTTATTAACTTATAGGCAAAGTCTCACGTGCATCAGTTGCACTTTGCAAGCCGAGTTGAGTATCACCGTTCATACTTAAAGGTCTTTAAGTATGAATCATGATACCTTTTCACCGTGACACCTTTACCCATCACATGTAATACTTTTAGGCATAAATAGTAGTACCTTTTGACCTATAACTCGGATTGCAAGAATCTAAGGGCCCTCTTGGTTAGGGGGTTTAGGGGTAAGGAATGGGAGTGAACGAGGACTCATTCCCATTTATGATGCTTGGTACATAATAAATAAGTTAATAATTACCCCCTTTTATTAGCAATTTCCTCCATTTCATTCCATAATATGAGTGACCCCTCATTCATACCCATTACCATTGTCATTGATGATTTGCAACCAAGCGGGCCTTGAGATCCGTGCAATTGGTGTACAAGAGACCTCCCCTAACTTATAAGCTCTTGAGAAGTTGTTTGAAATAAGTTTAATCAAACACCCTCTTACGTTCAGCCTAATTATGACTTTGACTTCACGTTTGTATATATTTTTAGGAGAACTATTGTAAGCATACCGTGTGGTCCTTCTGCTTTAGCAGTGAAAGAAGCAGCCTGGGGTCTCGCTCGTTATGCTGCAATTTCTCAGGTATCCAACTATCCATCAATCATTTTAAATAGTGTTAGATAGGTTAATTTCTTATAGGCAATGTTTACTTTGAGGTGTATGCTAATTTCTCTATGGGGATATTTGTTTTTTACTTAGTGCAAATGAATTTCCACCGTTAAAATATCTAATTTTTATTTGTTTTGAGGTTTAAATTTAAATTTCTCAATTCAACACAATCTTATCCTATAAAACATACCTATAATATTACATCACTACCTACAATATAATATTACATCCACTGACATTTTTCAACATTGATTAGCCATCTATAATACAATCTACTCTATACAATCTCAAAACAAATATACATTTTTATTATTTACCTTTATTTCTAAATTCTAGGATTTCAATGACAGGATTTCCCCCAACCCAGTTAAGAGAGATCTTTACCGAATTGCCCCAAGTGAAAATTCATCAACCCTTACCTTGAGTACTGCATAATTATCTAATGGGTCATTAGTAGATAAGTATCTCACACGAGTTATCCTAGGCTACCAAGATAATCGGAAAAAAGATATCTAGCAAACAAAATCCTAAAAATGTTAGGATAGTTACTCACTATCCATAGATATCTGCTAAAGTAAACACTGCCATACAGGATAATGGTCTCGTGCCCGTTGTCGAACCAGAGATTCTTCTGGACGGAGACCACGCGATCGAGAGGACTCTCGAAATGGCGGAGAAAGTGTGGGCGGAGGTTTTCTACTACTTGGCGGAGAAAAATGTTACGTTTGAAGGTATTCTGCTGAAGCCGAGCATGGTGACTGCAGGGGTTGAACACAAAGAGAAGGCTTCTCCAGAAACCGTTGCTAAATATACCCTCACCTTGCTTAGAAGAAGGGTACCTCTTGCAATTCCAGGAATCATGGTACTTGCTAATTGATCCATTATTAATCATTTTAGACTGGGCTAGTTGTAGTAATCCCACCAACCTATCATCGTTTATTAACATAAACTACCAAATTTTTTTGTGGCACCAATCACTACAACAAAAGAGGTCTTTTGTAAGACATTTTTTGACACCACAATTATAGGCACTAATAATAAGTTATTTGTGACCACTTGTAGTCACAATTCTTTCTACAAATTATTTGAGACTACCTTAAGACTACTTTTACAGACAACTAGTCGTTGCAAAAAATATTTGAGATGCATTTGAGACCACATTTGTGGTCACAAATATATTATTTGCGACCGAGTTATTGAGACAACAATAAAGTTGTGACAAATGCTCTAAAGTTGTGATAAATACTCATTATTTTAGACCATTTCACTAAAATTGTGGCAAATACTCATTATTTGAGACCAATTTTTGTGGTCTCAAAAGACCTTTTTTCTTGTAGTGAATATATACAAACTATACGGATTTGAAAAATAAATTACTAAACTAATTTTCTCATCGAATTTCTACATGTAACTTGCGCTTGACAAAATTCTAAGGGTTTTGTTCTTCTTAAAATCAATGGCCTTGGATTTAACTTCTCTTCTGCTTTTAGTTCTTGTCAGGAGGACAATCTGAAGTTGAGGCAACGCTGAACCTCAACGCTATGAACCAGAGTTCGAACCCATGGTACGTGTCATTTTCTTATGGACGAGCGATGCAGTACACGGTGCTGAGGACATGGCAAGGCCGACCGGAGAATGTAAAAGCTGCTCAAAAAGCACTTTTGGTGCGTGCAAAGGCAAACTCCTTGGCGCAACTTGGAAAATACTCGGGTGAAGGAGAAAGTGAGGAAGCTAGGAAGAGATTGTTTGTGAAAGGCTATTCTTACTAGCCAACAAAGAAGCTTCCATTGATGTGGTTTGGATCAAATTATGTTGTGCATAAGTTGTAATAAGTGAAAAACTATCCAAAATTTAGGTTGTGGTTGTTAGGCATTGATTGAAATTCATGTACCATGTTGTAGTGTAATGATTGTTTGGTTTAGTGTATCATTTGAAGCAATGTATTTGTCTAGTATATCTAGGTGTTAGTGTGAAATTGTGCACTTGTGTATTTGGTGTAACTAAATTATTTCATCTTTAAACTCTCTTCTCCATCATATTCTTTTACTTTGGATCATTATATATTTTACGTAATTTTTAGGCATACATTTATAATTAAAACAGCGAAAACCCCGTGAAATAGTACTTCATAACCCTCGTTTTTATATGTTTGACGGATTTTACCTGTTTGTTAATTTTATAGTGATTTCAATGTTTGGAGTAATGTTGAAATCTCGATTTTAATAGAGTGAAAGGGAGGCTTGGATGGACGGAACAAATAATTGGGCCTAACAGAGACTTTGGATTGAGCCAAAATGAATTTGGATTGGCCCAGAAGAAAGAACTAGAAAAACAGTTAACCAAATGAACATTTGCTCGACAAGGCAGAATTCTTGTCTGATCGTGCATTCGGGTCAGGGGCGTTTCTGCTTATGCCGCGGAGCATTTTGAGGCCGGGCATAAATCTTTCCCGACCGAGCAAAATGCCGCCGATAGAGAAGATTATGAGTGTGAAAAGAGCTTTTGTACGATTTGATCTCTACCTTAACCTAGTTTAGTGTGCAACTCTTGGTAGGACGGAGGGAGTAATACATTTAGACATAGATAGTAGTACATTTTAACACATTATCTGAATTGCAAGGATCTAAAATTTATACAAGTGGTGCACAATAAATCTCCCGGGACAAATTCGTACATTTTTCCTAACTTAATCGTCATATATTCCACGTCAGAAGCTAAGGCCATTAACGTAATTTCACACCAAACGGAGACGTCCAACGACGTCCTTGTTTGGTAGATCCGCAGACAACACTTTCTCTGTCCTATTTCAGTCATAGTTGCCAACCCGCGGACTCTCCTAGAAACAACTCACTCCAATTTCTCCTCAAAAACCAATTCACCTTCCAAAACAACACTCCAAATCTCTTCTACTCACCTCCAATTCCTCTTTGTTGCTTAACGGAGGAATCAATGGCGTGCTCGAGTTTGGTGAAATTGAACGCCGCCGCCTCATCGTGGACCGCCGGTCAGCAGTCTGTCAATTCGCGGACCGGAGCACCGGCGCGACTGCCGAACCGCCGCGTATCGGTCATCCGCGCCGGATCTTACACCGACGAGCTAGTCAAAACAGCTGTAAGCGATTCTCTGTTTATACGTGCTTGTTTTCGGCGTCGATGATAATTTTTATTATTTTTCTGTAAATTTATGTAGTGAATATACACTGCTGCCATATTTCTCATCGTTATAGAGGTGTAAATGAGTTGAGTCGAGCATACGTTGTTCAAGCTTGTTTATTCTGTTTGAGTTATGTTTGAGTTTGTTTGACTGTGAATTGAATCTAGTTTGAATTGTGAATTGAGCTGAACATGAGCTGAGCTCGACTAATTTGACATTTTACAATGTTTTAATGCTTTTTCCTTATTGAGCTCCAGTCGAGCTTGAAATTTTATTAAACGTAAAAGTATGTTCAAGTTTGTTTGATGTCTTTAATTTGACACAGTTCAAGCGGGGTTTTAGCCAAAAATCCAGAATCGAGTATTGAGTAGTTTGGTTGTATTGTCAGACCTAAACGTGGAAGTTCTATTGGTCAAATTTTGTGTAGATGTTTCATGGTTTATAGTGTTCAGGAAATACGCTGATGAGTATCGAATGTTATATTTTTCTTAATATAATGAAATTATAAGTTAATTTTGTTATAAGTTTGAATGAATTGCTTTATCTCTAGCTCAAAATCTGCAGGAATTATGCCAATTTTGAGTTTCTCCGAAGTCTATTTGATAACTGAAGGAGTGCCTCTTCTGTCATTGCTAGGATTTTGTATGTAATGAATTTAATTGAGAAAAACAAATGCTAAGGTTTGTACTGATTGCGCCGAGATGATTTATGATATTGTCCTGTGGTTGATTCTTGTCCTTAAACATTATGCTGTTGTAATGATAGTTCATATGAGGCGGATAAATCTCGATAATTCAGTATGTGCACTTTGCAATTCGTCGATCCTCTTTATCTTGCCGTTGTTATAGTATTTGAAGAAGATGCTACATTTAGTAATCTACATCTAGTGGCGAAAATTGCATTAGCATACTTCTTAACTGGGTAATGCAGTGGTTGCATGCTAAAGTTGTTTATGCTTTGTTTCTGTTGGGAGTAGAAATCGATTGCGTCTCCAGGGAGAGGAATTCTTGCGATCGACGAGTCAAATGCGACATGTGGGAAGAGGTTGGCGTCCATCGGGCTTGACAACACAGAAACGAACAGGCAAGCCTATAGGCAACTTCTGCTGACCACTCCTGGCTTAGGTGATTATATTTCCGGTGCTATTCTCTTCGAAGAGACCCTTTACCAGTCAACAACAGATGGCAAGAAGTTCGTGGACTGTTTGCGTGATGAGAATATCGTACCTGGTATCAAAGTTGATAAGGTGAGTTCAGAATAAATTAATAGCTTCAATAGTATTGTTGTAAAATCTCCATTAATTACCAAACTGCTAGAAAAAAAATTGCATTTCATGATAACCTGAGATGAATCTAGTATATACTCCTCTATATTTTCCCTCACTTACTCCTTTTTGCCTATTTGGCAGGGTTTGGTTCCACTACCAGGGTCGAACGATGAATCTTGGTGCCAAGGATTAGACGGTTTGGCTTCTAGATCTGCTGAGTACTATAAACAAGGGGCTCGCTTTGCAAAATGGTGGCTATTTTTTTCTTCATAAAATGCATTTTTTCTCCTCGTCTCTCTCTGACAACTTACGTTTTGTCCTTATATTTTAGGAGAACTGTTGTAAGCATACCCTGTGGTCCTTCTGCTTTAGCTGTTAAAGAAGCAGCGTGGGGCCTTGCTCGTTACGCTGCGATTTCTCAGGTATTCGGTCAATCTTCTCACCTTCCTGAAGTAGCTTTTAGAACAGGACGGGTTATGCTTAAGTAGAGTTAGATAGGTTTTGACATGTAATGCTTTTATACAGGACAACGGTCTTGTGCCAATTGTGGAACCCGAGATTCTTCTGGATGGAGACCACCCAATCGAGAGGACTCTTGAAGTGGCTGAGAAAGTGTGGGCAGAGGTTTTCTACTACCTGGCAGAGAACAATGTCACCTTTGAAGGTATTCTGCTGAAACCGAGCATGGTTACTCCAGGGGCTGAACACAAAGAGAAGGCTTCTCCCGAAACCATTGCTAAAGCTACACTCACCATGCTTAGAAGAAGAGTACCTCCTGCAGTTCCAGGAATCATGGTATTTACTCATCGACCCATTATTGATATTAACTTTCAAATTAGGCCCAAAATTCATAGCTAAATCACTTTATTCAATTGCAAGTTTATAAACTTTTTTTTCCGAACACTTTATTAACTTGTGAACTCTTAAGAAATTACATCTTATAAGCTCTTTAAACAACTTATAAGATGTAAGAGCTTATAAGATGTTTGAAATAAGTTAAGTCAAACACCGGGTAGGGGCTAAAGTTAACAGAACTAGACGTGCATGGTACAAAAAAGTAGAAATTAAATGAAACCGTCGCAAGCAAAAAACCAAAACAATTGAAGTTTGGCAAAATGTGTAATTTTTCTTCGTGGTAAATTTATTCTTACGAACAATTATCTCTGAACAACTTCTCTTTTGCTTTCAGTTCTTGTCAGGAGGACAATCTGAAGTCGAGGCAACATTGAACCTCAACGCGATGAACCAGAGTCCCAACCCATGGCACGTGTCCTTCTCTTATGCACGAGCACTGCAGAACACTGTGCTTAAGACATGGCAAGGCCGTCCGGAGAACATAGAAGCTGCACAGAAATCACTTTTGGTGCGTGCAAAGGCAAACTCCTTAGCCCAACTTGGAAAATATTCGGCTGCAGGAGAAAGCGAGGAAGCTAAAAAGGGAATGTTCGTCAAAGGCTATACTTACTAAGCGAACGAAAATGCTTACTTTTACTGCAGTTGTTTGATTAAAGTTATTTCAGTAATAAGTTGTTATAAGTGAGAATTATCCGAATTCTAGCCTGACGAATTGGAGAAATTTTATGCTATTCAGTCGGGTGTTATCTCATTCGGTGATCTAACAATTCAATCTAAAAAGCAGATTGAGATCAAATAAAAATAGTCAAGTATGCGGTTGATCATCCAGTCGGAAAATTACCTGACTGAGTAGCATAGAATTAACCGAGGAATCGACAGTGAGGAGGGATTAATGTACCATTTTGAAGCAAATGTTTTTTAGTACATTTAGATGTCAGTGTGGAACTGAGAATTTGTGCACTAGTGTAACTATAAATTTTCATGTTCTTGTTTATCATAATAATCTTTTTGCTTTATGTATTGTCATTTGTGTGGAGTTTTTCATGAAAATGCATCGATGTTTATACCTGGAATTGTATTACTCAAACAAGTAATACATTTATTAATTCATTTAGATATGTACATGCTCAGTATGACTACTCGGATGTGCGAATTTGGATCTTTTAAGATACTTTACGATGTATTTGGAAGAGTGTTTAGATGGATTTGTGGATTTGGATACTTTAAAATACTTTACTGCGTATTTCGGACTTAAGTGAAAGTGTGACAGATTTTATGTAAGATCTCATATTTTTATTATTTATTAACATATAGAAAATGGCACTCTCTTTCTAAAATACATTATGAAATATTTTAGAAGATCCAAATTTCTGAATATGCTCTGACACCGATATTTCGATGCCCTATACTACGGGTGGAAATCTCTAACCTCACGCGTGGATTGGCGAATATGGTTCAAATTGACACGAATTTACTGAGAGAAATCTGCAACCAACTTGACACGAATCAATTAAGACGAATTTGATCCAAAATCAATAATTTATCTTAAACTATGATATTTATATGTTCCGAATATTTTTTAATATATAATCCGAATTGACTCGAAAAACAAAATACAAGTTCTATCCGATGAGCAGAATTGCCACCGCTACCGTACACCAAGGGTGTAAGTAAGCTGAGTCTACTGAGACAACTCACAAGTCACTCGGAATTGACTTGCAAAAAGATCGAAACGAATCGAGAGAAACATAGCGAGTTCGAGTAGGTGTCGAGTTCGAGTCCAAGCTCATTGATACTCGGCTCGACTGGCTTGCAAGCTTAATCGAGCTTGCGTTAAATTACTAATTTATAATTATATATATCCAAATTCTATAAGGTCTTCATTAACAACTCTTTATAGTATAATTAATATTTCATTTTAGTTGCATTTTTTATAGTTTATTTTTGTACTCAACAAGCTTTTATTGAGCCGAGCTCGACTTTAAGGAAAATGAACTCGGTTAAGCTTAAATGGAGCTCGAACAGTCGAACTCGAGCTCGAGCTCAAACCTATTAGTAGTCAACTCGACTCGACTCGTTTATACAGTACTCATATCCCGACGCAAGCATCATGATAGTTGAGACCTTTTGTGCACCTAGCGTAGGTGTGCCATCACGTGCGCCTCACGCCCCAGCCCCACCTCCAACTTAAAACTCCGACCATCAGTTTTGTACCTCAGTTCCATCGCCAAAACCAATCCCGGAGCTGAAAAGTCCGGCGCCGAACAACGGCCACCACGTCGCCGACGCCGTGCGAGCACATTCTCCGTGTTGTATGAACCTCATTTCGCTTCGATTCTTTCCTCACAATTCCTACTTCAAAACCCTAAACCCCCACTCTGCCGACGCACGGCCGCGGCCATCGCCGTCGCCGCGCTTATTGTGTACAATGAAGGACCAGCCGCCGTCATCTTACGGCGCGCTCTACGTACCTCCCCACCACCGCCTCCGCTCTGTAATCACCTCCGCCACGCCTGATTCTAAGCCTACAGATGCAACAGCTTGCAATAATGCTGTGAACCGAGGCTGTTTTAGTAGTCCCAGAGTTAACAGTAATTGTAATGGTAATTCAGTTAAATCTTATCCTTACTTGCCACCTCATCATTATCAGAAGCAAGCTCAACAGCA
This sequence comes from Ajuga chamaepitys, assembly GCA_958295605.1. NCBI lineage: Eukaryota > Viridiplantae > Streptophyta > Magnoliopsida > Lamiales > Lamiaceae > Ajuga > Ajuga chamaepitys. The sequence goes on from OY282508.1 coordinate 888,031, forward strand.
GAAGGAAATTTCGGCGCATGACGAGCTGACAGAGCATGTTGCTGATCGTGAATTCGAGTTTTCGGCACAACCTGTATGCTAATGTTTAGAGAATTATTTGTATATTTTTCCGCTTGTACTCTGGAGAAGACATGACACTTCAATCTGAAACTGAAAAATGTTGGGAGAAAAATGTAGTTGGTTTAATATCCTCATATGTATTTATATCAAATTACTTAGTGAGTAGGCTGCATGTTGGAAATTCAAGCATGAAAAGGCTTAATACTTGCGGTAGAATCACTTGTTGATAGTGTTAAATTCTGGGGAGGGAAATGCCTCAGACATTATAATGTTCGATCGTCATGCTCACAAAATGTCTTTATGGACGTTCATAACAGATCTAGTTTTCTAATTGTACCTTGAATGTCGCATGGTGGAAGTTGATATTACGTTAAATTTCTCTATGGACATGCATGTTAAAGCCTGCACTTGCGGTCTGCTGTTCTTCTGTATGCTTGTACAATCTTCGTATTTGGTCCTCAATTTTTTTTCTTCAATTTCAGGGTACTTCCTCAGACAATGTTATTGCATGGAAATGGAAGTTGAATAGTTTATTACGTGACAAAGATAAGCAAGAGTTGGTTTCAAGAGAGAAAAAAGACAGACGTGATTTTGAGCAAATAGCAGCTTTAGCGAGCAGTATGGGCTTATATAGGTATCTTTGGCGTAATTTGTATTGAAGTCCTCAAGTCTCATAATGTTTGAGGTTAACTTTACATTTATTTTACAGCCACGTATATACGAAGGTAGTTGTTGTCAGTAAATTTCCATTGCCCAACTATCGCTTTGACCTTGATGACAAACGTCCCCAAAGGGAGGTACTTCCTTTTGATTTTTACTTGATTCTCTTACTGTATTCAACATAGTATCTGCTATTCAGTAGCTTTTATCCGGGTCGTTTTTGGTGTTCTGTTTCATATTTTCATCTAGTATTAGCATCTCTAGGTACTTGTGTTGGAACACAGGATTATAAGCTCCCACTTTTCTTTCAACCAAGTTATGCCCTTTCAAACCTTGTCTTCCAACTCCAAAAAAATATTGTATAAGAGAAAAGCTTCTGAAAAAGGAAGAGAAAAGAAGACAAACTCTACTCCCCCCACCCCAACACACACACATACTAGGGGAGTTTTTCATAATTTCATTTATATAGTCCAATTTTGTGAGATGTTTTTTCTAGGTAATCTTGCCTCCTGGTTTGCAAAAGCGTGTGAACGCTTATCTTATGGAGTACATCTCTGAAAAGCGTAAGTGCGTGGATGTCTTTTCAAGATCAAGTAGTAATGCCAGTATTGGTACCGATGAAGGCCTTTTTGAGCAACCAGATCCACTTCCACATAGTAAGGCTGTCCTGGAGAAGATCTTCTGGCAACGAAGTCTACAAATGCACGATGAGCAACACACCTGGCAGGTTCAATTGCCCTACAGATTGATAGAATGATTTTACTTTGTACGTTTAGTATTTACTGCTGTTTATAGTTAAAGCTTCCAGAGTCTGTTGGGTATTCATTAAAATGTTTATTTATTTCAGTAATCCAAAGCTTTTGTATAAAACCTCTGATTTAGGATGCACACTACTGGTGAATTTGGATTCATAAACAATTGGGAATATTATGTTAAGAATTCGCTATTCTGATGAGTTCTATTACTTAAAAGTGGACCACATTTTATCCTATTTAAACTCATGATTTTTTCGCGTCTTATTGGTTTGAAATTTAGCCTTCAATGCAGGTCATCTAAAAATTTGTGTCTCAGAAAATTTGTATAGAATCTTTAGTTGTTCTTTTGGTTCTCTTGTATATATACATATAGTTCTACGTATTAGTTACGTCACATGATTTTTGATCTTATTATTTGTGTAGTTGTTCCTACAGTGTTGTTAATTTTACCAAAGTATATTTTTCCAGTGGTCAATTGGTTTGTAATTAGTTAAGAAAGTGGATTAATCATCACGTGATATGTGTTACCTTCTTGCAGGAATCTCCTGAAGGAAAAAAGATGATGGAATTCCGAAGAAGTCTTCCTGCTTATAAGGAGAAAGATGCTATATTAAGTGCCATTTTACAGAACCAGGTATTCTAGACTTTGAGGCTTTTCGCTGGTGGTGATTGTTACATGGAATTAACCTGCTCTTTCAATTAGTTATTTTCCTTTTTGGGGGTACTTGTGTGATAATTGTCATATTGACGCTCGTCGTAGTTTGGCTATTGAGTATGGCTGAACTCACCTATTAGTATTACTGCTGCAAATCAAGATACCTTTACAATAAGAGTACTTAAATTTCCCTTTTACAAATCTTGAATTCTGTGTTGTGCCGAATGATATATCATGGTTTAAACATAGAAAGTTATTCGGTCCAACATTTAGAAGTTCAAACATAAGAGGATCTAGAAGGGGTTTCTGTTCCTGATCATCACAGATGGATTCATAGTCTATCATGAGCTTATATTCATCTGGAATACCACTCCCAACCCCCCGAAAAGAAACAATGAGTGCTCAATTATTTTCACTTTTAATTTCATTTTTTTGTTTTTTTTTGTTATTGCAACTTACTTTTGCCCTTTTCTTAATTAAGGGAATCGGTAATGACTGAATGATTGTTTTTATGACGTTAGTTGTGGATGCTAATTTGGGCCTTTTAGGTGGTTGTCATATCTGGTGAAACTGGTTGTGGTAAGACCACTCAGATTCCCCAATTTATTTTGGAGACAGAGATAGACTCTATGCGTGGGGCCTTGTGCAATATCATATGTACTCAGCCTAGAAAGATATCTGCAGCCTCTGTATCTGAGAGAATTGCTACAGAGAGGGGGGAGACATTGGGAGAAACAGTAAGTTTTTTATTCTGAGAATCACCTATGCAGTAACGTTTTCCAGATTTTTTATGAATATTACAGCGAAAGTATAACTATACGTTGCATACTCATGGTTTTCTCTTTACAGGTTGGATATAAAGTTCGGTTAGAGGGTGTGAAAGGGAGGGACACCCATCTCCTCTTCTGCACAACAGGCATCTTGTTGCGCAGATTATTAATTGATAGAAGCTTAAAGGGTGTAACACATATTATCGTTGATGAAATTCATGAACGTGGGATAAATGAAGGTATTCTTCGTTTTTATTCACTTTGCAAAATTAAGCAGGGACACTCATAACTTCTTTTCATGTTTTGACGACAGATTTCCTGCTTATTGTTTTGAGAGATCTTCTTCCTCGTCGACCAGATTTAAGGCTTGTTTTGATGAGTGCAACCTTGGATGCAGAACTCTTCTCATCATACTTCAGTGGGGCTCCAATGGTCCAAATCCCTGTTAGTGTCCTGTTTTACTACCCTCTTATATGTTCTTCTAGACTTACTATGATTGTCACAGAACTTATCTTCTTATATACCAATTTTGGGAAACCTATATGGCCAATGTGTTAGTCAATATATGTTTGGCTGGGCAGTATTTTTCTCTTCCAAATTCAGTAGATGGAACTGAGGTATGTAGATTCTGTAAGTTGGCAGGCACAGGTAGAACATTTGATTGTCAGCTATTATATGGTGAGTTCAGCGAAGCATCTTGACAATAAAAAGATCTTGGGCTGATGAAACCAACTTCATTCGTGCTTACTTGAGATATGTGGGAGACAGCCATAATTTTATGCAGTTTCTATTCAACAAACAGTTAAAAATGTTTGATGGTTAGTGTGCGGTATGAATTATTAGACATTGTTATTTAGTTAATAATTTCTTAGTCGAGAATCTGGGAATCTGATGCTATTTCTGATTGGTGTGTATTTGTGGTGCTTATGATACTTCTTTCCAGAAAGTTCTGGTTTCAATTTCTCTGAGTTTTGGGCCAACGCGTATTTTGATAGTGGGGGTGCCTGTTTATTTCAGTAAAATAAAAGTGGTGTATGAAGTCCAAAACGTCAATCAGAATTCACCATCAACAATTAGCTTCTCTATGTCATTGAATTTGAGGTTACCCTAATTCTTTCCGCTGTTCTTATTTAGGGCTTTACTTATCCAGTTCGGACTTATTTCCTAGAAAGTATTTTGGAGACAATAGGATACAAGTTAACGCCTGATAATCAAATAGACGATTATGGTACAGAAAGGGCATGGAAGATGACCAAACAAGCACCCAGAAAGAGAAAGAGCCAACTTGCTTCTGCAGTTGAGGTAATTTACCTCTTACTTTAGCAAATTTATTTACTGGTTTATATCCATCTAACAATTTGAGCAATATCCTTGAAAATGAATCAGGAGGCACTTGCTGCTGCTGACTTCAAGGATTATTCTGCTCAGACAAGGGAGTCTTTGTCTTGCTGGAATCCTGATTGCCTTAATTTTAATCTCATAGAGCATCTTTTATGCAATATATGTGAAAGCGAAAAACCAGGTGCTGTCTTAGTTTTTATGACTGGGTGGGACGACATAACCTCTCTGAAAGATAAGCTTCAAGCTCATCCTGTACTAGGAGATACAAGTCGGGTTTTGTTATTGGCATGCCATGGATCTATGGGCAGCGCAGAACAGGTAATTGAAATGTTACTTGTTGGTTTTCTCCGTCATTTTTGGACATTTTACAGTGGCTTACTGTGGTTCATTTATTGTCAGCACATTTGGGTGTTTCTAGTACCTCTCACTAACGGATATCTTTTATAAGGTTATTTCATGAATTAGTGGAATAATGCATGCTTAATCTTGTATGATTCTCGTACATATGGTTTGAACACTAGTTTCGTGATTTAGTTTCCTCCTTGCTGACAAGTGATTCCTAGACGCTAGAGAAAAGGGAATATTCAAATTACCTCCAATTAATTTTTTTTCTAGGAACTTCTCTCCGTTATCTTCTGCCATGTGGTCTAATAATCACCAAGTAATATATCCAAAGGGGTAAGTTGTTAACAATCATGAAATGTATAATTGATCGTGTATAGTTTAGGATTTGAAGCTGCTTGGCTAATCATGATAAACTAAACTGTATTGAGACCAATTGTAAGTTTTTGTATGCCTCCAAAATCTGCCAGTTCACTACCAACTGGAGCTGAGTTGCTTGAACCTTCAGAAGAGAGAACATCTATTCTTTAACCAATTATTCAAAATTGATGTTTTCTGTAGAGTATTAATTTGCATGTGTACGTAGATAAGTCTACACCCCATGTTTGAATAATTTCTTTTATAAAAAATATTGCAGAAATTGATTTTTGACAGACCTGAAGATGGAATAAGGAAGATTGTTCTAGCCACCAATATTGCTGAAACCAGCATTACTATTGATGATGTAGTTTTTGTCATAGACTGCGGGAAGGCAAAAGAGACGTCATATGATGCGCTAAATAACACTCCTTGTTTGCTTCCGTCATGGATCTCGAAGGTTTCGGCTAAGCAAGTACGTAACCCACAGCTTAGTTTGGTTGCTGATTTGATGAAGAAATGTATATAAAAATCTTTACTGAGATTCCCCTTTTAAATAATCATATGGGATGAGTCTGCAGCTTTAAATGGGATCAAGTTTTGCCTTAATCAGGTGCATTATGAAGGGTGCTCATAATGTAACACCTCATTAAGCCAAAGCAAATGTTTAGCTTTTGGTGATCCCTCATCGCTTTTTACTTCTTATTATTCTAATCAATAAATTTGCTTTTCATCAAAAAAATTATATAGATGCAGTCGGGGGAATTTTATTATTCACTTGGTAGCATTTTATTTTCAATGTATTAAGTTTCTCCTTTTTGGTGCTCGTAAACAGAGAAAAGGAAGAGCTGGACGTGTTCAGCCTGGAGAATGCTACCATCTCTATCCAAAATGTGTATATGATGCCTTTGCCGATTATCAGTTACCCGAAATTCTGAGGACTCCTCTGCAGTCCCTTTGTTTGCAGATCAAGAGTCTGAAAGTCGGTGGTATATCTGAGTTCTTATCCAGGGCATTGCAATCACCAGAGTATCTTGCGGTAATGCTTACTCAGAGATGTTCGGTCATCTAATTGTTGATCGCATGCCTCCTGCAATAAATAAATACACACACACACACACATGCATATAAATATGAGCAGGAAATCTTCTGATAAGAAAATCAAGCATGCGTATGAACTACTTCAATGTCTAAGTTTGTTATCCCTTTTTATTAGTTCCGTGTTTAATGGTTTTATAACTTTCTCTTATATTTATGGTAGGTCCAAAATGCTATTGAATATCTAAAGATCATTGGGGCTTTAGATGAGAATGAGAATTTGACTGTTTTAGGTAAGTCAATGCATTTTAGTTTCTCATCCATTTATGGTTTCATGTAGTGTGCAGCCTCTTACATATTGGCTTGATCTCTTTCGCAGGACGCTACTTGACAATGCTCCCCATGGAGCCCAAACTTGGGAAGATGCTTATATTAGGTGTCATATTTAACTGCTTGGACCCGATATTAAGTGTAGTTGCTGGTCTAAGTGTCCGTGATCCTTTCTTAGCTCCATTGGATAAAAAGGATGTAAGGAAGATTCCTTAATTAACTATTGTTGTATGAAAGCACGTGATTAAGCCCAAGGTTCACCAGGGCTACCTCTAAAGCTTCTCTCTCTTGTTTATACTCGGGACATGGCCATTAGGGGTTCTATTTATGCTTTTGTGCATTACTGAAAAGGCTCAGGGGATGCACCAAGTTTGGCTTCAAAAGTTTGCTTTAATTTTGCTGTGTTCTTTATCTGTCTTTTTCTTTTTTTTTTTTTCCTTTTTTTACCTGAGATTTCGTCCAGACAATTGTGCTGGTTTTCGTTTCCATGTAAATGGAAGCATGTGGTCTCTGTAGTTGAACTAACTTCAGTGAGTATCAGATAATTAGGTTGTATTACTTTCTATGTAAGTAGAGTAGTGGCTTGTTCAATTTCAGTTAAAAATCGGCTCTGCAGTAAACTTGCATGTGGCGTTTGTTGCCTTAAAAAGGTCACATTGCTACAGAAAGCAGCTTTGTCCTCCCTTCATCAGCCATGCGGCTATCTCATATTATCTTCTACTAACTTCTCCGTTTTTCTTTGTATTTCACTCTGCATCTTATAACTACGCTGCTTCTGTTTTTCTCTGTTCCAAAATATATATTATTTTGCTTCACGTTCCTGGGAGTCGAGGGCGTGGAAATTTGATATCTACTTTTGAGACAGGGACTGTTAACTCCATTTGCATGTTGTAGTTCCTCTCCAAAATGCACAAGGGTTCACATGATTTCATGTCCATGAGTGTCGTTCCATGTTGACTTCACAATGCTGGAAATATTTACCTGAATGTATAATTGTTCTAAATTAGGCCATTATATTCTATTCATATATCATATACTAATGAACGTGGAATAGAGAAGGCACGAGTTTTAAAGATTACATCTTGAATTGCCGGTAATAGTTTTCCTTTTTCCTGTTTTAGCTAGCGGAAGCAGCAAAAGCACAATTTTCTCATGATTTTAGCGACCATCTTGCTCTTGTCCGGGCATATGAGGGCTGGAAAGTTGCTGATAGAGATTTCACTGCGTATGAATATTGCTGGAAAAACTTCCTGTCCGTGCAATCGATGAAAGCTATTGATTCCCTTCGTACGGAGTTCTACTCTTTGCTCAAGGACACAGGACTTGTCGATAGCAATCCTACCACGTACAATGTCTGGAGCTATGATGAGAATCTACTTCGTGCAATCATTTGTTATGGCTTGTATCCAGGGGTTTGCTCTGTTGTGGTAAGCATGGTCTTTAGCTTTACAAATTTTACATATTTTTATATCCAGTTCTGTTCCGCGTCAGCATATACTTGTGTGTTAAAGGGGTGTTTGCAGTTGCTTCTAAGTGAATCTAAAAAGTAAAATTTTTTAGCTTGCAGTTTTTGGCCTAAATTAGCTTAATTTAAGCACAAGCTGTGGTTAGCAAACACTTTTCAGCTTCTTTTAAGCTAAAGCTTAAATGTACTTATTTTAAGCATTTGCAAACACCCCCCAAAATTTCTTATGAAAAGTTGAAGTTGGTTGCGTTCTTGCTATTTTCACTACTTTAAAAAATATAGCGTGGTTTATCTAGCATTTTCACTAGTTAGTTTCCTGGAATCCATCGACAATTTTTCACACTTCGCTTTCAAATGAACTCATTGACAGCACAATGAAAGATCTTTCTCCCTGAAAACAATGGAAGATGGGAATGTACTTTTATACTCGGTAAGTGCTCATTACCTTGATATCTTTACTCTTTCTTCGAGACTTGGGATTTATAAACTGATAAGATATTCTGCTATGATCTCGTTTAAAAATCGGTCTTAGAACTCTGTCAATGCACGCCACACAAGATTACCATATCCATGGCTTGTTTTCAACGAAAAAATCAAAGTGAATTCTGTCTTTCTGCGGGATTCAACTGGTGCATCCGATTCAATGCTTCTTTTATTCGGTGGAAGCATCTCCAGTGGGGATACGGTAAGTTTTTCTCATTCTGCACATTAGATTTTCTTCGCCTTATGGCAAGTTTGAAAACGCTACCCTTCATGTTCATGATGGTGGCTTCTCGACTCATGATTTCACAGGCTGGCCATTTAAAGATGTTAGGTGGATACTTGGACTTCTTCATGGACCCTCCTATGGCAGAAATGTACCAGAGTTTGAGGAGGGAGCTCGACGAATTAATTCAGACCAAAGTGAGTGAAAAATGAAACGATAAGTTACACTTTCCTTTGCCAAAAATCTATTTCTGGTATTAATGTAAACGGGTCGGGTACAGGTCCTCATACCCTACCCTATTTCGATTCGTGTAATACCCGTCGAGCTATCGAGTAACCGGACTAGTATATAAACAATAAATAATACATACAAATATAATATATGATATGATACAATAAGTTATATATAGTTTATATAATAGGTAAATGTAATATTTTATGTTATTTTCTATGTTAAATAATATATTATGAACATAATATATTAAATATATTGCTAATTATATAATGATATATATTTGTATAATAGGGTAGACAGGTATGATAAACGGGTAAATATGCTATACTCATATCCTACCTACCCAATCACTAAAATATCGGATTCGGATAATACCCGATCTATTACCTGATTTCCCTTCAGGTAATCCTACTCACGGGTAAAATTGACATCCATAATTTCTGGTGCTTTATTTTTGCAAATTTTTATGTGCAGCTCCTAAATCCAACAATGGGCATACACTCCTATCACGAGCTTATATCCGCAATACGTCTATTGATCTCAGAAGACCAGTGTGGTGGCAGATTCATTTTCAACCGTCCGATTTTCCGGCCTTCCAATCAGCCGATAGTTGCAGCACAGAAACCAGCCTTGACCGAAAGTGGTCCAGGAGGCGACAACTCCAAGAGCCAGCTACAGACGCTGCTGACCCGGGCAGGCTACGCTGCCCCCAGCTACAACACCCGGCAGCTGAAGAATAGCCAGTTCCAATCTACAGTCGAATTCAATGGTATGCAGATAATGGGGCAGCCTTGTAACAATAAGAAGCTAGCAGAAAAAGACGCGGCTGCTGAGGCTCTGCAATGGCTGCTCGGAGGGAATGGCGCTCGTGATGGTTATGTCGACCACATGTCACTGTTGCTGAAGAAAAGCAAGAAGGATCACAAGTGAATACGACGCACTTGTCCCTGGGTAAATAGCTGCAACCCGGATTTGAAGGATGGTTGCCAGTCGAAGAAAAGGTATTTTCCCGGCTTCTCCTTTTCTGCGCTCGATTAAAGCTCGAGTATGACGATGAATCTGGCAGCCAGATTCAAGAATGGGTGCACCCTTTAGAAAAAAGGGAAAGATAAAAATAATTTTTTGTATATTGTAAATTAATTTTAGCTATAGGTGGTGTATGTCATCTGAATGTTGGTGGAATCAAATTGTATTTTGCTGTTCCGGACACTAGATAGCTAAAATATATGTAATCTCAATTTGGCAGGAACCTCGGTTCGGATCGTCTGTCCTAACTATGATATCCCAGACGTGTTCCGCACTAAAACTATGTCGCTTTGAGAAGTCGATAAGAACAATAAGTTAAATAGCATAGTTTTTATATATGGAACACGATTGGGTAACGTAGATGACTATTCCCTCCTAAAAAATCTGGGCCGAGCTGAAAATCAACCTAATGTATAACGGCCCATAATGGAGTTCCTTATCTTAATGGACTATCCAAAGCCCACTTGAAAATGGCAGGCAAGCTTGCTTTATATGCTCTCGAGAACCCGTACTCTATGGAATGGTGCTCGGGTTCCCTGCTTGGATCGCACCGGTCATCAAGAAGGGTACTAGCCATTTGGCTTCCTTCCGTAACTTCTTTGAGTTATTGTTTTAATGAAACTATCGTTCATTAGCAAACAAAAGTAAGTGGTGTGTGCAAACTCACTTTTTGGGCAGAAAATCAGATTTTAGAAAGTGCTTAAAAGCAGCTTCTAGCAATCCGTCAAATCCCAGCTTTTAAGGGATTTGGGCTTTTGCAAATAGTTGGAACCTTTTGTATGAATTACTTGTTATGAAGTGTTTTTTATTTTGCAAGTATCCCACATATAAAAACGCTTGGAATTTGTTTAAAATCATTTTTTCCCAAACACTACCACATCCTCGTTTTACCATATTTCAAAACCACCATTATTTGTAAATACTCCTCTACATTAAGTTGATCTTTTTTATTTTTATTTTTTATATTATTGATAAAATAAATCTGCATGGGACCGCAAAGCTAATGTTCAATTCCAGAATTATTTATTTTACTTCAACTATCATTTTTTTTATTCCAACAGGTCAAACAAATTTTATTTTTTTTTGTTTTGTATTTTATATTTATAGGAAACAGGGCAATCAGAAATGGACCACATTGGAGTAACATGTAAATAGTTTATTACTATTTTGAAGACACTAACAGGGGAAATTTTTGACGTTAATTGTCCTCGAAATTCGACATTGATCTGGCTGTCGGAATCATACATCTGATTATCTAAAATAATATTGACAGAAATGGAATCTTACTAAAAGAATTCAAAGACAGCTTGGGAAGGTATGCTCCTTTCTTGTCCTCGTATATACTCCATCCGTCCCGTCCTAATTTACATAATTCTCTTTTCCGACCATCCCATCTTATTTTACATATTTCCAAAATATAAGGGTTTGTTTGCTTAACACTTGGCTCAATAGATTTAGAGGACCGAATCCCAATAAAGCACACTCATTAACTCTCTCAGTCAGATTTCGCCAGCACTCTTCAGTCTTAAGCAAACGAACTTTTTTTTTTACAATCTTCATCCTTAAAATCTCCACCCTTAATCTTCACATTTGAAAAAGTCAACTAAAAAACAAAAAATATTTTTTTCTTAATATATGTGTCGGAGTAGGTGAGGGAGTATTTTACGGGCTAAAATCATTTTTTGCTTCGTAATCTTGGGGTTTATCCGGATTTAGTCCCTTTTTTACTATTGGTGATCAATTTGGCCCAAAAATCACACGTGTCGTTCACGTTACTCATTTTTTCGGTCGATTTTTAAAATGTGGCACTGACGAGTGACAAGGATTTAAAAAATAATAAAGAATGAAATAAAATCCCTCTTTTGTTTTTTAACTTTTTTTAATTCACCGTCACTCGCCGGTGCTAGGTACTTAAAAATTGGCAAAAATAAAAAACGAGTTACGTGACCGACACGTACGATTTTCGGCAAAATTAGTCACCGACAGCTAAAAAAAGACTAAATCCAGACCAATACCAAAGTTAGGGAATCAAATTAAACTTTTAACTTTTTTTAAAACTAAAATTATACGAGTGAAAAGTTACGGGACAAAAATGATTTCAGCCTCGTATTTTAGTACAGGAGATAAAGGGTATGTTTACTTAAGGCTGGAGAGTGCTGGGCCAAATCTGGCTGAAGGAGTTTATGAGTGTGCTTTATCGGGATTTGAGCCCTTAAATCTACTGAGCCAAGCCTTTAGTAAACATACCCAAAGTCTCACAGGAGGATTATGTTTTATCAAGATACATGTGTATATTACATTATCATGAAAGGTGGAAATAGGGCACACATTGCTTACACAAAAGACCTAACCTAATCCAACAAGATGAAGACACAAAAATAGTCACGACACTGTGTGTGTGTGTGTTTTGTTGGCACGTTGGCCACCATTAGTGTCTTAGTCACAAGTTGCAATTTCTTAAAGTTGGTTTCACATTTTCCAATTGAAATGACACTAAAGTTTTGGCCCTTTTTTGCTTTCTTTAATATTTTTTTTAATTAATGGAAATGAATTGAGAAAATTCTAAAATATGAATCGAACAAATAAATTCGGCCCTGTTAATTATATAAGTCAGGTCTTCAAGTAAAATTTATCCTGAATATTTGTTTGTATATAAATACTTAAATAAGATTGTGTTATAAGTTTCTTTTCGTAAGATGGGAGTTACTTTTATTATAAAAAGTACTATCTCTATCTCTTAAAAGAATCGAATTTAAAAAAAGTTATTGCTCAAAATAAGAGTCATGTTTCAAAAATCGATGACTCGTTTTACTTGTTCAACTATAAAATTAAAGGTTTTAATTTCACAAATTAGTTGGATGTGATTATACAAGTCAAATAAAAAAATAAAACAAATTGCGTTTAAGTAATTTTTAGAGAATTGTACATTTATCAAATTGAGAAACTGTATATTTTCTAACTACTCTTTTTATGGGACAAATAAGGTGTTACGTTTGATGTAAAAAGACCTACTTTTGAGTGTCAACATTTGTAAAAAAAAAAAAAAAAAAAAAAAAAAACAATTTTTCAAAATTTATATTTTTTTATAAGATTATTTCCATCTTACAAAAGATGATACCCTCTCCATTCCATCTTATCTTGCACACTTTTCTTAAATGGTCGTCCCACGTTATCTTGCACAGCCTAAAAAATGAAAGTTATAACATAATCTCCACCCTCAAAATCTCCATCCTCAATTTTCACCATCAATCCACCTTTAAAAAGTCAACAAACAATTAAAAAATAATTTTTCTTAATATCCGTACCGACTCTCCCTGTTTAAGATAAACCGGGATGGAAGGAGTATTACACAAGTGTTACTCAAACAATATTTTATAACTTGTACTAAAAATTTAATACAAGTTTATCCTTGAATCACCTTCATTTGAAAAAAAAAAAAAAAGAAATGAGAGAAGAAAAAATAAATAAATAAAAAGTTAACGTTGGATCTTGGATTTGTGGTTTTAATTAAAAAGTTGGTCAAAGTCTCGGGAATCATAGGGGTTTTGGAAATCTTGTCATGTGGACGCAATAAAACAATAAATGGCGTTGCAAGCTGCTCTTTTCATATGGGATCATAAAAAGTTTGGTGCTCATTATGGACCCTCGTAAACGAGTCGAGTTGAGTCGAACATAATATTATTTAAATTTATTTGTAATATTATTAAGCTGCTTATATTACATTTGAGATCGTTTGATTATTAAATGAATCGGACTTGAACGAATTGTAATCGAATCGAACTGGAATATTTTGACATTTTCATCTTATTGAGCTGGAGTCGAGCTTTAGTCGAATGCAATATTATTCAAACTTATTTTTTTGAAATATTATGGAGCTTCTACTATTACATTTGAGATTGTTTGATTATTAAATGAATCGAGCTTGAACGAGTTTTAATCGAGTCGAACTCGAATGATTTGATATTTTCAACTTATCGAGTTAGAGTCGAGTTTTAGATTTTATCAAATCTAAAAATATATCCAAGCTTGTTCGTATGAGTTACACTAGTCAATTATGTAAGTTCCTTCTACTATGCAGTCTCATACTTACACAATATCGGAAAGTCGACTATATGGTATATGCGCACACTCTCAGAGAACTCTGCCAAGAATCGCTCATTATTCGTGTCTTCTTTCTTATTGCACCAACGGTCTTTGTCCTTCCCGGTCCCGAACATCATACATGTGAAATTAAATTTTTTTATTAGTAAAGCGAGACATTGTTTTTTAAAGGTATAACACTCCATTCCTAGAGGAGGAGTATTTGCTAATAATAACCAATGTTGTAAAAGTCGATAGACTCTAATTAGACGGTGAACAGTCTAGCGATTAGTCGGGGTTTAGACGAAGCTAATTCGGACATAGATATAGTTAGGCGAAGAGAAATTGAAAAACAAACTGCCCCCAATGCTCTCACAGTCTGAACACACACAGGCGACTAATAAAAACCTGACGTCTAGATGGAGAGTAATCGGAGTTAGTCGAGAATTTTTATCAACACGGTTATTCTATTTGATATGTTTAATCATCACTTTATCTAGTCAACTATCTCCAGCCTTGATAGTTTGACATCACATGGGATGAAATAATATGTCTTCACAAATTTATTGAATACTTCATTTATTATAGTAATAATAATGTCTTAATTTTATCCATAAATAATAATATCTGAATAATAATGAAATATTCTTCTCATACTTGTGGGCCTTAAATATTAATGAATTCTTGAATAAAAATATTGGCTTATGCTTATGAATTAGGTAAATTGGTCCAATTGTACGGTTTCTGACAATGTTTTTTTAGTTTAATAAATACTTTTGGGCCCAATACAATAAAAATAACATGACACCAAAATTCATTATTGTTACTATAATTAATTTTACAGGTGAATTTCTATTATTATTATTACTACTACTTTTCTTTTTCCTTTTTTTTTTTTGTCAGAAATTGGAAGTATGAGGAATGAGGTATGATGAGTCCCGGAACGATCCGTCCTAAAACTCAGACAGAAGACCTAGCTTTTCTTCGAGTATAATGTCCTTTCTATTAGATGTGGTAAAATTGGTTTGATTTGATTCGATATTTTAGATGAGTTAGACCATATAAATCGAGGGTCGAAATACTATTTGGTCCGACCCGATGGGCCAAAAATTCGACGAGTCGAGAGCCGGCCAAATAATCTTGGTATATTATAAGGGAATAACCCGAGTCGGGCCAACTAATTTTAGGTTCGATCAAATTTAGCACCGCCCTGAATATGACATTAGCCCGACCGGCTAGAGCTGACCGGGCCGGATCGCCTGAATTGTCACATTTACTTCCTGTCCTTGATTCGTTTCCGGTGCTGGGACTACAATATTCAAGTCAGATGAATTTTTTGGAAAAAGAAGAGCGTACCTTACCTTGTGTACATGTAGTATATATAGGTAGTTTGTACCTAAGGACGTAGCAGTTAATATAATAATAGTCGGGCTGATGAGTATGAAGGCTAACACGCTAATGGGTCGGTGAAAACCATCCGGACTGTTCTCGGGGCTTGGTCAATCTCACAGGGCTGACACTGAATACATAGCCAGTTCTTTGTTAGTGCAGTGATGGTTAGTATTGATCGAGGAAGTCAATTTATCAATATCGTCCTGCTGCTATATATCTTAATGTTTATCACCGTTCAAGTGTCCAGTGTGCCCGGTGCAACCCACATCGATAACCTATTGATTCATTCTAAGACTTATTATCTTAATACATTTTTTTATGAACCTCGCCATTTTTCAGGTCAACAAATTTTTAGCTCGGTTATATTGTATATATACCCATTAATTCGACTGGTTCAAACTGTACTTTCCACTTAATTTATCGCCTCTAGACACAGACCTAAAATTTCGATTTTACATTTCGAGATATAATTTTTGCGGTCCAACCCAACTAATTAATTTTATTACCCCTAACATTAAAATGGCTCATTTTCTTAAACCAGAAAAGCTAAAACTTCTAAAATGGCAAAAGAAGGAAAATCAGAAAAACACCAAAAAGGCTAAAACTGTCATTCTGTCATACCAGCATCTACATATGGGGAATGCAAATTAATTTATTCCCCTGATAATAATCGAATATCCCACCCCCGTCACCTCTGAACCAGCTCCATTTTCCTGTTTCGGATACTCTGTCCCACATTTATTCTATCGTGTTCTACTCTGATATCAAGTTATACAACTTAAATTACGAATCTCGAACACATGAATTATGAATCATAAATTATGACCTATTAAATTATAAACACTGAACTATTAAATTATGAACCATGAACTGTGAAATCGTCTGAACCTAAATCATGAATTTTAAATTCACAAAAAAAAGAATATTATAATTTGCCGATTTTGGAGTAGAACATAGTTGAGACAGGGAAAAAATGGAATAAAAGATCCCATGTGTAGGAGGTGTAAACGAGTTGAATCTAGCAACGTACTGACATGCTCAAGCTCAACTCGAGCTTGGCTCGATGGAAACCCGTTGATCTCGGAATCGACCCGGTTCGATTATACAAAATAAAATTTAGAAAATAAAAATAAAAATGAAAATATTAATTATACTAGAAGAACATAAGCTCGTTTAAGCTCGTTTAAGCTCGCGAGCTTATCGAGCCGAGTCTCAAGGAGCTCAAACTCAATATTTAGTTCAGTAGTTCGAGCTCGATTCATTTTACCTCGAATCGATTTCGCGTGACTCGCGAGTTGTTTCGGCTGAACAAGCAACCAAACCCATGTGCAAATTATCAATTCCACATAAATCAGTCTACCACTATAAGATCCTCAAATGTTCAAACTTCTCTCTCTCCTCTTTCTCTCTCTACCATTTCTCTCTCCTGTTTCTCTCTCTAACAGTTCCCCGCTTTTTCCTGCACATATATTGATGAATTGATTCCATATCCAATGTTACACGCGCGCGGACAGTGGTGTTGAAGTCTGAGTTCTCTTTTCGCAAGTCTTCTCCACCTTTTCACTCTCCAATCGATAACCGCCTCGATCGGACGGCTCAGATTGCGATCGTTTCTGTTGAATAAGCTGTTTCTTACTGTTCATGATTACGGAGGGTAATTAGGGTTTGCTAAGCTGCGTTTTTCTGTAAGATAAGATGCGATTAAGATTTAAGCTTAGAAACATGCTCGACACTTCTATCATTTTGTTTTTTTCGTCCTCTTTTCTTCTGGCGAGTTTTGATCCTTTTAGTTTGTGTTTGAAGTGATCCTACTGAGATCATTGTATTAAATTGATGTATGTTTTTCTGAAATCCGTTGTAGATATTATTCAATTCTAGAACTGTAGTCGTAGGCAGCTGGATAATTACAGAAGAAATCCAAGCAGGAAATCGCAAGTTAGCCTTCAGATCATATAAATTGACATTACTGAGTTCTTTTAGACCTCTCAACATGATGATATGTTGAGGTTTCTTTAAATATTGTGTTTAGTGAGACAGAGGAGCTTATGGCGTCTAATTATCTTCTTTGTCGCTTTCATTTGGATAAGAATGACTGTTGTGATTTTGACTTGTAGTGGCTGATTAAGGATTAAGTAGATTGTCACTTTTCAATGAAAATCATATGAATTATTACTTCTTTTAGCATCTTGGGTATCTTAGCATATGCCATTCAGTTGAAAATTCCAATACCATAATTATTTACTCAAGTTACCTATTCTCTTCATTTCTGGAAATGAATATTCTGATGTCTGTTATCTGTTAAGAATTTTTTTAGGAAAATATTATTGGTCATGATTTTGTATTTCTATGCAGTAAGAGGACAGAGTACTTGATATTCTGGGCATGGAAGTGAATGATCAGAGGAGAGGTAGAAGGAAGGACCTGGCCCCTTATCAAAATGGTGGCATGAGCACATTAAACATCGAAGATGAGCTTGATCCATGGACTGCTTGGGCTTACAAGCCTCGTACCATTACATTGTTACTCATTGGTGCATGCTTTCTTGTGTAAGTTGTTTAATTTCTTTGGACTACAAATATTTCATTACTAGTGAATTAGATTTGGTATTTTGTTTTTTCTTGATTAGAGTTGATTACTTTTGTTTATTGAACTTTTATGCTTCTGACATCTTCTCTGTGTAGAAGAAATAAATTAAACAGCATAAGGATCATCATCATCATATAGTGGCATTGAATTGTTTTTGTCGGTAACCTAATTTTTCTATTAAAAAATGCTCTCCAGATGGGCTAGTGGAGCTCTTAACCCCGAAAGTAGTTCAGATGGTGATCTTGCTTCTTCGGTCAAAAGGTGTCCTTTACATACCTTTACTACATAGTATTATTAATTTTGTTTCATGTGTTGTTTCTTTTCTGATATACGCTTAAATTTTCAATGACTTTTTCTAACTGCCTTGGTAGGGGTATATGTGCAATGATTGCAGTGTTTCTTGCTTATAGCTTGCTGCAAGCCCCTTCTACGTACGTTTTTTATCGCCTACCCTTTTTTTTCTGTTCTGATATTATATATTCATATGTGAGTTCTAATTTGTCCTCACTTTGAAGTACATAGCATGTCTACTTTCTAAGCCTCTGTTAACACTTCTTTTGATCGCTCATGTTCTTATTTACAGAGTACTTATCCGACCACATCCTGCAATTTGGCGCCTAGTTCATGGAATGGCTGTTATTTACCTCGTCAGTTTGACATTTTTGCTCTTCCAGGTTAGTTTTTATACAAGGCACTCACATTTCCTTTTACCTATTATAGCCTGCATTTGTGGCTTATCTTGGCAGTACGCTTATCCTCTGTTGTCGTTCAGGATATTATTGATGATCAGAGAATAACATATTATTTTCTGGAGAAATAATGTTTATCTGACTTCCCTTTTGCAAAGTTCGTTAATAATAATAGTTTTTTATCAAAAAAAATGAATATGAAATGAGCAGCTGCCCTTCTGCGAGTTTCCATTAGTTTCTCATCATAAGAGAGCGTGCATAAGAAGATATAATACAATAATGTTATTGAAGATAAGCATGGTGCTTTATTATTGCCCTCTTACTTCTTTTGTGATCTCCTGTTGACTGGTTTTCCTACTTGCTTCAATAGATTCTGAGTTACACTTTCTCTTTTTCCCCAGAAGCGTGACGACGCTCGGGTTTTCATGAAATATCTGCACCCTGATCTTGGTGTTGGTAAGTATCTGGTCCCTCTGTCTTACCTATAGATGTGCCTTTTCCCCCTTCACGTATGTCATCCTTGTTCGTGGATTATATTTTTAGCATGTTTTCTGACAGATAATAGTCAATGCAATTCCTATGTGCAGAACTTCCTGAAAAATCCTATGGTGCAGACTGCCGAATATATGTCCCTGAAAATCCAACAAGCAGGTTTAAGAATCTTTATGTATGTTATCTTTGCAATTCCTTGTGCCTTGAATCTTCTGTCCTTGTTATGTGCCACTAGTAAACCTTCCCTTGGAGCTAGACCTGTATGTTTTATTTGTTTACAGGACACACTGTTTGATGAATTTGTTCTGGCTCATATACTTGGATGGTGGGGAAAAGCTATTATGATCCGAAATCAACCTCTTTTATGGGTACTTTCAATTGGATTTGAATTGATGGAGGTCAGATTTACCATCTTTGTGCTCTGTTGCTCTTCATTATTTCGAAGCAAGTCCTGTGCATTGATGCCTTTTGTTTACTGAGATTATTTGATACTGGCTGTTTCAGCTTACCTTTCGCCACATGTTGCCGAATTTCAACGAATGCTGGTGGGACAGCATCATTCTTGATATATTGATCTGCAATTGGTTTGGTACTAATTCTGAGCTCTTTTTCTTTTCTTTTTTTTTTCTGATTAAATTTCTTATGCTTATAGTGTAGTTTTCTTATGACAATAGTCTTATCTGCAATTTGTTTTAAGAGCATTCCTCTGCTGGCATTTATCTTCCCCTTGTTGCTAATTACCACAAAGCTGATTAGTTCATTTATAGCAGAAAGTTTTGCTTTCTGCTTCCGTCCTATGTTTTAGCTTGTGTGTGTGTGTTTTATTATATATATGTAGTATATGCTTTCTGGTTTGTGATTGTCATTAGTCAAAATACATGGCGCAACTTCAGACCTCCCCCTTTCTCTACCTTCTTTCTAGGATCCACTAGTCTTCTTATGTGTTTCCCTACTGCCCGTGTGTTTTAATACTTCTAAATACTATGGAGCTCCTTTTCATTCTCACGAATCTTTACAGGTATTTGGGCTGGAATGCGCACTGTTCGTTATTTTGATGGTAAAACGTATGAGTGGGTTGGTATAAGCAGGCAGCCAAATATCATCAGTAAAGTATGTTAATTTCTAATATTTTCTTGTGAAGTTCTGTTTCACTTTGTTCCATTTTATGTAACGTAGATGCTGTAAAGAATGTCCATCCTTCAGATTTTGAATGTTTTTTCATTCTTACGCCTCATATCTATATGCAGTCAAGATTTAACACACCTTAGATTTAGCATTTGAAAAATACTGCATAGGTTTCATTCTGGATCCTCCTTAGCCAATGTTTGAGTGGCTGCACATATAGAATATTTCATTCATTCATTCAGTTTAATGATGTAGAGACAGGAAGTTAAATGTATCTTTTCCAATTTCCAGGTGAAAAGAACACTGGGTCAATTTACACCCGCCAGGTGGGATAAAGATGAATGGCATCCTTTTCTTGGTCCATACCGGTTCATACAAGTCCTCAGTCTTTGCATAATTTTTTTGACCGTGGAACTCAATACATTCTTTCTCAAGTTTTGTCTTTGGATTCCTCCTCGAAACCCCCTCATAACGTATAGGTTGGTTTTGTGGTGGCTTCTCGCAATACCAACTATCCGTGAATACAATTCTTACCTACAAGACAGGTATTTTTTTTCTTCCACACTTCTAATAGGGCATATACAGTTCTTTGATGCTTTCACAGAGTGATCTTTAGGTCTCTGACTCTTTGTTCGACTGCTATGATTTTCCAGAAAACCCGTGAAAAAGGTGGGAGCATTTTGTTGGCTTTCACTCGCAATCTGCATCGTAGAACTCCTCATTTGTATCAAGTTTGGACACGGTGCTTATTTTTAACTCTATTCAAATTTCATCAGTATTTCCATTCTCAAAAATCTGTAAACAGCTCTGTTTTTTCTTGTTTTTGTTTTTAACATAATATGTATGTATTCTGTACTCTTTCCAGGACTGTTTCCCAATGCAATGCCTAAATCGTTGGTTATATTTTGGACTTGCGTCGGGTGTGGACTTGTGATATCCTTAGGCGCGTGGACGTGGAAACTGCACAGATTGATGAGGAGAAAGAGAAAATAGCCAATAGGTTCTATATTTTCCTCAAAAAATCTCTGTTCTTTTTTTCCTTGGATAATTAACCTTGTAAATATTTACATCTTCTATAGTTGTAAATGTTTTCTCTTCTAGATTAGATCTTACAATTATCATTGATGTAGACGACTCAATTCTTTTACTCTGGGCATATGTTCAAATGTCATATTTTCTTTTCCCCCTTAGAAAGTTGCAATTTAGCTGATCTTTTTTTTTATAAAAATCTTATTATTCAGCAAACAGTGGCCTCTTGTATCCTATGTACTGTAAATTTCTTTAGCTTTTTCTGATCAAATATAGTCAATGTTGTAAAAGTCGCTAGGCGTTAGTTTGGTAGTAGATTGGGGCCTATTGATTACTCGGGGATGAGCTGTCATAGACGTGGTTAGGCAAGGAGAAATTGGAAAAAAAATAGGTTGTTAATGAAAACCTAGCGCCTAGGCAGTGGCTAGTCGAAGTTAGTAAAAAATTTCTGCAACAGAGGATATAATATCGTTTAGCCTCCATTGAAAGTCACTAGGCGACTACTCGAGCCAAGGTGGGGCTGAGCTGCGCATAGACGTGGTTAGGCGGGAAGAATCGGGAAAAAAATATAGGCGGTGAATGGGAATCTAGCGCCTAGGTAGTGACTAGTCGGATATTTTTGTAACAGAGAATATACTATCGTGTTTACCCTCCATCGAAAGCATAAACTGAACCTGATTTAATTGTTTTCATCAATAGAAACAAAAACTTGGATTCAGTGTTACATAGAACCCCAATATCTTGTCAATCTTATACATGTCCCTTTCTCTAATTAAATAATGACTTATTACATTACATAGTATTCTTATGCAATGTTCTATATTTTATATTTTACCAGTTTTTAGCATTGCTTGCTTCATTATTTCCTCAATTTTATCGAACTTTCATGTCCATGATTTTATATTCTTGTAACTATGTTGTTACTATATATTTTATTGACATAATCAGAGATCTGAGTTGAAATTCAATAATAATATTTGACAATGACTCATCTTGCTTACAATACAACAATATTACAATGAACTACCAATTTTTCTACTTATTCAAAAAAAATCTTCCCATGATATTTATCTGTGCATCCTTGCTTGCTTCGGCACGCTTATTTATACACTGCTTTCACACCGGGTCAATGGCTCGTTTTACTAGTTATGCATATCGACCCTGGGTATCAACTTCTTGAAAAACTTGTAATAACTTCACTATGAATGAAATGGTTTGTTGCTGATTTTTTTCTTCCATGTTGTCTTTCCCCTTACTATTTCTTCGTTCTTCGTCTCCCCTTTCGCCTGTAGTAGGTGAGTGAACCTCAATGGCACCCCCTGGTTTTTGGCCCCCATTAATCCATTTCCTTCGAGTATTTCTGAGGATACTGAATGTCCATTCAGGCTGATGTTATTACATTGAGGGATTCCGGTTTTTATCAGGCCATCTTCTTGCGGCTCGCACAGTGACTGCACCACGTCTGAGCTCCCGCATTCTCTTCTATATTCGAGTACTATGTCGGACAGTTGATGCTTCTCCAAGAACTCATCGGGGATCGTCTGAAATTCATAGTTACAGAGGGATCAAGTCGAATAGAACTGGTCGGGTGGTAGAGTGGTGGAAACACTTTTCTCTCCCTATTTTGGAGCTCAAGTTCATGGAACATTTCCATGCTATTTGATTTTAAGTGATAGATAAACTAAAACAGAATTTTAGTGGAACATTCGAATTTTGAAAAATGTCGCTGGATTTCGGAGGTTCTCAATTTAAGATCTGAATTTAGAGTTTTTCTCAATTAGGGATCTAGATTTTGAATTATATTCTCACGTTAGGATTTACGTCTGGAAAAAATAAGGAATATTACCCGATGTACTGAAGATTCAGTACAAAATAGATAGGAATTTTCAATTTTGGAGTATATTCAAATTTTCGATATATCATACTGAATCTTCCCTATATCGGTAATGTGTCTTATTTTGAAGACGTAAGCTATGAATTGAGAATAAAATTTAAATCTCGGCCTCTAGTTCAGAAAAAACTCAAAATTCAAGTTCGAAATTGAGACATTTTCCAAAATTCAGGCCTTCTAATGAATTTTTTCCGTTCGTTTTTACCTCAAGCATCCATCGGAGGTACTTGACGTTGTTGACGTGTTGGTTCATGTCCAAATCGCTTCTCTTCGGCTGCAAATCAGCAAAAACACGAATCAGTTTTCCTTCTTGATTTCTTTCTTATCTAAAGAGTGAAATTTTAGTTCACCTTCAAGTTCGAATGAACATAACGAGCACTGCTGTCCAGTTTCTCTATCTTTTCGGGGCTTTCGTCTTTTATCGCGTACTTCTCAATGAACCACGGCGAAATCTCAGCCCTCACCTCGTCCGGCATTTTAGACAGGCGCCTCGTCTGCTGGTTCATCATCACCCATGTACTGTTTCAGACAAACATAGTTTATGTCATTGTCTGTATACACATGGATGTGTGCGCGCACGTGTGCGTGTGTGTGGATAGCGGATACCGGATACCGTATTACCTAGTCGCACGTGCGAAAACGAGGCCTGTGGCTTTACTTCTGAGAAGCCAATCTCTCCTCATACCATTCTTCCCTGATGCTCCAACCCATGTGTCTATTTCCATTACCTCTCCCCTGTTACACAACACAACTATGTTAATCTCTCTCCGATCGGGAAATTTATCGTTTTCATCCTGTATGCTTACTACATTTTAAAAAACGTCCTTTATGTTATCACAAAGTTGGTTCAGTAACTTGTAAAACCTTTTTAGAATCATCCTTTTATCGTTAGCAGCAAGTAAAACTACCGACTGCTGCTGACCCTCATCAGCAGCAGATAAAAGTGGTCACTTCAGTGGTAGTTTTACCTGCCGCTGACGGTAAAAGGACGATTCTGCAAAGTTTTTACAAGTTACAGAACTAATTAACTTTTGAGATAACATAGAGGACGTTTAGTAAAAGTTGGTAAAATTACGAGACGAAAACATCAAATGCTCCCACTTCGATTTTCGCACCCGGAAAAAGAAAATTAATAATAATAATTGTATCATATTGCAATGATAAAAATCATTACCAGATTGGATAATGATCAACTTGAACTTGCATTCTTGAAACGACCCAAATGAGATTGTTCCTCATCATCCCATGGGTTGCCCCGAACCCGTCGCTAAGTAGACCCGACATCCATACGTGATTCAACGCCGTTTCCTGCATTTAGTCGTCGTTTTAGCTTAGAATAAGAAAATTAAGTAGCAGCGAAATAGAGAAAATTTATTGGCCATGAATAGTCAGCGTCTTCTAGTTAGGGTTGCGGACTAACCAAACATTCGTAAAAAACTCCTGTTCGAGCTCTAGCATTCATTCAAGCTCATTCATTCAACAAACGAAAAAGCTTGAATACTTAAGGGCTCGTCTGTCAATGTTCACTAGACTCGTATACTATTTTATAACATTTATGTAACTCATTTATTCTAACATGCCTATAAAAATTTGTTACTGAAATAATAAAACTCAATAATTTTTTGCAAAACTATAATAATATCTAAAAGTCGCATTCACGAACATAAAATGTTAACAAATTTGATGTTCGTTAATGTTCCCGAACAGTTCGCAAACATTAACAAATACCAAAATAACAATCTCATTCTTGCTCAGCTCGCTTTAAAATTTGATAAACATTATTTGAACAATCAAAAGCTTAGCTCGGCTCGGTTCGTTAAGTTACTTAGGAATAGTGATAGGAGCATTACTGAAAGAAATGTAAAAAAAAGTAAAAACAGAGGTAGCCTTTTCCAGTTTTATGATGATGTTCAAAAACACACTTGACGTTCGCCAAATTAACAGACTCGATTCGCTTCAAAATCTAACAAACATCACTCGAACAACTCAAAGCTCGACTCTGTTAGTTAACAGCCCAGGCATATGATGATGTTCATGAACACACTTGACGTTCGCCAAATTAACAGACTCGATTCGCTTCAAAATCTAACAAACATCACTCAAACAACTCAAAGCTCGACTCAGTTCGTTAACAGCCTAGGCAGTATGGAAAAACAGGAGATGTTTCAAGTTTCATTACCTGAAGCAAGCTAAGAATGCTCTCAATCGTCGTCGTTTTATCCGGCCCAACTTCATAAGACCTTATTACAACAGTCTGCTTATATCCAACTCCTCCTTCAACAATGATCCCCTGTCGATACGAATCGACCATCTGTTTCTCCGTCGGAATATTCTGCCGATCAAGCACCGGTACATTCTCAACACAAGTCACCGGAAACCCGTGCTCTTGCCTCAACAACTCCGGCGACAAACTCTTCGTCCCATTGATCTTCACACAGTGAAGTCTGTGACGTTTCTGTTCAGGACAACTTCGACTTATCGAACATTGGATGTAAAAAGTGGTTATTTGGTGAAGGACATAGGCCATTTTGTTGTACTAAAGTTTTAAAATGTTATAACATATGGTATGGTTATATAGATATATATGGCGGAAATGGCTAAAAATTTTATGATATTTTTTTTTTTTTTTGGAAATTATATTTAAAAACAACAAAAATGGGAACTTTGTTCTAAATTTGGTTATTTCAAAGGATGTTTGATGTCTCTGATAAACTGGGGGTTTTGTGGTTGGATTATGTGGGAGCTGGCATAATTGCTTAGCAGTAATCGACCTGGCCGAAACGGACACAAACGTTAATTTTCGATTAATTAAGGGTAATTGTGACATAATTTTTAATTAATTGTCAGTTTAGTTTCCTGTAATTTGGGCTTGGGAGTTTCTGTTAGTCCAAGCTACTGTTCTTTGGTTTGCATGAAGCAAATGGCTGCTTTCTGTGTCTGAGAAGTACGCCGCAACCTCGAGCTAAAATCACTTTTCGTCCCATAATTTTTTACGTATTTCGTGTTCGTCCATGATTGAAGAAATTACTTTTATTTTAATTAAGGGCCCGCTTAGTTGCAAATCATCAATGATAATGATAATGGGTATGAATGAGCGGGCAATCATACTGTGAGGGGAATTGATAATAAAAGGGGTAATGATTAACTTATTTATTATGTACCAAACACCATAAATGTGAATGAGTCATCATTCATTCTCATTCCTTACCGCTAAACCCCAACGAAGCGGGCCCTAAGTTCTGTCGTCGATGAGCAAATCTGTAGGAAAGACACATGATTGTCCCGTAAATATATTTTTCGTCCCATACTTTTCTGCTCGTTTAATATTCATCAGAAAGAGAAAAACGTCAGCGCAGGTGTCACGTCAATTAAAATAGGCCTGAAGTTGGTGTCATGTGACAGTCACGTACTTTTCGGTGGATTTGCAAACACGAGCAACCCTTTCTTTTATTATGGAACAAAATTGAAAAAACAACAAAACAAATAGATTAGAAAAGCGATGAAATTACTTTTCGTCCCATAATTTTCGGCTCGTTCAATTTTTGTCCCAAAAAAACATCAACGCCGGTGCCATGTTAATTAAAATCGGCAAAAAGTTGGTGTCGCGTGAAGTCACGTGTGCATTTCTGATCGATTTGCTCATCAACGATGTAAATTGGTCTAAATACGAGCAATTTCTTTAATTATGAAACGAAATTGAAATGTTTGATTATTAAGGGTTAATTATGACATATTTTTTTATTAACTGTCATTTTGTTTCCTGTAATGTGGGCTTGGGAGTTTCTGTTGGTCCAAGCTACTGTTCTTTGGTTTACATGAAAGGAATAGCTGCTTTTAGTGACTTGATATTACATGAGAAATACTCCCTCCGTCCCGACCCAATTTACTTACCTTAATCGAACACGAAAGTTAAGAAAAAACAGACTTTGTGGAATTTTTTACTATTTTAAAGGTGTGAAATTTTAAGAGTGGAGATTGTGAGAGAATTTGTCATTTATGGACTGACAAATTAGATTTGGACAAACCGAAAAGGAAAGTAGGCAAATTAGAGCGGGACGGAGGGAGTAGGTCGCAAAACACTGGCTAAAATCACTTTTTGTCGTATCACTTTCGTTCATTTGATATTTGATTCAAAATTTGTTGGTTCTTTTAATTTCATACCGTAACTAAAGAAATTACTCGTATTTTGACCAATTCCTGTCGCTAATGAGCAAATCTATAGGAAAAGCGCATGTGATTGTCATGTGAAATTAGTTTTCGTTCCATACTAGTTCAATCTTCATCCAAAGAAAACGAAAAACTTCAGCGCTGGTGCCATATCAATTAGAATACTTTATGCATGATGCAGTAAATTATGCTCTTCCCGTCCCATAAAAGTCCTGCTTCAGAAGAATCATTGTTTCAAATAAGAGCTTTGTTTTTATAGTTAATGTCTCGTTTTATTAGTCGAAATAAAATTTAGTCACGAATAATTTATATATAATTAAATATGTCAAAAAATAAATTAAATAAGTCGCGTAAGTGTGTATCGGTAATTATTTTTTAATTGTCATTTTGTTTTCCTGTAACTTGGGCTTGGGAGTTTTCTATTAGTCCAAGCTACTGTTCTTGGTTTGCATGAAGCAAATGTCTGTTTTTGGTGTCTGATTATTGCTTGAGAAATAGCTTGCAAACAAGTGGTCACAATTCTAGCCCGACGCGATAATACGAACTTGATTAGAGTTCGGGGGTGTTTGTAATTAACTGTGATTTTAGAGAGGTGATTTGAATTGATTTTGGCACAAAAATCATAATTTAGTAGTGTTTGAAATAAAGCGATTTTAAAGCCAAAAGCTGATAAAAGCTGAGTATTGACAACTTCTGAGAATTAGATTTGAAGGGGGTGTTTGCAAACTTTGTTGGGTTCTCAAAATTATTTTTGTAGCAATAAAAGTGATTTTGAAGTGTTTGAAAACGCTTCAAACAGACTATCAAAATTACTTAAAAGTTGATTTTGAGAAATTGTTATCACCCAACTTCAAGCAGTATCTGGGCCAAAATTACTAATATTCTCAACCATTGTTGAATTCTAATATTTCCTCGAAAATTAATCCAAATCATTTCTTCAAAAGCACAATCAATTGTAAACACCCACAAACGTGTTTTCGAAATCAACTTGCGACAAACACTATTAATCCGATCATGACTCGAATTGACTCAAAATCAATATTATCTTAAAATTAATTAGTGTATATTTCAAATAACATTTTATATATAACATAAATTAAACTGAAATCGAGTACCAACCAATTAATTAAAAAAATATGCTAGATAATTTAATTAACTAGAGTAGGGTTATATGTACATATTAAAAGAAAAATGTGCTAGACAAGTTAATTAACTAGAATAGGGAGATATATATATGCATAGATGATCTTTCCAAGAAAATTAATTATTCAGGTAGATCCATTACTGTAGACGAGTACTATCTCATAATGTACAATTATTCTACGTTTAAATTTATTTCTTTTACAATAATAATAATAATGGTGATCACGTGCAATGCACGTGCTTGTTGCTAGTACATATATGTACACACTAATACATTTTTAGATGTAATATAAATTCTAACCTATAAAAAACAAAAAAGTTGTATAAATTTTAAGATATATGGTATTTTTGACATTTAGAAAGGTAAAAAAGGGTAAATAGTAATGGATTAAATTGGTCTTTTAACTTTCGAAATTTTTGATAAATTGGTCCCTCCATATGGCAAATCATGTCGAATTTCAAAAATTAAAGGAACAATTTATCGAATTTTAAAAGTTAAAGACCAAAACTAAAATAATAAAAAATAATGTTCTTAAATTAAAAGTAGTAAAATTTAATGGATTACAAGAACTATTTATTGTAAATTTTAATTTACATGTTATGTACTTCCTTCGTCCCGAGATAATTTGCACACTTTTCTTTGCAGAGTGTCCTAAGATAATTTGCACACTTTTCTTTGCAGAGTGTCCTAAGATAATTTGCACATCATTAAAAATAAATTTCTCTTACAATTTTCATCCTTAAAATTTCCACTCTCAATCTTTACCTTTGAAAAAAGTCAACTAAAAAGTAAAAAATAACTCTTTCTTATTTCACGTGTCGAGAGGGATGTGCAAATTATCTTGAGACGAAGGGAGTATTTAGAAAGGGAAAGAAAAAAAAAAAAAAAAAAAACATAAGTCTATCCGTCCATTATTGTAATTTTGGGCTTGGCGACAATTGATGATGTTAATGAGTAGGTGAAATATGAATCCACCTTTTCACACTGAATCATTGATAATTACTATACAATACTAGGTAAAAAGATTACTCCCTTCCTACGGTCCTAATCAGTATGGTATAAGTCGGAGATATAAAAATTTGCAGACGCATATCAATTACGATCGAATCTAATAGAATGTTTTGATTCGGAACTTAATCGATTCAATTTCGATAACTTCTAAGTTTCATGTACATCCCTAACTAGTCCGTAATGAAAAACACATTTTACGGAGGTACACCTTTTTATTTAGGTACATCTTTGTAATTTTAGTTAATTAAATAAAGGTATGAGTTACATCTGTTGAAATTTATCTTCTATTTTTTCCTGTTCTTTTGCTTCTTTTTTGTTTTTTTTTTTAAGGTTTGTTAGTTTCCTTCTTTATTTTCGATAAAGTTCAATTCAAGAAAGAACAGATTTTTGGGGTAGGTTGTTTTGTATTAGTTTAGACTTAGACAGATTTTAGTATTGTTTCATGCATTTTTATCTTTGATTTTTTTCTTGTGGGAATGTTGTCTTTCCGCTATAGTTACTTACTCCTTTTTTGGATGGTTTAGATTCCTTCATTCCTTCCACCCTTCGGGATTGTTCTGGGACTTCCTAGTTCCGTTTAGATTATTTTAGTAGTTCAAATGAATTGTTTGACTCATTGATCATTTGAATGAATAATTTATTGTTTCTAAAAAAGAAATAGATTTCTCATTTTATCGTCGCTTGTATCAATAAACTTAGGTCATTTTAGAGTGTAAAAAACATATATTCTACTTAATTACAACAATCAAAGCTTGGAAGAGCATAAGTTTAGAAATTTGTTAAAGATGACAGAATTGACTCGATGGTTCGACTCCTCAAACATTTTAAGTGTACTGAACTTTATAATTTATAGTCTAAACATGATGGCTCAACGGCCCAACGGGTCCAATAGACTATGATCCGACAATTCAAAAGTTAATGTATTTGTTCACTAATTTTCAGCCTCACAAGAGCGATGATAATTTTCAACTAAAAAAATTCACATTTGGTAAAGAAAACGGAACTATCATATTTCCCAAGCGCAAGGGGTTAATATTCAGTCAATTCGGTTGAAAAAATGGATCAAATTGGCAAAAATTGAATCGAACTCGTTTTATTATTAAATCGAACTAAATAGATCATATTTTCTTAATCGAACCGAATATTTTTAGTTTGGCTGGGTTCGATTGCCGGTTGATATTTTGCGTCTTTATATATGTTATTTTATAGCAAACATTTGCAATTTTTCATGACAATTATTTCTAAAATCGGTAGATTAAATAAGAGACCAAAACATATGCGTATGTTTTTCAATTTTCATGTTCATTATAATGCAAAAATTACATATATATATATATATATATATTTAATTCAATAAAAAATAATGTACATCATATAAATGTATTAAAAATAAAAATAAATATGATTCGATCAATCTATTTTATTTTGTTTGTTTTTTAATAGAAATTAATCGAATCGAATCGAATTATAAATTAGTTAATTATTAACAAAATCGAACCGATTATTAATACGAACCGAAATTAAGTCACTAGATCTGAATCGATTTTCGGTTCGATTTTACCCACCTACGCACAATAGCAAAACCACATGCTCCCGACTAGAACGCGCCACACCGAGCACCAGAAAACCAAAATCAGGTGATCAAAAATATCGTCCCATAAGCAAACAAGGACCAATCATCTTCTTCAACTTCCATTGCAGAAGGTAGCAGCCATGGGAAGCACAGGAGCTCTCATATTCAATCCACGTCTCAATTATAACACGCTCTGTTTCAAATGCTTAGATTCAAAAGCTCTTTCGAACATCAGAAAAAGGAATCGCAATTTACCGAGCTTGTCTAATCGGAAACATGTCGAGCGATTTCGCAGAATGCCTTGCTTCGCTGTTGAAGATGCGACTCAGAAGCAGCCGGAATTCAGTAGAAGCGGCAGTGTTAATGGAGCTGGACCTGCTGTTGATGATAGACTTGGTGAAGTGAAAATCCTCTCTCTCTCTCTTAAGTTTTTGCTATTTTTGTGCGTTAATGTTCGAGCAATTCGTAATTAGATTTAGTTTTTGTTCCAAATGCTTGATTTGCGTGATTGTGGATTGCTGTTTAGTGTATGTTGAGCTGTATCATAACGTATTCACAGTGTGATGAAGATCCTCTCTCTCTTAATTTTTCGCCTTTTGTGTGTGTTGATGTTCAAGCAATTCGTAATTAGTTTTTGTTTTTGTTCCAAATGCTTGATTTGCGCGATTGTAGTTTGCTGTTTAGTGTATGTTGAGCTGCATCAAAACGTATTCACACTGAGATGAAGATCCTCTCTCTCTCTCTTAATTTTTCGCTTTTTGAGTGTGTTGATGTTCAAGCAATTCGTAATTAGTTTTTGTTTTTGTCAAAATGCTTGATGTGCGCGATTGTTGATTGCTGTTTACTGTATGCTGAACTGTATCATAAAGTGTTTTCAGTGTGATTATGCTGTTTGATGAAGGATTTAGGATTCTATCTCATCAGATCATAATAAGTATTCATTTGGTTTTTGCACAGAGGAATTTAGACTATCATTTTGTTATTTCATTGGTTTATAAATTCTTAGTAGTTCAACATTATTGGTAATTGATTGTTCTGAGTTAAAATTCATACAATCCTAAACAATTCTGATTAGTAATTGATTGTTCTGATTTAAAGTTCATACAATCCTAAAACAATTCTGATAGGTAATTGATTGTTCTGAGTTAAAATTCATAAAACTCTAACACTTCTGACTGGTAATTGATTGTCCTGAGTTAAAATTCTGGCATTTCAGATTCCAGAGATGATTCAAGCGAAAATCCTTTCCTAAAAAACGATGATGGAGGAAATTCAATATACAATTTTCTTTATCCGAGTAAAGAGCTCCTCCCAGACGATATGGAAATGAGCATATACGATCATTTAGAGGAACTGAGAGACAGAATCTTCGTCTCAGTTTTGGCTGTTGGAGCTGCTATAGTTGGTTGTTTTACTTTCTCCAAGGATCTCATTATGATTCTTGAAGCTCCAGTTAGAGCACAAGGTGTTCGTTTTTTACAGCTCGCACCTGGAGAGTTTTTCTTCACATCTCTCAAGGTTAGATCTGTTGTGCCATAATCTAGTTTCTGTTAATCAGTTTATTTTCTGCACCACTAGCATACAACACTCGTTTAGTGAGGTTCGTTAAAATAATGTTCAGCTTAATGCTGTAGCTATACTTTAATCTGTTTATGAAGTGCTTGTGTGGGTCGATTTGGTAGATATTCTTGGAAAAAGGCCTGTGCTGGCAGCCATTTTTGGGCAAATTTTGTTGTGGGACCCGGTAAAGGAAAAAGGAAGTTTTAGGTGGTATTATGCTCTCCTCCGGGAGAGGTTTGGGACGGTATATTATTTGTGATTATATAGGCCTCGGTTCAATTATCATTTTGTGTAGCCATCACCTTCGTTTTCTCTAACAGTTATCTCATTATCATATCGATGTAGCCGTAGGAGAAAGCTAATATTGAGTAAAAACCTCTAGAATATGTGGAATCTTGCAGAAGGATTTCCTTATTGTTTCTTTCAAATAGAAATTTTAAATAAGTCGTATCTTCGTCAGACCAATAAATAGAGCGAAGTTATAGTTAAAGCTACTAGTAGAAAATCGAAATAACTAGTTATAATAAGCATAACGGGACTAAAAGAAATATGGTATTTTTATACATATGTTTCTAAAGCATTTACCCAAGTTTCCAATAGGAAGATATAGAAAAATACCAATTGAAAGTTTTTTATTCATCTATCATTCTAGACGGCACAAACATAGATTCTTTTTAAACTAATTATTGAAACATATGATGTTTATGTTCTTCTGCCCTTATGGGGATAATTACGCGTTTTGTCGCCACTCTAACTCTAGCGCTCTAAACCAGCATTCTTTCTTGTAAACCATGTCTTGTTTTTAGGCATTTACGGACTTAAAAAACTTTTTTTTTTGTGTGCGCGTGCAGGTTTCGGGGTACTGTGGACTTCTGTTAGGAAGCCCCATAATCCTGTACGAGATCATAGCATTTGTTCTACCAGGTTTAACAATGTCCGAGAGAAGATTTCTGGGACCCATTGTCCTCGGATCCTCAATCCTTTTCTACACCGGCATCATCTTCTCCTACTACGTTCTTACACCGGCAGCCTTGACATTCTTCGTTAATTATGCCGAAGGGGTTGTCGAATCTCTATGGTCCATCGATCAGTACTTCGAGTTCGTCCTTGTCCTCATGTTCAGCACTGGATTGTCTTTCCAGGTAATTGTTCGTTTTCTGTATTCAGTTCTTTTCATGCATATATGTGAGCTTTAATTTTCTGCAGTTCTGATTAACCAATTTATCTTTAGATTGTTCGGGCGAATTGCAATGCTAGTCTTGTATTTTAGGCAAAATTTTAAAATTCTCGCCAAATACTTGCACATGGTCATATTTTAGGCGAAATTTGGAATTCTCGCTGGATAATCGCATGCACACTTCACATGACCCGTTAAATTGAGAATTTTCATTTTTTCAGGATAGTAAATGATGTAAATGCGCTATGTCAAATTTAATCGTATTCTAGGCAAAATTTAAAATTCTTGCCGGATAATTGCACGTACACTTCACAAGACCCGTTAAATTGAGAATTTTCCTTTTTCTAGGATAGTAAATGTCGTAAATGTGTTGTCCTGATAAACAAAATGAAATAAAATCCATACTAAAATTTATAAAGCAACCACAAATTCACCTGTGAAATGTGAATCCCTAATCTAACGCGGAATGAATTTTCTTTTATACAATATATGGACACATA
Source organism: Ajuga chamaepitys (assembly GCA_958295605.1). NCBI lineage: Eukaryota > Viridiplantae > Streptophyta > Magnoliopsida > Lamiales > Lamiaceae > Ajuga > Ajuga chamaepitys. The sequence goes on from OY282508.1 coordinate 922,186, forward strand.
TACACATATATAAAGCGACGTCACAATGTATAACTGTAGTAGGAGATGTGACACCATATACAGCAGAAGATCCCGTAATTTGAAGAGGTCGTTTGAAGTGTAAATACAATTATCCTGCAAGAATTCCGTATTCTGGCTAATAAAAGGATCAAATCAAAGAATAACAAGATTCTAGTTTTTATATCGCGAATAAATTACAGGACCAATTTTACGATTCTCCCATTATTTTATCGAATTAACGTTTGATGATTCGTCGTATTCAGGTTCCAGTTATACAACTGCTTCTAGGACAAGTTGGTTTGGTTTCATCGGAACAAATGCTGTCTGTTTGGAGATACGTTGTGGTAGGGTCAGTGGTTGCTGCTGCTGTACTCACACCATCAACTGACCCTCTTACACAAATGCTTCTTGCCGGTCCCCTTATGGGCCTCTACTTGGGCGGGGCATCCGTCGTCAAGCTTCTCGGCCGGTGATTGACTTTCCGGTGTTCGACAGAGTAGTAAACATGTATTTTTGCAAGTATGAAGGATGAAGATGCCTTAAATCTCAGTTTCTGTAATATATCATCAGCACGCTCATATTACAAATCAACGTGCCCGGCGTTGTAGATGTTAGGGCCATAGAAATCTAAGCTCGAAATACCCGGACCCAACAAGTTCACAAGGCCATATGAATCTCAGCCCGACATACCATCAAACCCAACCCATGGGCCACTGTTCTGATGGGCCATGGGCCTGGCCCAACAACTTTAGTGGCTCATATTACAAATCAGCATACCCGATGTTTCAGACACTAGGCCATAAAACTCAGTCCAAAATATCACTAAACCCAACAATCCCAACTGCATGAGCTACTGCCTTGATGGGCCGTGGGCCAGCCCAAAAACTTTAGATGCTCAACCATCGAACCCAACAATCCTAGCCCATGAGCCACAGTCCTAACGGGCTATGGGGTGGCCCGGCCCAACAATCCTGACAGGCTATGGGGTGGCCCGGCCCAACAATCCTGACGGGCTATGGGGTGGCCCGGCCCAACAATCCTGGCCCCATGAGACACTGTCCTAACGGCCTATGGGGTGGCCCGGCCCCAAAACTTTAGACGCTCATATTACAAATCAGCAAGCCCACGCAAGCCCACGTTTTAGATGCTAGTTAGACCATAAAAATCTTAGCCCGAAATATTGGAGCCAATAAGCCCAGCCCTATGCACCCATGGCCTGATGGGCCGCAGGCTGGGCCAACAACTTTATGGATTCTCTTAGGATGAGAGGGTATAGGCTCAACAACTTCCAACTCGATGAAATTTTGGGCCCGCCTAACTTGGCCCGATATATTGTGTTGGCCGATCAAGTTGGGCTGTGGAGGGTAAAAGACTTGCAAAGTAGAAAAATAATCTCGTTCATCTTTACTTAAAACACTCAATCCATCTAAGCCAAATACATGTAAACACCATCTAATTGCTCACAGCAAGATTCTCTAATTGTGGGACAAGACAACCTAAACCTAGTTCACATTCTAGTTGTCTTACTGAGCTTCTCAAACCATTGCAAGCTTTACCAAAATCATCTGTGAAACCTCTTACGTTTCTCAACTCTATCTCGGTTTCGTTAGTGAAGTTCGATAACTTCTCCATAGCCGTCTTAATGGCCGAAATTTCTTGGGGCGGGTAGAGGCACGCCCCAAGCTCGTCAACCTGTACACCCATCCCTCGGCTTAGCTTCAACATATTCTCTAGCGACTCAACTGAAATAGCGGAGTCATTGGAACCTTCGTGCTTGAGCAATGCGGTAATGGATCGGATTAGTTCTTTAACAACTGCCAGAGTTTCAGACACGATGCTAGTTGTTAACTGCGCGATTTTCATCTCTTCAGGTGAGAGGTCGTTGCCCAAGCCGTCGTCACAGGCATCATCATCATCAGTGTTGTCTTCTGATTTGGTTGAGAGATCTTCGTCTGATGGGGCAGCGGGCTTTAGTTCGTTCATTTCACGAAGAACGTCTTTCATGGAGACGGCAACCTGCGTCATTGCTCGTCCGATGGCGGTGATGTTTGTTGCCGGGGTCTTCTTTATGGCGGAACAAGCCTCCCAGACTACACCTACTAGTTGCGGGATTGCTTTATTCAGTGATCCTGTTTATTCATAGAGGCAAAAAATTTACGCGATTTCGATGTGACTCAGAACCATTCAAATCAATAAAATATCAATGAAGCAACAATAGAGGGCAACATATTGCATAAACACACATATAAATATTGGGCTTTATTGGTGATCCTGTTGGTTCATACAGGCAAACAAAATCACATGATTCGGGTGCACCTCAAGGGGTGGGCACGTGTCGGGTTTTTTGCGGGTTTTAGAGTTATTGGGTTCCCTACAACAAATACCCACAGAACCACCCAATCTGGTCAGTTTTTCACTTTTACCAAATAGGCGTAACAAATAGGTTGTTGGACGTTTTAGAGAAAAACAAAGCTTGTGTTGGAATGATCATAAGATGGCAGTTTGCATTAGCAAGCATGTCCATGTTCTTTAAAGAAGTCATAGAAAAAGGAACCAACTCTTATATTCAGGTACTCGAGAAACCCGACAGGTAGCAAAAATCAAACCAGACAGAGACCCGAAAACCTGATCCGATTGGGTAAGGGGTACCCGAACCCAATTGCAAGAGTCCCACCCCTACATCTCATCACCATTTTCATCAATAAAGTATAAATGAAGCAACAAATATATATATATATACACATTACATTTGAATCCTTATAGATTACCAAGAAACATAAACTATCATGCAAACTCAAAATCCGCAACTAGGCAAATTCGGAAGTTGATTACAGTTTTCTTTCTAATGTAACATATTTCCACGACAAAAGATGTTCCAGCTGAAACAAATGATAAGAACATACAAAGCAAGAGGGAGGGGGAGAGAGAGAGAGACGTACCATATGAAGAGACAGCTTCCTGTAATAGCCTAAAACTACTGTCGACAACTTGCTTTACAGTTCCATGAATGCACGAAGAAAGGGTCGGGCCTGCACCAACCGTACTCCCATGGGAGAGTAAGAGGAATCCTTGAAGTATATTGAAATACGAGGCCATATTTTCTTCGAGCTCTTTAACTGCAGGAGTTTCTCCGCTGTACAGCATTCCAACTACATTGGAAACAATAAGATGCAATCACTCAGCAAACTATCAATGGAACAACAAAGTTGCATGTGCTTCATATTCTCTCTGTTATAAACGTCACTAATGGTTGGCGGTTTAGCTACTTGAGCAACAAGAAATGCAGTATTAGGTTGAGCCTTAGCTTGTAAAGATTTGGGTAGATGCAAAACACAATTGGAAATCGGGTGGAAAGAATAAATGTTTAACTAAGTAATGATCGTAGAAATGGATATCAGTCACAGATAATCAAAGGCTCAACTATGATATTCGAGTATAAAAAGGTGCTAACACTTCATCAAAAGTTTAGTTTACTATTAACAGAAACTCAATGCAAATTAGTTTACGAAATTTATCAGCCCTTATAACTGAGAATGTACACTTGCAGCACGAATACCTTTCAATTTTGCTGGTTATTGAGCATAAAATTAGCTTCAAAGAAATCCTAAAGGCTATAACATAAACTGAAGTGAAGTAGAGCTTGATGAACACTTAACAGGTTCGTTCGCTTCTAGCTCGGTTCGTTTCAGAATTAACCAAACATTACTTGAATAACCATAAACTCAGCTCGGCTCGGCTCGGTCCATTAACAGCCCAAACTACACACACATACACATACTACACACAAAATACACACAATACGCATACAGAAAACCAGAAAATCGTTCACAATGGTGAAAACTAATAACAGTCAAGCATTTCAACAGTGTCATATTCACAAAGTAGCCATGTAGTTGTAGTCTAATTTACAACCAAGTATTTCAACAGTCCTATTTAAGAAGTTAACACACACACAAGATCCGTTAATGGTGGAAACTTAGGAAGTTCGATAGAAAAATCCATAACTAAAACCAATAAACATCAAACAAAATTTGAACACAGAGAGAGAGAGAGAGACCTGTAGTGGCTTGTTTAGACACTTGTTCACCCATCCGAATGACCTCTTTCCAGCTCACTTTCTCAAGCGCCGACGCCGGCGTTTGATCCAACATCTGCATAACATCTCAGTTTAATTAAACAAAACTTCAATCAAAATCTAACCACAACGTATTGTTGCTTAAAACTGATTATATCTCGATAGGATTAATAACTTCCGATCAAATTCTTAAAAAACCTGAAGTTTCACGTACGATGTTAAGATTAATTACTTAAAAACCTTCATCCAGCAGAAAAATCTAACCACAATGTATTGTTGCTTAAAACTGATTATATTATAATAATATTAACAACTTTCGATCGGATTCTTAAAAAACCTGAAAAGTTTCATGCATGGAGCTAAGATAATTTCTGAAAAAACTTCATTCAACAGCAAAATCTAACCACAATGTATTGTTGCTTAAAAATGAATATATCTCGATAAGATAAGCAACTTTCGACCGAATTCTTAAAAAACCTGAAAAGTTTCATGTATAGTGTTGAGGTGTTCACTCAGAGCTCGGCTCAGCTGCTCCCTTGCCGCTTTCCCCATCTCGATTACACACACAAACACACACTGTAGAAATTGTGAATTTTCAGGGTTCTTCAGCGGTTCTAGTGAACTGTTTTGGGAAATAAAGCAATAACAAGAGAATTAGAAATAACAGTCCATAAATAGCCCATATTATTGGGCTTTTTTGTTAAATACAAAATAAAAGCCCACGGCCCAAAGTTTGTGGATACCTATAGAAAATAGTCCATTAATAGCCCATGTTATTGGGCTTTTTGTTAATACAAACCCCGGCCCAAAGTTGATGGATACCAATGGTTAGTACTCGTCCCGGCTTATTTTGCACAGTTGACCGAAAAAAATAATTTTATTTTTTTCTTTGACTTTTTTAAAAGTTGAGATTTTGAAGATGAAAATTATGGGAATTTGTTTATATTTTAGGGGTGTGCAAAATAAGTTGAGATAGCCGAAAACGAAAAGTGTGCAAAATAAACCGGGATGAATGAAGTATTTTCATGGTGCTTAGAATTGCAAAAATTAAAAAAATCATGCATTAAATTGTAATAATTTATAAAGGGTGTATTTGTTTAAAGTTGTAGAGTGTTGAAGTACGTTGACTAAAGTAAATAAAGTGGTGAAAATATGTGAAAAACTAGGTTTTGGTTCCCCAATATATTAAGAATAGGAGCGTAAGTGAGTCGAGATAACTAGCAAGCCATTTGGGATCGACTCGTAAAAATATCGAAATCAACTCGAGAGACATGAGTCGAGCTACTCGAAGAGGTGTCTAGTTCGAGTTCGAACTCGAGCATGACAGGCTCGCAAGCTTAATTTACTCTTTGGAGTTGATTCAATTTTAGATATATCCTAATTCTATAAGGTTCCCCTTAGCAACTCTTTGTAGTACAATTAATGCTTTCAATTTAAATGTATTTTTTATATTTTATTTTTGTATGAATTGGATGGAGTCGAGTCGAGTCGATCTCAAGTTCAACGAGCTTCTACCGAGCCGAACTCGAGTTAGAAAAAAATGAATTCGATTGAGCTCGAGCAAGCCTACCAATACTTAACTCGACTCGACTCATTTACACCCCTAATCGGAAAGAACCTTAAACCAACACATCAAAATTGCTATTTCTTCGCAATTAACCTAAAAGTGAGTCTTCTGTGTGACGGTCACACGTGTGACGGAATACACTTTTACAGAAAAAAATGATACTTTTACAGGAAAAAAGTGATACTTTTACTATATTGATACTTTTACTACAAAAAATGATACTTTTTAAAATAAAAAAAAAATACTTTTATAAATAAACGTGATACTTTTATCATAAAAAATACTCCCTCCGTCCCGGCTTAAATTTCCTACTTTGACCGGGCACGGAGGTTAAGAAAAAACAGATTTTGTGGAATCTTTAATTTTTTTAAAGGTGAAGATTGAGGGTGAAAATTTTGAGGGTGAAGATTGTGAGAGAAGTTTGCCATTTATTGGCTGAAAAGTTAAGTTGACACAAATAAAAAAGAAAAGTAGGAAAGTTAGAGTGGGACAGACGTAATAATGTTTTTTCTCTATCACACTACATGACGACAGATATATAAGTTTTTGCCTTAACCTAAATTGATAATAGAAACATGAAAAATATATAGAGATATTGAGTCACATGATTATTATGATTTGTTTGTTACTTTATCAAAGACTAGTAGACTCAAAGAGTCGTACTAAAGTAGCTTATATATAAACTAATATATATTTACAACCGATAATATCTATCTATTTCAGAGAAAAAACCAAAAAATCAGAACCATAATATTATTCAACAAACGACCATGCCATAGAAAACGCTTTACCCAGTCTTCTTCTGCACCAGATTTCTGTGTGAGAGGCAATGGAGGAGGGTTTATTGTTGAAGGAAAGTGTACCAGAGACAAGAACAACAACATGGAGGGAGATAGGCGAAGAAATGAAGAGATTAGGATATTTAGCTGGACCTATGGTGGCGGTAACTTTATCGTTCTATTTGCTGCAAGTTATTTCGTTAATGATGGTTGGTCATTTGGATGAACTCTCACTCTCCAGCACCGCCATAGCTTTCTCTCTCGCTAGCGTCACTGGCTTCAGTTTCCTTGTACGTACTTTTCTCTCTAGCACATTTGTTTTACTTTTTACTCGATTGAATTGTTAGTGTATTGCTGCGGAATTTGATTGTGTTGCTCACTTTTTGTTCCGATTCTCTGTTTATGGTAGTTTTTTTTGAATTTTATTTTTATTTTTTTAATAATCACCATTAGAGATGCTTCTGTAACCTCATAATCAGCTTATAATTAGTATATTGCTGTGTAATTTGATTTTGTTGTTCGCTTTTTGATCGGATTCTCTGTTTATCATTTTGGTAGAAATTTTTTGAATTTTTTATTTTTTTAAATCACTATTAGAGATGCTTCTGTTACCTCTCACTGGTTGCTGCTCATTTTATGAAGTCCAGATTTAGTTTTGTCTGGTAAAAATATGGAATCTGTCCATCTTATACAGAAATTGTGTGTACATATCAGCTAAATTCATGAAGATGCAATATTCCATTTTAGGTAAATTTTATTTCGTATCTCAGTTTTAGCAGGACAATGTCAAATGAGATCATGTATTCCAGCTTTATTAATGCACGCCATGTGTTTGATTGAAATGTCACCATGACTTCATTTTGTGATTTTGACGTGTATAGAAGATGAAACATCATGATTCTAAAGGGACAATGATGGAAGAATTTGATTTCGGTCGCTATGATTAGTTTTTTTTCCAGGACCACCATTGCTATTTGCTTCCATACATTGCATCGATGCTTCAATGTCATAAGAACTAATGCAGCAATGAAGCTTCATTGTCTGGACGCCATGCATTGTCTTTCAGCTTTTAGTGTCTCTCATTTATGTTTAATAGATTAAAATTTAATTGTGGTAACATCTTCAAGTTCAAAATACTTGTTGATAGGTTGTATATGTCATTTTCTGGTAATAACCTTTCGTTTTTGATTCCATATTGTTTGTATTCTATTGCGTACTCTACTGAAACGAACTTCATTGTTCAACTGGGAAAGAGTGCGTTATTTTTTCGCCTATCATCTCTTTGTAAAGAATACTATAATTCCAGTTGATGAAACAGATTCACTATTAGTTGTTACCACTAAAAGCTGATGACTATCTGATCTGTCGTGGGACAGTTAGGTATGGCCACTGCTCTGGAGACAATTAGTGGACAAGCTTTTGGAGCTCAACAATACGAAAAAGTCGGAACTCAAACTTACACTGCTATTATTTCTCTGATCACTGTTTGTATTCCTCTGTCGGTATTGTGGATATTCATGGGAAATGTACTCAAGTTTCTAGGCCAAGATCCCGAAATTTCTCGTGAAGCGGGAAAGTTTATGGTGTGGCTTGTTCCTGCTCTTTTCGGCTATGCAGCTCTTCAACCACTTATTAGATACTATCAGATGCAAAGTTTGATTATTCCTATGCTCATTAGTTCTTGCATAACTATCTGTTTCCACATACCCGTTTGTTGGGCGCTGGTTTTCAAGTCTGGACTAAAACATCTTGGAGGCGCACTTGCAATGGGTATTTCGATGTGGTTGAATGTTACTATCTTAAGTTTATACATGAAGTACTCAGAAACTTGCAGAAAAACTCGTGCTCCGATTTCAATGAAGTTATTCAAAGGCATGAAAGAATTCTTCCGGTTTGCAGTTCCTTCTGCTGTAATGATTTGGTAATCAACATATCTTAACTTTTTCCTTCTCTTTTTTTCTTTTAAAGTGTGTTATCAATCTAAATGTTGAGAATTTTGGCTATTTTCGTAGTGTTGAATGGTGGGCGTATGAATTACTAATCTTGCTGTCGGGACTATTACCAAATCCACAGCTTGAAACCTCTGTCCTGTCTGTGAGGTATGTTCATCTTCCCAAACGTTCTTGGTACTATAAATTCGAAAGCTTACTCCATTATAGCGTGACGATTATATCTCTGTCCGTGCAGCTTGACCACCATTTCTACGCTTTATGCAATACCCTTTGGATTGGCAGCTGCAGCAAGGTATGCTCATGACTTGATTTTGTGCCTCTTTTCTATTTATCTTGCTTAGAAATAATTTTGAATCTCGTTAATCCATGTTCAGCACTAGAATTTCAAATGAGTTAGGAGCTGGAAAACCAGAAGCAGCTCGTCGATCTGTTACTGCTCTAATGCTTCTTGCAGTGTTTAATGCATTGGTCATTGGCTTGAGCCTCTTTGCTAGCCGGAATGTTTTTGGGTACATTTACAGCGACGAGAAAGAAGTGGTCGATTATGTAGCAGATCTTGCTCCTCTTGTTTGTTTATCAATCATAACCGACAATCTCCAAGGCACCCTCGCAGGTAAGCCATTTTTCCTCTCCTTCCTTTTTTAGTGAGAGAAAAATCACTTTTCTGGTCACTAGCCAATAGAGTTCCGCCTACACCAGCCTAGATTACCTAATCACGAGGGTGTACGTGACAAATATCTACTTCGATTAGATTAGAAAAAGAAAAGAAATGTGTAAAACATTAGTTGTAGCTAAAAAAACAGCTTCTTCTTTCACAAGTAACTTGGTTTGATTGTTCTGCCTTAATCAAATTCTCTTATTCATCCCGGGTTTTGTTCCTTAGGTGTTGCCAGAGGCTGCGGGTGGCAGCACATTGGTGCTTATATCAATCTTGCAGCATTCTATCTCTTCGGAATTCCAATAGCAGTTACATTGGCTTTCTGGTTCAACCTTAGAGGAAAAGGTCTATGGATCGGAATAATCTCAGGCGCATCGTTGCAGACAGTTTTGCTCGCGATAATCACATTTTCCTTGAACTGGGAAAAACAGGTACATCCTCCCTCTTCTCAAGTGATCGTAGTACTGGTTTCGCCTTGTAAAATTTTCATGCTGTCAATTTTGGCCCTTGATAAACTACCGTTATTCAGTTATCGTAGTACTACCAATGATTTAAAAGACGATAGACACTTGTCGAGCAATAAACTATGTCTAGGCAGATAAGCAGGGAGGAGTCAGTGATATATGTAGACAGTCGAGGAGAGTCTAGCTCCTACACGGACCTGGTCGGAGCTAGGCAGAGACTTTTAGAATAGTGATAACCAGTTTCGCCTCGTAAATTTTCATGCTATCAAATTTGCCCCTTGACAAGCTAACATTAGTATGCTTTGAGTGTCACTCTTTGTTATTACTTACACAATTTGACTTGATTATAATGAAAAATTAATTTTCAATCTGCAGGCAGCTAAGGCAAGGGAGAGATTACTGCAAGAAGAGTCTTCTTTTGTTAGTGATAGGCTTACTTGAACTACTCATGAGGCTGCATATTTGTGAAAGGTTACTTTTATAGGGCTGACAATTCAGATTATCAGGTCGGGATCGTGCTCAATTTTGATTCGATTTAGGTTACATATATCAAGAATTATTTAAAATATATAATAATTATATTTTAAGTTAAATTATTGATTTCGAATCAATCCTGATTAAAATCGGGTTAATCGTGTTCGTGCCAGGTTGGCTTCAAATTTATCCCGATTGTGTTGCCATGTCGAGTTAGGGATTGCCACCGCTAATTTTTGTACTTTTATTTAGAGGTTTCTGAGGTGTTTTTTGTACCTTAGTATCACGACCTTGTCCATTTGTTGGCACATTAGAAGGCCTTTAATCTATATTCTTTATATTGTAGTGCATTATTTATGTGTTGGTAGGGATCGTCATATCGAGCCCTATTTGCTTTATGGTTCTTTTCACTTTCAATTTGTCATAGTTAGACTTGAGAATTTTCTTAGCCAACATGCTTTCTGTTATTTCTAGTATAACTAATTCACGTCTCGTAGCTACTTGCAGCATGTTTATCACAATTCTTTTGTTTTCATACTTTTGCATGTATTCACTCATTATTTTAAGCGTAAAAAGTAGGAAAATCAGAGAGATTTTTCTGTATCATATCTTCAGTTATTTTCTTTCCACTGAAAGTGACACGTTCTTTTTGGCACTCTTACTGTGGACTAGGATGAACAAGTCGCCTCATATATTATCAGAACACTGCTTTTAATTTTGTTAGACAATTCTTTATCATTAGAGGTTGGTGGATCGTATGATTTTGAAAGTTTAATGTCTTCCAATTATGGTACTCAATCATTTGTAAGTGTACTTTTTATTGGGTTTACTTGTAACAATATGATATAATCTATATATTTTCTATAAAATGAAAATACACAAGTTCTCGTGTTTTTTTAAAATGCATGAACAAATTGCGAAGTTTCATAATTACTAATTGTACATAATATTGAGTCCATGTATAATATAGTGTACTTCTACAGCGCAATCGTTACATTAACACAACTGAAATTTCAGTCATTAGATCATTACTCCTTTAATCACATTCATTGATTTGATTTACTCTCTTTACCTAATACTCTATTTTTATGATTGTAAAATATTACTCATTAGTTTTTCTTTTCTTTTTCATGCCCTTTTCTCTCAATTTGTGTTTTGATTTACTCTATTACCTAATACTCTATTTTTATGATTGTAAAATACTTTCTCCGTTCCAAATGAACTTGCACCTTCAAGGATGCACATATATTAAGAAAATCTGCTTTAATTTTGAGGGTGGAGATTATGTTATAACCTTTTTATTTTAAGAGGTGTATAAATTCGATTGAGACGAACGCGAAGGAAAGCGTGCAAGTTCATTCGACACGAAATGAGTATTAACCAATAGTTTTTCTTTTCTTTTTCATACCTTTTTCTCTCAAAATGGTATGGTTTTATTCTCTTTCTCAATTTTGGCATGATTGAATATTACCATGTATTCATGGTTCCATCAGCCTGTCTATCAGATATTTGAAATTTCATATTACAATTATTTCTCTTTTCCTCATCTAGAAATTGGAGTTCAAATATTTCCCAAAATATAAATAGATAACTGGGATAATTGCAGTAACCCTACGAAATTATCAACGTTTTTGTTCATAAACTTCCAACTTTATTTTTTTGACACTAACATATACTATACGAGTTTGACAAATAAACACATAAACTATTTAAAATGAAATGATTAAGTTGGTTTCACCATCTTTCAGCACACATAATTAGGACTGTAAACGAGCAGAGTCGAACCATAGATGTTTATATTTTGTTTGCTTACTTTTAATTGAACTCGAGCGGAGTCGAGCGATATTTGAAAGTGTTCGATTATATTCATGAATATGTTCGTCAACGTATTTGACTATGTTCGTAAATATTTGTGCTTGTGAACAACTAATTACCCTGTTCGTAAATATCAAACCATACAAAGTAAATACATTTAACCAAATGAATACTTACTAGCATAAAAAGTCATACAATATGAATATTGTTTTCATTGTTGTTATTATTATTACTATTATTATTAAGTGGGTCTCGAACGATCTTATTGATTAATTAACGATTAAATCAATGTTCAAACTCTTTGTAAAATAAGTTTAAAAACTTATTCGTTCATTCAAATAAACGAAGCTTGTTCATGAGCTATTCAACGATAACTCTAGACCATCTTTAAATTTACAAGCCACCTTGCACAGAATTTGCGGTCACATGGCGCAGGTGAAAAGTTGACTCGTGTGAGCCGTGCTGCTTATATAATATTAGGTGGGAAATTTATTATACGAGATGCTGTCAGTAAGATATCACTACGATTCATTCTATTCCAGTTGTCAACCCAAATCGGACGATCAAATTCCGGCGTGTGTGGTTGAGAGAGAGAGAGATGGAGGAGGGACTGTTGTTGAACGGAAGCTTATCAGAGACGAGAACAACAAGATGGAGAGAGATCGGTGAAGAAATGAAGAGATTGGGGTATTTAGCAGGTCCAATGGTGGCTGTCAGTTTATCATTCTATTTGCTGCAAGTGATATCGATGATGATGGTTGGTCATTTAGGCGAACTCTCTCTCTCCAGCACTGCCATAGCGTTTTCGGTTGCCGGCGTCACTGGCTTCAGTTTCCTCGTACGTACTTCTCTCTAGCTAGAACAATTCATTTATTTGTGTTATGTTATCTGGATTGAATAAGTCGTTATTGATGCTTATATTGTGATTTTATCACTAGCTTGTTGTTCAGATTCTTTGTGAAATTTATTTGAATTTTCTCGGATAATCGCCATTAGAGCTGCTTCTGTTGTCTCTCACCTGCTCGGTACTCATTATACGCAGTCCACTGTTCATATTCTCTGAAATTTAGTTGAATTTTCGGATAATCACCATTAGAGTTGCTTCTATCATCTCTCACCTGCTCGCTACTCATTATATGCAGTCCATTTTTAGTTATTCTGCTATCGTACTGCAATTTGTCCGTATTATACAGTTATTGCTGCGTTTTTTTATTTTGTCGCTGCCTTATTGTTCAGATTCTCTGTTTACCATTTTGGTAGAATTTTTTGAAGTTTCTTGGATAATCACCATTGGAGTTGCTTCTGTTATCTCTCACCAGCTGGCTACTCATTATACGTAGTGCATTTTGAGTTTCTCTGCTACCGATACGGCAATTTATCCGTATTATACAATGATTTTCTATATGTGTAATTGATGAAGATGCAGTATTCTATTTTAGGTAAATCGTATTTTGTATCTCAGTTTTAGCAGGACAATGTGGGGAGAATTTGATTTAGGTCTGTTACTGATTCAAATGGATCCTCAATTCCATATGATGTATCATTTGCTTTTCAAAATAATCAGCAACTGCCACATGTGTGACGAACACATGTGGAATAATGTGGAATAGAGGATCCAATTTGTTGTTGACTAGATATTTTTACAGTACCATCCATTGCTTTCTATACATTGGATCAGGGTTTTAATGTCGGCATCATAATATGTAGACCATTTGTTATTGATTATGCATTTTTCTGGTAATAACTTTCGTTTATGATTATATAGACCATTTGTATTCCATTGCGTTATCTACTGAAGCGATCTTCGTTGTTCGACTGGGGAAAAGCGCTTTAATTTTTCTGCTACCATCTCTTTCTAAGGAATACTAGTATCCTGGTTGATGAAACAAGATACACTATTTGAATTCTCAGACTAAGGATGAATTGAAAGCAAAAGCTAATAAATAAAAGCTAACCACTATATTCTAACGACTATCTAATCTTTCGTGAGACAGTTAGGTATGGCCACCGGTCTGGAGACAATTAGTGGACAAGCTTTTGGAGCTCAACAGTACGAAAAAGTCGGAACTCAAACATACACTGCCATTGTTTCTCTGATCACTGTTTGTATTCCTCTGTCAGTTTTGTGGATATACTTGGGAAATGTGCTCGAGTTTCTAGGCCAAGATCCCGAAATTTCTCATGAAGCTGGAAAATTTACGTTGTGGCTTATTCCTGCTCTTTTCGGCTATGCTACTCTTCAACCACTTATTAGATACTATCAGATGCAAAGTTTGATTGTTCCTATGCTCATTACTTCTTGCATTACTATCTGTTTCCACATACCCGTTTGTTGGGTGCTGGTTTTTAAGTCTGGACTAGAAAATCTTGGAGGTGCAGTAGCAATGGGTCTCTCGATATGGTTGAATGTTACTATTTTGAGTTTATACATGAAGTACTCAGAAACTTGCAGAAAAACTCGTGCTCCAATTTCAATGAAGATTTTTGAAGGCGTGACAGAATTTTTCCGGATTGCCATTCCTTCTGCTGTAATGGTTTGGTAATCACTTATCCTATCGTATTCCCTTTTCCATTCTTTTTTCTTCTTTTGCGTGGTATTATCATTCTAAATTTGAGGAATTCGACGACTTGTGTAGTGTTGAATGGTGGGCGTATGAATTACTAATCTTGCTGTCGGGACTATTACCAAATCCACAGCTTGAAAGCTCCGTGCTATCTGTGAGGTACGTTCATGATTCTATAAATTCGAAAGCTTACTCCACTATGGCCTTTTACATGATGACGATATATATCTCCCTCTGCACAGCTTGACTACCAGTTCTTCACTTTATTCAATACCGTTTGGATTGGCAGCTGCAGCGAGGTATAATCATATCTCGATGATCTGTCTTCTTTTTAGGTTCTCTTGCTTACAAGCAGTTTTCATCCTCTCAGCACTAGAATTTCAAATGAGTTAGGAGCTGGAAAACCAGAAGCAGCTCGTCGATCTGTTACTGCTCTAATGCTTCTTGCTGCCATGAATGCATTAGTTCTTAGCGCGTGCCTCTTTGCTAGCCGGAATGTTTTTGGGTACATTTTCAGCAACGTGAAAGAAGTTGTCGACTACGTAGCTGATCTTGCTCCTCTTGTCTGTTTATCTATCATAACCGACAATATCCAAGGCACCCTTGCAGGTAAACATTTATTTTCCCCTCTCTCCTCTTTTTTGGTGAAAAAGAAAAGGCCATTCTACCTTAGCCAATACAACAGTATCAATGAAGTTCCGCCTACACCAGCCGAGATTACCAAACATCTACGTCGATTAGATCAAGAAAACAAATAGTAATACTCAGTTGTGGCTGTGAAAACAATTTCTTCTTTCACAAGTGACTCAATTTGAGGGTTCTGCCTTATCTCATCTCTCTTATTCGTCCCGGTTTTTGTTCCTTAGGTGTTGCCAGGGGATGTGGTTGGCAGCACATTGGTGCTTATATCAATCTTGCAGCATTCTATATCTTCGGAATTCCAATAGCAGCTACATTGGCTTTCTGGTTCAACCTTAGAGGAAGAGGTCTATGGATCGGAATAATCTCAGGCGCAGCGTTGCAGACGGTTATGCTCGCGATAATCACATTTTCCTTAAACTGGGAAAAACAGGTGCTCCTTCTTCATTTCTTATTCCCTCTTCTTGTTATTATTCAACGATCGTAGTAGTAGCAATGTTTTACAAGACGATAGCGCTAGTCGGGCGATAAACTGATCTAGGCAGATAAACAGTGAGGAGCCGGGTGATATATGTAGACAGGGCAGGACAGTCTAGCTCTTAAGCGGGCCTGGTCAGAGACTTTTAGAACAGTGGTAACTAGTTTCGACTCGTAAAATTTTCATGCTGCCAAATTTGCCCTTTGACAAGGTTACATTAGTATGCTTCAAATGTCATTCTCTTTATTATTACTTACAAAATGTGACTTGATTATAACGAAAATAATGTAACATGAGTATGACTCCATTTCTTATTCCCTCTTCTCGTTATTACTCAGTGATCGTAGTACTGGCAATGTTTTAAAAGACGATAGACGCTAATCAGGCGATAAACTAATCTAGGTAAATAAGAGGGAGGAGGCGGGTGATATATGTAGATAGCCGAGGGGCGAGGACAGTCTAGCTCCTAGGCGGGCCTGGTCGGGGACTTCTAGAACAGTGATAATTGGTTTCGACTCGTAAAAGTTCATGCTATCAAATTTGCCCCTTGGCAAGCTAACATTAGTATGCTTCGAATGTCATTCTTTGTCATTACTAACAAAATTTGACTTGATTATACTGAAGATTACATTTCCATCTGCAGGCAGCTAAGGCAAGGGAAAGGTCACTGCAGGAAGAGTCTTCTCTTGTTAGGGATAGGCTTAGTTGAACAATGTGGTTATTTTCGGGTCGATTCGGAGTATATAACAAATGTTATTTAAAATATATAATTATTATATTTTAAAATAAATTATTAGTTTTGGGTAGATTCACGATTAGACTCGGGTTATTCATATTTGTAACAGGTTGACTTCTGATTTTTCAAGTAAATTCGAATCGAGTTGGTTTAGAGATTGACACCCTGATTTTTGGACTTTCGATTTTGATAATTGAAATTCAGATCTGTATAATGCTAATTTTAATCAACTTGTGTCTCTTCTTTTATTTTCTTTTTATTCACTTTCATTTTGGATTATATATAGACAAGATGTTATCTATGAATATTTATAAAGGTGTCTCAGTTATCGTGCTACCTGTATCAAGCAATATGGTTAATTTTATGTTTGCAGCCTTACCAATTAGCTTGAAAATGTCACGGTGTATTTACCCAATCAAAGCATTCAAAGAAATCTAAGGTTGATATATCGTCTTCGTGCACAAAGATGGCAATATTCGATACGATCCGAAAACACAACACAAATTTACACGATAATATTGAATTTGAATTGATGTCAATTGATTTTTCAACCCAATAAGACAAAATAAAATTCGAATCATGTCGAGCCAAACTGATAAAACCCAATAATGACTCGATTTTTTTAATATCTTATTGGTTATTAATAATAACTTATTTAGAAACGTGGGAGCTGATTAATCTAGTGAAAGATAATTACTTGAAAAAGAGCACATGTGGCCTAGCCGGCTAGACGAAAAATATTGATTAGAGAATTTTATTTAATAACTATGTTTGATGTTCTTTCATAGAAAAAAATATGTTTTATGTTCTAGACCGACAATTCTTTTCTTTTATTTGTAATTTTGCCCATCTATCATGTGAATGAAGATTATAACTATTGAATGTGGGTGCTATTTATTTGATGTTTAAATTTATTTTGTACCTTTTAAAAAAAATAATAGTAGTAATATTTTAGTGAACGAGAACAAAATGAAAAGACATAAATATGTATCAAGTATTAACGAGGTGGGTCGAATCAGATTATGGTGTTCTTGCATGTTCGTGTTCGGAATAAAGTTCGATTTAACCCTTATCGATTTGAACCTTATGGACTAGCCCCATCACATAATTTATCAAAAGGTATACTCATAAAATAAGGACAAGAAAAATAAAGATATAAAATGAAAAAAAGAAAAATACAGATATAAAATGAAAAAAAGAAAAATAATAAAAAGAAAAAAAGGAAAATGAAGGCACAGTCAAACAACCCAGCAATTGCCACGTGTTATCTTTCCACAGATCCTAACTTTTTTACCCTTTTTTATCTCCCAAAACCTAAGGTCAAAACTAATCTCCGACGCCACAGCATATTCTTCAGCACGGTTAAAAAGGAAACGGTAAAAGTAAAAACCAACACTAACAGTCTCACTTCTCTCTAGATTATAACCCTATCTCTCACAAACCCTAGCGTCATTCATCTCTCCTCTTTTCTCCATTTCTCTCTCTCTCTCTAAATTCCAATCGTCAACTCCTCCGCCATGGCGTCTCGGAGGCTCCTGGCGTCGTTTCTACGATCATCTGCAGCCCGCCGCACCAGATCCCCATTTTCATCGCCGAAGCCGAATCCTCGTCCATCGCCTGCTGGACACTTCCTCCACCGCTTCGCCACTCAGTACTCTACCTCCGCAGCTGCCGCGCCACCACCGCCGTCCAAGTCGGTGCCCAGCGCTGGCGTCAGCGGCAAAATCACTGATGAGGTTAGCGGTAAAGGCGCGATCGGGAAGGTTTGCCAGGTTATTGGTGCCGTCGTCGACGTAAGATTTGATGAAGGCTTGCCCCCAATTTTGACGGCGTTGGAGGTCTTGGACTTTCAGATCAGGCTTGTTCTGGAGGTGGCTCAGCACTTGGGTGAGAATGTGGTGAGATGTATTGCTATGGATGGTTCTGAAGGACTGGTTAGAGGCCAGCGCGTTCTGAACACTGGATCACCTATTACTGTGAGTTTGAATGATTCACCATTTATTCATATGATTCTTTTACTTCGATTTTGTTTTAAAGTTTTTATTGGTAACGCTTGATTGGATTTTTAGGAAACGGTCTGGTTCTTAAGAATGTAACTGGAATTAGCGTTGCATTATTGTGCTATCAGATTTCTATATTTTTCAGGATTTGCTGTTTGATGGTTAGATCTGCACATGATTTGCTCATTTCTCACTACAATTGATTCTAAAGTGGGTTTTTGTATGCAGTCTTTAGTATACTGGTTATGATTTATCTGTGGCAATTTTGATGGATTCGAGTTATAGCTTGATTTCGACAAAACAGTGATTTTGATTTTTTTGTTTTTTTCTGAGGTTGTTTGCAGATGAGATTCTGTTCCCTTGGAATCTAGTTTTGTGTTTTCATTCTCTAAGGATGTGGCTCTTTGGTCATCATTGCTTCTGATTCTCTTAAGTTGTTATTCTATGCGCAATGGACTTTCTTGTTGATTGATCTAGTGTCGTGTTTCTTGAATCTGATAATATCTTCACTCTTCTGGTGATCATAGGTTCCTGTTGGGAGAGCCACTCTAGGTCGCATCATCAATGTCATTGGAGAGCCAATTGATGAGAAGGGCGAAATTAGTAC
Organism: Ajuga chamaepitys; assembly: GCA_958295605.1. Lineage (NCBI taxonomy): Eukaryota > Viridiplantae > Streptophyta > Magnoliopsida > Lamiales > Lamiaceae > Ajuga > Ajuga chamaepitys. The sequence goes on from OY282508.1 coordinate 940,994, forward strand.
GTGATGCTTTTTTATTTTGAACAGCATTTCTTCTATTGATTGATTATGATTCAGCTGTACTGATGAATGTGTGATGATGATGCAGAGACCGAACACTTTTTACCAATTCATCGTGAAGCTCCGTCCTTTGTGGAGCAGGCTACGGAACAACAAATCCTTGTCACTGGTATCAAGGTAAGCCTAACTGATTATTTTGCTTATCCTTTTAGTATCAACTAACTTTTACTACCTATTCACTATGTGCTTACATTCACTGATCTTTTTGTTAGTTGTTAATTTTATGCAACTCTTTCTTCTTTCTTCTCCCTTTGAATTAAAAACCAGGTTGTTGACCTTCTTGCACCGTACCAAAGAGGAGGGAAAATTGGGCTTTTTGGAGGTGCTGGTGTGGGAAAGACTGTTCTTATCATGGAACTGATCAACAACATTGCGAAAGCTCATGGTTGGTTCATTTTGGGATCCTTAATTTTAGAGCTTCTTGTTGTACGTGCCAGAGGATTAATCATTGCTTGTTTACTGTCAGGTGGTTTCTCTGTCTTTGCTGGAGTGGGAGAACGTACCCGTGAGGGTAATGACTTATACAGAGAAATGATTGAAAGTGGTGTTATTAAGCTAGACGAGAAACAGGTAACCTCTTTTAGTTTCGATGATTGCTTTTATCTAGCTTGGTGTTACCTTTCGCCTTAGGATTCTTGCTGTTATATTTCAGGCTGAAAGCAAATGCGCTCTAGTGTATGGTCAAATGAATGAGCCCCCGGGTGCTCGTGCTCGTGTTGGACTTACCGGATTGACTGTTGCTGAGCATTTCCGTGATGCAGAAGGGCAGGATGTGCTTCTCTTCATCGACAACATTTTCCGTTTTACCCAAGTATGCCTGCATTTCATTATTACTATGAATTGGGTATGTCTTTCTTGGTCTATATATGCCAATGTCACCTATATTGTAAACTTTTGCAGGCCAACTCAGAAGTGTCTGCTTTGCTTGGACGTATTCCATCTGCTGTCGGATATCAACCTACATTGGCCACAGATCTTGGAGGTCTTCAAGAGCGTATTACTACTACTAAGAAGGGTTCCATTACATCTGTCCAAGCTATTTATGTGCCAGCTGATGACTTGACAGATCCTGCCCCTGCAACCACCTTTGCTCACTTGGATGCCACCACTGTGTTGTCCCGATCGGTATATATATTTCTTTGTTATGTTTCTGAAGGAGACTTTGTTGCTGGATACAAAATATGATTGCTGGTATTGCTGTCTTTTGTTCTTACAGATTTCTGAGCTTGGAATTTATCCTGCTGTTGACCCGCTAGACTCAACATCTCGTATGCTTTCCCCTCGCATCTTGGGGGAGGAGCACTACAACACAGCCCGTGGTGTGCAGAAAGTTCTTCAGAATTACAAGAATCTTCAAGATATTATTGCCATTCTGGGAATGGATGAGCTCAGTGAAGATGACAAATTGACTGTTGCACGTGCACGTAAAATCCAAAGATTTTTGAGCCAGCCCTTCCATGTTGCAGAAGTTTTCACGGGTGCCCCCGGAAAGTACGTTGATTTGAAGGAGAGTATTGTCAGTTTCCAGGTAACAAATATATATGAAGCTCATCATCGATCATCTTTTTTGTTCTTTATGCCATCTTTGCCTCTTTCATATTAAGATGGAGATTCTTGCACAGCATTTCTGTATGTCCACTCCATATGAGCATGCCTTTCAACAGGCTGTAGCTATTGACTAATCACTTACTGCACGTCTACACAGCTTTTACTTTTCAAGCCTATTTTCTTTCCTCTATATTTTTGGTTTTAGACATGGAAAACTGTCCCTTATAGTGATGTTTTATGGGGTATGGTATGTTGTCTCCTGCTTCGACCAACTACTATCCATTTAGCCCTCTAATTACTTGATTGTTTTGGAACAGGGAGTGTTGGACGGGAAATATGACGACCTTTCAGAACAGTCATTTTACATGGTTGGAGGAATCGATGAGGTGATTGCCAAGGCTGAGAAGATTGCCAAGGAATCTGCTTCTTAGATATAGATCCGAACTACTTTTTTGTTGCGACTTCAATTTGCTCTTGCTCTACTGATGATTGCGAAAATAATTTAATGGCGCTGCCTCAGGAGTTTTTTTTTTATGTATTTCTGAACCAAAATTTAATGTTTCCTGTTCTATATGTGCGGAGAAGTTGTGGATCCGAGAGGGCCGTCCTGCCTAGCCCAGTCTGTCTCGTGTGACACAATAACGGGCGGCAGAATTGTATATTTTTGCTTGGATTTATTTGCTGAATACTTTTTCCCATCACTACGATGGCTTAAATGTTCGAAGGCTCTTAATTCCAGACATATTTGAGAAGTTTGTTGAATTTCTTTCAGTGATTCAGGTGAAATGTAGTTGAAATTGAGCTAGTTTTGGTATAAATATTCAGTTTTGGATACACCAGTGATTCTGATATCTGTATATGTCTAGGAAAGTTATTGAAACTAGTAGGGAGGGGCTCCGACGATCAAGTTAGACGAGGTTTTGCATCTCGATTATAGGTATTTAAAGGATTGTAACATTTTTTATAATACTTGGCATGTGCATGGAGATTGTCATGGGTAGGATAAACACAATCACCTCTCAGTAGGCGTGTGCATGGTTCGGTTTCTATGAGTTTTGAGTTATCGGGTCGGATACTCGATAAAGGTTGGCTGTAGAGCCATCTATAATGCTTCCAACTTCATGGGTACCTTGTGTTTTACCGAATGGGCATAATAGGTGGGTTTTGAGCTTCTGTGGGTATGATAATCGTTTGCATAGGTATGTCAATCTTCTTTGGTAATCCATGGATTAAGAAATCAACGCTTATATTCGGCATTTGAAAATCCTATTCGATAGAAATCTGAAAATTTTTCCCCGTTTGGATAAAATCTAATGGGGGTGGGTTGGGTACCCGAACCCGACTGCAAATGTACACCCCCTACCTCTAAGCATGAAAATTGTTATAGCGGTCTCAGCTTATAGATAAGGCCAAACTTGTGCGCCCAACCGTGATGAATATGTACGATAGATATCATATTAATAGATACGATGGTGATAAATAGATAACAAATTATAGTTATCATATGATAATGCTGAGTAGATATCAAATTTAGTAGATATGGTATAGTAATATGTATATATCGAATGAATATGATGGTTATGAATAATGGTTAAAAAGTTGTTAGAAATTAATTGGTAAAGATTAAAAAATAGTTAGGATTGATCTATAACAATTGAAAAATAATATGCACCAGGAGCACAATGCAATTCGAGAAAGGTATCATTATTTATAGGGAACAGTAATACTTTAAGCACATACACTATTACTTTCTTTCCGAACAAGTAATATCTTTGATCATAAATACTAAAAAAAAATTCATGAAAAATTATGTATGACCTAAATTACACGGACAAAAGACCTATTTAAAAAAGTTGAGATTTATAAATAAGAGTAGAGTATGCGAATGAGTATCTCTAAAGTGATAAAATTGATCCAACCTATATTTTAGATGAGTTGAATTATAGAAATTTAAGGAAAAATAATATTTGACCCGATAAACTCATTCGATGGACAAAAACTCAGACTCTCCGGACCGGCTAATAATCCTAGTATAAGTAGAACACGTGCCAACTCGGATTGGTTGACACCGTCAGTATATCAAATTGCTTCCATCAGCTCACATGCTCCCAAACTCCGTCCATCCATGATCTTCTCCAAACTCGGAGGCCTCCGCCACCTCCTCCGCCGCAGCCTCGCTGTATCAGCCGCCGCAGTCCGCCACGACGCCACCCTCTGGAGTTCCGCCCCGCTAATTAAAGTTTCTCCCGCCGCTGAGTCGCACTTTCTCATCTCAATCGACGTCTCGAAGTCTCCCGACGTCGCCGCGTCGTACACCAGCCCCGGCCAGTACTTACACCTCCGCCTTCACGACCGCCGCACGGTTCTCGCCATCTCATCGCCTCCGTCTGTGGCCTCTTCGAAAGGTGTATTTGAATTTTTGATTAAATCTATCCCTGGTTCCACGGCGGAGCTCCTGTGCCGGATGCAGAAAGGTGATGTTGTCGAATTGACTTCGGCTGTTGGTAAGGGTTTCGAAATCGATCGAATCTCCCCGCCGGAGAAGTATCAGACTGTCCTCATTTTCGCCACGGGATCCGGAATCAGGTAAATAGGTTTTCGTATATTTTCGCATCATATTCGACTGGAATTGATCGTTTTCTACCATTTTATCTTCCTACTAATTGCGGAAATGGACCTAATTCTGTCTATGCTGCTTGTTCTGCAATTCTCCTGAATATCCTCGTTTTGTCTATGATCCATATATCTCTTTGATCATATCAATTCTGATTATGTAACGAAAAAACACTCTAGCTTCTGATGTGGCACAATTCTAATAGTTGTAGTTTCAATTAATCAACAATGTGCACCATGTTAGCCGTAAAGGAAGTTAAAATTAACTCAATTTCGCCTTGTCATCTTGCTGACAATTGCCATTTGCATATTGTGTAGCCCAATTCGATCATTGATCGAAACAGGCTTCGGTGCTGATAAGAGAGCTGATGTTAGACTATATTATGGTGCCAGAAATCTCAATAGAATGGCATATAAGGTAATATCCTCTGTTGCATAAACCAAATGAGAACCTCTAGGTTTCCTTCTATAATGAGTTTTCATTTTTCCCATTTGTAAAATCTTCGTAGGAGAGATTTAAAGACTGGGAATCGACGGGAGTCAATATCGTGCAAGTGCTGTCACAAGCAGATGATAGCTGGACAGGGGAGCGAGGCTTCGTGCAGGTTGTTAACACACTTGATTTCCTTTCTTTTCTGTTGTGTTATTTAGGTTTTATTTTCACATTATTGCTTCTGCAGGCTGCTTTTGCTAGATCGAAAAGAATCTTGAGCCCACAGTCGACTGGCGTAGTGCTGTGTGGCCGCAGACAGATGACTGAGGTTATTATTTGTTCATTTCATCAATTTCTATATGAAGGTTGCAAATAGATATGAAGGTGTGATTAAGTAACCAATCTATAAGTGTGTTCGGCTGAGCTTTGATCATCTTATAAGCTCATATATTCTAAGATGTTTTTAAAGCTAAAGTTTTTTAAGTGTTAAATAAATAGATTGTAAAGCTTTTTGGATGTTAAGTAGTAACAATTCTTTGATTAAAATTAAAATGACCAAATGTGAAGGAGTACTAATTAGATCTTATTTTAAGTTACTTTTTAAACAACTTATAGCTCTCAACATCTAATGTTGAGATAAGATAAGGTTTTATTTTTAGAAGTTTTAGCTAATTCATCGAAAAACTTTATAAGCTCTCGAACATACCCAAATATCCTAGTCCTGAAATGCTGAAGAACTAGTTGATAAAGCTGGTATACCAGAGAAAGATCAATAAGTACCCTTTAAGTTAGTGTAATCATGGGTAACTTGGTGAAATATGTGTTAGGTAAATCTTGTTTGTAACCTGTAAAATTTCTAATCTGTGAAATAGCAACTGTGGCTTTGTGGGGGCTAAAATCACTTTTTGTTCCATTACTTTCTGCTCGTCCGATTTTCATCCCAAAATTTGTTGCTTTTTCAATCTCGTCCTAGAATTAAAGAAATTACTCGCATTTGGACCAATTTCCGCGTTGATGAGCAAATCGGGCGGAAAACGCATGCCTATCACGCGACACCAACTTCCGGCCGTTTTTAATTACGTGGCACCAGCGTTGACCTTTTTTTTGGCCGAAAATTGAACGAGCAGAAAGTTATGGGACTAAAAGTGATTTTACGTGATAGTCGTGCATTTTTCCGGCCAATTTCCTCATTGGCGGCAGACATTGGTCCAAATGCTAGCGGTTATTTTAATTATGGAACAAACAAAAAGTTATGGGACGAAAAGGAATTGTAGCCCGGCTTTCTGTATACTTTTGTTTGTAGTATACTTCTGTTTGTAGTATTCATGGCAGGATTGTAACCTGGTTGTCTGCTGCTTATAGGAGGTAACTTCCATTCTTGTATCTGATGGAGTAGCAACTGAGAAGATTTTGAAGAACTTCTAACAACTACAAAGCCCTGATGTAATATCACTGTACTCTACGAAAGCGTTCGTCTGCAGTTTACGCGCTGGTGCCGGGCAATGAGCAATAAAACATGAGAGTAGGACCATAATTTAGAACCAATTTTGTTCTATTAGAGTAGCCATTCATAGATTCTTGCAGTGAGTGAAGTTCATGTTGATGCAAGCAAGCATTCTGATTTTAGTGCACTCAAATTGAGTGCTGTATACCTCATCATTATTTATTTTCTTTTCCTTTTCTTTTTCTGGGGAGGAGTATTACGAATTCATGTACTAGAAATTTTGATTGTTGGTCGCCGTTCTTTGCTTGACATTCTGTTCTTTCGATGTTTTAGATAGGTTGGATAATAGGAATCTTAATTCAAAGGTCTTAAAGAGGTCTGAATTGGTCAGCCGATGGCTCATCAAGTTGCGATTGTTGTCCGACAATTGTAGGGTTTCTTTAGGGCGTATGAGCTGGGTCTGGATGTGGTCTGGATGTACTTTATTTTCGATCTAATAAAAGTTTATCCCGATCTAAACACAACATTTAGGGCCAGTTTGGTAGGCATGTTAGGATAAGGTAAGATAGTTAAAGGTAAGATATATATCATAAATAAGGGATGATATGTAGTGTATTTGGGTGTTTGGTAGACTGGTTAACAACATCTAATATGTTAAATTGGGTGTTTGGTACCCAAGATTATCTCCAAGATTAAACTGCTTTTTATTTACAAATTTACCCTTCCAATATTAAAATATTAAAAAAGACTTGAAACAGCTTATCTTCTTCAAAATGAGTAGCTTGAAATTAAAACCAGCAGCCATCTAATTTATTCCCACAATTGGAAACACAATTACATACATATGAGCCTACATCCAAATACAGAGTACCCACATCAATCAATATTTTTTTAAAAACCAAAGCCCAAGAACTTTCAGCCCTACTTCGGAATTAGACAAAGAAAGGTACAAACCCAGCTTGTACAAACAAATGCAGTTAATCTCAACCCAAAATAATACAAACTCAGCTTCGCAGGTCGTGCGTCCATGTTCCGCAGCCTTAATCTTGTGGCGAAGTGGAGGCGAACGAGAACGAGCTGAAGAAAGAGAAAATACTGGACAAATTTTTGGTTTGTGGTCGTGAATTGTTGCGGAAATTAAAATTTGATATTGGAAATCTTCAACCAGGCCAACTCAGTAATTTCAAGTGCACAACCGGTGGCACTGTTCAATATCATGTTGCTAATCGCGGATGTCCTGCGAGATTCATTTGCTGAAGAGGAACAGGAAAATAGGAGCGGGCCTCAGCTTATGCAGGGCCAACCAGTTTGTTAAACCAGGATACCAAACAAGCATATAAGGCCTGTTAAATAATCTATCTAGGCCTTATCTGCCCTACCAAACGAGCTCTTAGTCTTAGCACGTTGCTCTGTACTTGGCAGGACTGCAATATCATTCCCATATATCACTTTTATTGATGTTCTGAAATTTCCTCATTTATTGTTCGGTTTTTGTGATAGATATGGTTATATTATCTAAATTTCCGTATATTTGTGTACTGAAGCATATAGTGAGATCACCTACTGATAAATTTTCACCCCATGTTGGACAAATTGTCACAATGAGGTTTGTCACAAGATAAATTTAAAAATCTGACTTCACAAATCATCAATATGGCTGAATAAGATCCATCGAATTCAAACCTATTAAACCAAACACCAGGGTTTAAAAACTTAAAACTAAAGCAGCCCAACATCACCCAGCAAATAACAATTTAAAGGTCTATGAGAATACATGATACAACTTCATAAAAAATTCTTGCCAGGTGAAAATAGTTCAACTGATGGGTCAGAATAACTTGCATAACTAGACAGTAGATTCAAGAAATCTATTTGTGACCATTAGATTGGCTTCTGCAGAGCCATCTATGGAATGGTATGGCCTTTGGGATTGGCTTCTGCAGAGCCATGTTTGTCATTGCCATCTGCCACATGATCGATCCGAACACCGTTACCTACAGGGTCGCAAGAATGCTGGTGTCCATTCTTGTCAATTTCATCAGAAGACCTCCCCTTAGATCTGCTCCTCTGGTGCCTATATCCATCAGAATCTGAAGCATCATGGCTGTGAGAACGTCGATGATGTTTATGGTGCTTGACACGATGCTTCTTTCTTTCAGCTACGTCATCACTTGAAGAATCGGAAGAGCTTGATCGCCTATGGTGCTTGCGATGCTTTACATGGTTCCTTCTTCTAACACACTCGTCATCGTCCTCGTCGCTGGAAGAACTCGAATCATGCTTGCGTCTCTTATGGCCATGCTTCTTCCTCCTCTCCTCTTGTAAGTCAGTATCGCTGCTATGTTTCTTATGGCCATGTTTCCTTCTCTTCGGTTCCATCTCACTGTCATATGCATCACTGCTCTCGTAATCGGAATCAGAGCCAGAGGATCGTCTCTTCCGATTTCTCTTGCACCTCTTATCCTTCTTTTCATCTGAATCAGAATGGTGATCATGCTTCCTCCTCCTCTTCTCTTCCAATTCACTGTCATATCCATCACTGCTGTCATCATCAGAACCAGACGATCTTCTCTTCGGCTTCCTTCTGGATTTCCTATCCTTTTTCCTCTCATGGTCTGAGTCGGAATAGTTGCGCTTTCTTGACTTCTTGTGGGACTTCCTCTTTCTCCCCTCGTCATGACTATCACTATCGCTATCAGTGTCGGACACCGACACAGACCTTCTCTTGTGCTTGGCAGCTTTCACTTTCCTCTTGGCTTCCGCATCAGCTTTGGCTTTTGCAGCAGCTTCAAGTTTTTGTTCCCATTTCAGGGGCGCTTCTTTCTTAGCAAGAACTCTCTTCTTCTTCTCTTCGACCAGCTGCATAAACTTCTTGGCATCCATAAACAAAACTCTCCCTGCATTTGGTATGATGATGACCAGAAGTGCATCTCAAAGAGAGAAGGAAACAATGTTAGCTTCTCCACCAATAAAAACAATACAGAAAAGATTAAGAAAATACAACGCCAGTAGGATATGGATATGCCAACAATCGGGCCTAGCTACCATAGCTACTCTAAGACAACCTATCTATAGCAGTATAGTACTATAGCCACATCCCCAAACATAATATGTGAATTTGATATCGGTAAGACCATCGACAGAATTAAATCATATAGATCAGTGAGAAATAGAAAGTCGTCTATACTTCTACTATAACGATAAAAGGTATTCTATCGAATGAATATTAACCAGCCTAATTCAAACAGAAAAAATAAATAAAAATAACATGATTGAAAACGGGTTTCTTACCTTATGACAAACAGGGAAATTCACAACAGCTCAGGAGAAAGCACAGCTAACTTGCACTTGCAGATTCTCTCGTCACTGTTCAAGAAACCCGAATATCAGCAAAATGTCACCATAGCAAACCCAAATTGAAGCTAAAAACATATTTCAGAGCTTAAAACTACCATCTATTTCGGGTTAACGGAGTAATGAACTGTTAAATGAAGAGTTAAACACAGACAAACAATAAAGCCATAAAATGATAATCAACAAGACAATCTATAACAAAGACCGCACAATCCAAGCTATGATAAACTCAGAAGTTATGTTTTCAAAGATAATTTGAACATACAGTCATACAGAAGAACAATAACAATTACAACTCCAAGAAAAGCCCTAAAAATTCAAAATTCCCAATCAAGATAATAATAAGACAATATTACTCAAATCCAAGCTACGATAAGCTCAGAAGTCATGTTTCAAAACCAATTTGAACACACAGAAGAACAATAACAATTACAACTATAAGAAAAACCCTAAAAATTCAAAATTCCCAATCAAGGTAATAATAACATAACAATATTCTCTTACCAAAACCATATCCAATATTCCAACAGATGAGAACTACAGATCGAAGCAAACCAAACAAGAGGAAAACCCTAAATGAAGAAACAGAATCCATTTGAATTTTGGAAACCAAACTAAATCGCATGAATTGTTCATTTTCGAACAAAATCAGTTCTCAATTACGCGAAATCATGAAAAAACGCAAAATCAGGAGGAAATGAAATCAAGAATCCGTACCTGGTGAACAGATCTGAGGGTTTAATCGACTTCTGAGCTACCGTTCCTTCTAGAGGATTCATAAAAATGTATGAATTGCGTATTTATAGAGGTTGAAATTGTAAAAGACGCGTTTCTCTTTTGAATTCAAGCGTGTTACGTGGCAACGCATAAACGCATATATAATAATAATATAATAATAACTAAAATTCTACATTTGCCTAATTTTTTCCCTTTATTTTGGTATATTTAATTATATATAACTTACTTGTAAATTAAAATTTAAATTCTTATGTTAACTAATAAAATAGGACATTAGTTTTTAAAATTGGACTCATTATTTGGAATGTGGAATGTATTTTCTTTATGTGAGATATAGGAAGATTATTATGATTAGATTATTACTTCTCACAATATGAGCATAGACATAAATTTTTGTAATAATAATAATAATAATAATTATCCTACAATAGTTTTTGTTTATCCTCTGAATGCTACTCTTCTACTATACACACGTTCCTCATAACACCTAGTTTACTTGAATCCCGGATTCAATGAAGACTTCCCATTCCAAAACCGCTCATGTGAGATGGTTCAATGAAAGTTTTCTTCAACTTTTGGTAGCTGCCTCTAAACTTGAATATCGGTTGAGATGTGGCCAAACTTAAATCTTCACTTGTAGACTGCTTGTTGCATGCTTGCTATTTTGCTCTTGTTTATTAGGGACAAGCACTTGTAAGATATCAAAGTGACGATTGCTTTGGAAGCTTTGAATGTGAAAGCTAGAATGAATTGATGCGCAGTAATTTCATTTGTTTAATAATTCGGTAGCCTTTGATTGTTTTTCATCTCCTTCTATTTATAGTTGTTTGTGTTCCTTCTCGGTGAAGAGAAAGAAAAGAATCCGTTGACATTTAATGATGCTTATACGACTTTAGAGCCGTTGTTGTCCTTTTGCAGATAGTGGTTCAGAGTAGGTACTTCTTGAAGTCAGTGTTTGCATTGTTACTTTTGTCAGATTACGTGTCCCCACGTTATTTGATAGTCAGTACACGATTTGCATTTGTGTCCACCGACTATATTTTTTAATATTTGAACCTCTCAATTTGATTTTCTCACTGTTAACATGGTTGTTGTTTGCTTGCTGCGAGGTCCAGTCCAGTCTACTAGTTGGACTCTCCTTAAAACAAACATTGTTGAATGTTAGCTACCTTTCTACATGCTCACTGTAGTCTCTGTTCCGTGCTGCTTACGTGGACTTCTTGTTGCATGTATCCTTAATGGCCTTGTTGTATGCTCGTTATAACTTATGCCTAAGTAGAACTAGTTATATCTATTACAAAGATTACAGAATTTGTGGGGGCACTAGTTCCTTTCATCATCAAAACTATACATAAATTTTCTAACATTGACTCTTATTTTAGGACTTTTTTTTTAAACATGACTCTTTTTATGAAAAATGAGTAATAGTTGTAATATTTCATTATAATTGCATAAGTAAACTTCGGATGGCTTTCCAACATATCATTGTCTACTTCATAATGGATCAGAAATCTAATATAATCCCCATTTTACAACCGAAAGAAATGATAACCAATAACACATGTATCACCCTACTAACTTTACAGAGGGTCTTTGTATATCTTCATCTATATCTATGTATATGTGTATTTTGTAAAATTAATTAAGTTTTCGCTTGAGAATAGCAAGAACAACGATCGATTTATCGTTGTTTGGAGTGCGGGGAACTGGTGAAGCTTCGAGCTTATTCACATAGAGGTCGAATAATTCATCGATGATTTCACTTCCAAAGTGATTTGTCAGCAATCTTTCATGAACTGCCCTGTAGAATGCTACACGAGCTTGGATGCTACATAAGGTGTACTTTCCAGGGTTTTCAAGAATTTCCATTCTTTCAATGGTGAAACTTTGGTTCCTCTCAAGTATGGCCTTTAACTCTTGAGAGGTGGCAAAGTAGTATGGGAGGTTAAATGAGTTTATCTTTTCTTCACTTAGTCTTCCCTGCAATAGTATCAAGAACATATCAAAACATTTGAGTGAGACAGTCAAGGTCACTTATCTACGAGCATGTATTAATGTGCTCATTTCTGAAGTGCCAAGATCAGGGACAGGCCTATTATAAGACTTGAGGTGGCTTTGCCCCAACCCTCCCCTCCCCCCCCCCCCCCCTCCACCCACCCCCATCCCTCATCCCCACCTCTGTTCCACTAGTTTTATATATAATATGTATATTATGTATTTATTTTGAAGAATATGTATGTTTTGCCCCCTTAAAATTATGAAATGCTAAATTTTTTGGGTGAGTTTGTGGTTTGTTAGATTTTTAGCCCATTATCGGGCCTAGTCTTCTATTGTCAAATCCATCTAAAATCTCAGTGTGCTAGGTCAGTTCTTCATACCGGGCCCATTTTGCCGGGTCTAACTAGGAGGTTTCATAGTAATATTTTTCAATATAAACAGTGAAACATTTTTATATATGCGTAGTTAATACGTGACGTAATCGAGATCTATAGTGAAACCTAGAATTTTTTATGTAAAATGTGCCACATCACATTGAATACATAATGAAAGAAATTATGTTTTCTTATCAGGAACACTTGCATAACGCATTAAATGGTATAAACCTGTCTCTTTTCATTGGTACAATTATTTTTGTTATAGGACCTATCATATTTATTACATTTCAAGTATTTATTTCATAAAAATAGCTAGCTTTACAAAAACGTGTGACATCAATCATGCATATTGCTATTAAAAAAATATTACCTCGATTTTTTCAGTTGTTCTATTAGATTTTGTGATGTATTTATAAATAATTATTTTTTAGTTTTTTTTTTCTTATATTTTCTTTAATATTATCCCATACTAATTGAAAAGACATAATATAAAAAAGGGAATGATATAATTTTAGAAATTTGAGGAAATAAAGGAAAATTAATTTTGAACTTGATTGTTCATTTCACTCACCCCTTAATGTTTGAATCCTAAGTTAAAAAAAATTGGAAAAACGAAGGTCATAGTACTTTTTTTATACACCAATGTAATGGATATTAGATTCGTGCATTCTGGGTTGGAAACAATTTTTCAGAAAAAAGTATTAGTGTTTACAGTAAAATGTATTATTTAATCTGAAAGTCTTACACTGAAATATATTCGTATTTATGTTCAAAGGTATTACTTCATCCGTCCTATCAAAAGAGTTGTGTTTCAAAAGAATTTCTTATCCCAAAATAAGAGTCATTTTAAATGTCAATATTTCGTTTTCTAAGTCCAAGTAAAAAACTTAATTTTTTTTATTTTTTTTAACGAATTGCTTACATATAAATGAATAAGTCAATTAAAATATAGAACAAGTTGTGTGAGGAAGAATTGACGGTTCTTGAAGAGTTATATTTTTATTAAATTGACTAAAAATAAAAAGTTGTATATTGTTCAAACATGACTCCCTTTAGAGGACGTGGATTACTTAATATGAAGAAAAGTATTATGTTGAAAGGTAATACTTCTTCTGTCCCATAAAACGAGTAATTTTTTATGCACAACTTTTTATTATTGATCAACTTAATTAAAGTATAACTCTTTAATATAAACAATGATACATTTCTATGAAGTCGTCTCCAACTCGAATCAAAGAAGCCAAAATTTTCATGTAGATGGATAGTTAAAACTACCTTTCTAGCCATGTCCACGAGACAAGATCCCAAAATGTTGATATCTTGAGGAATAGTGTATTCTGTTCTAGGGTTCCAGAAAATAGGTACTCCAGGGACCAGAAGGGTCATAAGCCCCCCTCCCACCATCTCCACCGCCCTCGATTTTAAAAACGACTGCATATCATCCGCAAACTGATCTAAATACGCATCACAAACTTCCTTTCTCTCCGCTGTATACAGAATTTCCCCGGCATTCCAGGCCGAGGAATTTCTGTCTACCACTGCCGCCGGCACCTTCGTCAGCCACTGCAGTGACCATGACGAGTGAGCAAAGTGCAGTGACGATGCAGGTAGCAGGCGGCGGTGGAAGTCCCCCGGCACTACAGCTGCATGGTAGTTCCGGGGGGCTGGGAGGGAACTGAAGAGAGTGGTATAATCATTATCAACGACGTCGTTGAAGAAGACGTGAAATTCGGGGACTAATGAGGATTGATATTTTTGCTTGATGGCTTGAATTACGATGTTCATGGCTGGAAATGAGTTGTGGCCAGTTGAGCAGCCGAAATCGGCGATGCATAAAGTCGTGTTTGGATTGATGTCAAGTTTCGCGGCGATTTCTTCTTCGATCATTGGCTTTGCAACGTCTAAAACTCCTCTCTAAATTGTGAAAAAAGTAGGTTGAGTTAAATAAATGAGTGCTTGATGTTGTTGGTTGGAGATTGAATTGTCGCTTATTTTGTAAAAGGTGGTAAAAAAATGATCTGATATGTGTAACCGTTAGTTAGGAGAAGAGAGAGGGGAGAAAAGACTACTTTATTGTGCTGATTATACAAATAAACACGGTTGGATTGACCCAAGCTTCAATAGATTGTGCCAAGTAATAAACAAAACACACTCTATATTTATAAATTTGAATCTTAATAATTTCTTCTAGCAGTTTTTAACTATCCGCGTTTATAATTTAATGAAATACTCCCCCCGTCCCAAATGAACTTGCATAAAGGGATCGACACACATATTAAAAAAAAATTATTTTTTGAGATTTTGTTTACTTTTCAAAGGTTGATCGAGAGTGTAGATTGTGTTATAACTTTACTTTTTAAGGATATGTAAGTTTATTTAGGACGGACGAAAACAAAAAGTATGCAATTTCATTCAGGACGAACAGAGTATTTCATAAGGCATGATTATCATTTCATTAAAATTTGTACCTGATAAGAGGAGTTCTTGACATAGCTAAGTGGTCCATCTCCCCCATTCATGGAGCAGACTGCATGAATTGATCTTCCCATTATACCCCTGGTTAGGAGTCCTAATTTCTTGAGAACCAATAATGTGGAAGCCATTATTCACTACTTTATTGCTTCACTCACTTATAATCTACGATGTCTACATATATATAGTTGGCACCCTCGGCCCCATCCAATAGGCCGGTCCACTTCACCCGACGTTTTAGATAGGTTAATCCGAATCGCATGATTTATCATCTCTCTCTCTCTTTCTATATATATATATATATATATATATATATATTGGGTTTAAAGTACTATCAAGTTCAACAAACCTAACACGATAGACTAAAGTTTGACAGGTCACGGACCGTCCATAAAATTTTAGTATATTTATGGAGATAGGCTAGACTAGACTCGATAATTTTTGGTCCGATGAGATATTGCGCCGGTCCGACTTAAGGGGTCTAATGTGCTAGGCTCGATCGAGCCGAGTCGCCTGATTTGTCACCTCTATTTATATATGTACATATATATTGGGCCTAACGTATCATCCGGCCCAACAAGCCCAACTCGATGGGTTAAAGTTCGACGGGCCACGGATCGTCTCAAAATCTTAGTATATTTAAGGGAATATGCTAGGCTGGACTCGGTAATTTTTTGTCCGATGAGATATCGGGCCGGTCCGACTTAAGGTGTTGGCCTAATGTGCTAGGCTCAATCGAGTCGAGTCACCTGATTTGTCACCTCTATCTATATATGTACATGTAGGGCCTAAAGTACCATCGGATTCAATAAGCCCAACTCGATAGGCTAAAGTTTGACGAGCCATGAACCGTCTAAAAAAATCTTAGTATATTTAAGGAATGGGCTAGGCCGGACGATAATTTTTAGCCCCATGAGATATCGGGCTGGTTTGACTTAAGGTGTTGGCCTAGTGTGCTAGGCTCGATCGAGCCGAGCCGCCTGATTCTATATATGTACATGTATATTGGGTTTAAAGTATCATCGAGCTTAATAAATCTTAGTGAGTTTAAATTTAACCCGTCACAAATCGTCTAAAAATCTTTAGTATATTTAAGAAAATAGACTATGTCGGACTCGAATTTATTGCAGATCCTTGAAATTTATGGCAGATTCAATTTACACATCATTTACATGTGACATACTGCACACAGGCGGCCCCTAGAATTTATGGCAGCTGCAATTTGCACAATTATCATTTACATGTGAGTTACCTATTCATTTGTTTTTAAAGAAAAAAAAAAGAAATACATTTTCTCCTTTTGATCATGTAATATGTAATGATAAAATAAAGATGGTGGATCGATGATTATTTGTAAACCACTAAATTCTTCGACGCAATCCATTAATTTAATAATTAAAATATTATTAGAAAAAGCTAGATTGTCTTAGTGAGGACAAAATATAAATTATTAACATAAATTATGAAAAAGAAAAAAAGTATCTAATTCTCCTTTTTTCTGGTCATCTTCAACGGAAAAAAAAAAACTCTATCTATCCTTTTCAAAACTTCATAAATCCTTGTTTCCGATCATTTCAACAAAATCTGTTTATTTGAGAATTGATTGTAGTTCAATTGGTTGAACTTCTTGTAACAAGGTCAGTGGTCAGGGATCAAATATCACTGACGTCATCCTAACTATGATCTATACTAAAAAAGCGAAATCTATTGATCTCTCTCGGAGTTCTATAAACCCTAACACATTAAGATTTGATTAGTGGAGGATCTAACTCGTAAACGCCCATGAAATTAATCCCAAACTACCGAATTTCTAATGGGCCAGTTAAAAAAGTGTGCAATTATAGTATTTTTTCTGGAAAATCTAAATCTGCCCAAAAAAAAAAAAAATTGACTGTTACGTGAGTTCAAAAAGTAAGGATCTCTATCCGTTCATGGCTGAAGTGGCGCAAATTTGCAACGATATCTTGCTGACTGGCCTTATTAAATTACACATCCTAATCAGATCATATTACACCACCTCAGCCATGAACGGACTCACGTGATAGCTGTCATATTTTTCCAATGGATGTTGAATTTGCCAGTTGAAAAGGGACTAAAATTACGCACTTTTTTCTAGTTATGAAAGTGGAATTACAAAAGAATATCCGAATGAGACTGAAATTACAAGTGACCCTAACTTCAACAAAAAATGCAATTTTTCTATTTATATACGTTTTAGGACAACAAGTATGACGATAGTTTTATCGTTATTAGGGTTTAAGAAAACTGGTGAAGCTGCAACTTTCTTCATATAAAGGTCAAATAGTTCATCGATTATTTCGGGTCCAAAGTGGGCGGTCAGCATTCTCTCATGAGCTGCCCGGTGAAATTGCGCACGGGCAGCAACGCCGGGCACCGTGAACTTGCCGGGGTTTTCTAGAATCTTCGAATTTACGATGCCGAAGCTTTTGTTCTTCTCTAATATGGTAGTAAATTGTTTTGGTGTGGGTATGTATGATGGCACGTTGTATGAGTCCAGTTTTTCTTCACTGAATCTTCCCTGCAAATATCATATTTTTATAAATTTATAACGACGACAATAGCAACAACAATAATAAAAATAAAAATGCAAAATTATGTTAGATGTTACGAAACATACAATGATACGATCCATATTTCATAGGACTACTTAACTCTTAGGATGTTATGAAATATGAATTCGTAATTTTTTATTTTTTCGGAAATGCCAATATGGCACATAATATTATAGGTAGGAGCGATCCATGATTTAGTAATACAGTAGATTAGAACGTAAAGTTCGAATGCTTTAAAAAAATTAACGTTGAGAGAAGTTGTTTCAAGACAAAAAAATTATTAGAAGAAAATTAATCTTTCTACTGAAAATTTACTAAAACATAAATATATATATTTGAAATAAAATAATTAGACATGTTCTTTGGTTTGGAATAGTGATAAGAATGTGAAAAAAAATTAAAATAAATGGGTGAGCTTAGATAAAAATAATTACTAGAACAATAAAAAATATATATAATACAAAAAATGTGGTTCCATGCATGTTGTACGATTAAAAATTAAATTCCATGCATACGATTAACAAAACAAGTTTAGTAGCTTGATTTCAGTGGCACACGATTAAATGTAAAACTCGACTTCAAACTCGATAACAAATAAAATAAGCGTGAAAATATTAAATTACTTGAACTTGAGTTGTGTTCCGTTCGATTCAATTAAAATCAAATATAATATTAGAAGCTCGATAACAATAGTACCTACGATTCGACTAAAAAATATATAATTGTAGGGGTACGTAGTAAATTACCATTTTAGCCATGTCACGGAGGCAAGAACCCAAGAGGTTAACCTCTGAAACCAACGTGTAATCCGTCTCACGATTCCACGAGTCAGGTTCTCCAGGTACTAGAAGCATCATCAACCCTCCTTTCACGATTTCCACTGCCCTACATTCCAAAAACGCCAAAATATCCTCCCCAAATTGATCCAAATACGCATCACAAACTTCCCCTCTCTTCTCCGTATACATAATTTCCCCTCGATTCCACGCCAGCGAATACCGATCCGTCACCGGCGGCGGCACCGCGGTGAGCCAATGGAGCGACCAGCAGGAGTACGCGACGTGGAGGGAGGATTCCGGCAGGAGGCGGCCGTGGAAATCCCCTGGAACGGCGGATGCGAGGTAATTCCGGTGGGATGGCAGTGAAGTGAAAAGTGTATTGAAATCGTTCGACACGACGTCGTTGAACAGCACGTGAAATTCGGGTGAGGAATGAGATTCGTGTTTGAGCTTGATTGCTTGAGTGATGATTTCCATGGCTGGAAATGAGTTGTGGCCTGTTGAGCATCCGAAATCGGCGATGCAGATTGCATTTCCGGCGGCGGAAATTTGGTTTTTGATATCCAGGTTAGTGGCGATTTCTTCTTCGATGATTGGCTTTACAACATCTAATATCCCTCTCTTGAAAAAAAAAAAAAAAACAATAAAAAATATATATTAATGAATAATTAACAATACCATGCAAACCCAATCTAGCCTTGAGTCGAACTTTATAATATTAAGCTCGTTAATAATTCGAGCTTGGTTCGTCTAAAGCTTTATAATATATTACATGAGTATAAATCGAGCTCAAGTGATTCGTTATGCATGCAATTAAATGCAAGCTTGAAATCAGCTCATTCTATATATAATTTGAGCTAGTTTACGAGTTGTAGTTCACAAATAAGCAAACGAGCTAATGAACCAAATTCACAGGCTCAAATTCAGCTCAAAATTTATTTAGCTCGAACTCAACTCGTTTAAATTATTGTCGAAATATATTAATACCTGGTAAGAGGAATTTTTGACATAGCTAAGAGGACCCTCTCCATAATTCATGGCAAAAAGGGATTGTTCTGCTACATAGCTTATGGAGTCCATTTTTCTGTTTGCTTGCTAACAAAATAATAGCTACAACTATTTATAATAAAATTATGGTCAAACATAGCATATTTAATTTACTAAATATTATATTAAATTTGTTTCCTAACTCATGTTTCAGAAATCATATAATAATTAAATATAAGATTCCCCTATTTATTTATGTTAAATATAACTAACTATAAAATTATGTATTACTCCCTCTGTCCCAGTTAACTTATCTTACTTTTCATTTCAATCCGTCTCATTTAACTTGTGACACCTATAAATGACAATTAAAGATAACAATCTCCCCCTCAAAATATCCACATTCAATCTCGACCTTTAGAAAAGTCAAAGATTCCACAAAATCTGTTTTCTCTTAACATCCGTGTCCGATCAACTGTGACAAGTTAACCGGGACGGAGGGAGTATTTAATTTTAATTCTTATTTAAATTAATCTTTTAGGTATAATATATTTTTAAATTTAAGATTTGTTATTTCATTCAGTTATTCGGTTCGGTATGATTCAATGTAGTTTTCAATTTGAAAAATTGAGAAATAATTAAATCTGTATAAAAAAATAATCGATTCAGTTCATCCAGAAAAAGTCAAATAATTGATGGATTTTTCCCATTAAATCCGATTTTAACCAAATTTCGATAATTTACGAGCTTCGTACACAACCCAATTCTTTCATATGGCGGCCAAAACAATTGGTCACGTGAGCCATTCGTACCATGTTGTGATAAGAGCACGTTGGAAACTTACCAACCCTTAAAAATGTTTGGCTGAGAATTTATCCAATTCAATGAACCTCAAAAATCTAATCCAATTTGATTATAATTTATCAAGAGAAATTCGAAACTAATTCGGTACGAATTGATTAATTTGATTTTAACTCGAAACAACTTGAATCAACAATTTATTTTAAAGTATAATAATCATATGTTTTATATAATTCGAATCAACCCGAAATCGAATATGAATTTGATCCGACAATCCGAGTTATCACTTCTACATGAATTAGAGCCAGAGGATTGAATTATTCAGAGTGTTTGACATATTTTTAAAATAAGATTTTATTTGAACTTAAAATATGTTGTTAGCCGTTTATAAACTGTTTTAGAAGAGGGTAAGAAGAGTTCAACTTACTTCGCAAATAAAATTAGTTACTTCAAATTTTATTATTTTAATTATAAAAATATTAATATCAACATTTTATAAGCTCTATATTCTTATTATAGTCAATCATTTCAATAATTTATTTCAGTAATAAAAATTAACATCTTATAAAATTGTGGCTTATAAAATCTGTCGGCCGGCTTTATTTAGATTAATATGATTTTTAAAATAAATGACTTTTTTCATTTTAAAATATTTGATTTTTGTAGCCGGCTCATGTGATTTTTAAATGAGAATATTGAAAATGGACTTTTTCTTGTGGTCAAAGGTCAACTCTTCATCAATTTGATTTCATGAAATTAGCCTGAAAATTGTGCAAGATTTACTGATAATTCAGTGCTGGTAATATTCTTTGGATAATTTTCACATGGAAAAAATTTCATTTTTAGTCGGATCACTTATAATTTCAGTTTCGTACGAATACTATTTGTAATTTCAGTCCTATAAATTAGAAAGAGTGCACTATTTAATCCTTTTCTCGTCAAAGAATTATAAGTCTGCCGAAAAACACCACGTAGCTCTCA
The DNA here is from genome assembly GCA_958295605.1 of Ajuga chamaepitys. NCBI lineage: Eukaryota > Viridiplantae > Streptophyta > Magnoliopsida > Lamiales > Lamiaceae > Ajuga > Ajuga chamaepitys. Next base: position 962,149 of record OY282508.1, read on the forward strand.
CGTCAGTTCACAAAATACTATATTTATCTATTGAGCTCGAGATTGACTCGGCTCGATAAATATGAAACAGAATTTAAAAAATACCTTAAAAATGTTAATTAAGAATTTGAAAATCCATAGTACTAAATCCGTCGATGTTGACTGGGTTGGTATGAATTTAAAATAAATAATTTTAATTTTGAACTAATTTTTTAGAGGTTTGAATGATTTATTAAAACACACGAACATGTGAATTTTTTTGGATCATGTGATCTTAAAATGGAAAGAATCTGTATGCACATGATGAAGGAATCTGGAAAACAATTTTCTTTTTTTGCCAATATTTTTTGAATAATTTCCAGATTGACGTCTCAAAGCGATTTAATTAAATCTTTTATTCATGAATATTTGATTAATTAAAATTATTAGGTTAAATGTCTATAAAACTAAAGGACTTATTATAAGATACAACAACTAATGCAATCTTAAAGAGGAAAAGTATGCAAGAAAAATATGCAAGGGTGGAAATGAAATGAGAGCTAGATCATATTGAGAGAGTCAAAAGATGATAATAAGAATAATATATATATATATAATGATAGTATGGTGACATCATTAATAAACACATGTCACATGTTCATAACATTGGAATAGGAGTATTCTTATCCCACCACAAGCTAATACGATGGCACATCATTTGGCTAGATATGGAAAGTGCTGAGGAACAAGAGGAGATTTGGATAGAGGATTTACCATTTCGATTTAGTTGTTATTTATTTGATGATGCAAAGCATTTGCTAAGTAGAGCCGGCAAAATCAGCCCAGTTCGATATAGGTAGGCCCGGCCCAGCTTGAACACACTTTATCCTGATAGGTTAAGTTGGGTAGGTGGCAGAATTGCCGGCTCTAAGTACATTTGATTAACGCAAATTGTGTATCTCAAAAAAGGAAAAAAGAAAGAGAAAAGGCGAATTAGGTGGTTCAAGAACCTGGGCTCTACCCAAAAGCCACATCCAGATCAAAGGCTTGGCAGTATTTGTCCGGTCCAATAAATCGTGGCGTAAGTATCCTCAGGTCTGACATGCCCGATCTAACGAGTTAAAAGTCCAACGAACCGCAAATCAGTCCAAAAATTATAACATATTTAGGGGGTTAGACTAGACTTTGATCACTAATATTTGGCCAATGAAATTGCGCCGGTCCGCTCTAACTAAACATATGACATTGGCCCGGCTTAAACTGCCACCTCTAACTATCCATGCAAACCTACAAACAAAATAAAAAATACTAAAATATGATGAATAAGTTCTGAGGATACCAAATCTTGCAAATTACTGAAAAACCAACACCCCAATTAATATAATTACACATCAAAAGCGTAAGTTGGAATACATACACACAAACTTCTCATAAATCATGCTAAACATCAATGTATTCACCTATAATTCACCCCACTAATAAGTAATTTTTTCTACAGCGTATATACAGCATACTTATCTGTTCCACTCAATTTTATACGTATTCGTATTCCGCCGTATTTTCATGTCTTGTTTTGAGCGTAGATCGACGTTTGAACAGAATGCTGGGGCGGCAAGGTTTTTCCGTTCACAAGCACTTGCTCCAAGAAATCGACGCGGACCAATCTGAATTGATACAACTGAGAGCAAAACAGATGAAGAAGTTATAGTTCATTCTACGGGTGTTTCGCTAGGCTTATTTCAAACATCTTACAAGTTTCAATATCGTATAAGTTGTTTAAAAACTTATAAGATGTAAATTTTCGAGAACTTATAAATTAATAAAGTGTTATGGATAATGAAGCTTATACGCTTGCAAGTGAATGCAAAGGTTTGACTATGAACAAATTTCCATCATCAAACACACATCTTCATTAGTGTGTGTATGGTGTTTGTGTAGTCTCTAGCGTGTGAAGTGTGTGAAATATGTGAAGTGCGTGTGTGTAGTGGATGAAATACGTGAATTGTGTGGATTGCGTAGTGTGTGTAATGTGTAAAGTGTTATAACGAGCTTAAAAGCTTAGCCGAACACCCTCTGTAGAAAAGATCAAGAATCTGAGATTGTCTGCAGATAAAAGTTCAGCCAAACTTATACTATTGAACTTCGTTAAAGAGGGCATCAACATACCTTCCCCTTCCAGGAAAAATCGATATAACGATACGATGGCTCCAAAATGGTGATTTGATCTCCTTCTTTAATCTGAAAGAAATGAGTTCAAGGTAAAGCTTCGAAAAGGTGAACAATGTATCAACTTTAAGTGCTAGGCCATTGCACAAATTATACAACCATCTCCATAAAAATAACCAGAGGAAAAATGAAATTGCAGAAGAAAAAGTAAGAACGAAGGGTGGACCAAATGCCTCACGCCTGTGGAACCCGCCGACACATTTGTACGCAATAAAATGAAGAGTCAATTATGGTGATAAGAACCATATATTAGAACAATCTCTCTTCATTTAAACCAAGAAGGGTCAATTATGAAATAAACAAAGAGCAGCCAAACGTACCACATCATTACGTACTCCATACACAGACAGGACATAGCATATCTGACTTGGATCGCACAGCAAATAGTAACTGCAAGATTATACCAAGATGATGAAACAGGAGAGTTAGAAAGGTTTTCACTGTCTTAATTATATACTACTATAACATGAGAAAAAAAAAATTGGGGGTGAAGTATGCATATAATTCACGGGTAGATAACAACATAGATGCCGTTGAAACAGAGAAAAACAGTATTTTGAGCAGAGAGGACGCGAACTTACAACGGCGCCACATTTTCGTGGTTTACGAGAAACATAACTCTTCCTATGATTGCAACTGATTTGTTCAAACCTTCCAATAGACAGTCTATGGTCTCTCTTCTGTATGTAGCAGGCACTAGCAAGTAAAAAATAAATAAGTAACAAAGTTTCCACACAATAGGTTTTGCTTCAAAATTCCTAGGAGTGGGCTTTCAAGAGGTGGGTTCAAGTACCCGGCCCGACCCATGTGGATTTTACCCGATTGGGTCGGGTATTTTCTAGTCCAGCGTATTTCGGTTATACCCAAACCAACCCGCATCTCTCGGGTTTAAGTCAGTCAGGTTTTCCCGGGTGTCCTATTTTAATAAAATCAACCATAATTCTACAGCTCTTTCAACAACCTTAAAGAAGCAAAACAGATTCAATCCAAGAAAGTAGTTTTGAGAAAACCCAACCATACCCGCCGGATCGGACACCCGCAAGATCGGGTGTTTTTTATCGGGTACCTGATGTGACAGTAGCCGACTCAACAACCCGAAACCTGAGAAAACCCGACCTGAACCCACCCCTACATCTTCCACCTAATTTGAAGTGTTTCAGGTTGCTTACAGTTAACGCTAGTGAGTGATGATGCCAGTGAAGCTAGTCGTTTGATCTTGGTCTGCCCCTGCGTGACAAAGATACATTAAAGCTGGAAATCAAAGATATATTAAAGCTAACTGCATCATGTCCTAAATAAATAAGTAAACAAAACATATTAAAGGGGCTAATTTCATTGCAACAAAAAATGGTTATAAACGTAAAGATCTAACTTTTCACTTACGAAAAAATGTTAGGGGGCAATCATCCAAATCACAAAAAATTCTGTCATAGGGATCATACAAAAGAGTAAAAAAATGATTGTTAAACAAGAAAACCAATTAACTATCCCCAAGGCTAACTAGAAAGTCTAGTAATTTATGTTTGATGATTAATTCCAAAAGGGCAGAATTTCAGTTGAAGGGCTGAATCTTGGAAAATGCCTCAATTACGGACCTGAAATTTGGAGGTTCTCAGTTCAGGGCCTGGATTTTGAGTTTTTCTCAATTAGGGGCCTATATTTTAAATTTTATTCTCAATTCAGGACTTGCGTCTTAGAAAATAGGAAATATTATTTGATGTACGGAAGATTCACTATGGAGTCGATTGAAATTTTCAGGACGGTGTATATTGAGATTTTCGATATATCATACCGAACCTTCCGTATGATGAGTAATGTATCTTATTTTTTAAGACACACCTGTATTGAGAATATAATCAGTACGGGGCCCTATTTGGGAAAACTCAAAATTCGGGCCCTAAATTGAGAACTTTTAAAATTCAGGCCCTGAATTGAGACATTTTCAAAAATTCAGGTCTTCTCGTGGAATTTTCCCATTGAAAAACATATCTGCTAAGTAATCTACACCCAACAATCTTAATGACAAACATATTTTATCCAGGAATCTAAAGCTTACTTAATATTCTTGTTTAACATACTGCAATTTATACCCAACCATGCTAACAAGAACAGGAGATAAAACTGAGTAACTATATTGTAGCTAAAAGTTCTGTTAGTATGTCGTAAGCATCTTACTCGAAGCAAACTTTCTATTTTATCAAGAAGGCAAATAATCTTCTGAACTTCCTCCATGGCATTGAGACCAGGATCCCTTAAAGCAGCGGCTTCAAATCCACTCAGGGCTCTCTCGTAGTTTTCCAGATATTTGTTTACCTACACGATAGAGAAGACATACTCCATTACTTTTTATCCTGGAAATGGAGTGCATAGGAAGCATATAAGCGTAGAAAAGGGAATGGAGAAGGAACTACAGCGGATAGAATATTCCTTAAAAGTTAACATTTGCCTTCGATTCGGAGATATAACATCGAAATGACATAATGGGTGCTTTATTAGTCATTTTTATCTTTTGATATCCCATTATGAAGTGAGAAAACAGGTGCTAACACTGGCAGTATGCTTCGAGGGTCTTTTTACTCATGAAAATTTAAAAGGAAACGAAACAGAAGAAAGAGCCTCACAATAGCACAATTGTAATAGAGGTCAGGATTTGACTTCATCCTTTCGTCTTTTTCCTGGAAAATGTGAAAAAAGTCTTAGAACCTACAAAGGCTTGTGCAGAAACTGCAAAAAATTGAGTAAGATAAAGCATTTAACATAATATATACAGCGTGTTGGTATGACTTCAATGATTGGAGAAGCTTTCCATGATCCCATGCTCCCGTGACAAAAAAAGATGTGAGGCACGCATTCCCCAGGTTATCTGTGGAAAATGAAGGGCAGTGGGAAAAAAAGCCGGGCTGAAGGGATTCATAACATAAACATAATGGATGTATCAATAATATAATTGCTGGGGCTAATTTTATGGTTTTATTAACAACGTAACACTTACACCAAGAATTTCCATCCTTGACGTCAAGAGCAATGGCTTCTTTTGCGTGCTTTATACTGTCGTCAACAATTTTTACCTGGTCTTCAGAACCTGGAAGGTGCATATATGTGGCTACTATCAGCAAAGCAAAGTCCAGCAATAGTGAATCCTCAACAAAAGTAACGAAAAACAACTCCCAGTCTTGCCTTGAGCCATTCTTCTTTCTAGCATTGATAATTGACAAAGAATCCCTTTATGAGGACCCTGAAATTTAAACATATTAACAGCAATTATAAAAGTTTAGACAAATGCACAACTTAATCTTTCACTATTAGAATCACAGGATTCAGGAAAACGACCTTGCTTAGGCCGAGTGTAAAACAATTCTTTGCCGAAACTAGATCGCCTTTCTTCCAAATGCAGTTACCTAAGCTTAACCAAGCGCCCGCAAGTGAAGGATTTAGTTTTACCTACAACAAGTATATGACTATAGGAGTCAACAGAAAATAAGAAACAAGCCCGCAGACATCAAACACTATCATGGTCCTAGGTAAACTAATTATCGGTGACAATCAAGGGGAAAAAAGGTCCAATTGCATCAGATTCGAATACCCGAAAAGAAAACCCACCCAAAAAGAATATTAACCATATGTGGACGAGACTGTGTTATGTGCTGGAAAAGAAAAGCTATCTCTTCAGTCACCTGTATCCGACTCACAGTCAGATCCCAAATTCCATCTCTCGGCAAGTGCACAGAGAATCCATTTCACTTGTTTCAAGTTATATCCTCTTGTTGATCAGTTATTAATATAGTCAATTTTGTTGCATGAGTGAGAAAAGCTGAAAGAAACTATTGATATTGAGCTAATATCACAGTAGATAAATGAGTATTCCATTTCAGATTCTGATCCTAAAGTTTTGAGTTACTTGAGTAACTTCCCCAATTGGAGAGGTAACCAACAACAAAGCCAGCCAACAAGTAAGGGCTGCAATCATCTACGCTCCAATGATAGATTCTAACATAAATTGCTACAATTAAGCTTATCTTTCCACTGGGTTCTCCTTGACCTAAACACTAACATCTTAAGCCTTGAGGAAACTCATTTCGATCAACTCGTATGTACAGTTAAGCTTCTTCCTTCTTACTCCCATTTAATGGAGTTAATCTGTAGCATAATCTCTGTTGCAAAATCCCGACTAATCTCCGCCTAAGCTCTAGGCTCCCCATCGGCCGCCTATGTTAAATTCCCGATTCCTCCCTGCCTAACTACGCCTATACCCGCTGAACCCCATAAATCCCGACTAGTCCCTAGATCCCAGTGCACTGCCTGACTAGTGCTTCGCGACTTCGACAACCTTGAGCATAATTGACGTTATCTAGCTCCTACTACTTATTTGGCACCAAGAGAGGAAATTAATAAATATATACGTAACCCCACCTGCTTCAAAATTCATATACAGCAGAATTTAAAAACTAAACTACCCACAAAAAAATCACATTTCGACACAACCCAACACCAAGAACAGAGAGAGAGATTAATTTCTTAGATGCACTCACAGCCTTGGAGAGATGATCCTCAGCTTCTTTCTTATACTCCGGAAACACATCAAGAACCTTCCCTCTCAAATACTCATAAGTCGCCCTTTGCCCCGGCGTCTTCCTCTTCTCTGCACCATACCAATCAATCAAACATGAAAGTTAGCACTGAACTCAAAACACTGCACCTAAACTAATCAGCTTCTGGAGAATAGAACCTTGGGGAATTTTGTCGAGCATTTGGTGGGCATGATTCGATTCCGTGAGGAGCTTCGATGTTTTGTCATCTGGGTTCGTCGGAAAATAAGTGTCCCGAATGTTGTAGAGCACATCGACAGCCTTCGACGCCCCCCCAAACAGATCTTCACTTTCACTGCTCATGTTCTTTTCAACGAACTCAGATTGAGTCAACTGTTCGTCTTGTTGAAAGGAATAAGGACAAATTTAAGGCATGTGATATTTATTGTCTGTGCCAAATAAGCATCACTGATTCGCTGCCCAGCTTAATCAAGGCTAGGACTGCTCACCGATCGTTCCGTAAAAAGCTCGTGTTCGAATTTAATTAGTACTAGTTCGAGTTTGATTAGTGTTTATTCGAGCTTGGTTATTTATTATATGAGTGCGGTTAGTCCTCCGTTCGAGCTTGTTCGAGCTCAATTATACATTTATGTTTGTTTATTCAAGCTTGTTTATTTTTATTTGTTTAATAAGTGAACATAATTTAAAAATTAAAGGGCTCGTTACTAATGATTCGTGAATATATTTTAAACTCGTATAAAATGATAATAACATTAAAATTATTATTATCATTATACTTAATTTATTTTAAAATGCTCATAATTTATTGTTGAAATAATAAAATCAAATAATTTTTTTTACAAAACTATAATAATATATAATCGCATTCACGAACACAAAATATTAACAAACTTACTGTTGTTAATGTTCGCGAACATTATTTGAACATTAACGAATATTAAATTAACAAGCTCGTTCGAGCTTGGTTGGCTTTAAAATTTAACAAACATTAAGCAAACAACCCAAAACTCGACTCGACTCGACTCGATTCGCTAACAGTCCTAACTAAACTCAACTCTTTGCTGAATATCCTCTCTTATTTTCATGTCTATAAGTCGAAATGTCCTCGATCCTAAAACAAAAGATTCTTTTTGGAGTTAGATCAAGTATCAATCGAACACTATAAACTTTAAATACCAACTTACAATATTAAAAATACAAAATTAAATATAAAAATACTAAATTCATGCATTATAAATCCCTGCATCCAAACACAACCTTAAAGAAACTACATTTGTGGTTGGGCCTCATTCCGTTTCTAATAGTTTTGGTGGACTTCCACGGCCCAAGAAGCAAAATCAGTGCCCCAGAGTTATTAAAATAAATAATAGATGACTTAGAATCGAAATAGTTCAGCTTTATTTTAGATTTGCGATTACTAGTTGATTAGCGATGCGAGATCGGTCCTCCACAGGTTGGTGTATAAATAATATTAATGTGGATATACCTTCCACCTCAATTCGTTGATTAGTACCGGGGTATTGAACACGTCACCGAAAGGAGGACGTGGCATGCTCAGCTACGTGCTGACATGACCTTGATGACGTCATGACATGTCATTTAAATGGCCTCGTTACCAAGATGGGGAAGTAGGACGAGCTATGACTACAAGACAGGTCGCTCCAAGCAGGGCAAGTCGTCCTAGGTGACCTGAGTTGTTTTCTCTTTCGCGAGCTCAATTTAAATGGCAGACAAAAGTGAGTGTCCTTCAAGCAAGCTTTGCACGGGTGACACATGACGCGCATGCCTGCTTCCACGTCCCTGATGTGAACCGATTTGAAAACCTCATGATGATGCTTCGCACAAAAAAATTAGCCCTATAAATAAAGCAGATGAGATAAAAATAGGGGGAGGCAATTCTAGTAAGAGAAAACACTGATACAAGTAATATGGAGAAAGAGATTAAGCGAACTGCTTTGTACTTTGTAAAATACATATATTTAAAGATAGCAAGCTTGTGGATCCTGTCTACATTATCATTCTTGTGAGCTGTCATAAATCGTGTGTATTGGTTGTGATTATAAGTTAACAGCTACATCAAATTCGATCCACCTAACCCACCACACGTCCATAATTAATTTGCATTTGTAAAAGAGTTTCAAGTTTATTGTCAAACTAAATCGAACTCCTAATCCGGCACGTGCTTGTTGCCTGTAAAACAGAATCGGGGATGCCCCAATGTAGACCATTCGACACTCAAGTCAATATTCTACTCAAGAGAGTGATAATGAAGGCAATGTACTAGTAAAAGTAGTAAGAGTGTGTAAAGCCTTGAAAATAAAATGGGGTGCTATTTATACTCACTAATAAGTAGCGCAATTGGTAGAATAGTCTATATCTTAGGAGACTGACTCTGTCATGTAGACAGTACGACTCTGTTATCTGTTATTTGTTGTCCTCGTACTTTATGTCATTGAGAGGATAAAAGAGTACATGAGGGGTCACACACTGTCTAACAATAGCTCAGTCTTGGCCGGTCAGAGCTTAATTCACTTATGCTTTGTAGTACTTCAAATTAGCCCAAGGTACTCAACTTGGGTCCAGACTAAATTCAGAATGATTCATTAGCTCTGAGATTCCAGGACCGATAATTCTAAAGGGGGTTCGGGCTCTTTATATACTTGCTTAATCAATTAATTATCCCCCAATATATAAGTTACGTACCCAAATGTGAATTACAAAATTTAAGGGGGTAGACTTGGTTAATGCATAGCATTTAATCGGTGGGATGAACCACAAGAATTCAGTGCAGTGGTTGCACCGAATTTTGTGTTCGACGTAAATTGAACAAAAAACCTTTAAAATCAAAGTAAATAGTCAGTATCGGTCGGCTAATTATTAATTTTTAACAAATAATTCACGAGCTTAGTAATTACATATTTAACGAACTCGAACTATGCTCGTTTAATATATTCTCGAGCTCGAATTATGCTGTTTAGCCTGTTTAATATGTTATCGAGTTTTTATCGAATCGAGCTCGAGCTATTTGCGAGCTTAATATTTGCAAAACGTATATAAGTTCGAACGAGCTCGAGCAGAACTCGAATACACTGAAAAATTAAACGAGGTCATTGAGCTTTGGATTGTTCCGCTTGATTCGGCTCGTATACATGAAAAATGGAAATTCAGGAATAATTATGTAGACCGTTATTCTACTGAACCCTATTCGAAACCCTCAAAACCTCAACAGCTTCATTTTCACTCTCCGTATCGCTCTTTTGGCTGACGGCAGATTCCACTCTCTCCGCCCCCATTTATCCTCCCCAAATCCCTCGAATCTCACAGCGTATTGAGCCAAATTGAAGATTGAGCTATGGGCGATCACAGTGCGAAGCTTCCGATTCCTGGAAAGAGGAACGTCCTCATCACCAGCGCGTTGCCTTACGTCAACAACGTTCCTCATCTCGGCAACATAATCGGATGTACGTCTCTCGACTGTTATCGGAATTAATCTTGTTTGCATGTTTATGGATGGGTGAAATTTTATGCAGATTATGTTGTTTTTTTGTGCTCGTGTTTGAATTTGAGCGGAATATGGTACTGTTCGGAGCTCATTTTGCTTAATTTTGGTTTTGGTGTGGATAGGTGTGCTGAGTGCTGATGTATTTGCGAGGTACTGTAGGATGAGAGGATATAATGCACTATATATCTGTTTTTGATTGCATGTTTATGGTTGGGTGAAATTGTATGAAGATTATGTTGTTTTGTTGTTCTCGTGTTTGAATTTGAGCTGAATATGGTACCATTCGGAGTTCATTTTGCTTAATTTTGGTTTTGGTGTGGGTAGGTGTGCTGAGTGCTGATGTATTTCTGAGGTACTGTAGGATGAGAGGATATAATGCACTATATATCCGTTTTTGATTGCATGTTTATGGTTGGGTGAAATTATATGAAGATTGTGTTGTTTTTTGTTCTCATGTTTGAATTTGAGCGGAATATGGTACTATTCGGAGTTCATTTTGCTTAATTTTGGTTTTGTTGTGGGTAGGTGTGCTGAGTGCTGATGTATTTGCGAGGTACTGTCGGATGAGAGGATATAATGCGCTATATATCTGTGGCACGGATGAGTACGGTACAGCCACCGAAACGAAGGCGTTGGAGGAGGGGTGTTCTCCTAAGGAAATTTGTGACAAGTATTTTTTCCTTCATTTTCTGTAGATGTATGAGCATGAATTTTACTTAAAGTTGGATACTTGGCACTTAAGATGTCCTTGTTCTGGTATACTTTTGTTTTCATTTTCTGAGGCTTTTGGATTTGGGTTTGGGTTTGTGAGGAATTTAGATTTAGATGGGGACTTATGCTGCATTTCGAAGTCATCAAACATAATTTCAAGTATTTGCTATGATGATTTTGATTGATTGTCTGGTATACTTTCTTATTGTTCAATTTTATTCGAAATCTTCGATTCTTAACACTGGCATACCATAGAATGGTGCTCACTTATATCTCTTTATTGCGTTTGCTCAGAGTAATATTTGCTCTTGTTCGCGTAACTGCTTTTCAAAGTAAGCGTGATGATAGTCATGTAATGCAAAGTAAATTTGTGAGTGCAGCACTATGCTCATCTTAGACTTTGCATGGGCTCTTGGAATATATGTGTTGATAGTGTAATGTGACTGTCGGAAATGTTCAAACTGATGATACATCGAAAAGTTAACTTGCCAATTCTACGTGCTTGGATTTTAATGTGATATGTGATTTAGTTCATTATTTTGTTGCATGCGTCAGCATGTCAAACTTAAACTGATTTAATGTGAATGTAACACTATTCTCTCTTTTACAGATATCATGCTATTCACAAAGAGGTATATAAGTGGTTCAACATTAGCTTTGATGAATTTGGTCGCACGTCAAGTCCACAGCAGACTGAAATTTGTCAATCAATTTTCAAGAAATTGTTGGAAAATAATTGGCTTACAGAAAACACAATGCAGCAGGTGCAGTTTTGTTCCTAATTTTACATTCACTTCAAAGGTGTATTGTTACTCTCTACAGCACGTTCTCTTTCCCACCCCTTCTTTAATCAGATGTAAGTTGATTTACTTGTCTAATGTTTTTCGCTTCATCATGAAGTTCATCGATTAATTCTTTTGTGAAGCTCTACTGCGATAAATGTGAAAGATTCTTGGCTGATCGGCTTGTGGAGGGTAATTGTCCAACACCTGGCTGTAATTATGACTCTGCTCGTGGAGATCAGTGTGATAAGTGCCAGAAGCTTTTGAATCCCACAGACCTGTTGGAGCCAAGATGCAAGGTAGCAATCTTATACCAAAGATATGTTTCTAGATATTGTGTTAGCTTATCCCATTGGCTAATATCAATATTTAAAGGGATTTGCATTTCACCCACTAGAGAAAGACAAACCAGAGCACCTTGAATCACAGATAGATGAACATTAGTAATTCAGTCTTAATTATGGGTCTGCATAACTATAGGTCTGTCGCAATACTCCACGCATTCGTGATACAGACCACCTTTTCCTGGAACTTCCTCTGCTGAAGGATAGATTAGAAGAATATATCAACCGCATGTCAGTGGCTGGAGGGTGGAGTCAGAATGCTATCCAAACAACAAATGCCTGGCTTAGGGAAGGGCTGAAACAACGATGTATCACCAGAGATTTGAAATGGGGAGTTCCCATTCCACTTGAGAAATTTAAGGACAAGGTGAATTGATTTAGCTGGCTTAAAAACATTGTCGCTTGAGTTCTTTCTTTGCCTGGAGTTAACATTTTTATGACTCGGTTACATGTCTATGCTGGTTGGTATTATTTCATTTTTTTTTGCTAACAAAATAACATGTTCTGCCTGCAATTTCTTTGTTAGGTCTTCTATGTATGGTTTGATGCACCTATTGGGTATGTCTCAATAACTTCATGCCACACCCCCGAATGGGAGAAGTGGTGGAAGAATCCTGAAAACGTCGAACTGTTCCAGTTTATGGGCAAGGACAACGTCCCTTTTCATACGGTGAGTTGATAAGTCAGAATTGCTGCTGTTCTAGATTTTTTTTGGTACAGTCTTGTAGGATGATTACTTATTGCTGTTGTGAGTCACGTTCTTTCTCATCCTTTACTGGCAGTTCTTTTTATGAGATTGCATCTTATACATTGTGTAATCGTTCATTTGTTACTTTGGTATAATTTGCAGGTAATTTTCCCGTCCACACTTCTTGGAACAGGTGAAAGTTGGACTTTGATGAAAACTATCAGTGTTACAGAATACTTGAACTATGAAGCAGGTGAGATTGCTTTCTTTCTTAGATATATAGAGGCACTTCCCTTCATATTGTTTTTACGGATTGGAAGTTCCATTAGTGAAGATATTTCCATTATTTTGACTTGTAGGGAAATTCTCAAAGAGCAACGGTATAGGAGTTTTTGGGAATGATGTAAAGGACACAAATATTCCTGTGGAGGTTTGGAGATATTATTTGCTGACAAATAGGCCAGAAGTAAGCTATTTACAATTTACTTCCTTTTATGTTTTCCTAGAGGCTGAGGACTAGTACGCCGACGCCCAACCATCTGCGAGACTTCCTGTTTAGCAGCTAACTGCGTTCTTACTTCGAGAATAACATTTAATATCAATTCATAATTTTCAGGTGTCAGATACATTATTCACATGGTCTGACTTGCAAGCAAAGTTGAATGGTGAACTTCTCAGCAATTTAGGAAATTTTGTCAACCGAGTCTTGAGTTTCATAGCAAAAGACCCAGGTATTTTTTTATGGTCTTTGATATAACATTTTGTCATAGATGTGTGGTGCTACTTTACGCATGATGTGCTGTAGTATAAAGGTGGTTCTCTGAGACAAGTTCAGAGCATGTTATTGCTCAGAGTGGGGGCAAATGGCCCGAGTATGAGGTGTAGAAAGAAGCTTTAGATGTTGTACACCATATTCTCTTTTATCCTCTACTCATCCAGTGATAAATTAGAAAATTTTATTGCTTATAAAATTGGAAGGATGAGAAATCCCTCACAATTACAACCGGTGAACAGTTACAAGTCCAATTTACATGGCAAACTCCTCGTTAAATCTGACACCGAGAAATCCTTAAACAAACTATTACTTGATGACCATAAGGCTACTCGGAATTTAACCCTATAGCAGACTTCCTCAAGTGTCTCCTCCCTATTGTCAAAAACCCTCTCATTCCTCTCTAGCCACACAGAACCATAGCATCACAGCTACAATTATTTTCCATAAAAGTCCCCTTTTATTAAGTCGGCCTCCCATATTAACTCTCAGCAAATCCCAACATCTTGTGGTGGAACCCATTGACCTTTTGTTCCATGGGTTCTATAATTGCTCATCATGTTGTAGTTGTCAAAGGGGCTAGGCGCAATAATGTAGAAACTCTTAATAGGCTTATTATACGCTTAAGTAGATGTTTATGCACTAGATATAAACTAGCAATAATTAAAAAAAATGAAATAGAAGAATAATGTAAAAATAGGAAAACTTTGATTTCCATTATATATCATATACGAGTAGCATGCATTCTTAGAAAAGATCGCAGGAGAGATGGAGGAAAGTATGTTCTAGGATTAAAAGCCATGTTGCTAATTACTTTCAGTTTCTAGTATGTGCATATAATCATAATTCATCTGTCATATTTTATATTTGCGAGTGGGCTTTCATGCTTAATGGACTTCATTTTCAATTATATGCCTTTTGTCTTTTATCTATCCAGCTTCAGGATATGGTTCCATCATTCCTGATGCTCCGGGTGCTGATTCTCATCCATTGACTAGCGCATTGGGAGATAAAGTTGGTAATTATGTGGAACAGTATATAGAAGCAATGGAGAAGGTAACCCTTCCATGATGGCTTCTACTTCTGTTCCTGGAATACAATCTGTACCTTGAATGACCCTTGAGTTATCATGATTAAGTTAACAAATGCCATGTGATATAGGTGAAACTAAAGCAAGGTTTGAAGATTGCCATGAGTGTATCTGGTGAAGGAAATGCTTACTTGCAAGTACGACTGCTTCCAGTTTCTACAGCTTTTGCATCTCTGTGTTTTGCTTTATTTTTCTAGTGCGCTAAGCCATGTTAGGCTATACTCTCTTAAAGTGAGAAGAATAACCTTGATGTTTTCATGTTGCGGCATGTAGGAAAGCCAATTCTGGAAGCTTTACAAAGAGGATCGATCTTCTTGTTCTGTAGTCATGAAAACTGCTGCCGGGCTAGTGTATCTCCTTGCCTGCCTCTTGGAACCATTTATGCCATCTTTTTCCCTTGAGGTAACTTAAGAATAATGGTCCTGCAATTCCAGTTTTAAGGGCATGACGCTATTCAGAAGCATAGGCACCTGATGTTATTTTATGATGATTTGCTTCCGATGACATGTAGGTGCTTAAGCAGCTCAACTTGTCGCATGAAGCTCAAATTTCACTTTCTGATGAAAAAGGTGATGTTGCAAGGGCTAAAACACCTTGGGAGTTCCTACCTGCAGGTCATAAAATTGGAACTCCAGTACCATTGTTCCGAGAACTGGTATTCCTCATGTTCCCGCTATCTATTGGTTTTCTTATCAAATTCCCCGGTTTGCTGGAACTTTCTTTTTTTTTTTTTTTTTTTTTTTTTTTGTGTACTTATAACTTTGCACCTAATGATCTGCAGAAAGATGAGGAAGTCGAGTTCTATAGAGAAAAATATGCTGGGAGTCAAGCTGATAGGGTTGTGAGGGCCGAAGCTGAAGCAAAGAAAGTAACTGAGAAACTTAAGGAAGCAAAAATATCAGGTTAGTCCTTTTTTCTTACTTTTTCTTGGCAAATGATTCGTTTGATCTCTGTCCTTACTCGCAATCCCATTTGGGGTATTAAATTGTTGATTCTGGTTTTTACAGAAGAAATTGTTGGACAATATCTTGTTTTCGTTATACTGGATATTATGCCTTCTTGTTTGGTCATTTATCACATATAGAGAGATGTGCTTCCGGATATGGAGAGTTATATGCTTTTTTGGTTGTATGTCTTGGATATTGGATATGAGTTTGATGGAAGCATATAATCTGAATATTTTTCTTTACTGTGATGATAGAGTGTCTCCTAAGATTCCTCTCATACTACTTGAAAGACTGCTGCGAGGACATTTTCCATTAATTTTGTTGGCTCCATTTGGACAACTTTTTCAATGTACCGCTGTTGTGTGTATACGACAACCTGTAGAGGCCTTTGCTCCAACCCATAGTCCTTGTTTTCTTAGTACTCCATCAAGATCAGTGAATCCTGACTAAAAAACTCTACGCTTAGGACATTTAGGGTTATCTTCTTTACTGTTATGGACTACGGGTGTGTTTGTGGTTGTTTATATAAAGCAAAATTCCTGCTTTTGACTTACGTTGAGCTGGAAAGTAGTGTTTGCATGTTACTACTTCTGCTGGAATTTAGCATATTGAAGTCAAAATCTTTAAGTAGAGTAAAGTTGCTTCAAACTGCCTCAGTAAAACCATGTTAGAAAAAGTGATTATTTAGCAAACACTGCAACTTATAAGTGGCGGCAAATTTTTCTAGCAACATGTCTGAATAACCACAGCATCTGTTACAAGTATCTCTGAATAAATTGAAGAGATATAGAGCATTCCTGGAGCATGCAGAGGATTTCCTTAGAATTTCCGGTCAAATTCAATTTGTAGTGTTAAAGAAACAGTCATCATTGTTGCTTGCTTACCTTGTGCCTGTTTTTTACTACAGATGGTAACACCGCAAAGAAGGATAGACCCAAAAAGTCTGGAGAACCTAAGGTCAAGGCTTCAGCTCCCGCAAGTACAGAAATATCCATAACTAGACTAGATATTCGAGTTGGTCTGATTACGAGGGTTCAGAAACATCCAGATGCTGATGCTTTATACGTGGAAGAGATTGATGTTGGTGAGCCACAGCCTCGCACGGTTGTCAGTGGCCTTGTCAAGTATATACCCCTAGAAGAAATGCAGGTACCCCTTAAATCATGTTTGTGGTTTTGCTTTATTATTACATCAAACATCCTCCGAAGTATACCTTTTAGTGTTTGCTTAAAGAATGTTATATGTATCAGAATCGAAAGGTATGCGTTCTTTGTAACCTGAAGCCAGCAACCATGAGGGGCATAAAGTCTCAGGCAATGGTCCTTGCAGCGTCTAGTAGCGATCAAACTAAGGTAAGCAACCCTTTTTTTTTGGTGCCGATCTGCAATTCACATATTTGTTTAACACCGTTTTTCCCCACTAAAGTCTGAGACAATTTCTCTACTGAATAACTCTTGGTGAGGACATTTTCTCGAAAGTGGTTTGTTCACTAGGGAATACCAAACTAACTTACCAAATAAGGTTGTTCTCTAATATCTATTAATGATTAAGGGGGTGTTTGCAGTTGATTGTATTTTGGAAAAGTGATTTAAATTGATTTTTGTAGGAGCTTTAAGAGTAGGTAATGTTTGGAAATAAGGTGATACAAAATTTCACTTATTTACAGAATTACAAGAATAAGATGGAAGCAGCTAATTCCAGCTAAAGAATCAGATTATAATTGATTTCCAAAATAAAAAAATAGAGGTTGCAAATACTATCATAATCAATATTGCTGACAAAAGTGATTTTAAGCTTGAAAAGAATAGGTTACAAACACCCCCTAAGTTTCTCTTATAATTTTACACCAGCTGATTTTGTTGAACCAAGCTCTGGCTGCTAATTTTTGTGGTCTAAAATAAGCTCTAGGTAGTACTGTCGTACTAGTTAGTATATATAAACTTAATGAATCGCTTACGTTGGCAGGTCGAGCTGGTCGAACCTCCCCAAGGAGCCGTGGTTGGTGAAAGGGTGACCTTTCCCGGGTTTGAAGGCGCCCCAGATGACGTGCTAAACCCAAAGAAGAAAGTCTGGGAAACACTCCAAGTGGATTTGCATACTGATAAGGAGTTAGTGGCCTGCTACAAGAACTTGCCATTTACAACCTCCGCCGGTATCTGCAAGGTTTCTTCAATTAGTGAAGGATCAATCCGGTAGATTATCCTTACATACCTTACTTAATTTGTGGGATTTTTTTAGCCCCATTCATACTTCAAATTCAATTGCTAAAGAATGTGAAAAAAAGAGAATAATGATGTTGTGTTGGGGAATCGGATTTTGTGAATTCTTCGTGTAGCTGTTGTATTGCTTTCACCTTTGGACATAGATGGTGTTTGACGAAGCTTATTTCTTACATCTTACAAGCCCAAGTGTTTATGTTTTGCTCTTTCTCTGTTAAGATAGCAAACATTTTCATTCCATTATCCTCTTTCAGTGGACGATGATGATTTATTTAATTTCTTGTTTTCATTTATACTATAGTTTTTCTTTTCAAATAGATGTGAAAAATCCAAACACAATGGCGGTAATTGTGACGGCAGTGGCAGATGTAGAAGAATTTATTTTGATATTCCTGCGTTGTTTTTAGTAGGGCTTTAAGTGAGTCTAATCGAGCCGAATGTAATATTGTTCAAACTTGTTTGAAATACTATCGAGCTTCTAATATAAAGTCAGCTTGATTGATTGTTAGCTGAATTGAGCTTGTACGGTCTTTTATCGAGCCGAACGCGAGTTGAGTTTGAGATTTATCTGTATTTTTATTTGTTTCAACATTTTTAATTTATCGCGCTTAAACTAAAGTCGAGCGTTAATAGAAGAATAGGTCTACTTGGACCGAAGAAATATCCACTCTCTGTAGTAGAATATGTTGTACTTTATGTAGTAGAAAAATAGAAAAATCCAATTCGCTCGGGTGTAGGGCCCGCGGGAGAGAAGAATAGGTCTACTTGGACTGAAGAAATATCCACCGCATGTTTACTCAATTAATGTAAGGTTGGGGTATTAAATATTGTATGTTTACCGGCATAACCCTGTATAGTTCGATTCGTTCGTTTACATCCAATTTCTGCTGGTGTAATAAACATAAGTGGACCTATTCTTCACTCGTGCATGCCCCACACTCCTTTTCAGTATTAAATACCCCAACCTTACATTATTGAGTAACATAAAGTGGATATTGCTTCAATCCCGATCTATTCTTCTCTTCCGCGTGCCCTACACTCATACGAATCGGATTTTCTACTATATATAGTGTAATATCTTCTACTACAGTTATACCAATACATGACACATGTGCATTATCGATGTATTGATGATGTCATTTTTATATATAATGTCGTGTAATGGTATAACCGAAGCAGAAAATGTAGCATAATTTGTAACATAGCCGACACTTATGTCCTTTTCAGTATTTAATACTCTTTGAAATCTGTGTAGTTGACCACAAAGACTTTTCCAATTCCACATTCACTAGTATCTGTATTCTCTCACTTAAAACACACTTTCTCCCTCTAACCTGAAACTAGCAGTTGGCATGTTCCAGTGAAGTTGTTAACTTGGCTTCATGATTCAGTCTATGTAAAAGGTATTATGAGTTCGTAATCTCGACCTCGAGCTCAATTGCATGCCTAAGGAACTCGAACTCGATCTATGATCGTTTAATATGTTTCGAGCTCGAGCTCAATTGCATGTTTAACGAACTTGAACTCAAAATATGCTCGTTAAATATGTTTTCGAGCTTTTAGCAACAGTACTTATAAGGCGAACTGAACTCGAGCATAATTATAACAGCATGAGCAGAACTAGAGCCCATTGAAAAGTCAAACAAGCTAACTCGAACCTTGCATTGTTTAGTTCTATTCGGTTCATTTACATCCGAGTTCTGCTGGTGTAATAAACTTAAGTGGACCTATTCTTCACTTCCGCAGGTTCCCACTCTACTTTTTAGTATTTAATACTTCCTCGTTCCGAAAGAAAAGTCAATTTTGTGTTACTCAAGTTGTGATGTTTAGTTAACTTCAAAGACTTTTCTATCATTACTAGTATTAATTTAGACTTGAGTTTCATTCCAATGAAGTATAGTCTGCACTAAATATCCGTTTCCTTCTTGCTCTAAACTGAAACTAGTACGTAATTGGCGTGTTCTTGAACTTAGGTTCATCATATATATCACCCGAATTCATTCTACATAAAAGGTATGCGAACCATGGTCCATATTGTTACAGCAAATTCAATATCTACATTCAGATCTGTATTTTATTTCAAGTTCCATAAATCCAATGAAGATTTCATGTTTAATTTGTTATGGTAACAGTGATTTCCATATGTTTTATAAATCCACCTATACAAATATGTAGTCAGAGTGGCATTTCGATAATTAAACATTGCTCGGTCAGCCCCGAAGAAGATTACTATCGAAAAGTCCTTATCACATTTTCAATTGATTTCTAGACTTTCTGGTGCTATTTTTTTTCTTTTCTGTCTGTTGAAAAGTAATAGAATATACATAAGAGTCTTTTCCAAGAGCCATTGTTAACTATTGCTTATTATTTATTCTGTTGAATCATTAGAAAAGTCTATACACTATTATGTTAACTAGGCGATGACACGTTATTCATGGCTTGTTTTGTGTTAATTTCAGCATATATTATTCTATATCTGCGCGAAATTGGAAAAACAGAAAGAAGGAATGAGGTTACCTTCAGCACTGCAGTTCGTTTCATTCCTATGTCTAATTACTTCGGCGCTGGCTGTATCCTTGTCGAAGCCTGGTTGTCCAGAAAAGTGTGGAAACATCACCATCCCCTATCCTTTCGGGATTGGTTCCGAATGCAGTGCAAATTCTTCCTTCACAGTTACCTGTCAAAATTCCACATCACCATTCTTGAGTAGCATCAAAATGGCAGTAGTAAATATTTCACTTTACGGCACAGTCGTAGTGAGCCAGCCCGTGTCACCTATGACTTGCTCTGATGAGCCGATAACGATATCTCCACCGATGCTGCTTAAGGGAAGCCCGTTTACCATCTCAGCTCACTACAATGCATTGGCTGTCTTAGGCTGCAGGAATTCGGTGTGGTTGCGTGCTAACAGAACTACAGTGGGAGGATGCATGGCCATCTGTGATGCCAATTCGACGGACACCAGTTGCAATGGTGTCAACTGCTGCCAGACGACAATTCCCGCACGGATACAAGAGCTTCAATACACTTACCAAAGCATTAATCAAGCTACAAATAGTAGCTTTTGTGGCTATGTTTTCCCTGCTGATAAGAAATGGCTGCTGAAGGAGGACTACAAAAGGCATAAAGGCCTTCTGAGTGATCTGTCAAATCCCTTCGACCGAGAATTTGAATTGGCACCGGTGGTACTTGATTGGGAATTTGGCGATGTGGCATTTTACGATGGTCTTTTTGGCCAATTTTGCAGGTCTGCGAGTGAATTTACCAACTCTAGATATTATGATGATACTCCTCTCTACAATCCATCATATAATTATTATAGATATATGGAAGATGAATATAGATCTTCTATAAGATATTGTGCTTGCGGGTACGGGTCCGAAGGGAACCCGTATCTACCTGGAGGATGCATTGATGTAGACGAATGCGCCACTAGAGGATGCGATGGGACTTGCATCAATACAATAGGAGGCTACTCTTGCCGCCCTGGTAATAAATCTCGACTCAAAGTAGCATTCATTAGTATCGGCGGTGTTCTTGGAGGGCTGATTTTACTCCTCAGTGCGTGGAAATCAACTAAAGTTATTAGAAAAAGAATAAAGGCTAACCGAAGGCGCAAGTTTTTTAAGCGAAATGGAGGCTTATTGTTGGAACAACAGTTGTCTTCAACAGATAATGGCCTACAGAAAACCAAGTTGTTTAGTTCCAAAGAGTTGGCACAGGCTACAGATCATTACAATGAGAATCGTATACTAGGTCGCGGTGGCCAAGGAACCGTCTACAAGGGAATGTTGACAGATGGAAAGATTGTGGCAGTCAAGAAGTCCAAGACGGTAGACGAAGGCGATCTTGAAGTCTTCATTAATGAGGTGGTTATTCTCTCGCAAGTAAATCACAGGAATGTAGTTAAGCTATTGGGATGTTGTCTCGAAACGGAAGTTCCACTTCTCGTGTACGAGTTCATCTCCAACGGTACTCTTTTCCAGCATATCCATGATCCCAGCGAGGAGGATTTGCCGTTATCTTGGGAAATGCGTGTGCGAATCGCCAGAGAAGTAGCAGGAGCACTTGCTTACCTGCACTCAGCTGCATCAGTACCGATTTATCATCGGGATGTCAAGTCAACGAACATACTCTTGGATGATAAATATCGCGCCAAAGTTTCAGATTTTGGGACGTCAAGATCAATTGCTATTGATCAAACTCACTTGACGACACGAGTTCTAGGAACTTTCGGCTACTTGGATCCGGAATACTTCCAATCAAGTCAGTTCACAGAAAAGAGTGATGTCTACAGTTTCGGTGTCGTTATGGTTGAGCTTTTGACCGGGGAGAAAGCTATATCGTCAATCAGAGCTGAAGTCGGAAGGAGTTTAGCTACACATTTCTTGCATTCAATGGAGGAAGATCAATTATTTGAGATCCTTGATGCGAGGGTCCTCAAAGAGGACAAGAGAGATGAAATTGCAGCTATTGCTGAGCTAGCACGAAAATGTCTACAGTTGAACGGTAAGCGAAGGCCAACAATGAAGGAAGTTGCAGTCGAGTTGGAGGGAATTCAAATGGCGAAAGAAGGTTCATATTATCTGCAAAATCAAGATATCAGCAAAGAGTGTCATTCTGTTGAAGTTGTTGAATCCTACGACTTCTCTTCCATCTCTGGAAGCATGCATTCCGATACCATTCCCCCTTATTCACCAGATGCTGACCATCCATTGCTTGATGCGCCCTAAAGAATATTGTATATCTTTCATCTTTATCCATCATAGTTATATAAATCAATAGGTTTCCTCAAATAAAAGTTGCTCATGTCCAAGAGACCAACGTATAAAGATTTCGATTCTTGAGTGTTTCTCTCTATAAAACTTCGATGGCGAAATATATCATTTGAAAACTGTTGTAGTATATTTAAAGTTGAATTATTCAAGATTCCTGCAGGCCTTGCTCTAATTTTTCATTACTTAATGTTCGTGTTTGGACTTTCCCAATTGACTTAGAGAATTTGTTGTCTCTTTATGCTACGTTTCAAAGTCTTTGTATTCATTAAAGTAAGAGGCAAGAACACAACATAAGCTTATCAGAAACTTACTGTTTAACTTGACTTTTAGACACAATTCTGCTTGTGATGAATTGTTTCAAGATTCAAAACCGGGGTCCTGATATGTTTCGAGCTCGAGCTCAATTGCATGCCTAACAAACTCGAACCCAATCTATGCTCATTTAATATGTTCGAGCTCGAGCTCAATTGCATGTTTAACGAACTTGAACTCAAAATATGCTCGTTAAATATCTTTCGAGCTTTCAGCAAACCGAATTCGCAAGCTCAGTACTTATAAGACGAGAACTGAAGCATAATTATAACAGCACGAGCAGAAAAGTCAAACAAGCGAACTCGAACCCTGCATTATTTACTTCTATTTGATTCGTTTACATCCAAGTTCTGCTGGTGTAATAAACTTAAGTGGACCTATTAGTCACTCCTGCAGGTTCCCACACTCCATTTTAGTATTTAATACTTCCTCGTTCACGAAAGAAAATTCAATTTTGTGTTACTCAAGTTGTGACCTCTTATTGAATTAGCTCCAGTCCAAGTAGACCTATTCGTCTCTCCTGCAGGCCCTACACTTGTATCCTTTTCAAAGACTTTTCTTACATTAATTTACTAGTATTAATTTAGACTTTCTAGTCATCATTCCAACGAACTCTCTCTCTCTCTCTCTCTAAGCTGAAACTAGTAAGCTATTGGCATGTTCTTTAGCTTCATCATATATATCACCCGAATTCAATCTACGTAAAAGGTATGCGAACCATGGTCCATAATGTTACAGCAAATTCAATATCTACATTCAGATCTGTATTTTTATTTGAAGTTCCATAACTCCAATGAAGATTTCATATTTAATTTGTTATGGTAACAGTGATTTCCATATGTTTTATAAATCCACCTATACAAATATGTAGTCAGAATGGCATTTCGATAATTAAACATTGCTCGGTCAGCCCCGAAGAAGATTACTATTGAAAAGTCCTTATCACATTTTCAATTGATTTCTAGACTTTCTGGTGCTATTTCTTTTCTTTTCTGTCTGTTGAAAAGTAATAGAATATACATAAGAGTCTTTTCCAAGAGCCATTGTTAACTATTGCTTATTATTTATTCTGTTGAATCATTAGAGAAGTCTATACACTATTATGTTAACTAGGCGATGATACGGTATTCATGGCTTGTTTTGTGTTAATTTCAGCATATATTATTCTATATCCGCGCGAAATTGGAAAAACGGAAAGAAGGAATGAGGTTACCTTCAGCACTGCAGTTCATTTCATTCCTATGTCTAATTACTACGGCGCTGGCTGTATCCTTGTCCAAGCCTGGTTGTCCAGAAAAGTGGGGAAACATTACCATCCCCTATCCTTTCGGGATTGGTTCCGAATGTAGTGCAAATTCTTCCTTCACAGTTACCTGTCAAAATTCCACATCACCATTCTTGAGTAGCATCAAAATGGCAGTAGTAAATATTTCACTTTACGGCACAGTCGTAGTGAGCCAGCCCGTGTCACCTATGACTTGCTCTGATGAGCCGATTACGACATCTCCACCGATGCTGCTTAAGGGAAGCCCGTTTACCATCTCAGGTCACTACAATGCATTGGTAGTCTTAGGCTGCAGGAATTCGGTATGGTTGCGTGCTAACAAAACTACAGGAGGAGGATGCATGGCCATCTGCGATGCCAATTCTACCGACACCAGTTGCAATGGTGTCAACTGCTGCCAGACGACAATTCCAGCACGGATACAAGAGCTTCAATACACTTACCAAAGCATTAATCAAGCTACAAATAGTAGCTTTTGTGGCTATGTTTTTCCTGCTGATAAGCAATGGCTGCAGAAGGAGAACTACAGAAGGCATAAAGGCTTTCTGAGTGATCTGTCAAATCCCTTCGACCGAGAATTTGGATTGGCACCGGTGGTACTTGAGTGGGAATTTGGTGATGTGACATTTCACGATCGTCTTTTAGGCCAATTTTGCAGGTCTGTGAGTGAATTTACCAACTCCAGATATTATAAGCGTACTCCTCACTACAATCCATTATATAATTATTATAGCTATATGGAAAATGAATATAGATCTTCTGTAAGATATTGTACTTGCGCAGCCGGGTTCCAAGGGAACCCATATCTACCTGCAGGGTGCATTGACGAAGACGAATGCATCACCAGAGGATGCGATGGGACTTGCATCAATACAATAGGGGGGTACTCTTGCCGCTCCGGCAATAAATCTCGACTCAAAATAGCATTCATTAGTGTCGGCAGTGTTCTTGGAGGGCTGATTTTACTCCTCGCTGCATGGAAATCAGCCAAAGCTATTGGAACAAGAATAAAGGCTAACCAAAGGCACAAGTTTTTTGAGCAAAATGGAGGCTTATTGTTGGAACAACAGTTGTGTTCAACAGTCGAGTTGGAAGGACTTCAAATCATGAAAGAAGGCTCCTATTTTCTGCATAATCAAGAGGACAGCAGAGAGTGCCATTCTGTTGAGGACACTGAGTCCTACGATTGATCTTCCGTCTCTGGAACCATGTAATTCATTACCGTCACTCCATAATCCCGGACACTGACCATCCATTGCTTGGTCAGCCTGAAAAATAGTTGCATCACTTATATCTTTATCATCTTTTTTCTTTGCTTTTCTTTTTTCATTCAGTGTGTTCATTTGTAATATGGGTATTGAAGAGTTTATAACGGTCAACTGCGTGGATCAGTTAGAAAACTGTATATCAACATAAGGCTTATTCTAATTTATTATTATCATGAACAAGACTTATTCTTGTCACTCTTTTTCACCAGTTATTATTAAAACTCTGTAACATTTCCAATTCATTTCGGTTTTTTTTCGGTGCTACTTCTTTTAGTTCAACTATTGGTTATTATATATTCTGTTGAATCATTACAACTCTTAAGCTAAATCCTCAATCATAGATAAATTGTTTAGCAGGTCACTCGGAAGGTCTCGACTCTTGAGCTTAACTTCATGAGATCCTCCTACGCGATTATAATTGCATACGGTATTCATAGCTAATTTTCGTATTAATTTCATTCTATATCTGTTATAAATTCATACGGTCGTAGTATGTTTTAACATGAAAAGATTGATAGGAAGCAAAAGCTGACTGTTAGGCTTACCTATATGATCATAACAATTTACAGCTTTTATTTTATTTATTGGGAGCTGTTACATTAATTCTACAGGAATTTCTTCGATTTTTATATTTCAGTTAGAACCAACAAACTTGTTTTCACGGACATTCTGCTGAGAGAATCTGCACGAAATTGGTGAAAAAGAAACAATGGGGTTACCTTCAGCACTCCGGTTCATTTCGTTCCTATGTCTAATTACTATGACACTGGCTATATCCCTGTCGAAACGTGGTTGTCCGGAAAAGTGCGGGAATGTCACCATCCCCTATCCTTTTGGGATTGGTTCCGAATGCAGTGCAAATTCTTCCTTCACGATTACCTGCCAAAATTCCACATCACCATTCTTGAGTAGCATCAAAATGGGAGTGGTAAGTATTTCGCTTTATGGCACAGTCATAGCGAGTCAGAATCATTGCAAAAATATCCAAGAAACTTGCAAGGTGGAAGAAAAGTTTTCTTTCAAAGGGAGGTCGTCTCACTCTTATCCAATCGGTGCTCGATGCAATCCCGTCTTACTACCTATCGCTTTTTCGAATGCCGTTGGGAGTCAGCAACATCATCGAAAAAAAGATGCGGGATTTCCTTTGGGAAGGTTTCGAGGAAACGGATCAAAACATCTAGTGCGACAAAGCCAAAAGAGAAAAGAGGCCTGGGCATCGGAAATATTGCAGTTAGAAATAAGGCTTTGCTTGGAAGTGGTGGAGATTCTCGTAAGAGAGAAGTGTGTTGTGGAGCAGGGTGATTGTTAGCAAGTACAGATTGCAAGAAAACGGTTGGGATGTGGGACTAGCTACGAGAACCACGTTTACAGCGCCATGGAAATACATATCTAGAATATATGCAAATTTTTTCCGGGGCGATAATTACACAGATTGGTAGGGGTAATATGGTTAGATTTTGGGAAGATATTTGGCTGGGGATCAGCCCCTACGGCATCAATTTCCAGCGCTATATAGGCTGTCGGGGGCCAAGAATATGTGTATTCGTCTATTAAATTTATAATTTTGAAGATTATAGTATACAAAATGAATTGAGGTGCTAATTGAATAACTATTTGTGTATTCGTCTATTAAATTTATAATTTTGAAGATTATAGTATACAAAATGAATTGAGGTGCTGATTGAATAACTATTTGTGTATTCGCCTATTAAATTAATTATTTTGAAGATTATAGTATACTAAATGAATTGAGGTGCTAATTGAATAACTATTTGTGTATTCGCCTATTAAATTAATTATTTTGAAGGTTATAGTATACTAAATGAATTGAGGACTATTTGTGTATTCGTCTATTAAATTAATTATTTTGAAGGTTATAGTATACTAAACGAATTGAGATGCTAATTGAATAACTATTTGTGTATTCGTCTATTAAATTAATTATTTTGAAGGTTATAGTATACTAAATGAATTGAGTTGCTAATTGAATAACTATTTGTGTATTCGTCTATTAAATTAATTATTTTGAAGGTTATAGTATACTAAATGAATTGATGACTATTTGTGTATTCGTCTATTAAATTAATTATTTTGAAGATTATAGTATACTAAATGAATTGAGGTGCTAATTGAATAACTATTTGTGTATTCGTCTATTAAATTAATTATTTTGAAGGTTATAGTACACTAAATGAATTGAGGTGCTAATTGAATAACTATTTGTGTATTCGTCTATTAAATTAATTATTTTTAAAATAATTAATTTAATAGACGAATACACAAATAGTTATTCAATTACCTCAATTCATTTAGTGTACTATAACCTTCAAAATAATTAATTTAATAGACGAATACACAAATAGTTATTCAATTAGCACCTCAATTCATTTAGTATATTATAACCTTCAAAATAATTAATTTAATAGACGAATACACAAATAGTTATTCAATTAGCACCTCAATTCATTTAGTATACTATAACCTTCAAAATAATTAATTTAATAGACGAATACACAAATAGTTATTCAATTAGCAACTCAATTCATTTAGTATACTATAATCTTCAAAATTATTAATTTAATAGACGAATACACAAATAGTCCTCAATTCATTTAGTATACTGTAATCTTCAAAATTATAAATTTAATAGACGAATACACAAATAGTTATTCAATTAGCACCTCAATTCATTTAGTATACTATAACCTTCAAAATAATTAATTTAATAGACGAATACACAAATAGTTATTCAATTAGCAACTCAATTCATTTAGTATACTATAATCTTCAAAATAATTAATTTAATAGACGAATACACAAATAGTTATTCAATTAGCACCTCAATTCATTTAGTATATTATAACCTTCAAAATAATTAATTTAATAGACGAATACACAAATAGTTATTCAATTAGCACCTCAATTCATTTAGTATACTATAATCTTCAAAATTATTAATTTAATAGACGAATACACAAATAGGTATTCAATTAGCACTTCAATTTTATTTAGTCTACTATAATCTTCAAAATTATTAATTTAATTGACGAATACACAAATAGTTATTCAATTAGCACCTCAATTTTATTTAGTCTTCTATAATCTTCAAAATCATTAATTTAATTGACGAATACACAAATAGTTATTCAATTAGCACCTCAATTTTATTTAGTCTACTATAATCTTCAAAATTATAAATTTAACTTACGAATACACAAATTGTTATTCAATTAGCACCTCAATTTTATTTAGTCTACTATAATCTTCAAAATTATAAATTTAATAGACGAATAAACAAATAGTTATTCAATTAGCACTTCAATTTAGTATACTATAATCATCAAAATTATAAATTTAATAGGCGAATACACAAATAGTTATTCAATTAGTATCTCAAACTGAGTAGAACACATCGAAATGGAAAGTGTGCAAAATTGAGTGTGACGGAGGGATATTTTTTTGATAAAAAAAAGTGATATTTTTACAGATAAAGTGATACTTTTACTATACAAAATAATATTTTTTTTCCGTCACACGGTGTGACGATCTCACACTGAGTATTTTGTCTTCTTCTTTATGTTCTGTATATGTTATGGTTGGAAATGTTATGACTTTTAAGTAAATGGAGAAGTTATTAAGGATATGGTTTTCAACATGTAGCTTGGACTATTTGGTACTTGGTTTGAACTTTATGCAAAGAAAATCGGGGCTGAAATTATTTTTGGTCCCGTAACTATTTTATTCATGTAATTTTGATTTTAAAGAAAAGTTAAATTTTTTATGTAGTCCGTAACTTTGAAATTGGTTCGAATTTAATCTTTTTTGGCCGTCGATGATCAATTTGGTCGGAAAATCGTACGTGTCGGCCACATGATTCATTTTTCCGACCAATTTTTAAATACTTGGCACTGACGAGTGACATTAAAGTTAAAAAAATTAAAAAACTAACGTGGGATTTTTTTTTTTTTTAATTCCTCGTCACTCGCCCTTGAGGCGGTGACACATATTTAAAAATTGGCTAACGTGAATGACACGTGGAATTTTCCTGCTAAATTGGTCACAAGTAATGAGAAAAAGGACTAAATCCGGACCAATTTCAAAGGATCAAATTGAATTTTCAACTTCTTTTGAGATCAAAATTGTACGAGTGAAAAGTTACGAGACCAAAAAGATTTTAGCCCAATAATTCACTATATTTTTCCTCCCATGTATTTCCGCGTAACGACTTCTGAAAAGTGGTCGAAAACCTCCAATTTTATGTGCCATGTCAGCAATTCCGATCAATTTAGTTAGTTCGCGCGAATCGGATAATTTTACAAATATACATGACTAAAATTGAAATTTTCTAATATACCGAACTTATTTTGGACAAGTCTTAAGTTACAGAATCAAAATCAAAATTTTCCAATATTAACGAGACTTCATCTTCGGAAGAAAATGTTATACTGAAAGGTAATACATTTCTTCAGAATAAATTATACCTTTCACTATCCGTTCTTTAATCCGAATTGCATGGATTTAAAATTTGTGCAACTGGTGTATATGAGACTTTGTCAACTGAAGCTTATATTTTTCCATTCATATGCCATCCGCACATTTTCATACTGACAGGCACATAATGTCATGTTTTACTGTATTTGCATCAATATTGTAAAAATCGCTAGGTGCTAGTTGAAGAATAAAGCCTAGCGCTGACTTTGGCGGGCTCAGCGTAGCATAGGCGTGGCTAGTCAGGTGGGGATCGAAAGAAAAAAACATGAGAGTTTAATGTCTTAGTGGTAACTAGTTGGAGCTAGATGGGAATTTTCGCAGCCCTCCGCACATTTTCATATTGATTGGCACATCAATGCTGTAAAAATCTCTAGGAGCTAGTTGAGCGGCAGATTATAGCCTAGCGCTTAATAGGGACCTAGATAGGCTGAGCGAAGCATATGCGTGATTAGGCAGAGAAGTAAAAACATAGCCTAGTCGATGATTTTTGCAACAGGAATTTGTATGATAGTCCTACTCCTACATTATTTTGCATAATATGAAAACAATTAAAATGTTTTCATATTATGCAGCTGTTCTTTCTCTTAAGAACACAGTACATCACTTTCTTAATTCTTCACATCTTTCCATTATCCTTACCAGCCGAAAAATCCTAGAATTTGCAGACGCAGAGGCCACATCTTTGCAACGAGTCCTGCAAAGACGGGACGAAAAAGGCTTCGGCGAAAGAAAGTGTTTAGATGCATTGGAAGGACGACCAGCCCTATTATGAGGATACTCCTCTCTACAATCCATGATATAATTATTATAGCTATAGGGAAAATGAATATAGATCTTCTACAACATATTGTACTTGCACAGCCGGGTTCCAAGGGAACCCATATCTACCTGCATTGACGAAGACGAATGCATCACCAGAGGATGCAATGGGACTTGCATCAATACAATAGGGGGCTACTCTTGCCGCTCTGGTAATAAATCTCGACTCAAAATAGCATTCATTAGTATCCGCGCTGTTCTTGGAGGGCTGATTTTACTCCTCACTGCATGGAAATCAACCAAAGATATTGGAAAAAGAATAAAGGCTAACCGAAGGCGCAAGTTTTTTAAGCAAAATGGAGGCTTATTATTGGAACAACAGTTGTCCTCAACGATCGAGTTGGAGGGAATTCAAATGGTGAAGAAGGCTTAAATTTTGTGCAAAATCAGGATGAGAGCAGAGGGTGCCATTCTGTTGACGTTGTTGAATCTTACGACTTCTATTCTATCTCCGGAAGCATGCATTCCGATACCATCGCCCCATATTCACCGGACGCTGACTGTCCATTGCTTGGTGAGTCCTGAAGAATATTGTATTAAAGATTTCGATTCCTGAGTGCTTTTGTGCTATTGTTCAAGCTTGTAAATGACATATCATAATCTTTTTCCGAACAATTCATCAAATCCTTTTGAATGTAGCTCTCTGTAAAACTTCAACTCGCCAATTTTTTCGTTCGACAACTGTTGTAATATATTTAAAGCAACACTCCTGCAGGCCTTGCTCTCATTTTCATTACTTAATTTTAGTGTTTGGACTTTCCAATTGATTTATAAGAATTTTTTTCTCTCTTTATGCTCTCATTCACATGTGTCGTGTATTAAAGATAGTATAACAAAAAATAAAACAGGTAGCGTATACTTGGTAATAATTCAGATGAAATCGTTTATACATATCATGGATGCAGAAATTGGCCTGGGCCCCAACTAGTGGCTTAAAGGTGCCTAGCTGACCTGATTTTGTGCTAAACGGGGGTTTTAGGCGTTTTGTCTGGTTTAGGCTGGCTAGTCGGACAACTAGTCGGCCCATATAAAGTTCACACAAAAAAAATTAAAATTTGGCAATTAGGCAACAGCTAGGCGCTAAGGGTCTTAAAACGCCCGACTACTGATTTCCGACTTCTGCAAGCTCCTACCACAGTAAGTAGGCGTTGATGAAGGCTGACAGCCGACTGAGACGGCCTTTTAAAATTTGTCTAGTTTGACTTCAGTAATACGACAACCCATTTAGCACGAAAGATCACACGTAATTAGTCTTTAGATTACTAATATTTCTACTTGTTTTTCCTTTACTCATCATTTCAATCAAGTATACTCTACTCCAAATATTCCTATCCTCTCACTTACAACTCTCTCTCTCTCTCTAAGCTGAAACACAGTTGGCATGTTCGAAGATTGCGTCCCTTTCCATCATAGACTGGAAAAGCAGTGAATAAATATTTGCTATCTACTTCCTCTATATTCAGTGTGCTTAACTTGTAATATTGGTGTTGCTCTTAAATTGAAGCAAGATTGTACGTAAACGCCTCATGAATTGTTCAATGTTTGTCTTTTTTTTTATTCTGCTGCGTTGAATAGAAAAGATTGCAGAGGGTGCCATTCTGTTCTTACTTATCTTTCGTCTCTGGAAGCATGCATTTTGACACCATCACTCTGTTGCTGGTCGGCCACTGCTCAGTCAGCCTTGAAGAGTAATTGCATCTTCTTTTCTTTTCTTTTGCATTAAGTATGTCTTTATTTTGTAATATTGGTATGGGTATTGACCATTAAACTGAACATATACAGTATCGTGGTGTGCATTAGACACACGAAACGCAAGATGAACGCAACATATGAAAGCAATTAGTAATGTGAGAAATCTAACAAGTACCGAAAAGTAGAACGAAGAATATACCACATCTACTGTCGTATTGAAGTTTATATCAGTCAAATGTGGCAATTAGTTAGGAAACTGTATTTATCAACATAAGATTTATTCTCATCTCTCTTTTTCATCAGTTATTGAAAAGTCCTTATAACATTTTCAATCGATTTCGTAGACTTTTGGGTACTGTTTTTGTATTTTCTTTCTGTTGAATAGTAATAGAAAGACCAGAAAAGTCTATTCCAAGAGCAAATATAGTTCAACTATTGGTTACTATATATTCTGCTGAATTATTACAACTCTCAAGCTTAACTTTATCAGATCCTGACTAGCTCTCGCGTTGAGGTACACGAATAGTTTATGTTTTCCTCCTACGTGATTGTAATTTCAGCGAAAGCTGACTGTTAGACTTAACTATATATAAGATTATAGCACTTTTACATTTTTTATTTTATCTACTGGGAGCTGTTGCATTAATTCTATACTGATTTCTTCACTTCTTTATATTTCACTTAGAACCGACGAACTTGTTTTCACAGACATTCTGGTGAAAAGAAAAGAAATAATGGGGTTACCTTCAGCACTCCGATTCATCTGGTTCATATGTCTAATCACAACTACAGTGCTGGCTATATCCTCGTCGAAGCCTGGTTGTCCGGAAAAGTGTGGAAACATCACCATCCCGTATCCTTTTGGGATTGGTTCCGAATGCAGTGCAAATTCTTCCTTCACGATTACGTGCCAAAATTCCACATCACCATTCTTGAGTAGCATCAAAATGGGAGTGGTGGATATTTCTCTGTATGGCGCAGTCATAGTGAGTCAGCCCGTTTCACCTATGAATTGCTCTGATGTGCTGATAACAAAATCTCTGCCAATGTCACTCAAGGGAACCCCGTTTACCATCTCAGCCAACTACAACTCATTGGTTGTATTAGGCTGCAGGAATTCGGTGTGGTTGCGTGCTAACAGAACGACAGTGGGAGGATGCATGGCTATCTGTGATGCTAATTCGACGGACACCAGCTGCAATGCTGTCAACTGCTGCCAGATGACAATTCCAACACGGCTCCAAGAGCTTCAGTACACTTACCAAAGCATTATTCAAGATACTAATAGTAGCTTTTGCGGCTATGTTTTCCCTGTTGATAAGAAATGGCTGCAAAAGGAGGATTTCAGAAGGCATGAAGGCCTTCTGAGTGATCTGTCAAATCCTTTCGACAGACAATTTGGATTTGTACCACTGGTACTTGAGTGGGAATTGGGAATCGGGCGAAATTTCTCTTATAGTATTTGCACATACCCTGACGATTATAGCCTAATAAATAAGAGCCTTCCTTATGTTGACGATTTTTGCAGATATCGTTATGGTTATGATAACAGATACTTCGATAAATTCTGTGTTACACATCCTGACGATGATTGCTGTAGATCATTGTTAGATAGTTATGAACATGCGTACCGCTATTCATTTTATTATAGTGCACATGATTATGTATCTTCGACCAAATATTGCTCTTGCAGTCCCGGGTTTGAAGGGAATCCGTACCTACCAGAAGGATGTGGTGATATAGATGAATGCAAGAATGGAACACTGAATAACTGCCCAAGTGTTGCGGGCTGCGTCAACACAAATGGAAGTTTCTTTTGTTATTATCCTCATGGCATTCCTTTTGCAGGTGAACCTAATCGGACGGGTCACAAAATCAAATTGGCATTCATTGTAATTGGCAGTGTTGCTGGCAGCCTTGTTTTGCTCGTGGCTGCTTGGAAGTCCAGCAGAGCTGTTGCAAAGATCATCATAGCTACCCGCAAGTATATGTTCTTTAAGAGAAACGGAGGTTTGTTGTTGGAGCAACACTTGTCTGCAACGGAAAACGGCCTTGAGAAAACCAAGCTGTTTACTTCCAAAGAGCTGGCGAAAGCTACAGATCACTACAATGAAAACCGAGTTCTTGGTCGTGGGGGTCAAGGCACTGTCTACAAGGGAATGCTGACAGATGGAAGGATCGTGGCAGTGAAAAAGTCGAAGAAGGTAGAAGAAGGTGATATCGAAATCTTCATTAATGAGGTGGTGATTCTGTCACAAATTAACCACAGGAATGTAGTTAAGCTGTTGGGATGTTGTCTGGAAACTGAAGTCCCTCGTCTCGTCTACGAGTTTGTCCCCAATGGCACTCTTTTCCAGCACATCCATGAACCCAATGATGATTTCCCACTAACTTGGGAAATGCGCGTGCGAATTGCCCAAGAAGTAGCGGGAGCACTCGCTTACCTGCACTCTGCTGCATCTACTCCCATCTATCATCGCGATATCAAGTCGACCAACATACTCTTGGACGATAAATACCGCGCAACTGTTGCAGATTTCGGGACATCGAGGTCAGTCTCTATTGATCAAACTCACTTGACTACACGAGTAGTTGGCACGTTTGGTTACCTGGATCCTGAATACTTCCGGTCAAGCCAGTTCACCGAAAAGAGCGATGTCTACAGCTTCGGGGTTGTTATGGTGGAGCTTCTGACTGGGGAGAAGGCCATATCATCAATCAGAGTGGAAACAGGAAGAGGTTTGGCCACACATTTCTTGCACTCGATGGAGCAGAATCAGTTATTTGAGATCGTTGATGCGAGGGTGCTGGAAGAGGGAGAGAGGGACGAGATTGAGGCCATGGCCGAACTTGCAAGAAGATGTCTGCATTTGCATGGAAAGACGAGGCCTACGATGAAGGAAGTTGCGCGCGCTTTGGAAGGAATCCGAATGCAGAATCAAGACGAGAGCATAGAGGCCAATTCTGTTGGCTTTGCTGAGTCGGACGACTTCTCCTCCAGTTCAGGAAGCATGCATTTTGATAGCATTGCTTAGTATTCGCCGGACGCTGAACATTCATTCCTTGATGAGCCGTGACGAAGGTTACGTCTCTCCATCATAGTGCTGGAAAAGCTATATATATAGTGCTGATCTCAGCTGCAAGCAGTGAATAAACTTTGCTATTAGATTGAAGCAAATATTATATGTAAAGGCCAATCGAATTCTTGAATGTTCAGTTATTGCAATGTCCTGTTAAAACTGAAGTTCCACTACTCAACTTCCTAAAATACACCAAGATTGCCGAGCAGGTCCACGGCCAGTTTGGCCATTGGTCCATCCGGACACGGTTGGGTCTGTTGGGCCTGATAGTACTTCGCGTTAAGATTCCTATTGCCCAGCTCATCAGGCCGGGCAAATTCCGCAAAATCTATCGTCGGATAACTGTCTTAGTATATTTAAAGTGGAACAATTCAACACTCTTGCAGGCCTTGCTCTCATTTTCATTACTTAATTTTAGTGTTTGGACTTTCCCAATTGACTTAGAGACTCTTT
Organism: Ajuga chamaepitys; assembly: GCA_958295605.1. Classification (NCBI taxonomy): domain Eukaryota; kingdom Viridiplantae; phylum Streptophyta; class Magnoliopsida; order Lamiales; family Lamiaceae; genus Ajuga; species Ajuga chamaepitys. Next base: position 998,113 of record OY282508.1, read on the forward strand.
TGTCTCTTTAGATAGATTTCAAAGTCTTTGTATTTGTTAATGTAAGAGATCCCATGTAAAAAATAGAGGCAAGATCACGGAAGTTCATCAGTATTTCTTCTAACTTACGACGCGTATTATCCCATCAGTATATTCGGTTCAACTCGACTCATATACACCAAACATAATATGTATCCTTTCCAATCATCCAGGTGAAATAAATAGTTTACCAAGTATTGGAATGATGTTCTGACACTGTTTCGTATCAACCCGACTAACTTGCAGTCTGGTAAAATTGCGAAGAAGGTACATAAATTCCTTTTTCCCTTAACAAGTTATATGGGTGTTTAGCAATTGTATGCGTACATTTTGCAGACTGAAACTTCACGAAATCGGCTAAAACGAGGGATGAGGTTACCTGTAACACTCCAAGTCTTCTCTTTCATATCCTTTGCGGTAACTATGACTCTTGCAATATCCTTGTCGAAGCCCGGTTGTCCAGAAAAGTGTGGACATGTCACCATCCCCTATCCTTTCGGTATTGGCTCCGAATGCAGTGCAAATCCCTCTTTTGTAGTTACCTGCCAAAATTCCACTAAACCATTCTTGAACAGCATCAATATGGAAGCACTATCTATTTCACTTGATGGCACCGTCATAGCAAAGCAGCTCGTTTCACCTCTGAATTGCTCTGATACGCTGAGAACGGAATCTGTGCTTAAATCGCTCAAAGGAAGTATATTTACAATCTCTCCACATTACAACTCACTAGTGGTATTAGGGTGCAGGAATTCCGTGTGGTTGCGTGCTAATAAAACGACGATAGTCGGAGGATGCATGCCAATTTGTGATGCCAATTCCACTGACACTAGTTGCAGTGGTGTCAACTGCTGCCAAACAACAGTCCCGAAACAGCTGCAAGAGCTTCAGTACACTTACCAAAGCATAATCCAAGTCAGCAATACTAGCTTTTGTGGATACGTATTCGTTGTCAATAAGAAATGGCTGCAGAATTACAAGAGCTATAAAGGCCTTGTTAGTAATTTGTCGAATCCACTCGACACAGAATTCAAATTTGCACCAGTGGTACTTGACTGGGAATTCGACAGCATAGGCCTCCTCAATGACGACACATATTGCTTGCCTCCTGTCTTTGATGATTATGCGGAAAACAAGTATGTATCTTCAACCAAATTTTGCTCTTGCAGGCCCGGGTACGAAGGGAACCCATATCTAGCTGAAGGATGCATTGACATAGACGAATGTAGCTCGAAGTCAAGTGACTGCTTTGGTTATCGCGTGACTTGCGTCAACACAAAAGGGAGTTACACATGTCTATATCCAGATTACAAATCTGGTATATTCTCCATAGTAGCCATTGTGGTTTGTGTGCTAATGACGTTCTCCATAGCATTGACATGCGTCAGAGGTATTCGTAGAAGGGCCAAAGCTAACGGCAGGCACAAGTTTTTCAAGCGAAACGGAGGTTTATTGTTGGAGCAGCAGTTGAAGACGACCGATAAGGAAATAGAGAAGACAAAGTTGTTTAGTTCTAATGAGTTGGCGGAGGCTACTAATAATTTCAACGAAAACCGTATACTTGGCCGCGGTGGCCAAGGCACCGTCTACAAAGGAATGCTGAGGGACGGGAGAATCGTGGCTATCAAGAAGTCCAAAAAAGTTGATGCAGTTAATGTTGAAGTTTTCATCAATGAGGTTGTGATTCTCTCACAAATAATCCACAGGAATGTGGTGAAGCTACTAGGATGTTGTCTTGAGACCGAAGTTCCACTTCTCGTCTACGAGTTCATCCCCAACGGCACGCTCTTCCGACACATCCATGATCCTAGCAATGAATTCTCGTTATCTTGGGAAATGCGCGTGCGAATTGCCAGAGAAGTAGCAGGAGCACTTGCTTACCTGCACTCTGCTGCATCTACACCTGTCTATCATCGTGATATCAAGTCAACAAACATACTCTTGGACGATAAGTATCGCGCCAAGGTTTCAGATTTCGGGACTTCAAGATCAGTCGCCATCGATCAAACTCACTTGACTACACGAGTGCAAGGAACCTTCGGATACCTGGATCCGGAATACTTCCAATCAAGCCAGTTCACTGAGAAGAGCGACGTATACAGCTTTGGTGTTGTTATGGTTGAGCTTTTAACGGGCGAGAAAGCCATAACAACACTCAGAGCCGAATCAGGCAGGAACTTAGCTACACATTTCTTGCACACAATGGAGGAAGATCAATTATTTGAGATCCTTGATCCTAGGGTCCTTGAAGAGGGGAGGAGTGAAGATATTGCAGCTTTGGCCGAACTTGCACGAAGATGTCTTCATCAGAACGGTAAGACACGACCAACGATGACTAAAGTTGCTTGCGACTTAGAGGGAATTCAGATTCTGCAGGATGAAGAATCCAGCAAAGATTACAATTGTGTTGAAGTTGTGCAGTCTGATGATTTCTCGTCCAGCTCAGCAAGCATACATTCGGATACCTTCGCCACATGTACATTGCTCGACGAGCCCTGAAGAACACTGCACCTCCTTCGTCTTTATCCTGCCATGTTGCAATAAAACCTACTCTTCCACTTGCATTTTCTGATTTGCAGATTTTGATGTGTAGATGATTTTTATCTTGAAGTTCTTTATCCATAGTGAATTTTGTAAATTTTTTATGCTACACTATCTTGTTCTTTTCTTTATTAAATCCTTAGTTGCATCGACATAGTTGGGGCGGGCTGGCGGCCTCCTCCTCGGTTTTTCCAACGAAATTATTATGCATATGTATATACAGTGTAATTATAGTTTTTTTAACGAAAGAATCTTATTACATAACAAATGTCCGTAAGTACAAGATTCCCGATCCGTTCAGGTAATTCATGCCCCATCAAATAGACGAATGGGCAGAAAAAATGAAAAATGTGCCACAGAGTTGCAAGAGCGAGACATATGCCGAAGACGGATAAAGTTACCAATGTCAAGTAAAGCCCGAACCTCCTCGGCAGTAAAATGAGTAGAATCCATCAGGACTCCTTGCTTCGTGACTGACTGCACAGCGAGTAAAGAGTTGGAATAAACACGAACTCGATCATAACCGCAATCAACACATCCAAAGCTATAAGTTCACCAGCAAGCATATTCCTTGGTCTCCGAATTGAGTGAGAGGCCGCGGCCAACACATCACCATTCTCATTCCAGAAAACAAAACCCACACCGACTGGCCATGTTCGTCATCAAATCCGGCATCAACATCCAACCGCACCTCCTTAGAGCCCAAAACCAGACCACCGAGCGGAAGATGGCTGTGACATCGGCGAAGTGATCCTCCTAGCTTCAATAGCACTATCAAACTCATATATATATAAGCCTCGATCCAAGACCAAGAAGGCTATATCCATATCCCACCTTCGCCATGCCGCCATTTACAAATAGCACCCCCACCCTGCCCAGACCGCGACAACGAAATTTTTACATAGTTCAATACCAAACAAATGGCGAATCCCTCCGCACAATCAATAAAAGAGCAATACCATATATTTTTCAAGGATGTCCAAAAACAACTATTATAGTTAAGAATAGACTTCACCACTCTCAAATTCCAAAATTTCTGATAACCCAAAAAAGTTATTCCGGTCCCCCAAATTAGAAATTCTAGCTCCGCCTTTGCTTGGTAGTAGTAGTAGTTTTAATCGATGTAAGCGGGATTCGCCCATCATAGTATCTATTTTACACACGGTACACATATGTTGAGAAGAGAAGTGTAGCTTAGAGAAAATTTTGAGTCCTCCATTCACTACCAAATTGTACAACATCCTCCCCTTAAACAGTTTGAGAACTTTTATTTATGAAAGACAACAGTGTTGGGGTGCAATGACCACTACTACAAAAATGTTCAAAGACAACACTGTAAAACCGTTGTCATTAAAATAATTGCTGCAGTATGTCTCACGACAACGGTTTTTACTCCCGTTGTTTAGCTGTTGTGAATTGACATTTTTTAGCTTAAAAAACGGCTGTATTTCTGTTGTTTTACCGTTGTCTATCTATTGATTCTACCAAATGTCGTCTTAATTTTAGGTTATAGACTTTCTACTTCGTATTGCCCGACGGGTGACCAAATGCCAACGAAATTGCAAAAATCCAAGCCATCTAGACTAGGAAAACTGAAATTTGCCCAAAAAAAGACCTAAAAAAACACTGAATACAAGTGGAAGGGGAATTCACACATGTTGAAAGAGGAACAAATTCCTACGAAAAGCTCCGCCTTACATCAAGTGTTTGCCGACAAGTTCTCAGATTTGAATGAATAAAACCCGCATCAAGTGTTTGCCGACAAGTTCTCAGATTTGAATGAATAAAACCCGCGTTAATCTATAGATCTCTAGAGCATGAAACAAGAGGTTAGGGGTAGCATTACTGTATTTACACACAAGAAAGGTGTAAACGCTTACTTACAGAATTAAGAAAAACGCAAAGAAACTAGCTACTGCACAAGCTAACACGAGGGGTTCATTAGGTCTTCTCACGATTACATTATATCACAGGATTACAGCCGCGTTGGTCATATGTCCATACCGTCAAATATTTCCCCATCTTGATTTGAGTCTCCACCATAAACGCCGTCACTCTCCAAGTTGCTGATACAGAGAGATCAGGTGATTAAGCAGAAATAACTTGTAAGACTCACTACCAACAATGGCCGAAAAATTCCAAAATGATGGTAAAGAATGATGGACTGCAAAATATCAAAATTACCTTAAGCAGCTAAAGCGAAAGCTTACAACACGCTTGAGTTTTCTATTGTAGAAGAAGAAATGATACGACCATCTGAAACCAAAAAAAAAGATTCAGTAAAAGATCTTCCGAAGCCGTGCATGCAGTGAATGGCTGTATTCAAAGCTTACATGGCTCCTTTCTCAAGGAACGGGTCTGCTTCAGCATCTGGATTGTAACTGTAGATGTCACATTCTGCTAATTTTACAACCTACAACAACAATGAAAATGATTACTGTCTTAAAGCTTTTAGCTTGATAAAGCTTGTAAATTATTTCCTCCACTTCTTGATTTTTTTCCTGCTGAGGATACCTCATCTAAGGCCTTGTACAAGGTTTCGAGCAGGGAGCCTCCCTCATTTTCCTCAAGCCACTCCTGCTCAAAAAGTGGACGAGAATGAATATAAACAAGCTATGACAGGAAATGTATAGCAAACCCCACTAATCATGAAGCTCCAAATGGACCAAATCTACTACTTGTGAAGACACTAACCAAGTTTTATCTCGGAATCTAAAAGAGCTAATAGTTGCACATTTCATTCATAGTTAATGAAATATCCAACAGGCAGACAGAAATCTCACAGGGAAATACTCAAGAACCTTGTATTATATTAGCTAGGGAGACCGATAATATATACCAACATGCTGAAAACATGAACACCGACATACTGCCTTCAGCTCTAGTTACATCAAACAAGACATTGAGTTTGATACATTCATGGCATATTTATGTAATGATCAAGTTTACAGTGCGTTCGCAATAAATCCAACATAAATAAAGTAGAAGTCAACTTAAACTTGGAAACAATCAACAAATCAATTTGCTGCGGAACACTTCTGTAGTTGAAACAAGTTTGTCACAAGAAAGCAACCACATATATTGTCAAATGAGATTATCGAAGTGATGAGTTCATCTAAGACTCTAACCATAATTTTTCAACCTGGCAAATTTAAGACTTATCGAGGAGTCGATATTTGATGGTGTTGTTAACTTATCCAACATCCTTCTCAATGTACTATCAGCAAGTAAGCTCTTGTATCAAGGTGATAAAATTGTAGGTACAGTTAAGGCAGTTCTTCGCCAACCATCTGAACAGTTACAAAAAGAAGAGCAATCTATCCTCGATAAAAATTACATTTTTCGAAGATTACGGCTAGCAGAGAACTATTCATGCACTTTGCAACAATATGAAGTCAATTATTTCTTTTCATTCATACAGATGAACTTTGGGAGATGGGTACTTCATCTTCACTATGATGTAAGATTAATGACAGATTTATGGAACTACCTTCGAGGCCTCGAACATGTAAAGATCAAAGATCTGCTTAAAACTGTCCCAGCTTTCTTCAGTGAAAAACTCGTGAACTCTCACTGCACTGGTAAATGGGAAATTGGCAGATTGTAGCATAAAAAGAAGAAAAAAATATGAAGCATATACTTGAAGAATCAAGGGGTGACAATTCGAACAATACAAACCAAGAAAGAAGAAATCAACTGACTAATAGTGTTGGGAAATGGAGAGACTTGAACTCTCAGCTCCTATAAGAGCAACAGTATTCTAAACTGTCTGTCAAACCTTCTGACAACACTCCCATAGCAGTTAAGAAAGGATTATATAGCGGGACACCAAGTCGCAAAGAAAGCTGACAGTGGCATTACCCATAATCCTTCTTTTTGGATGCATTTACATTAACAACACAGTCCAAAGTAAGATACAGGGATACCTGAAATCGAAGTCTGGATACATATGATGAAGAGTAAGAAGTAGATATATCAATGTCTTCCGGCTGCCGAGTCAAAAAAGGCAAAAATCACATATAGCACAGGATAATAAAAAACTAACAAGCTTTTAAGATTGATTCAGCAACCTGGATCTACAACACAGATACTCAACAGGTGAAGAAGAGTCCGTATCCGAAGACTTCCCAAGATGACTAAGAATCTGGATTGGAACAAATAATGTGCACGAATGCAAGTCATTAAAGCTCAGAACATGAGATAAGAAATTCAACTCAGATTGAGTAGATAAGACACTGTCCAATTTACGAAATAAAACTTCATTATAGACATATTGCAGGGACAGAAGCAGAAAACTTCACGAGTAAAAGTTTCTAATGTCGGGGCAAAAAAATTGTACGAACTAGTACAAATCAGACATCAGCAAGAGACAAAGAATAGCGGATCAGTAAGCACCTTAAACCAATTTGAACTCTCCACTAAAACAAACTTTTAAAAGGTCAGAAATTAAATACCAAACACAGAAACTGTATTCACCTCATTCTCCAAACTGAGCGAGAGCTTCTTATCTGGTCCTGTATGTTTGCCTAGAAAGGACATATGAACGTCACATCATTCAGTTTGCTTATAAACATATTGTGTACTACCATGTTTGAGATCATACTTACAAGAGTAAGCTTCCAAGCATCCTTCAATAGTACGTTCTCCAAGATTTACATGACTCAAGAAATCATTTATTCTGGGGAAAGATAATATCAAGACGATTGATGTTCGGACAAAATCAATGGGGACATTGCGGTCAAAATTTATATTTTAGTAGGATAAACAGTTAATATTAATATATTCAAAGCATACCGGTCAAGAGGAGTGTATTCCAAATATTTCATGATGACCAGGACGCAACACAATCTCAATATCTGCATTTGTGATATTACATAAGATCCCAGGTTTCAAGCAAGGGAAATGATAAAATTCCAGTTAAAATCCTCATGCAACATCAGAACCTAAAACCAATTCAGCAACACCAGCACCCCAATATTCCAAACGAACTACAGATTGAATATTTCATCACACTGCTATCAGATCCTCAGCAGTCGATGCAGAAAAGATCAAATAGTTACTCGACAAAAGACAACAATTCTCTTCTAGTCTATACCATCGTTCTAAATCGAATTCAGCATCAAGATTTATATACATATGCATTCAATAAACCTAGAATCAACTCCTATGATAACCTCTTCGGAACAGTAAAGCAGACGTAAATTAAATGCCCTCTGACAGCTCACATTAAGGATGTCAACTTTCATTATAATCGAGCTTCAATCACCCAAATATAGCTTCTGACTTATAGTTCCAAATGGTCTCCACAATTAACCTAAATCAATAAAACCCCTCCCTCCCTCACACACACAGAGTCCATTACTCAACAAAATTAAACGCAGAAATGCATTCATAAATAGGCCTCGAGATTCACTAGCTTCAATAACTAACCAAATATTGAATTAAATGCTCTACAATTAACGATTATGAGTAGATCTACAAGTAAATTGACTTTCCAAACAGCATAAACCAACAAACAATGCGAGGAAAGAAGAGGAGTCTTCGAAGCAAGAGAGATCAGCATACCGATTTTGACGAATCACCAGAAAATGAAGAAATCTGTTTATGGATTTCAAATGCTAGTATGAACTTTTTATAGGTGGGCGATATTTTATGAGGAACCAAAACAAGAATATGCGGATTTCGAAAATGATAAGGCTGGAAATTTATCCAATAGACAATTCTGGTTACTTAGGTGGCAAAAAAATTTATAGGTAGGCCCGATATTTTAGATGGATCGGGTCATAAAATTGTAGACTCAAAGTACTATTTAATTCGATCGAATCGGTTTGATGGGTCAAAAGCTCGACGGGCTTCGAATCGACCCGAAAAATTAAGTATATTAAAAGGGATACCCTGAGACGGGCAGGCTCGACCAAATCTTGGACCGACCCGACCTAGCCTGAAATACGTCGCTGACCCGATGGCCCTGGCCCGATCGAGCGAGGCAGCCCGAATTGCCACCCTTTTAGTATCCAAATCATAAAAAACGCTACTTCAACACATAAGTTGTTATTATCTACATATATTTTTATTTTATTTTCCTTTTCCTTCTTTTTTTCTCATTTTTAAAGTAAAACACGGTTTAGAAAACCAACACGACTATAAAACTATGGTAATTTTCGGTATTGCAAAATCAATTATACACCACAAAAACATGGTGTATAAACCAAAACATTAGGTTTTCTGGAATCCGTTATAAATTACGTGTATAAACTAAAACCATAGTAATTTTGGGTATTGCCGAATCAGTTATAAATCAGAAAATCATAAACCATCCTGATTTTCGCAGAATCAGTTATAAACTAATGACACGGCATGAATTTATTTTTATTTACATAGACTTTTTAGGGATGTTTGATTATGTTTTCATTTTCAATTTTCAGTTTTCGATGTTTCTAGAGTTGTTCACGAGATATTTGATATGATTTGATAAATGTGATTGATGTTCAAATAGATGTGACTAATTATTGAATAATATATTTGAATAATGATATTTCATTAGATTAGTAATAAATAGTAGGTAATAGGACACAAAAATGATTGATTAAGATTGAAATGTATTATATCATATTAGATGAATTGATAGCAATACAACACAAAGTAAATATAATAATTAATTTAAATATAATAATTAATTTGGAAAAATATATAAATAAAAATGATAAAACAAACATAATTTATACGTTTACCAAGTAAAAATTAAAAAAGATTAAACAAACATAACTTAACTTCTAGAATTTCCAGATTTTTAATTCTAAAAGAGAAGCATTTTTCAGCCCAATTTATTTTCAGCTCAAGCCGGTCTAACCAAACATATGAAGGTAGCCTAGTGACCTAGGTCCGACAACCCAAATTACCACCTCTCTCGATATAATACTCTATATTGTTAAAAAATTAAAAATGACCCAAAAGATTTTCCATGTTGCCTAGGTTAACAGCTTATGTAAGTTGTCAAGTCTCACAACACAAAAGAATAGCATCCACCTAACAAATAAGATTACAATGGTAAAGTTAAAAACAAGTTCAACCAAATTCTGAAATCATCATACAAATTTTTCCATAATCATACAAAATTTCACATGTAGAATCTGTACACTAAAATCAGGAAGAATAGCCTGAAAGAAAGACATTGATAAGCAAGTATCTTGGCCAGGATAGTCTCGACCGACGCCTTTCTCGTCTCGTTCCGATCTAAGGCCTGAACTCACTCGTGTATAAAACTTTATCCGGTGTATAGATTCGGTTAAATATATCAGTTCCAGCTTCTTCGCGGCCTGAAAAATTCGCGTAAAAAGTAAAATGAGAACACCAAACTCCCTACAGTCACCGCCCGTATACTCTATATAGTCTAGTCAGTCATATATTCTTTAAAGAGTGTAGGTATTTATACTTCCGGCTCTTCTGGTGTTGGCGCCAGTAGCAGGCGAGTGCTCCGAATGCACAGCTGGCAACTGCGATCGCCAATGCGGCCCCCACAGGTACTACAAGTGCGTGTACAGAGGATGAAGATGTCAAATCTTCGGTTACTACACCAGCAGCAGCCCGTCTTTCTGCAAGAACTCCTTTGTCTTTGTACAATGTCACGAGCGCCTTCCCATAATAATCCATCAGGAACTTGTGGACCTCGTCATTATCCCAGTCGATCCGGTCTTTCCCACTTTTACCCCTGTAGCATGACGGACATAGCTGTCTTGGAGGCCATATGGTTTTTGGGAATTCAGGGTCACCAGTTCCGAGAGATGCCTCTTCCTTCATGAGTCTCTCGTTGACTTTGTTGTGTGCGTCCCACAACCAAAGGGCAAAATCACGGGATTTCTTGAAAGGGCTTGAAACACTGAAAGTTTGACGGTTGTGACTATATATTAATGCGTTTGTTGGATATTGTACGGTAAGCGTGGATAAAAATTACCTTGAACACATGCTGTAAAAATGTTGCCTACACTCCTCACAGATGAAAAAATTATGTATAAAATCGCATATAGTGGTAAATGCCATCTGGCTTTCTCCGTCATCGACTCTGACAGATAGAGAGTGCAATAAAACCCATAAACCACAACTGCAAAAAAAAACAAAAATTGACATAATCAGGGTGCGAGGCATCCAGAGGGTGCATTTGCAGTAGAAAGAAAATTCACAAAAAGAAACCGAGTATTTGACTTCAGAAAAATCATAGGGATAGAAATAAATTGCCTCACCTAAAACCTCTAGTCTCATTCTTGCTTCCACGACAAAACATCTGCAACGAAATGCATTGCTCGATCAGAAAAAGGCAGCGCGGGTTTTCTAGTAGAGAAGAGAATCAAAAGAACAAAAGTGCCGGCTATAATATTTAGGAATGCTTATCTCAAAACCATTAAGAACAAAAGAGTGGGGGATTATGGTGATCACTTCATGAAAGCTGGGCCATCTGATATTTGTAAACATAAACAGAACTGATATCGTGTAATTCTTTTGTTTTTCTTCTTTTCAGGCAGAAAGAAGACGAGGGTTTGAAATTGTCAATATTAGGAAATAATGACAAAAACAATACAGTACCAGAGAATTTTAAGAGACATCCATGAGGGCATGCGGATATTCCAAGGAAAACATCACTGTGCCAAAAGTAACTGTGCTTTCTTCGAATTCTTTGATGAAATCTCAAAATAATGTCGAATCTTCTATTTCTTTCTTTTTAAATTGCAATAAAAGCTTCCTTCAACTAAATCATGAATCAGCATTTATACATACTGAAAATGATAAATATATGACGGCGTATAAAAGTCTTCCCGATATTCGAGGAGTTCCTTTTATGTCCTTGAGCCAGAAGATATCAGGGTGTTTTGAGTAGAATATTAAAAGTTTCCCATGCTGATGAATACATGTTTAAATTCAATAGTGCATGGACTAACTAATAATAAGTAATATGTGGATCAGATGATATGGGAAAGAAAAAATTACTCGTACCCAGTATCCACGAGGAATTTCTTTTCCACAAATCTGATAGCGCCCAAGTTCTCCTTTCCCCCCACCACCTGCAGTTTCCTTTTTGATAGCTGACAAATCATTAAAATCAACAAGTATTTCTGCAGTTCCTTTCCGGCATCTAAAAACAGAATCCAAAGTCAAGTTAGAAAGGAAAAAACACTATTGGGAAGGGGGGGGGGGGGGGGGGAGAGAACAGATGCTGACCTTCTAGACGGGTGATGGACCACCAAAAGTTGAAAGAACTTTATAAGCGATGATCGAGTCTCTGATTTTATCATCTATACATCAAGGGCACTCAAAAGTCAAATAAAATAATAAAACTAAAAGCCCAAGGGGAAATTTTAGTAAATTGTTCACCTTATGGTCTAAAATGATGTCAAAAGCAGTGGATGTAGCCTCCTCAATATCATATATAGCACGTGCAATCTGTCACCAAAATAAACCAGACTAAGTCAAACAAGGAACATAATAGTTGGAGTTCAAATCATATTAATTTTAGTTAAGCCATTAAGAACATGCTCTCTAAAGGACCTGCCCAATATCTGAAGTATTTTTCTGAAGTTGATCGTTCTCATATTTCTGATCATCCAATTGATATGAGCTGTTAATGTAAATAAAAAAAATTAAATGTCAAAATCTACAAAATTTTGTCAAGACAATAAAGTAAATGAGTATCTTTATAGCAACAAAGAAGAAATAGGAGTCAATAGAAGATCATATAATGCTTCTTACGGGAATTGTGTGTTTCATTCACTCTATGATTAAGAGTTTCGAACACAAGTATATACAAAGATAAATGGGTACTACAGGTACTCACTAACTGGAAGAAAAGTTCAATACCTGCTGATCTGCTTATTAATCCAATTTAGCAAGCGATCAGCTGTTCGTCCATCTTCAATAGAGACTATTTCATTATTTTTATTATTCGGATCCCAACTTCCTTGAACAAACTTAGATGGTGGGCCCCATAGAAGAGTAGGGTAGTGTCCAACAGAGAATTTATCACAAAGATCGGTATTTATCTGTACTGCCAAGCAAGCAAATTAGAGAAACAATTAAGAAGCTATAATTTTGAGCCTGTTCAAACAACTTTTGCAATAACTGCTTTACTAACACAATAGTAAGATATAAAATTGTCAAGAGGGAATACGGATACGTAAACATAAGAAGATCAAACACAAACAATTTGTTGTCCTAAATCTTTACATAAAGAGTTGCATTTTTCTTGTGATGAAATTTAGCATAGTATAGCATTATAACCTTCGAGGCACAATCCACTCTTGTCATCAATATGATCCCCGGATGGACAGCATCTGCTCCATTGAAAATCTTTGCAACCTTCTCATACTGAGGCTGCCCAGATTGCGACTTTTGTCAATGACAAACATTAGAAAACACGCAATACAACAACATTTGAGAAACCCAACATACCTTATAATTTCTGCAAGCGGGACACCTGCAAAAGGGTATGACAGTAAGCACAAGAAGGAAGATTGTAGGTAAAGTGAAAAGTTAAGTAGCATGATAGCTTCCACAACGTCAACGAATGCAATGAATACTACAAACATGTAACCTATATACACCACTCCGCAGATAAAAGCATCTGAAAAAACAAACATAAGAACACAGAAAAGCAATGCTACTTGGCCTTCTTTATTCTTAAAAGTAGGAAATACTTAGTTAGAAACTCTACAACCACTACCCACCTTGCTCAATTAGATACAGATGCACACACAAAAGAACAAAAAGAAAAAATCCATTTGTTTTTATTTCTTTCCCGTTTAACTTTTAAATTGTACAAACACAACAAATATTACATCCTACGCTCAGTCAACACAGAAGCATCAATACCTCCAAATAACCTCCTGGGTTAAGCTAGCCTAATAAGCAAAAAGCTAACAACATGAACAATTTGCCACAATATAGATGACAGAGAACTACAGAGCACGGCTTCAAAGTCATCCATCAGTGCTTCGTGTGTGATTAATCTTGAATTTGCGTGTGAAAGTCAGGTGTTCGTTGAAGGTTGATTATAAACCGACTGTCAATCAATAAGGCTAAAAGTGACTTGAAAAGAATAGGAAATGTAAGCGAGAGTTCTTGAATAAACTCTAGTAAAGGTACAGAAAGCGAAAACTCAAGTAACAAAACTAAGATGTTCAAATGTATTGCTTATCGATTACAGACCTTCCCAAGTAGGCAGTGGTTAGTTCAAATTAGATCAGGGTGGATCCCCGAACACATAAAATCAAACTGTGATTGTGCAGATCAAGATGAATAGAGTCAAGTCAAGCCCATTGACTTTTGGAAGAAGAGGACAAAAGCACATAATTTTGTTCAATAACTCTCACATGTATAGTTACCATTTCATGTTTTATTATTCTACATAGAAATACACCAAATGTAGAAATTAACCTATATAATAAAATTTCGATCCGTTCAAGTCTTTAGCAACTTTAAGGAGCTTAATATGCTCTATTGCAAGATTTAGCAAGAAAGACAACTGTGAAGCACTACACAGAAACCACATGGGATCATAGTAGGAGCAATATGAGACACATACTTGAATTGGCCTATGAGCAATATGATCACCCAGGAAAGAAGCTTATAAATTCATGACATAAAACTTATGAACTTCTTGTTTGTTTTTTTGTTCCACTAAATTAGCCTATGAGAATAATATAACAATCTGTTTAAGTCTCGTTTCTTGGCCACCCTAACTATGCCACTTTAACACCTCCAAGGAGGTTTATATATGCAGTATTGCAATTAAACTACAAAGACACAATTTTAGCAAGATGTAATGCACAGATTCAACAGATAATACTATAAGAGCAATACGAGACAAACTCCTTTGGCCATATAAAAGGGAACTTTTCATTATTGTCCAGTATTGCACAACTGTGTCTCTTGCAGACGAACAAACGAGGAGACCCAAGTACTGTGATATGCAAAGATATGACTACCGAAAGCACAAGAAAACAGAATGAAATCGTTCCAGAGGTTGGAACGAAAGCATGGCAGAATTTCAATATAACTTAATGTGCACTACAGAGCTACCATCATGAGTGTTATACCTGATTCCACAGTGTTCATTTAGTTACCAGACGATACATTTGAAGACAGCATCCAAGAGAATTACTGACTAAAGATGTTAACCATTCACTTTACCCTTTTTCTCTTTTCCCACACATTAACACCAAAAACTTAAATTTTCTTTCCCTCCACAACATCAGAACAGCTTTTATAATGGAAAAAGGCCTCAAATTCCCAATCATCAACTTAAACTCCAAATTCAACAAACACAAATAAAATTCAAATTGTGAAAACAGAGCAATACAATTCCGTGAAAACAGAAGAAAACAAAAATGATTTCAAAATAACCACATCAACGAACCAGTGAGCGAAGAATTCAACAATCGCATAAGTAGCAGGGGTTTCGCCAAGCACAGAAGCAAAATTCGTGGCGTTTAAATCCACCGCATAATCCTGTTTCTCAGATTTATCATCGATGGATCGCAGTACCGCGCGAGATCCAACGGCTGGAACTGAAACCGCTGATTCGTTGCTATTGAACAACAGCGTTAGGATGAACAAAGTGATGATGACTGCAGAAGACATGGAATGAATACTGATGATGTATTAGATACAACACAATGTGTACGTATATATCCTGCAGAGCGACGATGTCGTTTTATTAACCGGCGACTGCCGTTTTGTTGAATTTTGGGGACTTCAAAGAGGAAGGCCCCTAGACTGCATAGTGCTGCTGGTAAAACTGCTTTTCAGCTTTATGAAGCTTTCTGTTGTACTTTGTGCTGTATTGATTGTACCTTCATATAAAAGCAAATTAAATATAATGCCATTTTCCAATGGGAAGAAGTATTAATTATTGGAAGATAATGTTGATTTATTATTTTATTATTATTAAAATAAAATATGTCATATTTAATGGTTGGTCAAACTAACTTTAACTAATTTTGTAGAATATTAATATCAAAATGATGTTAAATACATATATACCCCTTCATTTCATAAAAAGAATTTGATTTAAAAGTTATTTTTTGACCTACAAAAGTTTAATTTTAAAAGCCAATGTCTCCTCATAAAAATTTACTAGATTATATATGATCCAACAAATCAAATCCATAAATAAAAGAAATCGTTTAAACGGTTTTTTATACTCTTTATAAGGCTATATCTTCATAAAATTAACAAAAAATAAAAGTTATACTACGTTCTTATCGTGATTTCTTTTAGGGATGGTAGGAGTAATATAATTTATATTGCTAGTGTGGGATACACTAGGCTTATTAGAGGTGGGCCAGCATCTCAAAAAATCAAAACCAAATCCAAACCGTGGTCAGTTACGATTGAACTGGTTACGGTTCGATTTCGCCTACAATTCTTCAGAACCCGAAAGTTGGAGGTTTTGATGGGAACTGCTAAATTTGTGATATTGGAGCTAGGCAAGCACTCTGGATAACAAGGACAAAAACCAACCCTGATTCGAATAATGGTGAATTACGATTGAACTAGTTACGGTTCGATTTCGACTACAATTCTCCACAATCGAAAATGGGAGGTTTCAATTTGAAACGCCAAATTTGTGATATCTTTTATTAATTTTCTATAAGATATGATCAGAAGTAAAATAAAAATAAACCATCTAAATTTATACCTACAACTTAAATCATTAATTTATAACCGAAACCGTATATAACACGATTCAATTTTTTATTTAGCCTAGGACATAGGGCTTTGTAGATCTTAAAGTGGGAGGCTAAAGCTTTAAGGTTCTTAAAGACATATTTGGGTTTTTTTTAGCCAATTTGAATATTTTAATCATTGTAGCCTCTACTACATACCACATAACTAGAGTTTATAGGGATAGTTAAAAGGGAAAATAGAGCCAACTTTGTGCAAAACTGTCTTCCGTAAGATCGAAGTTGTTTATTAACAAAAAGAATTACTTTTAATGCAAGAAATATTACTATTATCAAAAGAGTGTTGTCTTTATTGTTCCATGAGAAAAAATATTCTTCTATTTTTGTTTTTATCGTATCAGTTCTATTGTGTGAATCCTAAAGAAAAGGGCGAAAATTTTACCGCCATTCCGAATCCAACTTAACAAGTTGTCAAACTGACTGTGCAAATGAATGGCCCCATAGTGCCGAGTCAAACAAAACTCACGACTGTTAAGGTAAATTTAGATGGATGGAAGTGTCTATTTGTTGAAATAATTAAGGTGTTGATATGTCCGATTTTAAATGTCCAAGTGTTTTGTTCGACAAAAAATAATTTAGATGTTAATTTAAGTTGAAAGGCTTACATATTTCCTAAAGATTACCACTCAACGTAATGTGTTTTACATGAATATACAATACTTTGTATGATAAAAATAACTCTCGCCTCACGAAAAGAGATCTGTAAGACCGGCTCATTTAAGTTTTTCTCCCAACCCCCTCCGAACCCCTTTTTTCCCATTTAGGTCAGGACACTTCGGTAAATCGAACAAAGCAACGGTTTTTTTATTTTTTAAAAATAATAAGGAACCAACACGTTAATACCACAAGATAAACTAGTAATACATGAATCAGCACATAACATGGAACAGCGCTTCGCTCCGTTCCAAGTTCGGCTAACATATTTCATCCCACAATACTACACTTTCTATACCCTAACATTTCTATATAACAAAACAAAATTTAAACTCCATATCCCGGAGTTGCATTCGCAGAAGTCCGATTACTCTCACTCCCGCGCTTCGTCTTGCCGCTGCAGCTGCCTCTTATCCGAGACGAAAGCTTCGCAAACACCTCCTCCCTTTGGGGGCGGTTTGCGTACAGTATCCATAGAGCAAGACTAAGCATAACCCCGACCGAGATCAGAGCCAATCCGGCGTTCACAATACGGAGATAGTGCTCCAATGGAGGGCAATAGCTTGAGGTGATGTTGGTGAATGTATCGCGTACAAAATCGCAGTTTTGAAGGTTCAGTAATGGCGGAGTGTAGTGCTCGAGTGCATAGCTTACATTGACTGCAGCTACTAGTTCTGTGTACATGTTTGGTGTCAGCCTTCCGACGCTGTTGCAGAGGCCGGATGGTGAGACGGTGCACGTATAGTTCTGCCAAACCTGTTGTGGATTCGATAGAAAAATAAGAAAACGGGCTAACTGCAGAACTAGTCTCGTAATTTATGAGGGATCTCGAAGCTAGTCATGTTCTTAGTACTTTTATGATTTCGTTCCTTACATTTTTAGTGCTCAAATTTGATTATTTTTCTAAACAAAAACTGGAATAATTGCACATACTTCTTAGATAACCGCGCTAATTTGAGAATTTTTCATTTTTCCATGATTGTAAATGACGGAAAAACGCTATTCTGGTAAATAGAAATATAACGAAATTGACCTACGACCCCCGACAAATGTAAATCCTAATTTGACGAGGTCATATGCAGTGCATATG
The DNA here is from genome assembly GCA_958295605.1 of Ajuga chamaepitys. Lineage (NCBI taxonomy): Eukaryota > Viridiplantae > Streptophyta > Magnoliopsida > Lamiales > Lamiaceae > Ajuga > Ajuga chamaepitys. The sequence continues at coordinate 1,016,149 of OY282508.1, forward strand.
TAATTATCTGGCAAGGGATTCAAATCCCGGATTGAAAAGTGGACCAAAATCGAGCACTCGAAAAGATAAGACTAATTTTGGGATTTCCCGTAATTTACAGGTCCCATTTTGCAATTTTCCCCTCTTAGAATATTTTATTTTCCCTCGGTTGTAAATAACGTAAATGCACTACCCGATACCAAAATTGACCTACGCCCCCGGGGGAAATGTAAAAAGGGACCAGAATCGAGCAATTGAAAAGATAAAGGACTAGTTTCGGGACTGGCCATAAATTACAGGACCCTTGTTGCAATTTCCCCTCTTTTAGCCATCTGTTTTTGACATACTTGAAGGTTTACGTGGCCAAAATAATTTGCAGGGAAGTGAAGCAGATTAAGATACAATAAGTAGAGTACTTACAAGTGAAGCATTTTGCATCGACAGTTCTTGGTCGGAACACGTCCGATCTTGCAACTGGGCGTCGTATGGATAGCAGAGCGGAGGTATCAGTGGGCCCGACTGGTTGTAGTAATTTGGAAGAGGCATGGGAGGCGGATTCGAGTTGGCAATGGCGCCCACGAATCCGTTAACCATATTCGCAATATCATTGATAACTTGTTTACTCTTGTACAGGGTTCGATTTGTCGTTCTTTGGTCTACACAGGGTAGGATGTTGCTCAGTGCAGTTTCTGCGTGAGGATTTTCGACCCATTCACCCATCGCCAAACAGGTATCAGAAATCGCACTGAAATACAGAGACATGAAATTAAGATACAACTACGCAAATGAATTATGTATCTGCATCGAAAAATAAGTGTCGTCGTACTTGTTGAGAATAACAAAAACTCCACAAAGGATGAAAGTAACTGCGACAAGTAGCCATCCGCTGATTATGAATCTGCATTGTTACGATCTATGAGAAGATTGAAAACACAAAGTATTGGACGAAAAACTAAATAAATGAAACAGAATATCGACTTACATATGTATCGCATGCTGATGGCCAAAGATGGACAGCACTGCGTTGTAAGAACACGCACTTATCAGCTAAAAGTAAAAGCAGAAAAAAGTACTCAAAAAATGAAATTTATATAAAATCAAGAGGGGGCAGCGATGCGTACCGAGGCCTAAAACGGATATGAGAAGCATTACAGTTGCAACAGTGATGAGAGCAGATTTCCTACAATAAGCACAAGGCAAATTAAAATTAAGCATGAAAAGAAAATCTAAAAGCTACGATGAAGAATCATACACTGTATTGAAGACATTGCGTATTTTGCGTGAGTTTTCGTTAGTCTTCAGCTCCAATGTATCTGATGCATTATTTAAGTCCACATTCAATCTGTCAATATCACTCTCGACGTCTGATGGAAGGAAAATTTGGGCCACGCTGACGGTTTTCGCCAGTGAGAGGTATTGGGTTACATTTCGCAGTGTCTGTACAGTGTACTCTGACTGATTTACCACGTAATTCAGCGTATGCAATGCTTCGCCGTGAAATTTAACTTGCCCTACTGATAGCAGAATGCATCCAATCCTGGAGAGAGAGAGAGAGAGTTATTGAAAATGAAGTAAGTTCTTGAAATGTGATATTCGACTCTTCTGAGTTCATACGAACAGCAAATTGTCGAAGACAGAAAGCTAATAGTTTATCAACTAATCAAATTTGGATGGAACTATAGAGACATTCAATGATAAAAAAGGTGAGTTTAGATTATTACGCTGCAGCCGACGTAAAGACGATAAGAAGCAAAAGGCAAATCCGGAGGGACCAGCTCGATTCACTGCCATTGATGTTTATCTTCCATTTCCATCCGCAGAAGTAATGCACCACAAGGGCCAAACCGAAAGAAATAAACCAGAGAATCGCAAGAGAAAAAGCTGCGGCGCCTGTAAATCCAACAGACTGTAGATACAAAGTCAAAAACACGATACCAGAAATTGGTTAGCAAGTCACAGCCAAGAGCATTTTCGCACTAATCAAATGTGCTTCCAACAAAATCATAATACGGCTTAACAGAATGCAGGGATTCATTAGAAGCATCTAGAATCTGTTTTAAGCAATACATCTTCAGACCTCACAGTAATCAATCATTATTCATTTAAGCAACAATTTCTCATGAAATTTTTGGCATAAAGACTTCAATAAAACACAATCAATCCTTCTAATCTTTTCTATCTCTATAATCTTCGTGAGATTGAAATCTTAGTCTTGTTATCGGCGCTAGGGCGTGAATGTTTCATCAAGCAATCAAAAACTCAATAAATAAATTTCAGAAATTAAAGAGAGAAGAGAAATAGAGCTTACAGCCCAGTAATGTTTATTGGCAATATCCCATCCACCTCTGTATTTATGAAAGTCAGAAAGAATATCAGGCCTCTTTGTCCTGTTTTGTGCCAATACGAGTGTGCTGACGTCATCAGCAGGCCCTGGCGCTTCTCCATTGGAACTCACTGTGTCATCTCTCCATGATCCCACATTTTCTTCGCCTATACAAATTCAACACGTCGATTCAAACCACCAGAAAGAAAAAGATGCAATACGGTATAATACAGACAGAACACAGTAATCCGAAAGCTCCACCTAATCAGGATATTCTGCAACATGAAAATTCCAAATTCCCAAAAATCAACCATTCATAACAATCACCACACGCTATAGGTGTTCAGTGACGTCATTAATTAACAGATAGAACACGATACGAAATAGAGAACCCCGACTGAAAGATGAAGATCACTTGGGACTTGATTTGGTAATTAAAACATCCATTTTATAAATGATTGTCTCTCTCGTAAAACATCAACAGCTATCAAGTCTCAAATCTACTGTATCAAGTCTCAAATCTCATAAAACACCTCATTCGATGAAAAACTGACACTCTCGTGTCTAGATTGTAGTTTTTTAAACCGAAAAACTTCCTCAACGATTGTTCGAATCAGCCAGCACTGTATTTCAGAGGAAAAACAGAACTAATACCGAATCCTATCTCAAGAGACCTGATTGATCTAAATTACCAAAAATTAAAAATGCAAATGGAAAGAAAAATAAGCGATATCAGCTCAGAAATGAATACATTCTGCCAAATAAATAACTTAGCAAGCAAGATTAAGCAACAAAAAGGAGACGATAAGTTTAACACTTTCTTATCATAACAAAACAAAATAAAAACAGAAATAAAGTAAAAAACAGAGAATCTCAGCTACAAACAGCGCCAAAAACAGCATAATCCTACTGAATTATCACAAAACACAAACAAATCAATCAAAACACCAACCTAAAACGGAGTTTAAAGCATCTCCGTTATGGCAAAGCACGAAACTGGAGCTCAACAGAGCAACAAGAGTGACAACAAAAGACAAATATGCCCTCATCCCCATCATCTCGCCTCACTGCACAAATTGCAGGTAACACGCAGCTGATCAGCAACCATATCAGCTTCTATGCAATCAAATCAGCGGCGATTCATTAATTTATGAATGATTTACAAAAGTAGGAAAATCTCAGTGAGGTCCTGGAAATGAAGGATCTCGCTTCATGGACAGGAATGGAATCACGTATATACATACAGAAAAAGATGTATATATAGGCGGTGGGGGGTGGATTCACATGGGGGTAGTTAATGGTGGGGACGCGAAAAGCAGTGTAAATGGAGGAAGATAATCTGAATGACTGCAGACACCAGTTGCTTTCGGATTGCTCAGCATTTTTTATTTATTTTATTTACTCCCTCCGTCCCGAATCAAACTTGCATACTTTCTTAATTGGGTTTCCATCCCTTTTGCACACTTTTCATTTCAGTAAATAAAACTTTACATCTCTACTCCACATAATTATAAATCTATCATTATGTAAAGGTAAAAACAAATTTGATTAAGTCAACATTGATCAAAACGCAACTTTTCTTAATATGTGCCGAGGGATCAGTGCAAGTTCATTCGGGATGGAGGGAGTATTTTAATTAGTTTAATTAAGTAAAATAATAAAGGGTTAAATATTTAAATCAACTCGTACGTTGCGAGTTTTTACACTTTAGTACTTAAACTTTGTTTTTTGACCGATTACAATCTGAAGTCTACAGGTTGAACAAATTGCAACCTCCGTCAAATTTTTTCGACCAAATACGAACACGTGACAATCACGTACCAGTTGATTTAAACCTTTCTCAATAAATGAGGTTTCAACAAAAATGAAATGTTAATTGATTCAGGATCTTTCTTAAATGGGGAAATTCATAATTAATGGACCGGAAATTCTTACCTATCTCTTCCGATTTTCAAGTGTTTAAAGCTATGAGAGTTTTTACATTTGCTACTTTTAAGTATATACTATCTCCCTTTTTTTAGTTGTCGTTCTGACTTTGGATAAGAAAATTAAGGGATTTAACGATTTGACAAATTAACCTTCAACTAATTTTCTTAAATTCCTTGATTTTTTTAATTATTTTTAATTATTGTTAATATTTTTCATAACTATAGAGTTAGTATTGTAAAAGTAATGGTAAAAACACTAGAATGACAACTATTTCCAAACAAAACAAATAAGCTAGAATGACGACCAAAAAAAATGGAGGTAGTATTAGGTTCTAGCTTAATTTAAGTTAATATAGAGTGTTTGGAGACCCTAGTTTTTGCTATAATTAAGCAACTAGAAGCTAAAAGTCATAAGTAGTAAAGTATTGCTTTTATCAAACACTTCAGTTATAAAAATCTGCTTAAAATTATTTAATTCTCGAACACTGCCACTCTTGATTATAAGTCATTTTTGCACAAATTCTAATTATAATAATTTCTTCAAAATCTTCTATACATTTAGGGGGTGTTTGCAGTTACTTTTTCCAGGTGATTTTCGCTTATAATTTGAGAAAACAACTTCAACTTTAATCCAAGTGATTTTAAGCAAAAAACTAAATGTAGAAAATCGTTGATTTTTCCAACTATTAAGTAGAAGTTTTTTCTTACTCATAAGCTAAAAATTGATTAAATATCAAACATTCCAACTTTTATATTTTACCAAAATTAATTTTATCTTTAAACACTACTTACTTTTAATTTTAAGAGACTCGTTTCCTTTTCATAATATATGGAAAATCTATAATTCATTTAAATTACCATCTTTAAATAACACTCATGTATTCACCATATTAAATAAGACTATTACAGTAATCTACACGTGTATTAAATGAATTTCTCAATGTGTGAAATTTAAGGAGTAGGTATATAAAGTTAAAAAATAAATATTCTCTTTCTCTTATTAAAGAAAACAATTAAAGGCATGAAATTGGCAAATTTTTCAAAATTATCTAATAATGCAAATTGGTACTTAAATCATTAACTTTGCTAAAAAAGAAAAATAACTATATGTTCACACATCAATTTCTTTCTTATTTTTTGGTGTAGACAAAATTACTTAATTGTAAATTATTTGTAGCTTAATATGGTACAAAAAGTAAGTAAATTTATTGGGTTGCTTTTAGGATTTAACACTTTTTTTGTGGTCCCTCCAAAAGAAAAGCAATGTTTGTTTACTCAAGTATTTTGGGTAAGAGAGAAGCATGTCATTATGGGTCCAATGAAATGTTTTGTCCCACTAATATTTACTATATTAATTAATTTAACAAAATAGTAAATTGAGATTAAGATTATATTAATTTAATAACTATATGAGGTAAGAAATACCTTTATTAGATTAAAAAGAAAAGTAAAAAATGCCTTCATTTTTAGGGGAAAAACACATTTAATAACTATATATATATATATTTCGGCATAATACATTATTTCATGATAAAGTAATATATTTTCAGTATAATATATTTCTTCATGACCTCGATAGATCCCTACAACAAGTAAATACGGGAACTGCTCTTTTGAGAATGGATATTTAAAATTAAATCCTTACCCGCTTGACTTTTGAGCTATTTGCAACAATTCTCGACTAACTTTAATTGGTCATTTGTTTGCCTAGGTACTAGGACCTTATTGACTATTTATATCTTTTTCAGTTTTTTTCTCATCTAATTATGTCTACTCAGAGACCTACTCTTCGTCTAGATCTCTGAGGAGACGATAGGTCTTAACCTGTCGCTCAAATAAGCGTCTAACAGCTTATACAACATTACTTTGGGCGAATTTGTACCTGCTAAAATTCATCCGACGGCTATCCTTAAGTGAGAGTAGAGAATCAAGTGTGAGTTAGGTGCACCATACCAGTCAACGCTGGTTTGACCTGTACGGCTCTACCTAATCTCAGATTGCTTGTTTTCTTTTTAACGGCTTTGATGCCATCTGACTGTGATTAATTAATCCTAAACTCCTAATTCGAGCTGTATTCAATTGTCTTTTCCTCATTTAATTAAAAAGAAAATGAAAAGGAAATATCTGTATACCTAGTTTAACACGGAAAAGTCTCTTGTGCATCAGTTACACGGACCTTCGATCCGTGCAATTTAGGTTATGGATCCAAATGTATTACTCCTTCCGTCCCAACTAATTTTACACCGTTGACCGGACACAAATATTAAGAAAAAATAGATTTTGGGAAATCTTTGACTTTTCCAAAGGTGGAGATTGAGGGTGAAGATTTTGAAGGTGGAGACTGTGAGAAAAAATTTCTTTTTAAGAGTGTGCAAAATTAAGTGGGACGGATCGAAAGAGTAAGTATGCAAATTTAAGTGGGACGAAGAGAGTACTATTTATGCCTAAATATATTACGTATCATGAATAAATGTATCACAGTGAAAAAAATATTACGATTCATGCTTAAATCGTGATATTTTTTGTAATTAATACATTTGCGTTACCTAACTAGTTGAAGGCAAAAAATTATAAACATATCCCAATTTTTAATTAAATAAGGTAAAATCATAAAGTCCCTATTAACAATCATTTTAGTATACTTAACGTTTTCAATTTGAATGTATTTTTTTTATATATTTTAAATTTGCTTTTGTATCAATTAAATCAAAACGAGTTGATTTCGAACTTAACAAATTTTTAGAAAGAAGAACTCAATTTTTTAAAAAATGAGTTTAATCGAATTTGAATCGAGCTCGAACCTTGAATATTTTAGTTAAACTCAAACTCGAATATTTGGTGTTACATCTTGTGTTTGACTCATTCACTAATCGACACGACATGATATGCTGTCACAAATTAATATGTGTCATATAGTGAATTGAGTGTAATAGAAAATGAAACACCCACTGTAACGGAGAATCCGAACTGTATTTATTTGCGGTGCGGAGTTATTGGGTCCCACACTTCCCATGTGAGTGGGAAACCTTAATTATCGCATAGGAACTCACAAAGCCTAGAGTAAAAAAGTTGTGCGCCGCGTTCTACAGGATCTCCACTCAAAAGATTTGGGCAAGTGCCTGCCAAAAGAAATCCGCAAGATTATATGGGACGGAACAAAAATAAAAATGTGTAAAATTGTATGGGACGAAGGTAGTAAATATTTTGGAGATACGGCTTACCCCTTGTTTTATGCCGTATACGCCACCATCTCTAATACTTATCTACATATTTTATAAATTATTTTATAATTGTTGAATATTTTTATACAAATGGCATATAATTAGAAAGGATGATAAGACAAAGATTGACAAAGAACCATTGTCGATGTCACATTTTTGCATGGAGTCGACATCACTTATAATATCTTATTGTGTCACTAAATTCACTTATTTTGGACTCTTTTTTCTTTTTATACTTTTTTTAATATTTTTTTGCTTTTTTGCCTTTTTAGGGCAAGTGGGGTAGGGGGGTGGGGGTGGGGGTGGGGGTAGGGGTAGGGGGGTGGGGGCCAAAGGACACATAATTTGGACTTTGTTGCAAAAGATAAAAAGCCCAAAATCAATGGTGGGCCCAAGTATACCAACAAAGCAAAATAAATTATTGTGAATAATGAGTACGTCATGGATTTTTGTCTATTGTTTTTTATTTAAAGATGGCATATTTAATACTACTCTCTCCGTCCGTTTAAAGCTGCCTATTTGTGTTTTCGATCCATCTCAATTAAAGTTGTCACTTCCAAAAAGAAAATATATTTTCATAATTCTCATCCTCAAAATCTTAACCCTCAGTGTTCATTTTTAAAAAAATAGAAAAACTGGTCGTGCTTAATATTCGTGCCCGATAAAAGTGGCAACTTTAATCGGGACGGTAGGAGTAGTATATTTGCATGTTAAAGTAGGTTAACTAATGCTTTTAATGCTTTTTTCTTTTTTATGTTTAGGCCAATTCTTATTAGACAAAACTTGTGTATGGAACTGTCTCATAATCGTCACACGATGTAACGAGAAAATGTATCATTTTTTATAGTAAAAGTATTACTTTAATCTATTAAAGTATCAATATTTGTAAAAAAATATCACTTTTATCGGTAAAAATATCACTTTAGTAAAATATCACTTATATCTATAAAAGTATCACTTTTTTTTTCTGTAAATGTATCATTTTTTCTTATAAAAATGTATTCCGTCGTACGCGTAGGTCGTCCCAAACAAACTCACTGTTCTTATTATTCTTTACCAAACTGCGAGATTTTAAATATATATATATATATATACTATTCCTGATAAAATACGTATATATATATACTTACTTTTTAAAAGAAAATTATGTCCGCAAAGTGCAAACACGTACACCCTTATCCGCCCGCAAAATATGGATTATCATATAGTATTAGGGTAAAGACTCGTGTGCACGAGTTGCACGATAAAATTCAGCTTGGATATCACGATTTATATTTAAAGGTATTTAAAGGTATTATATGTTTTGGGTAAATATTTATACCCTTACTCCGAATATGTAATACCCTTAAACATGAATTGGGATACATTTATACATCACATGTAAAACATTTAGGCAACAATATTACCTTTTCACCAGTAACCCGAATTGTACGGATCTTAACTGGTGCATAAGAAACCTTCTCATTACTGAGATTTTATAGACAAAGTTGGATAGCTCAAGTGGCAGAGCATCTACTACCTAGATCTTTGGTCTTGGGTTCGAGTCATCATAGGGGGAGGGGGTTTTTTTCTTTCTTTCTTAGATTAGGAGAAAAAAAAATTAAATTACTGAGATTTTATAAAAGATAAAATTTTACAAGGCCTATACTTTAGAAAATATCTCCATTTGGGATCTAAATCATAGAAGTTCTATTCAGGATCTAGATTTTAAAATTTCCTCAATTACGGAATTACATTTCTCATTTAACTCCCAATTTAGAGCGTATGTCTTTAAAAATAAGAAAAGCATTATCCAATATACAAAAAGCTCAGCATGATACATCGAACATGTAATTTACTCCGTATTGAATTTTTCGTACAGTTTTTCCTGTTGTTCAATATATAAGCCATAATTTTAAAATACAACTTAAATTTTGGCCCCTAATCGAGAAAAAGCAAAAAATCACAATCTTTTGTGGAAGGTCTGAAAATTTTCCATAATAATAATGAAAATACGTAAATAGATATATAAATATTATCCTCTGTTTTAAAAATCCCCGACTAACTCCGATTAATCTCCGTCTAGGTGCTAGGCTTTCATTGACCGTCTACGTTTATTTTCCAATTCATTTTCGCCTAACTACGTCTATGCCCTAATTAGTCCCACCCAGACCCCAGCTAGTCGCTAGGCCCCAATGCACCGTCTAACTAGCGTCTAGCGACTTTTACAACCTCGATATTATCCCAATCCTCAAAAACAGATCGTCCATTTTTATCTGTTTTCCTATGAAATTATTTTATATTGAAGGAAAACGAAATAGATATTTGATCCCATGCGTACGTTACTGTTTTTCTTCTTCTAATATAATAGGTTAACTTGCCCGATCATCAATGGAGTTGTTTCAAGTCCACATCAAATTTACGCATAATTTCATCTGGGAAAAATTTATATGAGATCGTTACACGATCGTCACACGATGTGACAGAAAAAAATATTACTTTTTTTAGCAAAAGTATCATGTTTATCTGTAAAAATATTTTTTTTTTTAACAAAAACACCACCACTTTTTGTACAAAAGTATCACTGTGTCAAAGTATCACTTTTATCTGTAAAAGTCCATTTTCCATGTAAAAGTATCAATTTTTCTGTAAAAATATATTCCGTCACACGCAAGACTTACTCTTTAATTCAGATACACACTAATACATTTTCATGAAAAACTGTTTATACACTCCGATTCCACAAATTTATGCAACTGGTGCACAAGATAGCTACTCGTAAAATTGATATACTTAGAAGAGAAATGTTAGGAGTAAAAAGTTGAGGCCTCTAATTCAACGCTTTCATTTTCATGGCCGAAAGCAAGGGTATTGTATTACTTGCTTTATACATGCATCGCACTTTTCTCACTTTTTCGCCTTTAATTTCGACATATGCATGTTTACTTGTTTTGTGATCAAGAGAAGTATTTGTTCGTTTACGGGATAAAATTACTTTTCGTCCCATAACTTTTTACCTATTTACTTTTCGTTTTAAAATTTGTTATTTTTTTAATATAGCTTCATAGCTAAAGAAATTACTTGTTTTTTAACCAATTATCACACTGAGGAGTAAATCGGCAGGAAAAAATACGACTATCACGTGAAATCATTTATCGTCGCGTAATTTTTCGCCTGTTCAACTTTTGTCCAAAGAAAATGTCAGAGTTGGCGGCCCATCAATTAGAATTGATTGGAAGTTTGTCACATGTACTTTCCAGTCGATTTGCTCACTGACAGTAGGAATTAGTCCAAAAAAAAAGAGCAATTTCTTTAATTATCGATGAAATCGAAAACGCAATAAATTTTGGACGAAAAGTTGAACGAACGCAAAGTTATGGAACGAAAAATAGTTTCAACTCGTTTATTTACACACAAACATAGGTGACAATTCAAGTGGCCAACCCGACCGGTCAAAATTCATTAGGTTGATGATGTTTGTTAGGCCAGAGTGGAGTGAAAATCCATCTAATTAGAAATGGGAGAATCAACTTAGCCTCTAATAATACACTAAAATTTGTTGGATCGACCAGCAACCTATCGAACCCTATAAATCATTGATAAATCGAGTCACTTCTGGTGGACTAATGATGCTAGGGATGGACCCCTGCAGATTTTTCGTGTTTTGGGTACCCGATGCATCGATACCCGATCTTGCGGGTATGTGTCCTCGTAGTACACATTGGGGTCGGATCAAGTTTTTATCAAAATTACTTTTTTATGAATAAATCATTATTTGCTTCTTTAAGATAGTTGAAAGATGAACAAAATTATGGTTGTTGATTTTGTTAAAATGAGGTACCAATAAAATTCGACTCGATCTAAACATAATACCCGATGAATTAAAAGTATATCCGACCTTATAAGATAAAATCCACACGAATCGGGTCGGATGTATCAGCCCACCTCTACCCATCACACAGGCATGTCGGCATGTGTATATATATTAATATTAATATACATAATAAAGCTACATATATGGTGCATTTCTTGCATGTTACCTAAGGTATATATAAATAAAAGACAATAGTAGTATTCACACAAGTTCAGTAACACGCAAATGTTAGATGACGTGGCATATATATTAAAAATATTATATTCTCATGCATATACAAGTAAACAAATTGACATTTGTAACCCTTTACGTTATCATTTAGAATTTATTATTGGAACGAGATATTCAAGTATGAAACGATAAATGCTTGTTATATTGAATAAGTTACAAAATGTCTAAATTTCTTTGCTATACACTACAAGAAATTTAAGAAATCGTGACGAAATTTTCGTCGCTAAAATAAAAAATTTCTATCACAATGAAGGAGTAGTGACGGACTATTGACGGAAATGTTCTGTTATAAAAATCTTTGTCACTAAACAGATAATGAGGGACTATTTTATTCCACTTATTTGTGCCTCTTTTAACTACGGTTTAGTGATAGAGTTTTTTCTGTCTCTAAATTCCGTCATAATTCCGTCACTAAGTCGTTACTAATATTCAAATAATTGTAGTATTTCTTGTAGTGATAAAGTCTTCATATTAATCAAAATGGATGCTAAAAATGTGACAGATGCAGTCATAGTAGGGCAAATTTAAATACGGAGTTTGATAATACTACTGAGAAATATAAGAGTCTATTATTTCTTTTGATCAAGCGTATGTTCTGATTGCTCGTGTGATTGCACCGAGTGACTCGTTCTCATCTAGCTTTCCATATTTACATTGGTATAATATTGTCTATTTTAGACCACACTCAACAATTCTACTTTTGGACTTCCTTTCAAATACCTCGTATCAATAAAGATCTATTTTTCTTGTATATTTATAATCATTTCCTTGTATATTTAAGGATTCGTTTAACTATTGAAACACTGTAGTCGGAACAGAGAATCGGACCGATTAAGAAGGGACTCAGTGCATGGGTTTATGGTAGTTAGTTCATGATAGTACTATGACCATTCTTGGAACTCTATATTTAGAAGCACACAAGCAAATAAAAGGTGCACCATTCTCTCAAAGTTTGACTTTTATTAGTAAAAAATTAGGAACATGTGCCCTACTCCAAAAGGGACAATTACATGCATGTGAGGGGTGTGCACATATATAGGCACAATGGAATCAATTTCTTTTTATTTTTAATTTTTTCCTTATCTTTAATATTTTATGTTTGGATGTTGGTATGTATTTGTTTCGGATCGATTGTAGAGTGATCATGAATCGTATTACACTATCATCTAAGTGTAAATGTAGTAAAGTTGGTCTGTCTCGATAGGCTGACTCAAGTAACTCAACATTTTCAGGTTATACTTGAAATCTAATGAAAGCTAATAGACGCGACCCGTAATGATCTGAGGAGAATAAAGGAACTTATCGATAGAAAATGATGATTATACACTTAGAGCATGATAGGATCTAAACCTAATAGTAAAGTTTTAAATTAGTAAAGCTTGTTATTATACATTTTTCATATAAATACGATAAATTGCAAAAAAAAATCACGAATTCTAGGTGAATTTTTAATTACAACGTAAATTTTAAAGGTAACAAGATGATTCATAATTTTTTTCTTTCATTTACAATATTATTTATAATTTTTAGTTTTTAATTATATCGCCGTTACCATTATTAGATTCGCGTCGACGGAACTCTTCTATAACACTTTTAAAGGTTTGTTATGAGGATGATATAATAGACCAATACAATTAACTACCACGTGACCAACTGAAAACTTCACTTAAAGAAAGAGGAATAAGAGGACACCCTTGTATACTTGTTTATTACTTCATATATTATCCTTGTAGAATGGGTATTAAATTATTATGAAGTGAGGTGGTAATTGGGGTCGTCCGACTCGATCCAACCCAAGCATATCGACCCAATGTCATTTATCGAATTAGGTAAGTTCAAATTCTATTGGATGAAAAATTAAATAGTTGATTCCTGCTCGTGCTCTTAAGCTATACTAAGATGAGCCGAGCTGAGCTCACTAGATCATTGACCGATTAGGCTCTAGGTCGTTGGGCCAAATAAAACTTCGGATCGGGCTAATTTTACCATCTCCATAAACAAGTGATTTATCGATGGTAATGTGGAGACGAATGAAAAGTTCATTAGTGAATCATAAAAACATTAAGTAGGAAGGCCCAAGCCCACCCCTTAGTAGCTCAGGCCCATCAGCCCATATTTATGGGCCTAAGTTGCCCAAACCAACTTTGAATGTCGAACCGTGAGGAGAGATTACTAATGTAGAACCGAGACACTCGAAATTTAATATTAGGCCATAGGTACTTTCGCAAAATTTTCCGACTAACTTCGAATCCCGACTAGTTTCGATTTTTAACCACCTACTCTCCGATCAACTCTTTCCATGCCTTGAGTAGTCGCTAGGTCTCATTCTACCGTATTTCTAGCCACCTACTCTCTGATCAGCTCTGCCTATGCCTTGAGTAGTCGCTAGGTCTCATTCCACCGTGTAAATAACATCTATCGACTTTTACAACTTTGATATTAGGGAAAATCTCAAGGCCTGAATTTTATAAAAAATTATAATTTGGGTTCTAAATTTTAGGAGTTATCAATACGAGGCATGCAATTTAAAGTTTTTTTTAATTAGGGATTTAAGTTTTGAATTTAATTCTCAATTCGAGGATTACGTCTTAAGAAATAATACATTGTTAAATGTACGGAAGGTTCAATACGATACAATCTTTATTTATTAAATGTTCTGAAGCTCCTCCAATTAACAATAAATATAGTCCCTGTCCTAGTTGATAAAAGCCACAGAAAATTCTGCAAACAATCTTTATAATAGGGGCGGCAATCCCTAATTCGACCCGACAGAATCCTGTAACCAGCACGACACAAAGTAATGATCCAAATTAACCCAAAATCAAACATAAGCCTAACCCAATGATCCGGAATATCACCCCTACCTTATAAACATAGTCCCATCAGCAAGTACAAGATTATTTGTATATACTCCCCATGAGCACAATGTTTCTCAACAATGGAAGAAACTAAACAGTATTACAGTAAAAGAGTAGGCAAACATTTAAATAAGACCGCCTACGAGTACCTTTCCCTAAGGCAGGAGTTACTTTTACGATGAAAAATGTTACTCCTTTTCATGTAAAATTGGTGCTTTGAATGTTAAGCTTCATACAAAAAGCAATAATTTTCAGAATGTAATATTCAGTGTGATAAAAGTAACATTTTTTCGCAAAAGTGAATTCCATCTTATGGAAGACCGTCTTACACGAGGGTTAACACTCAGCTTCAGCAAAATAAAATATTTGATCCACAAAGTAAAGCTAGCACAAGTTCTTGTAGCAAACACAGAGAAACCAACTCACAAATATTTCAGACACAACAATGAGGACTTCCCTCGAGTGCAAAGGCAGAAGGGAGCTTGACTGCAAGTCTAACAACAAAACAATCGAATGAAAGACGAACCGAACTCCAAAACATCAACTAAATCAAGCATCTTCCCAATGACAAAACTCATCAAATATTATAGATAAATCAATTCAATGAAATGATCCAAAAGGAGCACCTAAAATTCTCCCCTAGCACAACACAAATGAATAACAAAATCCAGAAACTTTCTATCAAATAATGAAATAATCTAAACTGACCACCTAAACTTAAACTTCTTCTTGTAGTGAGCTAAAGATGCATCTTTAACAGCTTTACAATGTCTAGTAACAAAATAACCAACGACGACGAATTGAATTCCGAAACATTCACTAAATCAGGCATCTTCCCAGTGACAAAATTCATCAAATTCCATAGATGATCAATACTATAAATTGATCCAAAAAGAGCACCTAAGTTAATCCTACCCCCAACAGTTAATTCAAAACGCATTCCTCAATTCATTGTACCCAAAACGACCCACCTCCAACTGACTCCCTACTTTCGTCTTCACGGTAACGCCATCTACACCGGCGACAATCACCGACGTAGCTAACCCGATGAACATCCCATGTTCAACTATACCAGGAAGCCTCAAAATTGCATCACTAGCCACATTCAAATCCCCAATTTCCTTCTCAAAATACAAGTCAATAATATAGTTACCATTATCAGTAACGTAAGCTTTCTTACCATCAGCAGATTTCCTCAGCTTCCCCACGCAGCCGGCATCGACGAACATGTCTTCAAGCCTCTTCAATGAATGCATCCAACAGAAGGGAATTACCTCCACCGGCATTGCCAATCTGCTACCTCCAACAAATTTCACCATTTTCGATTCATCAACGATTACGATAAATTTCTTCGAGGCGGATTCCACCATTTTTTCCCTTAGCAAAGATCCGCCCCGGCCTTTAACCAAATTTAGCCCCGGATCGACTTCGTCAGCTCCATCAATGGCTAAATCGATGACAGGGTGGTTATCCAGATCTGATAAAGGAATACCTAATGAAACGGCCTGTTTCTGAGTTATCGTGGAGGTCGGTATGCCGACGATGTCCTTGAGCTTCCCCTGCCGTAACAGCTGCGCAATTCGATCGACGGCGTGTTTGGCGGTGGAGCCGGTGCCGAGGCCGACGACCATGCCGGATTTCACGTGCTCCACGGCTTTGTAAGCAGCAATTTTCTTCAAATCGTCCTGCGTAAGCGTGACGGAGGGGCAGGGAGGCGCAGCGGTGGAGACTGGCTCCACGGCGACTTCGGGGTAACGAGGGTAAGCTACGGCCATGGCTACAAGCTACAGAATCAGTGCAACCTATGAAAACGACCACGAGAAAATGAAAAAAATGAAAAAATTGTTAGTCAAATTAGGGGAGGATAAGAAATTGAATGGCTATAACATTTTTATTTGAGAAAATCGGGGCGATGATTGTGTGGAGAGGGAGGAGAGAGATGAAGATAAGGTGTTTGATAGATTGTTTGTGTGAGGTTGAAACGTAGGGTTTGTAGCGAATTTATAGAAAAGGGGGGTGGGGGTGAGGTAGGGGGGGCGGCGTGGGGTGAAACGCGGAGGAAAGGGGCTGAATAGTGGGGGTGTGATTTTGATTGGTCCGGGTGCGGGTAGGGTGGGTGGTCGCAATTTGTCGGGTAAGGGTGGGATCGGATTAGATTCTTCGGGTCGGGAGCCCGACGCATGGGTACCTGATAAAAACACTTAGGGTCCGTTTACTTAAAATTGTGCCCAATAAATTTAGAGGATCGAATCACAATAAAATACACTCATTAACTTCCTCAGCCAAAGTTGGTCCAGTATTCCTCAAAGTTAAACAAACGAACCCTAATCTTTTACCTTATTTTCGAGTACCCGCCCTCAACGACGAGGAGTACCTGTCCGGCTGGGTCGAATTTTCTCAAAGTTATTTTTCTATGAAAGATTTTTTTTGCTTTTCTAAGATTGTCGAAACATAGAATAACTATTATGTTGTTAAAAAATACCAGATACCCAATGAATTAAAAAATATCCGGATTGAATCTACTACCTATTCAAAAAAATATCCGGATTGAATCGGGTACCCGAACCCCAAGATAAAAAGTCCACCCCTAAAATCGGGTTATGTTCGATTTCAGGCCAATTCACGATATATTAAAAATTGTGCTATATAATTATCATATCTTAGAAAAAAAAATTGTTAATTTTGAATCGATTCGGGTCAAATTTTAATTAATCAATTTATATCGAATTAGTTGTAAATTTCTTGCAGTAAATTTCTGTCGGATTAAATTGACAGGTCGGATCGGGTCGGGTCGACCTAGGGATGGGGGCGGATTGGATTAGAGGGTATCTTTAATCTGACACGTTATTTGTGCTGTGCATGAGCAGAAGCATTGAATGGAAAGTCTAATACGGAAATTCGCAATTACCAACTGGGTCTTGGTATTTATTAAGGGTCCAATTAGTCAGTAAAAGTCAAATGTTTTTTAAGGATTAATTGCATTAAAAACATGATTTTTGTAACTTTTTGTAATTTAATCATATTTTTTTAAAACTATAATTTAATGTCTAATTTCTTCAATTTTTGTAATTTAATTAATGATGTAAATCTTTTGACGAGTTAACATCTCATATTCGATATCTACTTTCTTGATAGATGTCACTAAAACTGTCACAACGAGTTAACATGACGGAGCAAGCTACTAAACCTCGATCCAACCCATCACGGGCCAGGAGTTGGGGCAGGTCAACCAACTCTCTGAATTTCCCTCCCGCCTCTCTCTCTATGTGCGTAAAAGATAAACTATAATTAATGTAAAATAGCTATTGATTAGTTAATTTAACAATTAATGCACTCCTAATCTTATTCATCATTTTACATATAAAATAGTTCCCAAAGTTCCTCAATTTCAACATTCATCGAACATAAATACATAGTATACAACTCTATAAGATAACATATAGAGCTGTCAGCATGTTGGCGGGACGGATCGCAAAAATAGCAGGTCACTGAAATCTCCACCTACTATGCGGGGCGGACGGGCCAACCCACGAATTAAAGCTCATTTTATTAGATGCTACATCACTTAGCCAAAAGATCTCGATTCAAAGCCTTAACAACTAAGAGCTGCATATATAAGTAAAAAATGTGATAAATTCTGTGTATAAAACTCACTGTATATTTAATTTATTGTCTGAGTTTTCGACGAACCAAACTCGATATTTATAAGGCGAACCACTCAAACATAATTATAAAAACTCGAGGAGAACTCGAGATAAACTCAAGTCCATTGAAAAATCAGATGAATTGAGCTTGAGCCCTGTAGTATGTTTATATACCAGTAATGTTTACACCCTATCAGTTTGTTTCTTCTTAATTTATTAAACACCTCCTTCTTCAATTCACTATAGTCGAGTGCTGCACGGAATTACTTGAAGGAGAAGGGGAGAGTTTTTTCCTTGTTCTTAAACTAGAAGGGGCACCTCTATGGGAACGTGGCAAGTTCCAAGTGGCTTGTATGATGTTGATCAACCTTATCTCCCATCAAATGCGTAGTTGGTTTCGTGTTACCAATAGTCAGCACACGAACAGAAACCATCTCTAAAACTATGATATCTGTTGACATCTCTAACAACTATAGTTCGATTTGTGAGCTTTGAGATGAACTTAGCAGCAGAGTGGCAATCGTCACACATCCTAAGGTTTTTCATGACACGAATAGGTGTCCCTGGAGGTGTTTTCATGAGTGCATATGCTATAGCCAACTTCTCACTGTGATAACCGAGCCAATCTTCCTTTTGTTCGTCCTCTACATCATGCAATTCTGTAATAATATGTGGAACATAACCCAGATTTCGGATTTCAGCCAACAATTTCTTTACCTTCCCACGAATTTGAACAGACTCCACGTGTTTGTTGTCGTCTGAAACAAAGATATGCGTATCATTCCTAATTTCTGTCCAGCTTAGTCCAGGCTCTTTCTTGATACTCTTTTCTCTCATCAATTTTCTTACCGCCGCAACCTTATCCCATCTCTTTGCTCTTGCATGCATATTAGACATTAAGATACACGTCCCCACATCATCTGGGCTGATATGCAGCAGAATATCAGCAACTTTCTTTCCTAAACCATAATTCTGATGGACATGACAAGCATTAAGCAAAGTTCTCCAGGCAATAACATCCGATCTGATTGGACTTGATCTAATGAAATTCTCAGCCTCATCCAGCCTTCTTGCTCGACCTAGAAGCCCAACGATACAAGTGTAGTGCTCTAGGCCAGGTTCAATCCCAAAGTCTCTCATCATATGATTCAAATAGTAGAAACTTTCATCTACGCGTCCTAACAAGCCACAAGCAGAGAGCACCCCAACAAAAGTTACATAACTTGGTTGGTGTTTTGCATCTAACATCTGTACAAACAAATTCAGGGCGTCCTCACCACGCCCATGATATGCGTAACCAGTTATCATTATATTCCAAGATACAACATCGCGATTTATCATATTCTTGAACAAAATACTAGCATCTTCAATGAGGCCGCATTTTGAAGCCATATAGATCAATGCATTACCCACAACAATGTCATTCTTCATCCCCATCTTCTCAAGACGTGCATGTAATGAGTTACTGTATCCAACAGCTGATATACCGGCACAAGAGTTCAAAAGCACCGCAAATGTGTATTCATTTGGTACAACATTTTCAAAGTCCATCTCAAGAAATAGTTTGAGTGCTTCTTCAAAGCACTCATTTTGTGAATAAGAAGTTAATGCTGCTGTCCATGTGACCTCATTTTTTGGTTCCAAACCATCAAAAACTTTTCTCATTGAAAAAATCTGACCACATTTTCCGTACATATCTATGGTGGCACTACCTACAAACAAATCACAATCCAAACCGATCTTCAATACTCTGCTGTGAACTTGACTTCCCAAAGTTAAATCCTTAGCATGGCCACAAACTCCGAATACGTTAACACAAGTGATACCATCCCACTTCTCATAATCACATTCAACCACCATTCTGCGCAAAATATACCAAGCTTCTGTCGAATCCCCCTGACTTAAGAGCCCAGTCAAAACAGAATTATAAGAACACATATCTAATCTTGGAGAGAAATCTAGAACCTGTATAGCCCCTTTCAACCAAGAGCAAATAGAGTACATGTAAACAAGTGCATTATTAACATACTGATGAAAAATTAATCCAGACTTCAATCCATAACCATGACATTGTTGGCCCTCATCCAGCAACCCACATTTCGAACAGGACGAAAGAACCATTGACAATATATATCTATTTGGGCATAATTTATCCACTTTAACCATGTTTCTACAGAGCTCCAAAACCTCTGAAGCATATCCATGCTGCAGATACCCAGCCATCATACTACCCCAGGTAACAACGTTCCTCTTCCGCATTTTATCGAACAGTTTGCGAGCACTCAATATGTCTCCACATTTTGAGTAATGATTTATCAAGGAATTCCTCTCGATTACACGGTCTCGAGAAATTTGATTGGAGATGATGAGATGGGCATGAATAACTTTGCCAAATTTGAGGTTTTTCGCGTTGGATGATGCTTTAAGGAGCTTTCTTGCGTCCATTTGGTTCAACCTGAATCCCAGCTCTTTACAGCAGCAGATGTTCAAACGCCGATTGCAAGAAACTATACATATTTTTTTACAAACTTTTTGAATATGAATAGACACTCCAAATTTGGTTTTACTTAAAAACTCGTTGCGTACACAATGGAGATTACATTCATCTTAGAATAGAAATTTATTTGAAACTATTAATATTCTTACAAACGTTTTGAATATAAACAAGTGCTCCAACTTTATATATACTTAAAAGTTGTCATATGAATGACGAAGTTGGATAAGTCAAGTGACAAAGCATCTACTACCTAGGTCTTTCGTTCTAGGTTTGAGTCATCGTGGGGAAGGAAGGAATTTTTTTTTATTCTAGGTTCGAGTCACCGTGGGAGAGGGGAGGAATTTTTCTTTGTTCCTTAGATTAGGGAATTTTTTTCAAAAAAAAAAAGTTGTCATATGAATGGAGATTGCGTTTATCTTTAAAATAGAAATTTATTTTCTAGATTAATTGAATATATTATCAATAGAAAATATTTCGTAGCTAAGCTCATATAAAAACTATTTTTGAAGAAATATAGAATTTTACTTCGTTTTTAGTTTTCATTTAAAATGGAATCATTGTAAGATTTATATTTATTAAATATTTAGATTTTATTTTACTAAAATAACTTAGTTTTTACAACAACGTAATTTATTGTTTAAAATGACTAGTATGTAGGATAAAAGAAATTCGTATAAGGTCGTATCGAGAGCATTTTATTTGTTGGGCCCTAATACAAGCCCATTATTCATTTGTATTGGGTCCTATACAAGCCACGTTTTTGCATTTGATCAATTTTGGGATTCTTTGGTTGGGCCCAATTTTATTTTTCAAGCGTGAGGAGTTTGTGGATCGGCCCATTAAAACTATTTTGGGCTTCTTTATTTGGCCCATTTCACATATACCCAACACGGCCCTTTATTATTAGGCTTTGTTGTAAAACTTTTCAACTAAGTTCGATAATTCCGTAGTTAAGTTCTTATTGGTTATCTATTTTTATATGGGTAGTCCTTCTAATCTAACTAAGCTTATACCTCAATCAATCCCATTCAGCCCCCGACTCGACTAGTTCTAGGCTCTAAGTTATTGTTTGACAAGCGCATCGATTTCTACAATCTTTATATTGGGAAATCCATAATGCCCCATTAGACTAGATTCTTCTCTTCTCAATTCATTAGTGTTTTAATCGAAGATTTCGAATTCAAAATATAATTTTAGTGTTTCTTCAATTACACTCAAGGGTGATAGTTTGGATTATCGAATTGCGTTCATGCTCGATTTCAGATTGATTCGGAGTATATATCAAAAAATATTTAAAAATTATTATATTTGAAGATAAATTTAGTTATTGATTTGTGTCAGAATCCAATTAATCATATTCATTTTAGATTGATCTCAAATTTCTCTCGATAAATCCAAATCGAATTGGACTAGTATCTCTGTGCGTAGTTAGTGATTGCCACTCCTAACCACCTAGTTAAATATATTTGTTGCATGGCACGTTCTTTTAGAGCTATAATTTAGCTTCAAAGCCAGCAGCCAATTATGATCCACTTTCATAGGTATATTTGCCTTTTTTCTTTTTTCCTTTTTCCCAAATTTCACTTTTTTTTTTATATATATATAAATAAAAAAAAACAGAAACATAGTTGTTGTTTGATTCTCAACCCTATTTTTAATGAGAGTTTTATAATATCTCAGTTTGTGTGGGAGTAAACAAAATTTAATTAATCTATTTACGGAAAAAGTGTGTCATGCTTAGCACAGTTTGTGTATTATCTTGTACATGTTCTGTTTTTCTATATCGAATATTTATGCAATACATGCGTTTTCTTTCCTTACTTCCTTTCCGTTAATTTTTTATTCTTTGCAACACATATCACTTTGCATTGTATCATTTACGATACATCTTTATCTATATGGTAAAACAAACGTCTTAATAATTTGTATCGTAAGATTCCTTCCTAAGTATCTTTTGCATTGCAAAAATCCAAACCTACTCAAAATGAATTTTTGTAACACCTAACATATAAAATTCAAATCAATCCAAAATATATTTAATTTAAGATTCCTTCCTAAGCATCTTTTGCATTGCGAAAATCCAAATCTACTCAAAATAAAATATTTAACACCAACAAATGGTGACAACAGAAATAACAGCTCTGTCCTTCTCATGATCATAATCAAACTTATATATAAACGTTAATTAGTGTCGTAAATGAGTCGAGTCGAGGCGAACGTATTACTGTTTAAGCTTGTTTGAAATATTATCGAACTTTTGATATTATGTTTAAGCTTATCTAATTATTAATCGAATCGAGCTTGTACGAGCTCTAACCAAGCCAAACACGAATCGAGGTAAGGTAGTCTGACATTTTCACACTTGCTTCAACATTTTTATCCGATCAAACTCGAGCTTGAATCGAGCTTTAAATTTTATCAAACGTAAGAGCATGTTCCTTGTTTGATATTTTTACTCGAACATTGTTCAAACGAGTTTTTAAAAAACAATTTCAAATCAAATATCTAATAGCTTGATTTGATTTTCGGATTTTCATGCATAAGTTAATGAATCAAATAATACAAATTTCTGCACTTAAATATATACACTCCAGAATCAGTAAAACGCCCCTTAAAAAAGCAGGGGAAAAGAAAAAACAATAATATAGATACACACAATCTGTATCTATATAGCTTAAGCCAGATGAATACCAGACAAAATTCCTCTGCTAAATTCAACCAAATTGAGCAACACAACAGCAGTAGAAGTCGGCAAACTCAACGCAATAAGCACAAACATACCGATCGCGAAGCTAGGTCTCGTCTCCATCAAATACGACTGCAAATGCCCCATCGCATCGCAAATAATCGAATCGTAGCTCGCGTAAAATCTCTTCTCCCAATCCATCCATTCTCTCGGCAGCTCGTAATCCGCCTCGGTAATCTTCATCTCGTGGATCCGCTTCCGTAGAACGATCAGATTCTCGTCCACTAGCCTCCCGCTGAAATTGTGATTGTGAGCTTCCCGTCGCGATGCGTAAACTCTAGTGCTCGATTTTCTCGTTTTTCGCGGTTTGATCTGGTGAGATTTTGAAAATGGATTGAAGGAGTTTAATGGCGAAATGTGTCGAGTTTTTGAAAATGGATCGGAGGATTGTGATGGCGGAGAGTAGGAACAAGCTGCGGCCATGTTCGATTGTGAAAAGCTCTGGAAATGGAAAAGTGATTGTGTGTTTGATGATTGAGGATTGAGAATGAAGCAATGAGGATGATTTGGAGGGGCAATCTGTATTTATAGAGTTTGTTTTGGTAAGGGGGTGTTTGGAGATCTCGAAATGATTAAGGAAAGAGTCGTGTGTGGGGCATGTGACTTAGGCAATATAATAATAGGAAAACCGTGTTATTTCAGTTCTGACAAACGAGCCGCCCCCTGGAGAGCGCGTTTTTTAATATAGTAATTTACAGGTGAAATTGGCCTTAAACATCCTCGAAGAAACAATTGCTAATTCTTGAGTAAGGTCGAAAATCGAATCAAGTTATCTAATATGATACTGATCGTTTAAATTACATACGATCATAGATATTAAATAAGTTTGAATATAATTTTAAATTTAGTAAAATATAAAGTTCGAGTCAATCCAGAGATCGAGCTCGACAAATACAAAATATTATAGTAAATTTAAAAATATCGAACTATTCGAGCTCAATTTGTGTTTGGCTCGAGCTTATTCAAATTCGATTCGGTTAATAATCAGACAAAATCAAACGTCAAACATAATTGAACAATATTCTTTTAGTCATTTATGTTTGACCTAGTTGCATTTTTGAGACTTAGTTTATCGTTTTGCAATTTCTGTCCTCTAACAATTTATCGCGATTTCAACGCTTTTGTCTCTGAAATTTGCTAGCCTCGCCGGAGATGTGCACGTGTGGAGCGCGAATTTGGACGGTTCCAACGACAAAAATTCTGAAATCGCGATAAATTTTATTGTTAGATGACTGAAATTGCAAAACGCCAAACGAAAAATTCAGAAAATGTAACTAGGCCAAATATAAAGGACTAAAAAAATTTATCTTCACCCAAACATAATAGGAAAACTAAAAGCTCGATCATTATAATAAGTTTAAACAATAGTATGTTCGACGCAACTCGACTTATTTACGGCTGAGTTTCGAAAGATCATGGTTTACATTATTTTCTTATTTAATGTATTTTTTTTAAAGAAAAGCCGTTGCCTTCCAGTTGTGTTCCAAAATAGATTCTTTTATAATATATCTTTTTTAAAGAAACGCCGTTGCTTTACCACCAAATTGCATTGTCACACGGAATTATTATAAAAAATAATATTTTTTTATGTTTTACCTATTTATTTAATTTTATAAGAAGTATAAGCCAAATCCTAGACGTTGTATACCCATTTATCCTTTTTTTTAATATCTTCGTCCCGATTAATTTTGCACAGAGGAGGTTCATATAAGTATTATAAAAAGTTATTTTTAAAGTATTTGTTGACTTTTCAAATGTGAATTAAGGATGGAGATTGAGAATGGAGATTTTGAGAATGAAGATTGTGTTATAACTTTCATTTTTAAGAGTGTGCAAAATTAGCTGGGACGGACGAAAACGAAAAATGTGCGAGATTAATTGAGACGGGGGAGTATTTAATATATCGAGTGAATATAAACAATTCGGTGTCCTCTCGTGTAAGAATTTGTCAAATAATTACGAAAAAAAACATGATAGATAAGTTTGACAATTACTTTTAATTCTTATTTTAGAGACATAATTTTATTTAAAATTAGATGTTTTTTTGAAACTTTTGCTATTTTTTTCCAACTTTATCCATACTTATTTAAAGTAATCAAGACAAATTTAAAATGTACTCCCTCCGTCTCGCTTAAGCTGCTTACTTTTTTTTTTGGTCCGTCCTAATTAAAGTTGTCACCCCAAAAAAGAAAACTAATCCCACAATCTTCACTCTCAAAATCTCAATCTTTAAAAAATTAAAAAATATTTTTTTTTTTAATATTTATACCCGATCAAAGTGACAACTTTAACCGAGACGGCGGGAGTATAACAATTACGAGTAGGGAGAGATTTATAAGGAATATGGTGATTTGATTAGTATTGTTAATTTTTTAAGTATCTTAATACTTAATAAAAACTCTAAAATGACAATTAAAGAATATAAATTCTGAAGTGAATGCAAAATAAAATTGGGGCAACGAAAAGAAAAATAGAAAGATATTATATGGCAGCAAGAGGCGATAGTGTTTCACTCATGACGCCATATATTGGGTCGGGCCAATATTTTACTGGACAAAAAATTAGCGAGCCTAGCTCAATTCAGGTCATTCCTAAAATATATTACGATTCCTAAGACCCTATCTCTCTAAAATGGTAAGCCTATTGAGCCTAATAATATTTTAGACGAAAATTTCTATAACACAATAACGGGCGGGCTTCGCACGTCAAACTGAGCCCATTTTGCCATCTTACTACAAGTAAAAGTGGCAATTCAGACGGCCCAGGTCATCAAACTAACACCATATGTGGGTCTGGGTTAGGCCATCCCAAAATTTCATAGGGCCAAAAATGATCGACCAACCCAGTATATTCCCCTTAAATATACTAAGATTTTCGGGTCGATCATTATTAATCGAGCTTTTAACATATCTAGTTTGACCTATTAGGCCTCATGGTACTTCAGATCTACATTCCTGTAACCCAACTCATCTAAAATATCGAACGAATTAAACCAATCCATCCGACCGGGCCGACTTTGTCAGCCGTAACTGCAAGAGCCTAGAAGGTTAATTTAATTCATTGAATCTGGATACTGAAATTAGAAAGACATGTGACAAAATAAGCCAATTTTCAGTTGATGGAAGGTACGTAGCGGTTTGGATATTATTAAATTTTTATTTATTTTTTTATTATTTATTTTTTTATTTTTTTGATGAAAGATATTATCAAATTTTATTATTTGACTTTGTTTTGGTCGGCAAATTGTTTAATTTGGTCATCTTGTATTTTATTATTCTGTATGTAAACTATGTTTTGCTGGCAAAATTCACTTTTTCAAACATAAATATTTTTTTAAAATTATTTACAATATCTATAAAGTCAATAATTTAAGAAATTATGGTAGATCTATACCGTCAGCAAATTAAAACGAATTTAAAAATATTTTTGCCCATGAAATTACTAGGGTAAGTTAATCCCCCTTAAGGGCCCAAATAATTATTGAGCCGTTAGAATATACTGTGAGAAATTCTAAGTCAACCACGATCAACCTCATTATAAGCTAAATCGATCCGAAATCATGACTTATTTTAAAATGCAATAACATACACCGCAAGAAAATCTTATATTAGAGATGAAAATTAGTAATGAATAACACTGGTGACCAAATAAAAATTAAATAGTAACGGAAAGTGACGTAAATACTTTGTATATCATCAGTGTCCAATTAGTGACGAAATAACAATGATCGGACATAAATTTCTCTATTTTTGTAGGTAATCTGATCTTTAATTTCATTTCATCACTAAGCAACCAACATTTTAGAGACCAAATAATTCGTTAAATACATTATTATGTTGGTTTAAAGACATATATCATGTAATTAGCAATAAATTTTATCGCGTTTAATATATTTTAAATAACTTTTAATGTATAATCTAAATCGACCCGGAACCTGAGGTACAAAATTGTCAACCCCCAATATTTTTGGCACATGTTTTTAGGCATTTACTAAATTTAATATATGTGGCCAAACAACGTATCTAATCAGTTAGATATTCTTACGTTAACATTATAATTTTTTATTATTAATTGCTAGTTGTAAGAAGTTTTTAAAGATGATCAAATTTTCTAATTTTTAAATATTAATTGCTTGTGTCATACGTTGCTTTCACCACCTCTTTTACGTATGGAAATGAAAAGGTGACGATATTTTAATTTGTTCTAAATTTAAATTTCCTAAAAAATATCCTTAATGATCAATGATAGACATTATTTATTCAATTAATTAAGTTCTTGACTTCACGTCTCGAGAAACTCTTCTCAATTTTACAGGAACTAGATCGATGCATCTGCATAAAGAAATTTTGTTACCTTAGTTCTCCGCTCAATTTTGGACATAAGCTATAGATGTCTATAGTCTAGGCAAATTGCAAATGTCCTTCTATAATTTATATGCAGTCTTATAATCCATTATTTATATTCTTTTTACAATTTTGTCATAATTTTATTTATTTGAATGCTTGAATTTGATCTTTCTTTTACTAGGGTTTGAAATTTTTGGACAATTGCATGTATCATATATGACTGCTTAAGAAGTTTTTGTTTTCTTAGTGTTGTATATGACGTTTAGGGGAGATCATATTTGCTTGGGCGAATTTTAGGGGTATTTCTTCTGATCCAGTGAAGCTTTCACATTCAAGCAATTAGATACGTCCAACTCATGGTCTTCAAGCACGATTAGATTAATTTTTACATAGTGATTGAAGGATATCATTAGGATGCTGTCGAATTTCAAGAACTTGGAATCAAACTTGATCCCGATAGCGAATGACATCAGTCATCTATGTAGGCTTTTTGAGTCTTGTAAGTTCAGTTTCTTTCCGTCTAGGAAGCTTACCCCATGTACTTTATTGGCATCTTTTGCCATTGGGAGTCTGTCTCCTAGGGATCGGGACTCCCAGTTTTCCTCTTGGTTGACTCCGTCACATGAAGAGATTCATAGCTCGTTGCTACCTCTTGCATTTCAACGTTAGAGTTATTTATATAATTTATCGTTTGGAAGACGCAGACAATAACTTATAGCATATATATGTGCATGTGAAATTGGAAAACACTATTCAATAACTACTACCCTTATTTTTCTTTAGTCTTAATTTTAACTCAAAATAAGAAAATTGAGTAAGCGTAGCGGACCGATAAACCTTCACTTAATTTTTCTCTATCCCCATAAATTTCTTAAATTTGTATACTATTTCCTTTGTATTTTCTCCGTTTCCAATCATAAAGGATAATACTGTGATAAATACGGTAAAAAATTAAAAAGACAATATTTATATTTCACAAAATCTAAAATATAATTAAAAAAGCGAAGATAGTAATTAGTAACACGAAATTTTAACAAAAAAACTTATATACAATATACCTAAAATGCCCGTAAGGCACATGTAGTCATTTACATAACCATGCCAAGCAAATAAGACAATGCTACTACAAAAGATGTTGAAACACTAAACATCAAAAGAGCAAATACTCCCACAAACAAACATGGCCTAGTGTTCATCATCAAATTCTGCAACAAACCTACTAATTCATACACATCACTCTCATAATTCTTGAAAAATTCCTTCTCCCACTTCATCCAACCATCGGACGACGACGAGGCAGCTCGATTATCTTGCTCCCTCTTCATCACTTCTTGAATCCTCATCTTGAGGACAATCATGTTTTCGTCGACAAGTTTGTGATCGTGCCCTTTTTCTTCTCTTCTCATTGCACGAACCGGATATGTTCGGATTGAGAATCTTGTTTGGCCCGATAATGGTGCAGGGAGGAGTCGGGAAGAAAACGTAGTTGTTTGCATGATTCTTGAAATTTTGGTTATGATTTATGTTTGGATAGTGGGGTGTATATTTATAGAGTGGGATGATGAATCTATTTGAATAAGAAATTGAAGATAAAACCGTGTGCTGATTTGATTGATTATGATGAAATGAAAACGATGGATGTGATATGTGATGTAGAGATGACGTGGCGTGTTTCTCTCTCTCATTCTTTTTCTATTTTAATATTCTAAAAAGAATCTAATTCGGATTAATTCCTGTTTAGACATTTTTTCTTGATTTTTTCCTATCTAACTACGTTTATGTTTCGATTAGTTTTGCCTAAATCACGACTAGTTGCTATATCGTTTAATTAGCGTCTAGCGTCTTCTACAACCTTGCTAGTTAGACGTCTAACTATATGTTACAATTCCAATCATCGAGTTAGATTCGTATTAGATTTCGAGTCTATTCGAATTATATACAGGAAAAGTATTTAAAACATACAATTTTTACAACTGATATAAATCATTTATTTTGGGTCAAAATAGGGTTAATCAGTTCATGTCATGTTAGTTTCGAATTTCTCTTAGTAAACTCGAGTTGGGTTGGACAACGGTGTATTTACGTTATGGCGTGTGTTTCGAGATGGGAATATGACGCGGGATTAAAGTGTCAGAAGAGTAAGGAAATATTCTACGAAATACAAATGAAATGAAGTTCCATTTTCGTGGAATTATATGTATAGTTTGCTTAGCTGGACTTGTTCAAGCAAAGCAACCAATTAGTGGAGTATAATATAATATTTAATATATATATATATATATGTATGTATGAAGGTCTCTTGTACATCAGTTGCGAGCATAAATGGAGTCAGAATTTGTTAATGAGGTGGACGAAATATTTTTTTTTGGCATATTTATCAAAATTTTGAAAATTTAAGGGGATGAAATCCATTATTTAATTACAATTACACTGTATACATATATAAACAATAGATTTGTTGGAAAATTTAAAGGGGGCGGCCGCCGCTACCAGTCCTCCCTTAGCTCTATCACTGGTTGCGAGGATCTATCGGGTCATGGATCAAAAGATGTTACTCCCTCCGTCCGAACTTATCTTGCACAGGGAAGGTCGACACGGGTATTAAGAAAAGTTACTTTTTAAAGGTGGATTGAGGGTGGAGATTTTGAAGGTGGAGATTATGTTATAACTTTCATTTTTTAGGTTGTGCAAGATAAGGTGGGATGATCGTTTAAGGAAAGTGTTCAAGATAAGTGGGTTAGAGGGAATACCTTTAAGTATAAATGATGATACCGAATCCGAATTGCAAGTTGCAATTTGTGGACATGTTACTTTGCCTATATGTATAAACATTAAAAAAAATAAAATTTTAAAAAATAATATACTATACAAATGTAGTGCAAAGGCGGCCATCCACTAATCTAGAACATTATTGCCACATAAATGTCATCGTCGTATATAAAAAATACAGTATTTATACTTTTCAACATTGAAAAATGAATATTTTTTTAATATAATGGAAAAGTATTATTCTAGAACTGTTTATTTATATGTAATTTTAAAAAATGTAATTTAATTGTTTGACAGTTTTTTTGTACGTGCAATTTGGGCGACGGACAATTTTTCAGGTATTTGTGTTTTCGCGATTTTCTTTTTTATGTTCACTCTTTTTTTAGTAGATTTTTACTTTTTACCTAAAATCTCAAAGGTTTATAATTTATTGAACTAGTACTTCTCATGCACGGGTATAATTGTTATAAAAAATAGTTATGTTAGAATTTAAAGGTGTATTGTAGGGTAGAATTTGTGATTTTTTTTCTTTTTTAAAAAAAGTGTGTTAATTGTTTGAGACAGATCCAAATAAAAAGTGTGCAATTTCATTTGAGACGAAGGGAGTACTAGTCTGCTAATTACATGTTCTTCACAACCTAGTTTGTTTTATTTATAAGCCCATCTTATATTTGAGTCCATGATTTAACCATAATTATTCATAAGCCCATATTATACTGAACCCATCATATAGCCATAATTATTCATAATCCTATATTATGGTTATAAAAGATGTTGGCCGCTAGTCGGGCTCAGATCGAGGTCTAGTGTCGAATTAGGGTCTAGCTGAGGTTAAGTGGAAGAAGTCGGGAAAAGAATATAGGCAACCAAGAACCGTTTAATCTTAGACGAGGTATAGTTGAAGTTTTATCCTAAAGGAGAACTTTTAGAACAGTATCTAAAACCCATTTTATGATAATATTAAAATTGGGGTATTTGGCAAAGTACTGATATTTTTTTGTTGTTGAGACTTGAGACAATACATCTTAATCCAAATGAAATATAATTTCTTATCTTAATCCATCAAATTTGAACAACTCCTTACTATAATATAATAGAAGAAAAATGTAAATTAATTTGGTGTACAGATAGAGAGGTAGTTTAACATTTTTTGAGATTCCGTACTCGATTTAAGATCGTGCTTTAAAAGTTCATCTGAATTACTCGATTTGATGTCAAACAACTTGCGATTGATAAAATTTGGAGCTTTATACGTAAAAAATATTAAAACAAGGGTAGAAATATCAAACTACTCGAATTCAACTTGTGTTCGAGGTTGTAAAAGTCGTTAGACGCTAGTTAGACGGTAAATTTGGGCCTAGCGGCTAGTCAGGGTCTGGACGGAGCTAATCGGAGCATAGACGAGGAGGAATTGAGAAATAAACGTAGACGTCCATTGAGAACCTAGCGCCTAGACAAGATTTTTCAATTATAGTCGAGAACTTTTACAATAGAATTTGCGTTTAACTCACTAAAACTCGTTTAAACTCGATTTAATTAATAATGAAATGAGCTAAACTATAATCATAGATACCCGATAATATTTTAAATAAATTTGAATAACAATACGTTCGTCCCGACTTCGGATTGATATACATAAACCCACTACTTGCAATATTTACAGAAGGCTCCCCTGCTTTACCCTTATTCCGACTTTCCGCCAGCGAACATTTGAGATTCATCACTCCACCGAAGTAATTAACAGTTCCGACGAATTTCTGCAAGCAATTTGCGGCCATGGCGTTTCTGTTTAAGAAATTTCAAGAGGTAATTTCCGTTTTCAAATGAAAAATGACCATAGATACTGTTAGCATTACTAGTTGAACACTTGTTTCAGTTTAGCATTCTATATATCTAATCTGCTTCATTCCTATGCTCGTGTTGGCCAATAATGATTAAATATCATTGTTTCGGTGTATTTCCAGTCAAATTGTTGATCTATTTTAATGGTGATTGCTTATTCATGTGATTTTACTGTGTTATCAACTGATTCAATTAGGCAGTCAAGGTGCTTGCGAAAAGTCCTACGTTTGCTAAGGATGGAAGGCAGCTTCAGTTTGCAGCTGATATGAACCGACTTTTTCTTTTTACTAGGTGAATGTTTCGTTTCTGAGCTGATATCTTAAGTTTGATCCAGCAATTTGATTATGGAGTTGATAATGATCTCGGTTTTCGTTTTTCTTTAATCTCAACAAAACTGCATATTTGATATGCAGTCGAGTGGTTTTTCTTAGTATCAATATCCCATTCATTGTTGACGTTCACATATCTTGGCCAGAGGAATAGTTTTTGGATTGATAAACAGTTAAATTAGACCTTACGGATCTATTTTCTAAGACGAGAGTTACTTTTATCATAAAATGTAGGAGTATTACTTTTTACGTAAAGATGGTTTGTTTTTTGGGAGAACTAAAAGAAACATTGTTAATTCGGATGATTTTGGAGAATTTCATTGGAGGAATAGTTTTCGGATTGACAAATAGTTAAATAAGACCGTCTTATGGATTCATTTCCTAAGACGAGAGTTACTTTTATCATTAAAAAGTGTTCTTTAAACTTGTTATTAATAGTGTTAACGAAAGTAACAGTTTTGAAAAGTTAACAACTTTTGGTGACAAAAGTAACAAATTTTAGGATAAAAGTAACTACGGATGAAAGAAGACGGTCTTACCTAAGTGTTTACCGAAATTTTTTTATATCTGAACTTACATAGGCAGTACGACAAAAGAGCGCAGTTTGAAACAAGTTACGTAAAATTGTGACAAATCAAATGACTGAGTTGTGATAAGAGTATCACTATATCTGTATGTTAGGCATAACTTGGATGGTTTGATGTATGCTTAGAGCCTTCTCGGTTTGTTGTCTGATAAGGTAATGAGTGTTTTGACTTTTGTTCAGGCGATAAGTGTTTCGACTTTCAATTATCCGTTTTAGTTATCCTGAAAGCGAACAAGTCATTTTCGAGTGAGCTTACTTCTGGACTAGGAGATCATATTTAGCTTTATTATCAATGCAATAGCTTGGTTCGGTTCCTAACAGACGAATACTGTCAGCTACAACCGCTTGGGAAAGAACGCTGAAGAAGCTGATGCAGACGCGATAATTGACTTGGCTAGCAAAGCGTCTCTAGCTGAGCAGCAGAAGCAAGTTCAAGAAAATATTCATGAACAAATAAGTACTTTCTGCACACATATGGATGACATTCTTCGTCCTGATCCTGAGGCAACTAGCACAGTCAACTCTTCTTCGGAAAGAAAGACTGCTCCTCGTCGTAGTGGCCTTGGTCTTGCCGTTGGAAAGCCTACTCCTTTGAATGATTATCCGGGTGAGTACTGTCAAATAAGTATCGTTATTGGGTATTTGATAAAATCTTATCAGTCTGTTGGCTGAAATGTTCGATATGCATATTCATTTGATGACAATATACTCAGGCGCAATTGTGGAGGTAACAAAGCCGATAAAGCGTGCTGAGGTGTCACAAAAACTAAAGGAACTCTCTGGATACACTCTCGAAATCAAGCCGTCTCAAATTCAACACACAGACGCTGGCCAAGGTCTGTTCTTGGCCGGTGAAGCTGACGTGGGTGCCGTGATAGCTATTTATCCCGGTGTGACATACTCACCGGCATTTTACCAGTATATCCCTGGGTACCCGAGAGTTGATCTACAAAACCCGTATTTAATCACCAGATATGACGGAACTGTGATCAACGCTCAGCCTTGGGGCACCGGTGGTGAAACTCGCGAAAACTGGGATGGATCGAACACTCAAGTGTCCAGATTAAACGCTGAAGGTGGTGTTGATCGTTCAGACCGTGTGTGGAAATTGCTTAGTAAACCGTTAGACGGGTCTAAAGTTGGGCGTAAAGGAGATGTTTTGGAGCGAAGAAATCCTCTGGCGTTCGCGCATTTTGCCAATCATCCGGGGAAGGATATGGCCCCGAATGTAATGGTCTGCCCGTACGACTTTCCTCTTACGGAAAAGAGTATGAGAGCCTACATTCCGAATATCTCATTTGGAAACGATGAAATATCAATGAAGAAATTTGGCACGTTTTGGTTCAAATCATGGAAATCGAGAAACAATGTTGCGGATATTCCTGTTCTTAAGAGTCTGGTTCTTGTGGCTACTAGAGGGATTTGTAACGAAGAGATTCTGTTGAATTAC
Source organism: Ajuga chamaepitys (assembly GCA_958295605.1). Classification (NCBI taxonomy): domain Eukaryota; kingdom Viridiplantae; phylum Streptophyta; class Magnoliopsida; order Lamiales; family Lamiaceae; genus Ajuga; species Ajuga chamaepitys. The sequence continues at coordinate 1,050,751 of OY282508.1, forward strand.
AGGTTGAGCAACTTAAAGCGTCGGCCGTCGTGGTACAGTCCAGTCGACGAGGAAGAGGATCAGAGACGATGGAGCTGAGTAATCCTGTCGGAAATGTCTGCACTCGATATGCATTTTTGATCTCTTACAAAAAAGTTTTGTGATTTGTAGTTCTGTTAATTGATCTCTTAAGAGTTCCTCACCATATTACCATTAGCAAATTGGTCAACTGTTGTTATGCAACGGGTATTGTAAGCGGCAAAGTGGTCTTTCTACCACGATCCGCTGAGATTCAGTCGTTCATTGCTGAGATTCGTCAAAAGAAGTTGATTGTTGTTTGGATTATCTCGACCGTTCATTGCTTCGATTCATCAAAAGAAATTGTTGAATATTGTTTGGATTGTGTTGTGCAATAAATATACAAAATAACATTATTGTAATATATTTCAACCGTCTTACTTTTTATTAATACTAAAATACAATCTACAGACTCTACACAGATATATACATAATATAGAAAGAAAAAAACGAAGGCTCTTGCCACTGGGGCCTTGGTGCGGTGGCGCCATCTTACTTTCTAAAGGTCGGGTTACCTAAATTGCCACCTCCAGCTACAAATAATTTGTGGGATTACGTGATTGGGAAGGCATCCTCTGTAGATGATAAGATCGGTCCAACTTGATGGACCATTCCAACATATTATGTGAGTTGGATCATAGAAATCTCAACTCAAAGTATCATCGGGTTCATTCAAACCGACCAATAAATCAATAGTCCAACAATTGAGGGCTGAATAATATTAGTATATTTTAGAAAATGAGCTGTAAGGGTTGAACTCACAATCTTTTAGTCGAAGAAATTGTTGACCGACCCAACTCGATTCAACATATTACGTTAGTCCCGGAAGGGGCATCGTAGGCACAGGAAGGGGAGACTAGGACAAGTCTCCCTGTCTACGTATATCGAATAGAAAATTAAGATTTTTGTGGTTAAAATGAATTTGAATTATTCATGGATTTATTCTCTTCCATCCATAAGATTATTCATGGATAAATCGAATCAGAATTTGTTTCAAATTGAGAAATCAAGCTGTGGAAATAATCTACTTGCTGCTCTAATGGAGTATGAAGATCCACGTCACCATAAAATAATAAAATATCTTATGATTGATGCCAAAAGAATCAATTCTTTTCGTGTAAAATAATCTCGATGTACAAGTTCGCCTGGGACTGACGAAAATGAAAAGTGTGTAAGATAAGGTGGGACGAAGGGAGTCCAATTTATGGTGTGTTGTGAATTCTTTTAAAAAAAGAAATATATGATATTTAATAAAATTTATTGAATTCTAGCAATATATAGACACACATACATATCACATATATATTCCAAAACGAAACGCTGAAATGCTTCAATACCAAAATATCTCGTTCCTGTTATAAATTCGAAACGGCTGTCAGAGCAGTATTGATAATTTAGATTGTATTGATAATTTCGATTGCATCTCAAGAGTTATTTTTCCCTCTTTGAGATTCTATGGTTAATTAAAGAGTGCACAAATTCTCATGTAATTCGGGTCGTGGATGAATTGTGTAAAATATTCTATGAAAAGGCATAAGTGTCTATAGTCACTCTATACTGAAATGTATGACTTATTCCGAAAAAATACATTTGTATTGTTTTGAAAGGTATTGTCTGTTTTGATAAAACATATTGATGTTAGAGCTGAAATGTTATTATTTTATATGTTGTCAGATATTGATATTTATGTTGAAAATTTTCAATGTTTATACGAAAATCTATTGGTTGATCTGGTGCAAATGTACTTTGTATACTTAAATGCATCCTATTTCAAAGGTATTAATATTTACGTTGAAAGCTTTTTTATTTTTATTTTTTTTGGCTAAAATGTATTATAGCTTATAATGAAAAATATTAATATCTTTCTTCAAAATAAATAATATTTTCGTTAAAAACATTAATACATTTTTTCAAAATAAATAATATTTTTAACATAAATATTACTACCTTTAAATAAAAATTCAATACACAACCCATAAATTTACGAAAAATCGGGATAATACGAATTTAAGATATGTGCAAATGTGAAAGTAAACTATTATGGGAAAATCACTGAAATACAGCAATAAATATTTGAAGCAAGAAATGTATAAAAGGAATTAATTTGTGACGCACGCATGCCCTGAAATTATCGTAGTACTTCTCCTTTTTTAAGGCCATCATCTTTGCCAATCCCTAATTCGATTCGACGGATTAGATCCGACTCAAAATTATTGAGAGACATTTGAAATAAGTTCAATACAAACTTGATTAACTCAATTTTGACTCGAGCGATGCGAAATTGAACACGAACTTGACCCGATAATTTAAATTATTACCTTAGGTGGGTGGTAATTCGAGCGGCCCAGTCCATTAGAACAATACCATATGTTGGAGTGTATATTATGTTTGGGCTAATTTTGTGTTTTGAGCCTATTTTGAGGCCCAGTCGGTTATGGGTTATAAATAACCTGATTATTTTGACCTAGGATCATTTTGTACTTTGTAAACATTCTAATCACATAATATATATTTCCTCTCTTCCGCCGTGGACGTAGCTAACACAATGTTAGTGAACCACGTAAATTATGTATTCGTTTATTCTTGTTTTTGTACATTCCTCGCATCTCGTTATAACACGAGGAAAAAATTATCAAGCCCGACCCAAACTATTCCCTTAATATATTAAGATTTTCAGGTCGGTCCGGAACTGTTGAGCTTTTAGCTTAATTCTGTGTTCATTTATTCTTATTTTTGTATCTTTCTCGCATCTCGTTATAACACGAGCAAAAAAATTATCAAGCCCGACATAAACTATCCCTTAAGATATTAAAATTTTCAGGATAATATAGGACCCCTTGAGCTTTTAGCATATCAATCGAACTTATTAGACTCAATAATACTTCAAACAACATTCTTATAACCTAAACTATCAAAAATATCGAATAAGTTGAATTGATCAATCGAAACGGACCGATTTTGCCAGCTCCAGTCTACCCATAGGAGACATCGAAGCCCACTACCACTCCATTGCAACATACAAACTCATTATTCCTTTTCACTCTTGTAATAAAATATCTCTATCAACCTATATTCCTATAACCCAAATTATCTAAACTACCGAATAAGTTGAATAGATCAATCGAGATGGGTCGATTTTGCCAGCTCGACTCTACCCCTGAGATACATCGAAGCCCACTCCCACTCCATTCCAACATACAAACTCATTATTCCTTTTCACTCTCGCAATAAAATCAATCTCTCGCGCGCGCTCTCTCTCTCTCTACTCTCTCTGAACCTCCATTTCTATAATTAGAGGTGGCCATTCGAGCGATCTGGTCGGACTAACTTCATATTTCGGGTCGAGTCGGATTAGCCCAAGATTTGGTCGGGCCTAAATTTAGTTGATCCGACTCGGAGTATTCTCTATAATATACTTAGATTTTCGGGCCGGTCCGGGGATCATCGGACTTTTGGCCCATCGAACCGACCCGTTCGAAGTTCAATAGTACTTCGAGCCTACATTTTTATGACCCGATCCGATATTGTCACCTCTACCTATAACCCAAACTATGTAAAATATCGAATAAGTTGAATAGATCATTCGAAACGGACCGATTTTGCCAGCTCGACTCTACCCCTAGGAGACATCGAAGCCCACTGCCACTCCATTCCAACATACAAACTCATTATTGCTTTTCACTTTTGTAATAAACTCTCTCTTTCCCCTCTCTCTTTTCCAACGTACGTTCCTATAACCCAAATTATCTAAAATATCGAATAAGTTGAATAAATCAATCGAAACGACCGATTTTACCAGCTCGACTCCACCCTTGGGAGACATCGAAGCCCACCGCCACTCCATTCCAACATACAAACTCATTATTCCTTTTCACTTTTGTAATAAAATCTCTCTCCCTCTCTCTTTCTCTCTCACACACAAACACACACTGACACTGTACTACTTTTTCTTATCTCATGTGAAAGTGTCACCAAACACTTGCTATCAATCTCTATCCTCTCTGTTTTCTCCCCTCTACATATACATACACTAATTATACATATAATTCAGCAAAAAAATGCAGAAATTTATAATAATTTCTTTAGTTTTCGTTGTGGGCTTTGCATGGGCCGAAGATGGGCTTTTAAGCCCATCTCAGTTGGAGATGTTCGTTGATGAAGTTCCAGATATGCCCAGAATCAAAGGATACGACGTCGTTAATGGCTTTGCTGTTCATAAGAAGCTCAATATTGGAATGTATAGCAAGAAATGGGTATGTATTGTTATCTTTTACTTCAAAAATACTTGCTTTGTATTGTTGCTGATAAAAATGTTACTCCCTCCGTCCCGTAAATTGAGTCGTGTTTGAAAAAAGAAAAAGATATCATGAAATAAGAGGTAGTGTGTTTTAAAAATTAGTGTGTTAATTTAGTGAAATTAAAAAAATTTGTTTTGTAAATTAATTAGATATGATTGAATAAATTATAAATTAATCCGACTTATAAAATGAGTCGTGTTTGAGAAAAGAAAAAAGTATCTCAAAATAAGAGTTTTGTTTCAGAAATTAATGTCTTAATTTACTAGTTTAAGTGAAAATAGATTTTTTTCTTTTTTTTTGACAAATTAGTTAGATATGATTAAAAAAAATTAGAATAAGCCGTTTAGGTGTGTTTTTATAGGTTTTGGAGAGTTTTATTTTTATTAAATTGATAAAAAAAAATTGTACATTTTTCAAACAGGACGTTCTATAGGATGAATGGAGTATTTTTGGATGATTATTTAGTTGCTCAAACTCTAGGATTTGTTGATGTGTTTAGGGGAGCGTTTGTCATTGCTTTTGCTTTTGAGAAACTGATTGAAATTAGCGATTTTTGAAATTGATTAAAATTTGTTTGAAGAAAAAATTTGTAGTAGCTCGTAAGTTGTAGTGTTTGCCACACAATCACTTTTCTAACCACTTTTACTAAGAAGAAGTTTGAAGCGGGGTATCCCCTTAGCAGAAGTACAAGAATGCAAACACTCGTTTTTTAGTTGAACTTAAGTCAAAAACAGAAATTTTGTTAGAACAAGCAAACGAAAACACTTCTTAAAGTAGTACCCATGTGTTGCGTCGATTTTTAATTTGACATACATTCATATAATCGTGTGTATGAGTATTTGCAAATTAAAAGTGAATGCTACAAATGGTGCACTTCTCCAAGGAAGAAGAATATATCTAAGTCCGTGAAGTCAATCGGATTACGTGTTCATTCTATCTACTCTCTTCGTCTCATAAATATAGTCAACTATTTCTTTTTTCTATTGTCCATAGTGAGTTTCGTCAATGTTTGATGAAACTAACCATTAATTTCAAGTACTTCGCAATAAATAAGAAAAGAAAATAAAATATATATATATATATATATATTGTGTTCAATTTACTTTTCTAGTTATGTTAAAAGATATTCTTTTAATCTCTGTGAAAAAAAGAAATGTGATTATTTTTGAGATAGGAGAGTCTTTAGTTTTGGATATATGATTAACAATTAATAAATTTTAGAGCACTACTTTTATAAACGATAGATAACTATTTACTGATTTAGTGGTTATTATGTGTTTATCATAATTAAAAGTCTTTAGAAGTTAGTCGGGCGTAAATCGTAGTGCAACAACTAGTTGAGCATAAACAGTGCTGGTGAAGAACTAGACATGATAAAACAGAGGAGGAATTGAAAAAATATAGACGATTAATCGGAGTTTGTCGGGAATATTATTTCGAAAGCCGACAACTGGTTAATAATAGACTTCGATTGACGCTCTTTTTTCTTGTTTTCTTTCTTGGAATAGACCCCACTATTTTCAATGTCTTTTGTCATTTTTTATCTTTTCCAATCAAAATTTTCTTCGAACTATAATTATCAACTTTGTCTGTTTCTTTATATTTACTTTTCCAATATTCCAAAACAGAAATATTATTTCATTTTTTACTTTTTCTTTTCAAGAAAATCAGTAAGAAAATGGTAATGTTGCCCGGGCATAATTTGCTAGAACAATTTTTTTTTTTCTAAAATATTAATTTCATCTGATAAATGTATTAAAAGTTATTAACGATAAATTATTTGTGAAGGCAGTAACTAAAATTTTAATATTCATGCTCGATTAAGGGTAAAAAGAAAATAAAGAAAGTTATCAAAAAAAATTAGAGTGCTTCAAAATGATAGTCGACATTTAAATTCCGTTTTGTAATAATTATCAATTATATTTGTAATTTTAATTAAAGACTAGTTGAAAAAAATAATTAACAAAAAAAAAAAAAAATTACTAAACCATTTTTTTTTTTTCATTTTCAAACCTAAAGCTATATAACTTCAAAAATCCAGTCATATGTCCAATTTTAGGCTTAGTTTATTTGTAATTGAATTAACTCTTATCAAAATATATCCGAAATTCATATTTTATTTGTAAAGGGTTCATGAGTTCATTTTCCACTGAAATTAGGATTCACACGATTAAGATATTTTATGAGCTATACGATTGTTATGAGCTCCTAAATCGTAGCTATAAACACCCCACTCTAAACATTATTTTCTACACGAAATAACAAAATACAATTTTCACAAAATTCTTATTCTTAGTGATACAACATCAATATATCGCCACTTTACACAAATATGAACACAACTTTCAAAGTGAAAATAAAATAAAACCAAAATATCAACTTTACAAATATTTAATATTCTCTAACTGAAATAAAGTTGCCTTTATTCCTAATTAAGATAAAGTACATTAAAAATATTTTTAGTGCTTTTTTTCTTTTTCACATTTTTTTTCTTTTTTTACTAATCTTTTGTAGTTATTCTTTTTTTCCTCTTACGTTGTTTTCTATACATGACACAATACCACTATCATCTTTCCCAATGCCTTCTTGTTCTTGTTGTCTTCATGTTGAACATATATTTCTGGTGCAAAAAATTTCGACTAGCTACGACTAATTTCTACGTAGGCGGTAGGCTCTTTTATCGACTATATTTTTTTCGATTCCTCTTTGCTTAGCTCCGATTGGTCACTGAATCACGACTAGTCGTTATGTACCAGTCTCCCGCTCGACTATCACCTAGCAACTTCTACAAGATTGTTATCTATTGTAGACAGTTAGCAAGGCAAATTTGTTGTCTTCATGTTGAGCTAGTAATATATCTCTGTTGCAAAACTTTACAACTAACTACGATTAATTTCTACTTAGTGCTAGGTTTTCATTAACAACCTATATATTTTTCCCGATTTCTTTCCACTTAGCGCAGCCTGAAGCACTACTAGTCGTTAGATTTTAGTCTACTGTCCAACTAACGCCTAGCGACTTTTACAAGATCAGATATATAGCAAGGGCAATTTGGTAATTTTAAGGTGTCATATCTTTAAATGTGAATGATGTTGGGATTGTCCTAACACAATGCAAAAAAGTTGTCCTATTATTGTAGTTAAATTCTAGAGTGAACCATATGATGCCCACTCACCTAAAATTTAAATAGTAAATATATTTATTTTGGCCTTTGGAATACACGTCAGCATCACTTAGTTGGAAAGTTGTCTTTATTCAAAAACTTTTCTTACATTTACTTTCAAAAACTTGATTAATAATCTAGTTAGTGCTCCATAAATTCAAATTAATCATTCATTAATGTGTCACATTATGGTTGAAGATTATCTCTAACTTTAAGGGTGTGTTTACTAAACTTGATCGAGAGAGTTAATTAGTATATTTTATTGGGATTTGGGTCCCTAAATTTACTGAACCAAGCCTTAAGTAAACACACCCTAAGTTTACAGAATTCGGATATTTTACAACGATTGATGCAATATTTTCAGTAACAATTCACTAGGGGTCCGTTTACTTAAGATTGAACTCAGTAGATTTAGAGGACTGAATCCCAATAAAGCATACTCATTAACTTCCTCAGTCACGTTCGACCCAACACTCTCCAGTCTTAAGCAAACAGACCCTAATACATGCTATTTGTATAATATGATACAAGCTATGCTACCTCCGTTTTTTCTTTTTATAGTTTTAACTTAGAATAAAAAAATTAAGGAGCATATAGAGTGGACAAATAAGTTCTCAATTTATTTACGTATAAAATCCTATTTCATTGAAGCGTATCTGGCCTATTATAAAACCAACACAATTAGAGCTATGAAGATCGGCCTGGCCCATCTCGTCCGATATTTTTAAATGCTGGGCCATAAAAATCTAGTCTTAAAGTATCATCGGAACCAACATGTCTGTCTTAATGGGTTAAAAGCCCGACAAATCATAGGCCGGCCTAAAAGTATTAGTATATTTAAAGAGACTAAATTGGGCTTTATTTTTTGGCCCGATAAAACTTTTGGGCTGGCCTGGTGCAACCCAACATATAATGTTGACTCGATGGACTGAGCCGGCCGAATTCTCCCCTCTATAAACTCAATTAGTCAATTATATGGGCCTACAGGCTGCAACCTTTTAAAGTTCAGGCCCATTATAAACCAACTCAATAATAATAGCACACCTCTAGTAATATTATTTCAGTGCTTCCTATTTGAGTCAATCTTTTTATACAATAAAATGACAAGTAAAAATAAATCACCAATTCGAATTAATTTCCATTATAGGAAGATCAACTTGATTGTCGATGAAAATACTGATATACGGGTGGTAAAATCGGACCAGTCCGCTTCACATTATAGGTTTGGCCATATAAATTTTAATTTGTAGTACTATTAGGGCCAAGAGCTCCAATGACCATCAGTCGCTGTAACAATATTAGTATATTTTAGAAAAATAAGCTGAGATAGTTCACCAATTTCTGTTCGTCCAGAGGGTCGGGTCGAGCCGGTGGCCCGAATTGTCGACTACATGACAAATCATTGTCACATGTGTTGATGCATTCACATCGTTATTCAAAATTGTGATCACATGTAACTAAATTTACTTTTTCCTGCAGAAATTCCATAGGGACCTACCTCCAACACCAGTGTTTGCATATGGGAGATCTAAGGGAGAAGCTACGGTACCGGGCCCGACGATCGAAGCCCTCCACGGTATTCCCACACGTGTGAAATGGAAAAACAAACTTCCTTCAAAGCACATATTGCCATGGGACCCCACCATCCCGACCGCCATACCTCGTACAAAAGAGGGTATTCCCACGGTTGTGCACCTCCACGGTGGCATAGACGAGCCAGAGAGCGATGGTCATGCCACCGCGTGGTTCACGTCCCGTTTCAAGGAGCGGGGCCCCTCTTGGACGAAGAAAACTTATTATTACCACAATGCCCAGCATCCGGGGGCATTGTGGTACCATGACCACGCAATGGGGTTGACTAGAGTCAACCTTTTGGCGGGGTTAGTGGGGGCATATATTATTCGACACCCGAGTGTCGAGCGGCCACTTGGACTCCCGTATGACGAAGAGTTCGACAGGCCGTTGGTTGTGTTCGACCGTAGCTTCAATACGGATGGTACGATATTCATGAACTCGACCGGGAATAATCCCTCGATACATCCTGAATGGCAACCGGAGTATTTCGGCGACGCCATAATCGTCAATGGAAAGGCGTGGCCCCACATGATCGTACGTCGGAGAAAATACCGGTTTAGAATTATCAATGCAAGCAACGCGAGGTTTTTCAAATTCTATTTCGACAACGGGTTAGAGTTTATCCTTGTGGGATCCGACTCTGCTTATAACGAGAAGTCAGTAAAAGTCAATAGCTTTCTACTGGCTCCTGCAGAAATTGCTGACGTGGTGATTGACTTCTCAAGGTCAAAACACGATTCAGCCATCTTGTCAAATGACGCACCGTACCCCTACCCATCAGGGGACCCGGTCAACGAAGCAAACAACAAAGTCATGAAATTTATCATTAAACCTAATCATGAACTAGACACGTCGAAAATCCCTAGACAACTAATCAAATATCCACCCCCAAATCCGTCCATCGTATCAACCACAAGGTACATCGCGTTCTACGAGTACACGAGCAACATTGACGAGCCGACTCACTTATACATCAACGGTAAGCCCTACGAGGCCCCGGTTACAGAGACACCTAAAGTAGGCGCGACAGAGATCTGGTACGTGATAAACTTAACCGAGGATAATCATCCATTGCACATACACTTGGCGCTTTTCATGGCGTTGGATCAAACGGAGCTAGTGGATGCGGAGAAATTCAAGGCGTGCATGACGAAGCTGAACGACGCGATCAAGTGCCACGTGGACGAGCACGCACGTGGCAAGAAAATCGAGGTGGAGGCACATGAGAAGGGGTGGAAGAATGTGTACAAGATGATGCCTGGATATGTTACCAAAATTGTGGTGAAGTTTTCTTACATTCATTCAAATGATTCTTACCCTTTTGATGCAACTGCAGAGCCTGGATATGCCTACCATTGCCATGTAAGTATTTTGGTTTCTTGATTCTCAATTTCACTTATTTATTTCCCTGCACAAAAACTGTCAAATTTGAATGGAACAAGAATTCGTTTGAATTCTGAAAATTTCAACGGACATTTCAGCAGCCGTTGAAATAAGCACTGAAAAATTATTCAACATACACATATTTCATGGAAATTGATGTTGGAATGTTTTTCTCATTGGAAAATAATTGTTGGAATAGACATAAACCGTTGGAAACTTAAATTCCAACAGTTTTTGTTCCGTTTGAATTTGACAGTTCTTTTGTAGCTTTTTTCTAATGTAAGAAAATATTGTGACAAAACTTAGGGAATCAAAAATCTTGATAAAACTTGCATGGGCTTAGAAAATGGGGGAGAATGCAATTTTAGTCCCGAACAAATTAAAATTTTGTCCGGAAATTTGTGAGTTTTGTTCGGAAATTGATATGTGCAGCACATGTGCGTTGTATGAGTTTAGTTCATGCCTCTAGTTTCTAAAAAGTAACAAAATTTAGGACACATAATAAGCATTCACACAAGTCATGAGCTGCACGTCAGATTAGTTGGGTCGAAAGTTGAGCTCCGGTGACGGAGGTGAGCTAGCATGCGTCAATTTCTGGTCAAACTCCAAATCCCCCCAAAATTAGGACCAAATTTGCGAAATTGCAATTGTTATAAGACTTAATTGCAAATTCTAATTTATGTTCGACTGAAATCGCAAATGGCTTATTGTTACACGACTAGTTTTGCGATTTTCTCCGGAACATATATGAAAAGAAAATCTTGAACTTTACAATATTAATGATGATTTTATTAAATTTTTTTTGCAGATTTTGGATCACGAGGATAATGTAATGATGAGGCCCCTAAAATTCACAAACTGAATTGCAGGAAAGTTTTCTAGCTACAGATTTGCAAATAGAAAAATGTAAAGAAAGAGTGGAAAAAACAATAATATAACTTGATTCTGCAATATCATATGTAGTTGATGTTTATGTATTACATGTAATAATAACGTTGTAAAAGTCATTAGGTACTGATGAAGAAGTAAATCGGAATTTTGCACCAAATCGAGTCCTAAATAAGATTAAACAAAAAACCAAATCAACAAGCAGTAAGATTGAGGAAGTGTATGCAAGAAGTTATAACTCGCAAACACTAATTTTCAGCTTATTTGACGCTAACTTCTTGCCCTTCGTTTTTAATGAACACTCCCGATATGTCTCCTTCCAGTTATAATACGTACTCTCCTCGATTATTTCTTCTTCATCTTCTGTTTCATTATCTTCACCTCCTTTCACTACAAGAAATTTTCGCGCGTGTGAAAGGATTGAAGAGAAATAAAGTTGCACTCTCTCGCGATATAAGTTGAAAAACGAATTTCAGCAGCATTTATTGGAAAATCTTAGTAGTAAAAGTCGTTACACAGCGAATGGAATAGCTTGCAACGACTTTTGCTCGTTTGAGAAAATATTAAGCAAGGGAAGTCGAAACAAGGCGACTCCAGGGGTGGTGGCAGGGCTGGTGGCAACGGGATAGTCCAATTCCACGACTAGCTCAATAAGAATTCGTTAAAATAATGGTGAAATATCATTTTACTCGAACTTGATTCGTTTAATAATCAAATAAGTTAAAACATAGTATTAGAAGCTCAATTATATTTTTAATTATATTCAACTTGATTCGACTCGTTTACGGCCTAGCTAGAGGTGGAGACCAAGACTTTCTTACTACTAAAGATACCAACAAAATTTATAATTGTTCACAAGTCCAAAAGCTAATTAATCTACAGGTGCAGTATGTCCAAAATGAGTAAAAAAGATGAATATTACAAAGGAAAAAGGAACAAAAAACCAAACACAAAGGACAAATTGATAAAGAAACAACAAACAAACAGAAATGGGAGAAATTCTTTCCTATCCGTACCGTATATTGCCTGCATTCCATTGTATTCGCGACACGTGTGTAAAAAACAACTTTTTCTGGCTTTTTTGTCCACGTATCGTATATTTAGTGGAACGCAGACGATACGTACGGGTAGAGAAGAACTTTCCCATAAATGGTCTCCAATAAGAGCAAAAACAAGACAAGCTAAACAGCATTGCTGTACACACATCAACACACAGTCCCACCCTACCCTTCTCCAGCCCAATTTCTTGTCCGGTTTCGCCCTCCAAAACACGATCTTTTTACAACAATGCCATCCCTCGAAGCCCTCAATTTGGCAGTCTTTCCAAGGCATCGAAAATGTGCCTCATCGAAGGTCTCCGTTCGGGGCTAGAATGCATGCACGCCATCGCAATCTTTAAAACCGCGATCATCTCTTCTTCTTGATCGGCGTCTTGGGCCAGATTCGGGTCCAACACATCAGAAACGGGCTTCTTCTCTTCGATGCACAGCTGCATCCAGTGAACAAGGTCCATTTCCGTGCTCCCAACTTGGACCAACGGCGATTTTCCAGTGATCATTTCGAGCAAAATCATTCCATAGGAATACACATCCCATTTTTGAGACGGTTTTACTACTTTAAGCGCCTCGGGTGCTTGATAATGGGACCCGAACGAGGCAGCTGACGTAAATGTAGCTACTTCCGACACTGAGCTGCTATGCTGCCCTCGTTGTAGCTTCTCAGACACCAATCGGCTTGACTGCAAGGTGGGGGAGTTCCCGGCTATGTTAGCTAGCCGGCCTAGGCCAAAATCGGAGATTTTGGGCTCCATATCATCTCCTAATAGTATATTCGATGGCTTTAGATCGCCATGGACATATTTCTTCGGGCTGTATTCGTGCAAGTACAGTAGCCCTTTTGCAACCCCTTTCATTATCTTCACTCTCACAGACCACGAAAGTGGCGTAAACGTTACCAAACCGGGCTTTCCTGAAAACATTAGCAGATTCAGACAAGTTCGATTTAATACACCAAAAACACGAAAAATAAATAAAACAGAACAAGTATAACAACGCGGCTTTGAAACTGACCATGAATGGCAGAGGCAAGATTGCCATTCGGAACAAAATCATAAATAAGCAGTTTCTCGTCCACCGACCAATAATACGCTCTAAGCGTGACAATATTCGGGTGCCTAAGCTTGCCAATGGCTTCGACTTCCGTCTGGAATTCTTTAAACCTCTGCGAACCGCCTTCCCCCAATCTCCTAACCGCCAACGTATGCCCATCCTCAAGCACAACTTTGTACACAATCCCAATCCCACTCTTCCCAAGCACAAAAGCAGACGCCTTCAAAAGCTCGTCTAAATCAAACGCAACTTGTGCATCCAACGCCACCAAATCATACTGTTCTACATTCTCAGACAAAGTCTCCGACTCATCCTTCCTAAAACACGAACATTCCTTCTTCCCTTTCCCTCCCTTCTCAAAACCATAACCACTCACATTCTCACTCTTACAAATTCTTGAATAACAATACGAAAACAACAACCCGATAACACAAATCCCTACAACATCCCCAACGACAATAGCAATAATCGCAACTCTACTCAACCCCCGACCCCCACCCCCACCCGGGGGTGAATAACTACCCGGTAAATACGGAAATGAGGAAGGGGGGCTTGCCACATTGTCATCAGAACAAAGATTCTTCAACGGAGGGCCACAAAGCCCCGGGTTTCCAATAAACGCGGTCGGCCCTCTGTTAATCAGAGCACCATTTTGAGGAATTGGACCGGTTAAATCATTGTAAGTAAGATCAATGTACACCTTCTCCGGTAACTTTCCTAAACTAGCCGGAATCGAACCGTTAAACTTGTTATGAGACAAATCTACAGTCCCTTGCAAGTTAGACAGATAACCTAAATCATCAGGAATCGAACCAGTGAACTGATTAAACGAAAGATCAAGCTTTTCGATCATTATCAAGCTCTTCCCTAACTGATTAGGCAAAGAACCACTAAAATTATTCATCCTAAGCTCAAGATTTCGCAACCGTTTACACCTAATCAACGAAGAAGGCAACGAACCGTTGAAGAAATTCTGCGATAAATCTAGGGTTTGTAGGTACTCAAAATCCCCAATTTCAAACGGCAAATTACCAGAAAATGAGTTTCCGTTAAGCACTAAGCTTTGAAGTCCTACAGCTTTGAAGAACTCTACCGGCAACTTTCCGTACAATTTGTTGTTTCGTAGATTAACATGGCGTAATTGGGAGAGAGAACCGAGAGAGGGAGAGAGAGAGCCGGAGAGTTTCTTCTTCGGGATGCTAATGGCGACGACGTGTTCGTCTTTGCACGTAATGCCGTTCCATGAACAGGGTGTTTGGTCGGAGGAGTTCCAGTTTGTGAGTGAAGCTTCGGGGTCGCCATTAATGGCGGATTTGAATGAGAGTAGAGCTACACCTTCGTCGTTCAGAGCAGTAATGGAATTGGATAAGATTAACAGCAAGAAAGCAGAAAAAGCTAACATTTCTAAGGAAATGGCAATGGAATTGCAGAAAATGGAAAAGGAAGTACAAAAATTGTGTCTTTGAGGTTACTTATCTTTGTGTTGCAGAAACCTAAGATGATTGGAAGTGGGGAAAGGGAAGGTTTGAGGTGGAGTGGTGCTTGACAGAGATATAGGGGGGTTGGGGGTTGTGGGGGTGGGGGTGGGGGGGTGTGAAAGGTTGGAGTCGTTGGACAGTGGAGTAGTGTGGAGAAGAGCTAAAACAAAGAAAGTCTTTTGTGGGGAAAGGGGAAAGTAGTTTTGAGGGGACCTTGGGAGAATAGATTAGTTTTTAATGTTGTAAAAGACGATAGACGGTAGTCAAGCGGTAAACGAGTCGAGTATTGATAGGCTCGAGTTTGAACTTGATTAAAAGATTTGAGGCTGAGCTCGATCTAATTCATATTTTTGAAATTTGAGT
The DNA here is from genome assembly GCA_958295605.1 of Ajuga chamaepitys. Lineage (NCBI taxonomy): Eukaryota > Viridiplantae > Streptophyta > Magnoliopsida > Lamiales > Lamiaceae > Ajuga > Ajuga chamaepitys. The sequence continues at coordinate 1,066,064 of OY282508.1, forward strand.
TCGGCTCGGTTGAAATTTATTGAGCTCGACCTCGGTTCAGCTCGATTAATATAAAATATATTTTTAAAAATATAAAAGGTACCTAAAAATTGAAGACGTTTATTATACTACAAATGGCTGCGAATGGGATTTTAGAATTTAATCTTATTTAATTTAGAATTATGATATATTTGTAATTATATCAACTCTAAAGAGTAAAATAGTAATTTGACACAAGTTCGATTAAGTTCGCGAGTCTATCGAGCCGAGTATTAGCGAGCTCGAACTCAACTCTTACTTGCCATCTACTCGAGTAGCTCGAGCTCGAGTTTGACTCGTTTAACTCGAATCGATTTCAATCTTTTTACAAATTGACCTGAAGTGGCTCATGAGTTGTCTCGACTCACTTACGCGCTTAGTCCAATAAAAAGACAAACTAAGATCTTGCGTCTAGTCGAGGCTCAAAAGGAAGCTGATTAAGCGAGAAAGTGTCCTTAGAAAACGTAGATACTCGATGATATTCTAATATTTAAGTAGGATATAGTCGGAGTTAGACTTCGACTTTTAGAATATAAGTTTTCATGAGAGAGAAAACATGTGTGGAAAACGAAAAGGAAACTGTGTCCATCTTTCTTAGTGAAAATGCTTTGTACTCTGGACTCCGTAGTGATACAGTAACCTGGGTTGGTCAAATTAATATAATAAGCTTATAAAATAATAATAATCCCCCATCTGACAAATAGAATATATTTAAACTTGTTCGAAATGCTATGAAAATTTTAGTATTATATAAATTAAATCAAGTTTGGACGAGTTTTAATTAATTCAAATATGAGTCGATTTTAACAAAAGATTATCTATTGACTTTGAGACTGAGTCGAGTTTTACATTTTATGAAACCTAAAATTGTGTAAGAGCTTGTGTTGGTATTTGAACTTTTGTCAAATAATCTCGAATCAAATATCTGATAACTTTCTATTAACAAATATAATTTCCTTACAAGTTCCACACGTATTAAAGAAATTCATTTGATACACATTAAAACCAAAATTTATGTCATTCCCTAAATATGAAGAATTAAATGTTAAGTTTGAATAATAATTTGAATGAATAATATAGTAAGATTATAATAGGCGGGCAATCCGGCATGTATCGAACCTCCACCCCAAATGGCACAAAATGGCTAGCACGTGCTCATAATGCCTGCGGAGAACGACCTTATAAGCTATTTAGAAACAGTCATAATTCAAAGTAGACAATGCCAGACTATAACAAGTCTTTTCCCTACTAATACTGATGAGCTTGGTCTTAGGTCGAAAAAGGATAAAAATCAAAACGTCTATCCAAACTTTATGAGACAGGAAATATCAATATTGTAAAAGTCGTTAGGCGGTAGACAAGGTCTTAGTGACTGGTCGGGGTTTAAACGAGGCTTACATGGCATAGACGTGATTATGCAGGTAAGAATCGAAAACAATTTATAAACTTTCATTAAAATCTTAACGTCTAAACAGATTTAGTCGGAGCTGGTCAATAATTTGTACCTAATTTCAACTTATGATGTGATGGAACTGGGAATTTGAATTGAGTCAAATTTGATTGGTTTATAGTTGGCAATTTTTATCGTGAATCGCGGTATGATTTTTTAATAGTTAGTTAAATGTCATAATCTTTAATTATAATTAATTTATTAACTTAGGCTTTTTGGAATTTGTAATAGACCAACAATTGACTTTACGAATAATATCAAATGACTTTTATGGGTTACATTAAAGCTCATATTGACTATTGAACAAAATAAAAGAGAATAAAAATAAGAAATATATAAAATTATTTTTTAATAAATTACTTATTTTTAATTCAGTATGTATCAAAAGCCTATCTTCCTTAAAAAAGTTCAAAACACATGCTTATTATCACCGGACCATCTGTTCTAAAAGTCACCGTCTACCTCCAATTGTATCCTATCTAGGCGCTAGACGATCCTTGATCGTCTATGTTTTCCCCGTCTAACATCACGTAGAACCTTTTAACTTCGTCTAGACCTCCATTAGGCAATAGACTCTAATCTGGTATCCAAATAATGCCTAGCATCTTTAGAACATTGTCTGGTCCATTTCGTGCATGTATAGTTCACTTATTCACTAGTTTGAAAGAATTAAGAATTCACATGTGTTCAATTTCATTGTATTCAGCTAGAAGTAGCAATTTGGGTCGTTTAGCCTACTCAACCCAGTTCGTTGGATCAATGTTATATATCAATTAGGTCGACTTGAAATTTTATTGGAGTCGAAGAATGTTGAGCCCTACCCAACTCATCCTTCTTAAATATATACTAAGATTGTCGATCTAGTTCATAATCCATCAGACCATTAACCAATTAGGTTAGGTCTACTGAACTCAACTCGATGATATTTCGAACTAAAACTTAATATATCGGATGGACTGAGTCGGGCTAACTTTGTCATGTCTATATTCAACACTTTATTCTAGTAATTATTTTGTTTTCAATAAAACAAGATATTAGTTGTGCAAAATGTAGGCAAAAGACAAGATAATAATTTTTAATATTAAAAACATAAAGTGCCCATATTGTATTCTCATATAATAGGAAAATTGAACCACAAAGTGGAGGCATGACAAGTTGTTAAAAGTTGGAACAAATATTTTTATTTCTTAAATTATTCATATAAATTTTTTAAGGTATTTTTTAGAACTACTCCCTCCGTCCTAGCTAACTTTTCACAGTTAATCGAACACGAATATTAAGAAAAAACAAATTTTGCTTTCCCTTTTGTTGTTTTAAAGGTGAAGATTTTGAGGGAGAAATTTCATTTTCAAGAATATAAAAAATTAAGTGAAACGAACCAAAATAAAAAGTAAGAAAAGTTAACCGGGACGGAGGAGTGCAATGCAAAAATGCAGACAAGATTAAAGCAATAAAAAGCAAGTACACTTTGACAGTGTAGGTTGTCTTTAAAGAGTAGACCATTAAGCAAACAAATTATAATAAAGAGTAAATTAAGAGCTCTTAATAGTACAATGATTAGGCCAACATACCCCTCCAATATGAAATGCTTATAAATCCTACCCCTCCGTCCCGAATGAACTTGCACAGGGAAGTCGGCACGTATATTAAGAAAAAGTTACTTTTTAAAATTTTGTTAATTTTTAAGGTTGATTGAGGGTGGAGATTTTAAGAGTGGAGATTGTGTTATAACTTTCTTTTTTAAGGGTGTGCAAGTTTATTCAGGAGGACGAAAACGGAAAGTGTGCAAGTTCATTCAGGACATAGGAAGTACTTAGGTACTAGACTTTCATGAGTTCATCGACTGTCTATATTTTTTATCCAGTTCCTTACTAGCTAATCTCTCGCTTAGCTCATGTCTGACCTCCGACAAAGTGCTAGGCTTCAGTTTATCATCCGATTATCGTCTACTGTATTGTAGAACATTGCTAAACAATGATAATTCAATTAATAAACTGAAAATGTGAATTAGAAGTACCTGATAGCTTTAAAAAACAATAAAAACTATTTCTACATATGATGTTGACCTTCTTAAATGAGGGATATAAATTCCATCTAACTGTAAAAGAATGTTTATTTCTCTTTCAAAATATTTATGGTTAATTTACTCAAAACAATATTTTCTCCGTCCCAGCTAACTTTTCATAGTTAATCGGGCACGAATATTAAAAAAAAAAGATTTTACTCTTTTTTTACTTTTTTAAATATGGAGATTGAGTCTTTTTAAGGATGTAAAAAGTTAAGTGGGACGAACCGAAATGAAAAGTAGAAAAAATTAGCCGGGACGGAGGGAGTAATATTTATATTTATCATTAAAAAAGGTGCATTTATTTCGAAATGTCTACATCCATCCGCATGCTTCCTTATCATCCACAACCTTCCCAATCTAGTGTAGGCATTTAAAATCTCATCCACTTATGTGTCTCATCTTTATTTGGAAAAAAATTGTTATGCACATTTATCAAGAATTTGTCCTATTTTAAGCAATGTTTGAAATCACGGGACGCTGGTTAGACGAATGACTAGAGTCTAGCACTTAATTAAGATCTAAACAGAATTAATCGAATTTAGTTAGAATAGACGAAAAGGAGTCGAGGAAAAATATAGACGATCGAAAATCATCTAGCGCCTAGACACAATGTTCTAAAAGTCGCTAGGCGCTAGTTAGGCGGTGGACTGGGGCCTAGCGACTAATCGGGACATCGACGTAGTTAGGCGGGGAGAATCGGAAAATAAACGTAGGCGGTCAATGAGAGCCTAGCGCCTAGACGGGGATTAATCGGAGCTAATCGGGGATTTTTAGAACAGAGCCTAGACATGATATAGTCGACGATAGATGGGGACTTTTACAGAATTTTAAGAAAAATGATCAAATTATTTTAACTACTATTTTCTTTAATTGTTGGTTTAGGTCTAAATAATAAAATTAATGATGATTGAAATTGTATCGATCCATCTTAATTCAGACGGGTCAATCCATAAATAAATGTATACAAAAACTTGTGCGAAGTTCTATGAATATTGCTGGTTCTATAATCGCAGGAATGTAAACGATTCGAGTTGAGCTTTTTGCGTTCGTATGTGGTTCATTTATGTTTAATAGAACTTGAATCGAGTCACTCCGTATTTGAGAGTGTTTAATGACGTTTGCGTACGTGTTTGACCATGTTCATGACCAATTTTATTCATGAACATAAAATAACCACGCACTTTTCTAAATCTTTATATAGACAAATGACTTTAAATAAATGCTCTTTGTAACAAGGAGTAATATAAGAATATTAATATTATATGTAGTATAACTATTGTTCGTCTTCTTGTTATTTTTCTTATTATTACTGTTATTAATAATTGAGTTTTGAACAAGCTTGTTCATGAGTTTGTAATGAACGTGCAAATCATGTTCGAACTCTATTCATTAATAGAACGAGCACAAAATTTATTTGTTTATTTAAATAAATAAGCTCAATAATAAATTGCTCAACGAAAACTCTGCTCGTTTATTGCCCAGATTTCTCTACCCTTTGACTAGCTTTTATGTGGTCCTATATTAAAAAGAGAAATCCACTCCTATTTGGGCCTTGAAAAAGCCCAACATCTTAAACACCTAAAATGACTAAGTTGTTGTTTTCTTTTTTTGGGCCTCTGTAACAGATGGTGAAGAGAATAAGAGGTCTCTTGATAGTGACATATCTCGACCTTTATATTCATTTTAGATTTGAGCTTGTTTGATTATTAAGAATCGTGCTTGACAGAATTTTAATCGAGTCAAACAAGAATCGAGTTTTAATAGTTTGACCTTTTTGCAATTATGTTAATATTTTTTACCTATCAAGCTCAAGCTTAGTTAAACGTAAAAGTATGTTCAACCTTGTTATAGTTCAAACAAATTTTTAACATACGACTTAAATCGAACATCGAATAGATTCGTTTGACCCTACTCGTCACAAACTTTGGATGAAATTCTATTTTTTATTACTACAATCCAAGATTAATCATATGCTCATCACCTATGTGGCGCATCATATAAGCAACAAAGTTCACCATTTGTCCTTCTTGTTAAAATTAAATCCACATAAGCCATCGTCACATAAGTAGCGGAGTCCATCATTTTTACTTTAAAATCAAATCTATACGAGTAGAGTTGTAAGAGAATCAAGTCTAACATATTGTTATTCAAGCTTGTTTGAAATATTATCAAGCTTCTAATTTTATGTTTGAGCTTGTTTGATTTATTAATCAAACCGAGCTATAGTCGAGCTCGAGTAGTTTGACATTTTTAACTTGTTTTAACAACTTTCACTTATCGAGCTCGAGCTCAAACATAAAATTATGTGCAAACTTGTTTGATATTTTTAATCAAACACGGCTCAAACGAGTTTTTTACGAACAATCTCGAATCGAGTATAGAGTAGCTTGATTTGATTTTCAACCTTACACAAAAGCAGTTAACATACAAATTACTACTCACTGGTACGCATATGATCATGGCCGGACCTCCCCTTAATCGGGAAAATCCGTCGCCTCAGGCCAAAAAAATAGCAATATTTTAGGGATTCGAATTTATAGGTACCACCTATATATAATATATAGGTATATTGTGACATGTTATTTATACAGTTAATTGATATAATCCAATTACTAATGTATTTTTTTACAATTTAAATATAGGGATTCGAATCTTTATTTTTTTTACGTTTTTTCCTTTTTCAATAAAGTTCATTTTTTATTTTTTTACATTATTCTTTAATTTTATGCACCAGAAAAAAGAAATTATAGACTTATTTAGAAAATTCGACTTGAGCCAAATATTTCTAAGTACGACCCTGATTACGATCAATTCCGTACTACAACTCATCATTCCCAATAGAAAAAACAAATTAATTACAGAAAGAAATGGATCCACATTTAATCCCTTAATTAACACACAAATAATTGAAGCTGCATAATCCACAGGATCTAGAATCAAAGAAAGTAAACGAGTGATAATTAATATTTCTTCTTGTCCTTGACAGGGCCTCTTGGAATCTTGTTAAGAATTCTAGCATCAATTTTCTTGTACAGTTTCTTAGCATCTCTGCTGCCTTTGCTTGCAAGATAATCCACCTCATGTTGATACCGTTCGTATAATGCCGGTACACTCATCAAGCAAAGAAATCCTTCACATAAATACGACAAATTTCAGTCGAAGGCCTGAATTTTAGTATTTTAGTGTTCTAAAAGATGTTTGACACTAGTTGAACGGTAATCTAAAGTGAGGTGGCAAAATCGATATTTAGATGGGTTGGGCCATGTCGTACTATTTGGCTCGACCGGCTATGGACCGACTCGATAGTCTCAGTATATTTTAATGGGATAGGCTGAGTCGGACTGACTAATTTTTAGCCGAAATAAATTTTGGCGCTCGCAATATGACGTTGAACCGACGGGCTAGGCTGCTCGAATTGCCACCTTTTAAGGTGTAGCGTCTATTTAGGGCTTAGGTGGGGTTAGACGGGTCTAATGGGAGTTATGCAGGAAGGAGTTGGGGAAAAAATATAGACGGTCGAGGACAGTCTAGCGTTTAGACAGGTATATTTAGAACTAGATGAGAACTTTTAGAACATAGCTGAATTTTGGAAAATATCTCAAATTTCGAAAGTTCTCAATTTAGGGCCTAAATTTTGAGTTTTTCTCGAAAGAGGGCCTAGATTTGTGTTTTCTTTCTATTATGGACTTACGTCTTTAAAAATAAGAACAATAATTCAATGTACAAAAGATTACTGAATGTTTCAATTTACTCCGTCCTGTATTTTTGCTACTTTCCGTTACTATTTAATTTTTACTCGTTTTATTTAATAACCATTATTATCTGTTACTAATTCTCTATCTTTAATATAAAAATTTGTTGCAGCAAAAAAATTGCAATATTTTGTGTACCTGTGTATAACAGGTTGAGGGAGCTGAAGTAGCTTCCAATCCCTGCCACTATCCAGAGACAAACAATGGTCTGCACCCAAAAAAAGATCATGGAGAAAAACCAAAGTTATCAATACCGTTTCGACTGTCATTCCTGATTTATAATCGGAACGAAATATTTGATATCAAAGCATTTAGTATTTCGTCACCAACAATATATATATATATATTAAAGTATTGGTAGGACATAATATATCAATTGCATGTCATATAAATCTTCAAATCATAAGTTAACTTGTAAGATTTTTACGATTACCATTGATGATTTAAGTCTCTAGAGTTTACGCTAAATTCACATTATGTGCAGAGTAGTCCATTGTAATACTTAGTATCTTTCATTTTAATATATACAAAAAAGAAAAACTAAATACACAAAAAAATTAAGCTTCGGAATTTCAGTTATTTCGGCACCACTTCGACTGTTCTAGACTAATACAGTCGAGAGGTTAACCTAAACGGAATCAATAACTGTGAAAGAAAATGGAAAAGTTGAAGCATTAATTACCAGAAAGAAGGTCTTCAAATCTCTCCCAGATGAAATATAGTAAAATTTGTATAATATTTTGTTGATTTCTGCAAACAGCCAATGAAATGTGGATTCTGGGATTGTGATTGCTCGAGGATCAGGAGGATTCCTGCACATAAAAAGACACAAACACACACAATAATTTTCCATCCCATAACTTTTTGCTCGTTTGATTTTCATCTAAAACCTATTATTTTTTCAATTTCATCCGATAACTAGCGAAATTGCCTGCGCCTAAACTAATTCCGTCGCCGATGAGCAAATTGGCCAGAAAGCACCGTGGTTGTCCTTGTTCCGGTTCGATTTTCGTCCCAGAAAAGGTCAGTGCTCGGTGCTGCCCAAATTAAAATTGGCCAGAAGTTGGTGCCACGTGCGCTTTCTGGCCATTTTTCTCATCGGTCGCGGAAATTGGTCCAAATGCGAATAATTTCTATAATTATGGGACGAAAGTTGTCTCCATTAAAGATCTTGTAACTGTCTCGTGAAATCACTTTTTGTTCAATAACTTTCTGCTCGTTCGGTTATTGTTCCAAGAACATAACGCCAGTGCCACGTCAACTTAAAATCGGCTGAAAGTTGATGTCACACTGTCAATTCCAAGAACATAACTCCAGTGCCACGTCAACTTAAAATCGGCCGGAAGTTAATGTCACGCGTGACAATCATTTGTACTTTTTTTACCAATATCAGCAGCTAGCGGAATAAGTCTAAATACTAACCATTTCTTTAATTATAGGTCAAAATTGAAAAAGTAACATATTTTGGGTCGAAAATTGAACGAGCGAAAAGTATATCGTAAATAAATATTGTAAGAAATTTACCAGTCAACAAAGCCTGCCCCAGAAGACCAAATTAACAAAGTGAACATCATAATCATGGAAATGTAGCATAAAAGAGTGATGAAATTGTATCCTCCAACTTCAAATAACGACCAAATCACTGTTGATCCAATTAATATTGCGGCTGATAAGTTCTTTTCCCTCCATAGAATTATGTCAGCAGCTGCAAAAATAATCCCGTGCGATACACGATTTATAAATTTAACATCAATATAAATTCATATCACTATAAAAAAGTTTACATTAGAGGCGAAAATTAGTAACGAATAATATCGGTCACAAAATAAAAAATAGAGTAGAAATAGAATAGTGACGGAAAGTGGTAAAAAATTATTAATATTCGATAAGTAACCAATTAGCAATCGAATATTAGAGACGGACTATATTCAGTGGGTAATTTGGTCTCTAATTTCATAATAGAGAGAGAAATTTCGTCACTAAATTTCGTCACTATACACCTCCACGTTTTATTTCTTTTTGTCACAATTTAAGTTTCATTCCGTTTGCATTTGCACTTCAGAATTTCTGTCCTAACTACCATGTCCCAACGATATTTTAATTGTAAAACTGCGTCGTTTTGATTCAACATTGAAAAAATATATATTCTATCTAATTCTCAAACAACGCAGTTCTATGATAAAACGGTTGAAATAACGTAATTAAGACAGATGATTCGAACTGGTGGACTTGTTAGTGTGGGATAGGTAAGTACACCTAAATTTGTTCGTAGGAGATGATGTAAATGGTATAGACATAAGATTCAAAACATCCAAATTAACCGAAAAATACGCTATTTGATTCTGAATACTAGTTGTTTTAGAGAAAACTACTTTGTTGTAAATTAAAAAAAAAAAAATCATTTTCACATCAGTATCACATTTTCCCAATATTAACCATGAATATATCCAATATTTTTTGAGAAAAAAGGGATTTGAGGTGACAACGATATATTACATAGAGGTACACTTGTCGATTTGTCAAATTCATAATTTTTTAGTTTCTTCTACAAAATCCAAAACGACTAGCATTTAAGATAAGACAATATACAAATTTTAAGTAGTCGGTACAATTTATTTTTGGTCACCTTATTATGGGCACAAAGTTAAAAAAACTATGATAAAAATTTGAAATTTTAAAGGAATATATAGAAAAAAATTGGAAAGTATGAAATTGACCTCGTCCACCCCCAAGAAGGGCATGCAATGACTTGTCTCTTCCAAACAATCTCTTTGGAGGTGCAGGGGCATCATCGGAATCTGAGGAATAAATAGGCATTTTAATATTTTCTAAAATTCAGACAAGAAAAAAGTATAACTGTTATGTTGTTGTTAGATAACCTTAATTGATGAGTTTAAATAGGAACAATAATATGCCAAAATTTGTAGCCAAGGAACTTTGTAGGTTCAAAGAAAGGAATACCTTGTGGGTATGTGGAGATCTCACCTCCAAGTTTTAGGTAAATCAATTTTATAATGATTCACATGCTCTTTCAACTTAATTACTATTGGCAAAATTGGTCCGGCCCGACGGGTTGGCCCAGTAAGTTCGATATTTTAGATGAGTCGGGCCATAGAAATGTAGGTCCGACGTACTATTTGACCCGATCGAACCGGTCCGATGGACCAAAAGTCCGATGGGTCCCGGGTTGACCTGAAAATTTAAGTATATTATAGGGGAATACCTCGGGCCGGGCTGATAAATTTTAGGTCCGACCAAATCTTGAGTCGGCTCGGCCCGGAATATGGCGTTGGCCTGACAGGCTCGGTCCGATCGGGCCGGGCCGTCCGAATTGCCACCTCTACTCAAAATCAGTCCGGCCTGATGGGTCGGTCTTGCTCGGCGGATATTTTAGAGAGCTTGAGTATAAGAATGTAGGTCCGAAGTACTATTGGGCCCAAATAGCCTGATTTGATGGGCTTAAAGCCCGACGATCTTGGGTCGGCCCGAAAATTTTAGTATAAGGGGAATAGGTTAGGTCGGGCACGATAATTTTTGGACGATGGAACGTCAAGCCAACCCGACATATGGTATTGGCTAGACGGGTTGGGCCTGGACGTTCAAATTGTCATCTCTAAACATTAGGGATTGAAATGATAGCTAAAAGGATACCTACGAAATTAAGGATATTCAACCCCCGGAATGTACGGGAAGGAAGCAATCCTGAGAAGTATTTATTCCTCCAAATTCGACTTTTAGACACCTTTTTCAAACTCATCCAACCTCGTTTACGAATAGTCATCGGGTACCTAACTCACCCAATTAATTTTTTTTAAAGTATAATATTTCACGGATATTTAATCGATACCTTAACTATCAACAATATGATGGTTGCTGATGTTTTGACATGAATAATTATTCATGTATATTACATTATTAATTTAATAATATTACTTTATTCTTATTATATTAATAAGTTGATAATAATGTTTGATAGGCGCTAGCAAGAGCTTGTATATACTTTACTTTTTAGGCCGAAATATATATTTTGGTCCTTCAATTATTCATTAATATTTATAAAAATTCTTTAATTATGAACATGATTGTAAACGTCCCTCAATTATCTAAAAAGATTTCAAAAAAAATCCTCTGTTACAAAAATATTTGTAAAAGTTACTTAGTTATGAAAAATAAAAGAATTTATAAGAAGTTATTTTAATAACTAAGGGACTTTAACAAACATTTATAATTATCAAGGGGCGTTTATGATTATTTTTTATAATTGATGGATTTTTATAAATATTTTTGAATAATTTAGAAACTTTTACAACTATGAAATAGTTGAGGTGTCTTTATAAATATATATGGATAATTGAGGATACATTTTGTCTTTTTGTTTACTTGTATGAATTTACACATCACAACAAAGTTGGCATTGTCTTGAGAATTGGAAAGGATAAAGAAAGAATTACACATAAAAAGAAAAGTTTTTTACTTATGAATTACTCAAAAAGAAAAGTTGAAATTGAATAAAAGAAAAAAGTAAAATGTCATATATCAGATCGAGCCGGATAGAAATTGCGTGGATATTGGATTTTACTATATTTGATCTTAGATTATATGGAAAGTAGTTTTTTTTGGGAGAGAGATGTTGGAGTGTGTGAAAGTGAAATGTCATATATCATATCGAGTTGGATAAAAATTACGTGGATATTGGATTTTACTATATTTGATCTAAGGTTATATGGAAAATAGTTTTTTTTCTTTTTTTTTCCTTTTTTTTTTGGAGAGAGAAGTTGGATTGTGTGAGTTACTATAGTACAATATGTGAGATGGCCACAATATAGATATATATACACAAGTGTGAGGTAGCAATTTGGGCACTTGGTCTAGCTCGAGTTCATCGGGTCAATGTTATATATCAGAATAAACCGAATAAAAATTCCTTCGTGTTGAAAATAATGAAGCAAGCAGGTTCTTTATTCCAGTAAAATATATTAAGATCTATCAGATCTGTTGTTGCGCCGCTAACCTATCAAGTTAGGTATGGTGAGACTATCATACTTCTAATTAAAATTCATACGACTTAAAAACTGCTTAAAATGTCGAACGGGCTAATTTTTATGAAAAACAATAGCCAACTACTTCCTTTTCTATGACCATGTAAATTTTTCCAAGTGTAAACACAAGAAAAAGAAACAACAATGTCATGCGTTGAAACAATTGAATTATAATTTTACTTACAAATATACCACAAAAACATGTGAAATGAAAAAGTTCATATCTACCTCTCACGATAGTCTTTGCACTTCATTGAATGCATGAAACGTAAGTAAAAAGGTGTTTTTTTTTTTGTTTTTCGTCTGTGTATTGTGCATTTAGTGAAGTGCAAACACTAACGGTAGAAGTAGGTAAAAAATTCCGTGAAATAGATACAACCCCTTCACTAGGGGTGTGGTTCGGTACAGTATATCATACCAAATTATCCATGTCATTACCGAACCAAATCATTCATATCGTTACTGTACCAAAATTTTTGGTATATGGTAAATCCAAACCTTTTCCATGGAATAGATACAACACCTTCGATATATCGAAATTTTCAATACGATATTTCGGTATTCAAAATTTGGTACACCAAATTTTGTGCCTGTATCGATATATATATATTGTTACTTACTGTTGATTTTCGTATATCGAAATTTCGGATATCGTTAAAAAATTGGTATATGAAAATATCGAACTATCAAAACATCAAAATACTTTCGGTACACCGAAATTATATATACCGAAATACTAAACTACCAAAAGACCGAATTTTCTTCAAAATAAATCGAAATTAGCTATTTTTGGAGAAATTAAGATTGAAAAAATTATAGTTTTTTTTTTTGGTAAAGCCACTTATTTTGAAAATTTTCATTTTGTTTAAAACGATACTTATTTTGAACGGAGGGAGTGCTAAACTTTTTTCTGTATTTCGGTAATACCAAAATCTTTAAATCTTCGAACCATTACCATATCAAAAGAATTCATTACATCGAAAATTTCAATATTTTCGATAATTTTCTAATATGATACATGCGATATTTTAGTATTTCGATACTGAACTTTTTTCTGTATTTCGAATGGAGAGAGTACTAAACTTTTTTCTCTATTTCGATAATACCGAAATCTTTAAATCCCCATGCCATAACCATATCAAAAGAATTCAGTACATCGAAAATTCAATATTTTCGATAATTTTTTCATATAATACTGTGCGATATTTCAATATTTCGATAATTCTCCCAACCCTTCATGCCCATTCCCCTCTATAAATAACACCACATACCACACTCTTTCCCACCAACACACAAAAGCAAAGCAAGCAAAAATGAACCCTAAAACACCCTACCTAGCAATCTTTGCTCTACTCTTCATACTAACCCTAGGTCATCAAATTGAAGCCACAGGTGATTGGTATTGCAACCCTTGGAAGCTCAAGCCGTGCTGGGATGCGGTCGAGTCGGGCGGAGACCCGAGCAAGGAGTGCTGCTACGAGTTGAAGAAGCAGGAGCGTTGCCAGTGCAAGTACATGAAGGACCCTAAATACGAGGGCTACTTTAAGTGCCCTAGTACCAAGAAAATCTTCGATTGTTGCGACGTAAAATATCCACACTGCGATTAATATTTTATACGTATTATATAAATAACGAGGGTACGTTTATTTAATAACGAGTGATAAATTATGATATAGATTATATATGTCTCGTCTATAGAAGTTTATTCTATGATGAGTATGGTTTTTAATTACTTGATGTACTGTTTCCTGCTGGAAACTTTGGTGTGTTTATGGTAATAAACTGTATTTTGTAATCGGGCCGAAAATTATTTTTGGTCCCGTAAATATTTGTTTTTCCGATTTTAATCTCTTTTTTAAATTGTCTAATTTAAAGATAATTTTCGTCAGAAAATACTAAATTGGCAGGAAATAGTCACTTGCAATTTCTAATATTTGGGAGAATATGGCGACACTAAGTGACGTGACAAAAATTAGCTGAGTTGACCCTTTTTCTTGCCAAATTTTAATTCAGAATAAAGATATTATTCATATCATTAGAGAAAAATTGGCTTACTTTTAATTTGTAATTCACAAAAGCCTATAATATAAATGAATATTAAACTAAACCGAATTAAACTTATCGAAAAAAATCAATCATGACTTTTTACATCCAATATCCACAAATCCTAACACCAGAAAAAATCAATCGCGTCTTTGATGAACCCATGAAAAAAATCCCAAAATTTTCACAATATTCCTACTCAGCTAATTTTTGCCACATCAATTAGTGTCGCCTTCTCCCAGATATTAGGGTCACATGAGTTGCACGTGACTATTTTCAGTCAATTTAGTGTTTTCGGGCAAAAAATTGTCCTTAAATATGAAGGTTGAATTTAATTTAATTATTTTAATGAATAGTTAGCTACTCTACATGGGCCTTTATAAGGCCCAATATCATAAACGCTTCCACTGACTCAACTGCTTTTTTATTTGGGCCTCTGTACATAAGGCCCAATTCCTTTATGGGTTAATATAACACAAGCCCAATATTCGTGATATTTATTTATTTATTTATTTATTATTTTCTTTTTCATTTTTAATAAAGAAAATAATTGCCATAATTTGCTATATTGTTAAATAAACTTTCAATTGACTGGATAATAGATTAGATTAAGTGTTTTTCTAAGGAAGGTCCAATGTTCGGGTAAATAATTTTTTAGTCCATTAAATTTTATCATTTTCAATTTAAAAACATTTCTAGAAATTAAAACAAATGTTGACAATTTTAATAGAAGATCTATTATTCGTGGTTTTTTTTTTTAAGATTCGGTCATCATTGAGTATTTCAACATTGATCTATATTTTTCTTTTCTCGTACTTTTACAAGAAGATTAGTGATAAATTCGAGATCAATTTTTTTTTTATGCGCGATTTGTCCAGCGCCATAGCAATTTGTTTGACTTATTGGATTTAGATCTATATAGGTTTGAATATAGTAGTTTTGTACTTCATGTATTTCATATATTTTTATGTTGTGTTGACTGTTTCTTCTTATCAATCAACTGTCAACCAATGCTAACTGATTCGGAGGATGGGATCTGGTCGTGTTTTTAGGGTTGGTTTCCTGTAGAGTACTTGATCTTCAAATCAATTATTCGGGTACCCGACCTGTCAGGTCGAGTTTTTTTTTAAAGTTATTTTTTTTATGAATGAATTTTTTGTTTCTTTAACATTGTTGAAATATGTGTTGAATTATGGTCGATTTTATTAAAATATGGTATCCGAAAAAAACCTGACTACCCAATAAACTAAAAAATACTCGATTCGATCGAATAAAACCTACTCGGATAGGGTCGGTACCCAAACCCGCATGGTAAAAAGTCCATCCCTAATATATTTCAACAATTTTAAAAAATATATATTATGTAAAGAAAACAATTACTTTTAGATCTTTAAAATAAATATATTAGTTTAACTTTCCAAAATAAAATTGGTTCATGATGATTAATAACGGCGCATGCGACTCATGACCAAAAAGTCAAAGACTAGGTGTCCACGCCTATGAAATCCATAAGATGGAGACTTTGGATCTTCTCACTTTTTTAAACTTTACTCCTCCCGTCCCGGCTTAACTTGCCTAAGTTGACTGGACACAAAAGTTAAGAAAAAATAGATTTTGTAAAATTTTTAATTTTTTAAAGGTGAAAATTGGGAATGGAGATTTTGAGGGTGGAAATTGTGAGAGAAATTTGCTATTTATGGGCTGACAAGTTAAGGTAGGACAAACCAAAATGACAAGTAGGCAGGTTAAACTGGAACGGAGGGAATATCTCTTTTTAATACCCCATGATCTGGTAATTCGGGTCGTCCGACTTAGTTTAATTTATCGGATCAATATTATAAGTCAGGTCTAGTTTATAGGACCTTATAATTCTATTAATCAATAATTATTGAGCTAATCCAACTCATTCCTCTTAATATATAAAGATTTTGGAGTCGGTCTATGACTCATCGGGTTTTTGGCCAATCAAGTTAAGTCTATTGGGCGCGATGGTTCGAAGTTAGATTTCTATGATCCAAACTCATCTAAAATATCAGGCGGGCTAGATCAGTCCTTCAAGCCGAGCCGAGTTTGATGGCTCTAGAGAGAGGTGGTAAAATCGGCTCAATTTCGATATTCTAACCTGGCTTCAATATTTTAAACAGGTTGTTCAATAAGGAATAAGAGTATAGAGACTAACCATTTCGTCACTACTTTAATTTAAAAATCGATATCATGTAATTAGAGATGAATTTTTTCGTCTCTAATTTAAATTTTTCTTGTAGTGGCATATGCATGGGTGAAGCAGTGGCGGATTATATAAAAGATTTACGTAGTCACACGCACGTGAATGTGTGTCAAACTAACGATCTACGACTTTGTTTTAAGGGGAGCGAGTTATTTTTACTACATTATAGATTACTTAGACGAAATTTTGTAGTTAAGGGGGTAAACATTGAAAAAATAGTGGGAACCCGTATATATTAAGAGTATCAATTAAATCACAAAATTAAATGTAAAAAAATTGACGTGTACATAACCACATACACATATACAAGGGTGCATCAAATTAATGATAAATTCTACACAAGGTGCATTCCTTTATGTGTAGCATCAACACGACCAACCAGAAATAGAAAGGTACAATCACAAGTGATTCTATGGTACCCTCAAGAATAATGTCTGCATACACAAGATATGTGACATGTAGCTCATTTAAAAAAGTCAATGATCAATATCTTGCAATTTTTTTAAAAATGTGACACGTATCGAGCTAGCTCGTCGGCTAACACCATATTTTGGACAAGGTGGGACTGGACCAAAATTTGATCGCGTCTAAAATTAGCCGTCCGGCCCAATTTATCCCCTTATAATACACTAAAATTATCGGGTCAGCCCGCGGTTCGTTAGACTTTTGGTCCATCGGGTTGGATCTGTCAAGTCAAATAATAATTCGGACCTAATTTTTATGACCCAACCATCTAAAATATCGAACCGAACTAATTTTATTACATCTACACATGTCACGTATCCTGGACACTACCTTTAAAGATACCATAGAATTTCCATACACCACATAATTGTCAGTAGAATGATTATGCACGCATACATTGGTCCAAACTAAAATTTGATCGAACCTAAAATTAGTTAGTCGACCCCAGTCTATCCTTTATAATGTACTAAAATTATAGGACTGGACCACGACTTTTGGTCCATAAAATCTAGTCTGTTCGACCAAATAGTAATTCAGAACTAAATTTCTATGGACCAGTCATATCAAAATATTGTCGAGTCGATTTTGCCAGATCTATCATCTTCCTGCAACAACCTAATTGTCGGTAGAATGATTATGCACGCATTAGTATGGGTATGATTATATATGATGGATAGTGCACCATGATTATATATCATCATCATCATTTATAAGCGTGACTACTCCAATTTCTATTGCCCATCATTCTTTTTTAATCTATCTACATACATACATGTGTGTGACAATAAAATTATTAGGATGTATAATTTCATATTCATGTTTCTGCATTTTGCACACGCTAGCATGTAAATATTTTGCAATATGTGTGTGGTACTCCCTCCGTTCCGACTTATCTTGCATAAGAGAATCAATACGAGTATTAATAAAAGTTACTTTTTGGTTGTTTATTAACTTTTCGAGGATGGAGATTTTGAGGGTGAAGATTATGTTATAACTTTTCTTTTTTAGACTATGCAAGATAAGGTGGGATGGAGGGAGTACTTTATTAAATAAAAATATTACTTTATTCTTATTAATAAGTTGATAATAATGTATGTCAGGACTAGGGTTGTAAATGAGTCAAGTTGAGCCGAACATATTATTGTTCAAACTTTGTTGGGGAATCAAATCAAGAACATGAAATACCAAATGCAATAAAAAAAATATAAATGCAAAACTGTAAAATCAATTGAACAAGAGAATTTACGTGGTTCGACCGCAAGGTCTATGTCCACGGAGCAGAAACGAATGCCATCTTCACTATGATCAAATCAGTACAAGAATCCAGAAGAAACACCCTACAACAATTGAGAAAAACCAACCCAAGAACAGGGCTTAAACCAAGCTTGAAACCCTCTTTTGTTTCTCACTCTAGAACCAGTTCCTTCTCTCTCTAGATAGATGAATTAGCTCTCTAGAATGATCTCTCAAAAGTCTGTTTACAATTGGAATGATATCTATTTAATCTGATCCCAAAAACAGTTGAAAACAAGCAAAACAGAAAAACTGTCGCGCTTTGAAAGACAACGGTTTTTATTAAAACCGTTGCGAAATTCTGTTAAAACAAATTTAACAGATTTTTAACTGCCTTTCCCATTTCATTTCCAATCTAGTTTTTCCAGCTCAATTCAAATTCAATACTGATTCCAATCTTTCGCTGAGTGTGTTCAAGTCATAAATCATTACAAACTTGTTTAAAATATTATCGAGCTTCTAATATTATGTTTGAGCTTGTTTGATTATTGTTTGAATCGAGCTTGAACGAGGTTTAACCGAGCCAAACACGAGTCGAGCTCGGGTAATTTAACATTTTTACACTTGTTTCAACATTTTTACCTTATTCGGCTTGAGCTCGAATCGAGTTTTAGCTTTTGTCAAATGTAAAAGTATGTTCAAGCTTATTTGGTATCTTTACTCGAACATAGTTCAAATGAGTTTTTATTTGAAAATGGAAAAGAAGATGACACATAAAAAAAAAAGTTGAAATTAAATAAAAGAAAAAAGGTGAAATGTCTTTTTCTTTTTCTTTTTCTTTTTTTTATTTGTTATTTATTTTGGGAGGGGGTTCGTTGCGTGGATATTGGGGTTATTTGACACATGTTGGGCAGCCCACATTTCACTATGCACTATGTGAGTATGTGCAAATTTGTGTGAATTAATGGTGAGATGCATATTTAAAAAAGATTTTTTATCTAGAGAATATAAACTTTTACTAATATTAAAAAAATATTACCTCCGTCCTGTTCTAATTTGCCTACTTTCTTTTTTGATTTATCTCAATTTAATTTGTCAGCTCATAAATGACAAATTTCTCTCACAAACCTTTGAAAAAATCAAAGATTTCATAAAACCTGTTTTTTCTTAACCTATGTAAGTCAAAGATTTTCTATTTTTCTTAATCTATGTGCCCGGTTAAGATAGATAAATTAAGCCGGTACGGAGAGAGTACGAGAAAACCTTATGTTACAAGGAAAATAGAATGTTTTTTGGTTTATGGGAGTTGAATGTGTGAGTTACTATAGTACAATATGTGAGATTGGCCACTATATAAATATACAAGTGTGAGGCGACAATTCAGCACCAATCTGGCCCGAGTTTGTCGAGCCGATATCATATATTAGACTGAGTTAGCTCAAAATTCCTTCATGGTGAAAATGGTGTAACAAGCTTGGTTCCATTCCACTAAATATACAAAGATTTATCTGACCGATTTATTGGCCCATTAATTGGATCAGGCATGGTGGGACCGATCATACTTCGATCGAACGGGCTAGATCAATTTTGTTGTTCTTATGTACACTCAATATTTGTGGATATTATTTAAAAAACTATAGCCAACAACTTCCTTTTCTATGAACATGCTATCTTTTCCACCAAGTGTAAACACAAGAAATCTTGGATCCATGACAATTGACACATCCACGCCAAATCATAGAAAACAATGTCATAATTCCACTTACAAATATACCACAAAAACATGTGATACAACAAAAAGTTGTTACGTGCTTTTATCGGTAGTGCTTACACTTCACTGAATACATGATACATAAGTAGAAAAGTAGAAAAATTAATTTTTCGTTCATATTTCGTGCATTTAGTCAAGTGCAGACGCTACCGACAAAAGTAGGTTAGAATTTACGACACCTTCACTAAAGGTGGTATCATATCGAAATTTTCGGTGTATAGATATTCCATATCGTTACTATACCGAATGTTATGTCCAATTTATCGTTGACTTTAGTATACAAAATCTCTCAGCATATCATTAGAAATTTAGTATACCGAAATATCGAACTACTCAAATATAAAAAAGAATTCGATATATCCATATATACAACAATATCGAACTACCAAAATATCGAAATTTTCAATATGATACCATACCATTACTAAAAGTTCAAACATCTTAGCTAATTTTTCAATACAATATTTCGACATTTCGCTATTTTTCCTCACTTCTAATTTCTAAAGGTGGCAATTCGAACAGCCCGGTCCGATCCGCCGCCATATTTCGGGCCAAGTCGGGCCGGGCCTAAAATTAGTCTATCCGGCCGAGAGCATTCCCTATAATATACTAAGATTATCGGATCGGCCCGATCGAGCCAAATAAAACTTCAAACCTATATTTTAATAATCCAGCCCATCTAAAATATCTGGCCTACTGAATCGGCCGGGTCGATTTTACCACCTCCACTAATTTCACCATCATTACACCCCCTCTATAAATAGGACCACAAACCACACTCTTTCCCACCACCCCCTAAAGACACAAAATCAAGAAAAAGAAACATGAACACCAAAACAGCCTACCTAGCAACTTTTGCACTTCTCATGCTACTAATCCTTGGTCACCAAGTTGAAGTCACAAGTGCAGTGACTTGCAACCCTCTGCAGCTCAGCCCGTGCGCGGCGGCGATCTCGTCGTCCGGAAAGCCGAGCCCGGCCTGCTGCGCCAAGTTGAAGGAGCAGAGGCCTTGTCTTTGCCAGTACATGAAGAACCCTAATCTTCAGAAGTTCATTAAGTCTCCTGGAGCTAAGAAAGTGTCAAGTTATTGCCGCATTCCCTACCCACGGTGCTAAATTATACGAGAATTCGGATCTCTGTTACAGTAGGTGTTTCATCATATGTTACACTCAATTCACTACGTGACACATATTAATTTGTGGCATTATACTATACACATGTCGGTCAGTGAATGTGATGAAACACGAGATGAGACACCAAATGTGACAGATGATCTCGTGGATTATACAAAGTGTTTGATATTTTATTATGTATTGATTATTATATAATTAACAAATGAGTATGAAGTGATAAATTATGATATAGATTTTATATGTCTCATCTATAGAAGTTTGTTCTATGATGAGTACTCTGGTTTTTATTTACTTAATGTACTGTTTCCTGCTGGAGACTTTGGTGTGTTAATGGTAATAAATTTCATTTTGCATAATCATACAATCTAGAGATTTTTTATTATTATTATTATTACTATTACTTCTAGTACGCTGAAGATTAGGGATGACAAAATGCCTCGAATTCGAACAGGTTATCCGACCCCATCCTTAATTCGGGGGATTCCCCACCCCGATTATGACAATGAGGCGGGGACAGTTTAGTTTGAGTCCTCTCATCCCGAGTATCCCCGCCCTGCCTCGATTCTTTAAATAACTTATATATATTTATTATATGAAATATGAAATATGTTATCGAATAGTTATTATTAAGTGAGAAATATATCTTATTTAGTCATACTATATAATTTTTTAGTGTATCGTTAAATATAACACATAAAACTTAATATAAACATACATGATAATTGGTTAAAGTATAAAAAAATCATAAATTAAAATATTATTTTGAGTGAAAATTAATTTAACGAGGATATTCGACCGTGCCCCGACCCCGATAAACCCCCGTTTGACCCTGCCAGGTCTTTCAGATAACGGGGAAGGGGATGCCAAAATCCGTCCGGACCCACCCATGGCCACTTCAATTGAAGACTTTGGTTTACTTGGGGAAAGAAACTGTAACGTACATAATGGGTTATGACTTTCATGTTAACAGCAGCAGGCATTGCTTTATCATTTTCTGGATGGTTTGTGCTGATGATGAAAACGTAATAAATTATTACTTTCATCCCAATTAAATTTGCAGGGTTGATCGAACATCAATGTTAAGAAAAAATAGATTTTACATTTTTTTATTATTTTTTAACTTTTCCAAATGAGGAAATTGATAGTGGAGAATTTAAGGGTGAAGATTGTGAGAAAAATTTCTTTTTTAAGGATGCGAAAAATTAAGTGGGATGAATCCAAATAGAAAGTGTGCAAATTTAACTGGAACCGAGGGAGCGTAAGAGGGGAAAAAGGAAAAGAAGAAAAAGAGACTTAGTCAGCTACCCGTGGACAACGAAAGATCACTTTAGAATTCTTGTGATAGATGAAATGTCAAAGTTTATGCGTGTGTGTAGAGTTCTTAAGTAGAATGGCTTGCAAAAGAGCAACAAATAATGTAATCAATGAGTTCTAACTCTTTAGGCTTTATGTTAAGGGGAAGTACTATAATGAAAATACACCTTGTACTTACAGAATCATTTAGCACTCCCTCCTAAAATCCCTCTATTTGCACCTAGAATATTCTTCCGAACTTCTGTAAATTCTCCCGAACAAATTAGACACAACTCTCCTAAATTATATCTAATGACTACTTGATGTTCACTCTTCAAACATCAATAGAAAAAATAGAAGCTTTTGATGAATTACACAAGTCGGCTTAGTCTGCTACCCTAGACAACCTAATTGCCCATTAGGTATTACATGTATTCGTACTTATGTCAAATAAAATAAGGTATGTGATGAAGCATATCCGTACCATATCCAATCCGTTTACATCCTATACAGGGGAAGGAAGCATATCAGTACCATATCAGACCCGTTTACATCCCTATAACAACTATGCATAAAGAGGAAAATGAAATTCTTAGCAACTATAACTGAAACATCACTTACATTAGTCTACAGACAGTATACGTAACATGGGGTCAACTAAACCGAACACTCGGTTACAATTTTCTCTACATAATCCCCTTTAAATGCAGAACCAACTAATAACCTGCAAACTATTACGAGGACGGGAAAAACAGCCTCTCCTATAAAACAACACGCAAAAACCGATTTCGATCTCAGCCACCCATTTCTGTAATTAAAAATAACAACTCTTCACTACAAGAAGCAAGCATTCTGTTCACCTTCCTCATCGAATCAGGCGTGCTCTTAGCATAAATATATCAAAATGTACCTACTTACGGCAGAAGAACGAGAAATCAGGGTGATTGACGCGGAGTGAGTTGAGCCAATTATCAGCAGATTGCAAGAGAGAGCTTGCTAATTGCCTCTGATGTCCGGCATTTGGAGTCCACAGTGAGACGTTATATTTATATGAGGCGAGGCCGAAAGCTGGAAGTGAAATTTGTGGGACCCCATCGCTATCGGATGGATACGTGACGACTGGAGGATGCATGGCTTCACTTCCTGTATGTGCAGCACATAAGATGAGAATGACACTATTTCAACCTTAATTTTACACTTGGTAGGAGATAAACTTAGTCTTTTTATTAGCTAAACACTGAAAAAAAATTGCGACTTCAAGAACTTCTTCATTCTTTTTGCGGAATCACTAATAATAGAATTGAGGTTCTACAGATGTGTGTGATTTGTCTTTTACAGAAAAAATTAAACTCAGTTTTAGCCAATGTTGAAAAAGTCGTTAGGCGGTAGTCGGGGGAAAACAATGCATAGGCGGGGTTAAACAGGGAAGAATCGGGAAAAATTATAGATGGACAATGAGAATCTAGCATCTAGGAGGGGACTAGTCGGAGATTTTTGCAATAGAGGTTTTAGCTCAAATCTCTAAACTGTCTTTACTATTTACAAATATTTTTAAACATTTCATAAAATCTAAAATTACGAGGTAGTATACAATTTTATCTACCTGTTGTAGGCGTATGAAGAGAATGAAAAGTTAAGAAGCAAGCATCCAAATCCTTTAAAGTTGGTCCTGTTGGTATTCTGTATATTGGGTACCTACAAGATTAATATAAAGTCAGTATGGATCAGCAACTGAAGACGCAACGGATTTGAGTCGAACAAAACGGTACCAGGCGACAGAAATCCAACTGGATGGTAGTAAATCGCAGCTTCTTAGTGTTCTTAGTTCTGGGAAGTCATGAGCAAGATCTGATATCTGCAAAACTTTGTGTAAGAAACGAAGAGAAGTTGATCTGATAAAGGAAATTAAATGAGTATCACAATCAAACTGACTTTGTCTGCCAAAGGTTCGCGACAATATGGAAGGTCCCGTGCAAGATACTCAAACAACAAGCAACTCGGTGAACTTCCAGGTTCACTTTCGTCGCTAGAAAAGCCTTCTTGAAATGCCATATGATGATCTCTTGATGGAAACTGATCCACCCTACTTGAATTATTCGAGCCACGTCTATCGTGTTCACTATCGCTGCTACCATCGCTACTAGAATCCCTAAAGTCTCCATCACTTTCTTCACCAAGTCGCCTAAATACAAGAGCAGAAATCAGACGGAGAAGAAAATCACCACTGATTACATACAATAACAAGCAACAGTTTCCGAGATTAAATGAAACTACCGTGAGTAGCAGAAAAGATTGCTTGCAGAAAAGATTGCTTGCAGAAAAGATTAAGCAGAAAAACCAAGAGGAAGTTTCTTTTCACCTATATCTAAGAATGGAATGTGCAATTTAGCTTAAGGATTTTAGCAACAAGTTCTCTCGAGTTTTTGGGCTAAAAACACTTTTCCTCCCATAACTTTTCGCTCGTTCAGTTCCCATCCCAAAATTTGTTAATTTTAAATTTTGTCACATAATTAAAGAAATTGCTTGCACCTGGACCAATTCCAGCCGCCGATGAGCAAATTGGCCGAAAAAGCACTCACATTCCACCAACTTCCGGCTGATTTTAGTTGATGTGGCACCGGCGCTGACGTTTTTCTCAGGGCGAAAACCGAACATGTGGAAAGTTATGGAACAAAAGGTAATTTCACGTGACAGTCACGAGCACTTTTCCGGACGATTTGCTCACGGAAATTGGTCCAAATGTAAGCAATTTCTTTAATTATGGGACAAAATTTGAAAAGCAACAAACTTTGGATGAAAATCGAATGAGCAGAAAGTTATGGGACGAAAGGGATTTTTCTGCTACTCAGTCAATTGGCATGTTAGAGCAAGGTGGAAGCGAATCACCCTGCTTTTGATTTGAAGTAACAATCCAAAACATGAAAGTAGTTAAACTTAGCTTTCACGCGATATACATATAATACGAGGCTAACAATGTAGGGGTCGTTATACAAAGAAAAGAAAGATCGAAACATTATAAAAGTATAAAGTTTGTGTATCATCTTAAAGGATATTAACTTTAGAAGCTATTTCTCAACCAGAGATTCTCAACGGAATTTGAGGTGCAAAAGGCAGTTACCTCAACTTCGCTGTACTCTTCGAGAGGTCAGCATATAATTGAATGCCTGATAAATAGGGCACATAATACTGAACTACACCGTCGTTTTCATCCAATATTAGAGGCACTCCAGCTCCGTATGCACTCCATTCCTTGAACGACACCCATAAGTCACCAAGCACAAAGAATGGCTGAAACTCAACATTGCATGTTCTCCAATCCCTTACTGTCATCTGTGTAACATTTAAAGCACTCAG
Organism: Ajuga chamaepitys; assembly: GCA_958295605.1. Taxonomy (NCBI): domain Eukaryota; kingdom Viridiplantae; phylum Streptophyta; class Magnoliopsida; order Lamiales; family Lamiaceae; genus Ajuga; species Ajuga chamaepitys. The sequence continues at coordinate 1,091,910 of OY282508.1, forward strand.
AAAATTCATCTAACAAGAAGGCGGATAAATTGATTTATAAAATCTTTTATCATTTACATAAACCAACTCATATCTAGGATGTTAAACCACAACATTGCTCCTATACTTCAAAATTTATTTGTCAGTTCATTTTTTATGGAGTTGAAATCCTTTCCGTAACCTAGTCATTTGAATTCCATCATTACTCGCTCATGTATCTATAACCACATCATCACACACGACACACCACACACTTTGTGCACACACACTTTACACATGGACTACACACACCAACACACTTTCATAGTTATCCTCTAAAGAAACAAATCAAACGATTTAAATTCACTTATTTGAATTCAAACATCCAAAAATGAGTCGATTTCCAAATACAAAGGTTTTAAATAAATTCATTTGAAATCACCTTAATGTCCAAATCCATCCATCCAAACGCAACTTAAAATTACTTTCAACGACTAAAAACTACTACTGAAAACTTCAAATCATTTCTCTATTAAAACTGAAACCTCTCATCTGGTCAATAAATCGACCAACCAAACTGTAATCAAAACCAGAAATGCACTTCAATCAGAGTTTCAGACAATAAAACCATAAAACTCATGCTAGTATATATTCATTAACACCGTTCTAAAATCACAAAACCAGCATTTTATCCTCTATCAGCTAAACAGCAGCAGCTTAAGCTGCATAAATTTTTAACAGCCTCTGTTAATTTAACATAACGATTAATTTCATTAAATTAACAATCAACAAATTCAAAGCATCAAACCTTCGACAAATACTGCGCTTGGACCGAAGGCGTTACCGACTCCAAAAACCGCTCCAGATTACACAAAGGCGAGGGTTCTGGCACCGGCGCGGCCTCCGGCTTCGACTTCTCCAGATCCTCACGGCGGCTCCGCCGCAAGGTGACGTCACTTTCAGCTCTCCGCAGAAAAACCTGGCTCCGGCGAGCCTTCGCGGCGCTGTAAAACCGATCGTCGCCGTTTCTGTTTCTATTGAACTGCACTCCAGCTCCTAACATATTACCGCAACACAAAAAGTAAATCTAGCAATACAGCTTCTGTATTTGTGGATTGGAACACCGTTTTCCAGCAAAGTTTTTCTATGGAGTCGACGAATTGGTGATACAACTTAAGAGTATATGCAGGCGTTGAGGAAATTGATGTATATCCTGAAACAACAAATTTGATAGTCGGATTGGCTTAGTGAAGAACAATGTTGTAGTCGGATCAAAAGTCAAAATGTTGAAGGGAAGTTGTGTAGAGAGAGATGGGGTGTGTTTTTGTGTGCTTCGCGGAATGGAGGAAATGAATGGGCAGAAGAAGAGAGAAAAAGACATGTTAAATACATAAAATGTTTTTTTAAATAAAATTAAATGGCTGGTTTATCAGGTTTTTTCTTTTTTTTTTTTAAAGGACGGGGCTCTATGAGTTGGAATTAGGAGCGTAAACGAATCGAGTTCAATTGAGTATTGTTAAGTTCGAGCTCGACTAAAAGACTCGAAGCAAGAGATCGATCGAGTTCATTCTTTTAAACTTGAGTTCAGTTCGGTAGAGATTCATTGAGCTCGAAATAAACTCGTCTCAGTAGAGACTCGTTAAGCTCAAAATCGACCCGGCTCTATTAATACAAAATAAAACTTAAAAAACATGAAAATATATTAAAATTACAAACGTTAATTATACTATTAACAGATGGTAATGGTAACCTTAGGTAATTTAGAATCAGAATTAGAATATATTTATAATTATGTAAATTCTAAAGTGTAATTAAGCAAGTAGTTTAACAAAAGTTCAATAAAACTCGCGAGTTTGTCGAATTGAGTATTAATGAGTTCGAACTCGACACCTACTTGAGTATCTCGAACTCGATTCGTTTATTTGAATAAACGAATAATTTTTTTAGCTCGTTTTATTAATGAACAGAGGTTAAACATATCTCATTTATTAAAAACTCGTGAACAAGCTTGTTTTAAACCAAATTAATAATAATAACAACAACAACAATAAATATTACAACAAAACAATAATATTCATATTACATATAATATGATATTCTTATATTACCTCTTATTATAATGATTACTTGGTTAAATTTTTTTATTGTATACAAATTTCGAAAAATGTGTGTGTATTTGATGTACGTGAACAAAAATAATTGGTTATTCATGAGCAAAAATGTCCACGTACATTTTTAAGCACGTTTAAGAACGTAATAAACACACACAAATACGACTCAACTCGGTTCAAATTATTTGCAACTCTACATGTGATAAAGCTTTTCAGACTAGACGCTTAATCCATATTTAGTCCATATTTTTATTCTTTTAGGTATGTTCTAACTAATCCATCGCTAGAATTTTTAAAGCATGATCTAGAAACTAAACCATGATTTTTTTTATTTTTTATTTTTTACTATGTGTATTAGGAACAATATTGTAAAAATTATGAACTAGCTTCGATTATATCGTGGAATTAGACTCTTATCGTCTGTTTATATTCCGATTTTCCAACAATTAATTACATCATTGTTATGTCCAAATTCAGGAACGGAACCAGAAAGTATAATTAAAGAGGACGATATAAATTTTCTAAAAGTTAGGAGAAGGGAGACGAGATATTTGAATCTTTTCTGGGCAAAATTCAAATTTCTTTTAATATTGCACTATACATATATATACCATCTAAATTTCTTTTGAAAATGAGAGGGGGCGCCCCACCCGTCTCCCTTAATTTCGTCCGTGCCCAAACTCACCTTGGTCGCGAGGGTTCGATCTACCGTTCGATTAACGTCCAACCGATTCAGTTTCTCTTGTTGCCCTAATATCGATGAGCATAATTTAGCCGACAAACATGGGTTTATTAATATGCTATTATTAAATGTTGGAGCAGTAGTTACTGGTGTAATTAGTTCCTCAGAGGATAATTAAATTATTAAAAATATCGTGTAAGAAATTAAATGTAACACGTGTACGGCTAGATATTCCTGTCGCGTAACTCTATCCGGGACCTTACTCGTGAGTCATTCTTGCCGCATGTGTACTCTTACCTTTTTTCTTATTTTCGAGGTCGGTCGGCCCAACCCATCAAGCCAATGCTACATTTTGAGTCTGGTCAGTTCGCACTAAAATTTAATCCGATCTAAGGTTAGTCTGTGTAGATCGATTTATCTTCTTATAACATAACAACTCTATTAGATCGGTTCGCGGTTCATTGGACTTTTGACACATCCGGTCGAACCTGTCGGGTTAAATAGTATTTCGGTCCAAGATTTCTATAACCAACGCATCTAAATCAGGCCAGCTGGGCCGGCTATTCGAACCGTATCGATTTTGCCACTTCCAATTGAAACCATACTATTCAACGACCTCAACGAAATTAGGAAAGGGGACATGATAGTATGGTTCGGAGATTTGAATAATTATATCACTATTTAAACCTATGAATGTCCATAAAAGATTTCAGATTTAGTGGATCTGAACAGTTTAGTTGACTAATGGAGATTTTAGAGATTTTTATATCAAGGTTATTTAACATAATTATATCAAAGTTTGGAAGTAAAGTATGAATTAATTATGTATCAATTGGTAAATTAATATTTTAAACAAAGTCATAAAAAAGTAGTGATATTGATGTAGGAGGTATAAAATGAAACACATAAATTACGAGAAATTATATGCTATCTTTAAGGGTAGTGTCTGCACACTATAATATGTGCGACATGTGGCACACTTTAAAAAAGTCGAAAGATGTTGTCCATTAATTATTTAAATGAGCCACATGTCACACATCCGATGTGTGAAGATATATGGTACATTTTATTTTGTTAAACTCTTGTATTTTCTATTCTCTTCTCGTCTATCAGTCTCATTTTCCTACCCACAACGTGCCACCGACTAATGCGTCATAATACTAACAAAAGAAGTCAGCTAATTTATCTATAATCTAAGGAAGTGAGATTTAAAACATCATCGATAGATGCATACGCACGATGGACAAGGGAGCATTTTTCGTCTGGCTTACAGCCTCTCTACTAGGTTTATTAATATTGTTAGATAAGATCTTCTATTCTCTTCTAAACATAAACCACTGCGTTCTTGAGATATAAATGATGCCAAACTTATAGTACAAAATATAAATAAATAATAACTGCCGATAATATTTTTTATTTAATCGAATTCTAGACTTGCGTCTTACTAATTCTAAAAATTCGCCTCAATTCCTTACGAATTCTCCATGTAAACTCCAAAATATGGGCGGATCTTAATAGCGTAAATATCGCTCTAGCCTAGGGCAAAAATTGTAAAGAATATGATTTTTAATTTTTGTTGTTATAATTACTATTCACTTCACAATTTTAATTAAGTCCACCCTGTTTGATTTTTTCTATTCATTTTTATTTTTATCCCACTTATAAGTAAATTTCTCAAACTAAAAGTATGCTCAATTAGTTCGTTTTAAAACAATTTATATTGTTGTAATAAACTTTATATGAAAATCCAAATTTCTTGTAGATCGGAGTTTTTTTTTTTTTTCTCAAGAATAGAATGATGTAATTTTTTTAACATTAATTTTTTCATTTATCGAAATTTTTATGTCTTAGCTCATTTTATTAGTAAATTCTAAATTCGACTCTGTCCAGCTATATATTTTTTTGTGAATAGAAAGTTCCCAACACCGTCGCCCCTAATTATTTAATAATTCAAAGTACCTATCCGACATGGAAATATTTTGTGACTATTAGACCACGAATGAGGGGTCCCTACCTTATGGTGTGACAGCTTCAAACAAGGGGCACAAATTGCAATGGCTCGAAACTTGTAAGGTCGGTCCGTTTAACGAAAATAAAGTTAGGGTTAAGGCCTCTATTTTGCAGCCTAAACATCCGGACTTTTTGGCTTGTCCACTAGGTTTACGGTTTATCCGAGTTGACTTGTCCAATAGTGATTCGATTAGCTCAAAAATCGATAGGATTATGATTAGGTTCACTGTATTATTGACTCGCTAACAATGGTCCGACTAAACCGTGACTCGAATTAGCCCGAAAACCACTATAGCTAGTCCAAAATCGCAAATCTCAACCGTTTAACATCGTAGGCGGTAATACTTCAAGTCAAGACTTCTGTAACCTAGCCCGCCAATATATCGAACGGACAAGATCAATTTCTGTAACCTAGCCTGCCCAATAATGACTCGGTTAGCTCAAAAACCGATATGATTAGGATTATGTTCTTCGTATTAATGACTCATTAACAATGATCCGACTAAACTGTGGCCCGAATTAGCCCGAAAATCACTAGAACTAGTCTAGAACCGCCAATCTCAATTGTTTAACATCGTAGCCAATAATACTTCAAGTCAAGACTTCTGTAACCTATCCGGCCAATATATTGGAGGGTCAAGACCGATTTCTGTAACCTAGCCTGCCCAATAATGATTCGGTTAGCTCGAAAACCAATATGATTAAGATTAGATTCTCATTGATTCGTTAACAATGGTCTACCCGATTAGCTCGAAAACCACTATAATTAGTTCGAAATCACTAGTCTCAACCGTTTAATATCGTAGTCGATAATACTTCAAGTCAAGACTTCTGTGACCTAACCCACCTAATATATCGAACGAACAAGACCGATTTTACCATCTCTATTTCACATTCCATGATGTAGAGTACCTTGCTCACATGGAATTATTTTGTTAATATTTTGTAGGGTCCCTACCTTAATAGTGTGGCAGTTTCTAACAAGGGGCTCATGTTGCTATTTAAGTGTAGGGTAGGGGGGTGGGGGTGGGGTAGGGGGGTGGTTGAATTGAATGGTGGCCTTGAGAAAAAGATGAAGATGAGTATAATTGAAAATGCTGAGTTGGACGTTTGGGTACAACCACATCACCACATGGTACAACTATTATTAAAGTGGAAAATAGCATATCCATATGGATCATTCTGTGCATATCAATGAGTGAGAAGACTAAGCTACAAGATTGTGACATTTGTCATTTCTTTTCTTCGTCTTTTCTTGTTCATGATGGTGACACTTTGGTTTAATGGACCATTTAGTCATTGTCGAATGTAGGGTGGTATTTTCTACCTGCGGGTTCGGGTACTCGATCCAACCTTTTATGTTGTGATTTTTTTTTATTAGCTGTCATTAATTTTATCTAGGAGTTAAATTCTTATTGGTAACTAGTCGTTAGATTTCAGTTTACTGTCTAATTAGTGCATAACGACTTTTACAACTTTCACTTTATCTTATTGGGTCGGGTTTCTTAGTACATTGGGTATCGAGTTAATGTCGGACCGAGTTGGTCGGGGTGATGTCAGGCCGGGTTTTTTAGGTTTAGACTTTTTCGGGTATCCCATTTTAACAAAATTAACCATAACTTTACACATGTTTCAATAATCTTAGAAAAATAAAAAATGATTCAAGTATAAAAAAGTAACTTTGAGAAAAATCTAACCCGATGAGTACCCGTCAAGATTGGGTACCTATAAGATTGGGTTGGAAGATCATTTTTTTTTTAATTGGATAGACAATGCATTGGATACCCAAATTACTAAATCCGAAAAATCCAACCCGAGCCCACACCCCTAGTTGGAAAGACTGACACTGTTGGGCCCGTTAGTAAACACAATCAGCCCATAATAAGTGGTTAAATGGGCATAAATAACTCACTAATAGGTTATAGGCTTATAGCTATTGGCCCATCAAGGTGAATATAACCGGCCCAAAATAAGTAGGTGAAAAAAGCCTGATATTATTATTATTATTATTATTATTATTATTATTATTATTATTATTATTATTATTATTATTATATGTTTTAAAGATTTGTAATAAAATTCCCTTTTGAAGAACTTTTTAGCTTCGGAGTGGTCAAGAACAAGGACGGATCTAGAAAGTTCTCAGGGCGGAATTTTTTCAACTATATTATAAAGTATTGAGACGAAATTTTAGATTTAAGGGAGACACAAATAACGAATTAAGAAGGACAAACTCTTATATATAAAAAATATTAATAAAAAGTAATATTAAATAAAATTATATATAAAAGAAAATAAAAGTCCAAAGATGACGACTGCCTCCCCTGCCCCGTAGATCCATCCCTGGTCAAGAAGTCATGTACTCAGGAAACTTAATGCGTATGGTTCGGGCTAGCCGCCCATTTGAAATACTATTCCCCTTTAAAAATTAAAATAAATAAATAAAATTGATTGAATTAACTTACACAAGAAATTGAATTAATTTTATCATCAATTGAAGGATGATTAGTTAACAAATGTGTTCACATTACAATCATTCGGTGATATAAGAGGAGCGACTGGATGATTACGTAAGAAAATGTCTTAACCACCATATTCTTGGGTTGCTTAAGATTGTATTGAGAATCAATCAACACAATTCTTTCCTTCTTGGCCTAAATAAACTTGTTTATCATCAATGTTCTAAAACACATTACGCCCTGATCAAACGACGTACTGTGATCTGACGTCTGGTCACTTTTAAACAGCTAAACAATTTAATACTTAGTCAAAACTTACTTAGATTTAGACGACGACTTTTGGAGTGTGTTTGGTTGTGGTTCAACCCATTGGGTTGCCCCAGTTCCATATGGTATTTGGTTGAGATGGTTGATGACTCGTCGTTGAGCTCCTTCTTCATCTGATTGAGATGTATTATCGGAAAAGTTTCGCTAATCGGCAGGCAATAGAATCAGCCGATAGGGGGCAAGCAAGCCCACCTGTCGCATCCTTTGTACTCGTTTTGACGAGACGCTCAACCTTTTCTACAAACATTCATTTTTATTCTCCCCAACCTTTTTACTTCAGCCAATAATCAGCACCTCAGCCATAATCAAACACAACCTTTGGAACCACATGAGATTCTCTATCCCACTTTTACCATGTCCCAACCGTGCCCCGGCCATTTCAAAATCGAGACAACTATAGTTATTTTTTTGTAATTTATGAATTTAAAGTTTATGATTTAGGTTTTCAGATTCCATGTTTAAGATATATGATTCGACTTTTTTGAACTAGGATATATTTTCTATTTTAGACTTACGATTTCACGGTTCATGATTCATGATTTAAAATCATGCAGTGTTTATAGTTCAATATAGTTCATTGTTCAGGGTTCATAATTCATGTGTTCGGGGTCATGATTCATGTGTTCGAAATTCATGATTCATATTGTATTCGAGATTCATGATTCATATTGTATGACTCGATTTTGAAGTGGATTACGGATTCTCGTGGAAAGGTTGCCTCCTGAACACGATTTTCAACTAAAGTTGCTATCAACCAAGAGAAAAGCGAGCTCTAGTTAAGAATATTCCAACGAGAAAAAATATGAGGCCTAAAATGATTTTTTTCATTTTTTTTTAAATTTCTTTGGGGAGGTCATAATGACGTCATAATATCAAATAATTCAATACCCCAATTATGTTATGGCAAAAAAAAAAAAAAAACACATAATTAGAATTATGCCATTTCCAAATTCGTCACCATAAAAATTTGTATGAGATTTATCCAATTTTTTCTCTGATTTCTATTGGGATTTTTAGTGTCCGAGTTCAATCGAAAATCAAACTAAGTTACTCGATATTTGATTTGAAATTATTTGGTAGAAGTTCATTTGACTATGTTCGATTAAAGATATCAAATCAGCTCGATAGTACTTTCATATTTGATCAAATCTAAAACTCCACTCGAGCTCGAACGCAGTAAGTTAAAAATGTCAAACTACTTAAACTCGACTCATGTTTTACTCGATTAAAGTTCGTTCAAGCTCAATTTGAGCACTAATCAAACAAGTTCAAATATAATATTAGAAGCTCGATAATATTTTAAACAAATTGAACAACAGCACGTTCGGCTCGACTGATCTATAGCCCTACTTAGTTCTCTTATATTATCTGCAGCTTTTTTTATTGATTTCAATTTAAGGGATTTCAGTTTTTAATCTTATTTTAGTTTTTCTTTTTTGGGATTTTATGATATTCTTCCATATATATTTATATTTTATTAATTTTTCAGTTTGTCGGGTTTTTCCTTTAACTTATTTTTTAGGGAAACGTGTCCAACTTATGAAGATACATGTCACATCTATTCTTATGATGGAAAATTTAAAAGATACTCTCTCCGTTCCGTTCTAATTTATCTACTTTCATTTTTTATTTGTCCCAATCTAGTTTGTCAATTCATAAATGACAAATTTCTCTCACAATCTTCACCTTCAAAATTTCTACATTCAATCTCCACCTTTAAAAAAGTCAAAGATTCAATAAAATCTATTTTTCTTAACCTTCGTATCCGATCAAGATAGGAAAATTGAGTCAGGACAGAGGGAGTACTAGATAGAAAAAGGAATTTATGGAGTTCCCATTTAAAGTTGTTTGTAATTGGTTGGAATTTAAAGAAATATTGTGGGCTCAAATAATGGTGAAGAAAGAAAGTGATGAGTCAACTACAAAGTACGGCAAGAAACTTCCGCGTTCATGTTTAGTAAGTTAACAATTGACCGATTCAATGGATACTTCCGTAGGTGTAAACGAGTCGAGTCGAGTACTGACAAATTCGAATTCAAGCTTAGGTTTCAGCGCGAGCAGACTAAGAAACTTTAGGTTCAAGTTGGATTAAGTTTATTTTTTTAATACTCAAACTTGGCTTGATAGAAACTCATTGAGTTCGAAATCGACTCGTCTCAACTCTATTAATACAAAATAAAGTTCAAAAAATACAAAAAGTATATTAAAGTTAAAAACATATTATACCACAAAAAAAGTTGCTAATGTGAACGGATCCACCATATTTAATTTAAAATAAGGTTATATGTAATTATGTCAATTCAAAAAGGATAAACTAGTAATTTAAAGTAAGCTTGATTAAACTTGTGAGCATGTCAAGCCGAGTATCAATAAGCTTGAACGACACCTGCTCGAGTAGCTCGAGCTCAATTTGTTTATCTCGAGTCTATTTTGATTTTTTTGTGAGTCGATCAGAGTGGTTTGTGAGTTGTCTCGGCTCACTTACACCCGTACTCCGATGAATTATACTCTTAGGCCATGTTTGGTTTAGAAGTTGGGACAAGTAGATTAAATAAGATATAGTATGATGACATTTTTCGCTACTATTAATAAGTGTGTTTGGTTTGAAGAATTAGTATTTATTAATGTTTCGAATTTTCCTTGCATAGTGTTTGGTTTTCGTGACAGATAAGATTAATAATTTAGTAGAGTGTAATATGATGGGTTCTTGGTCGTGACAAATTGTCTAACACCTCTTTGGCCATGACAAATTGTTTTGCCAGTTGAGGGATAAATACGTTTTTTCACTGGATCCTTTATCCAACATGAACTTTAAACACAAACACCAAGCATAAGATTAATTGAAATAAGTAATACTATCCTAACTAATCCTGAAAACCAAACTAGCCTTAATATCGTTTGTTGCATCACCCGATTACTGTCACTTGGTATATAAGTTGTACGTACCTTATCCTTTCTTATGTCTATAACTGATTATGTAATTCACACTCATCATCCGACTCAGACAATATTTTTACATAGTAGCAATTTCACGATGCTTCATGAGATGCAGGAGGATAATATACGAGGTGATTTAAGTGGTGAATTTTATATATTTTTCGAAGGAACAAAATATATGAAAACCCTGAGATAGTTTGAGTGTTTCCATGATTAATTATTGTGCTCAAGGTTATAGAAGTCATTAGACGTTAATAAGGCGATGAACTGAGGTCTAGCGACTAGTCGAAGTCTAAACGAAACGAATCAGACATAGACGTGATTAGACGTGAAGAAATCGGAAAATAAGCATAGCCATCCAAAGCAAGTGTGGCCCTAGTATCTGAAAGACTACTCGTACAAAAAGACTTCCAAGTCAACTACCGTGTTTGATCGGACAACAATCAGTTAGAGGTGATATTTAAACTGCACTACACAAAAGATAAGCAGAATAATCACCAAACTCTCCATAGATCTTATACATTCTGTTATATGCTTATCGTGATCTGGAATTGCGTACGTAAATCCTTTAGGACAGTGCATTAATTATCGTGTTTCTGTTATCCATATTTCTAACAGAATATGGCTGTCCTGTTCTTCTTCCTGTGTCATCTTCTTCTTCTACTCAATCCAGCTGATTCAAACTGCCAAAAATCCTTCAAGTGTGGAAAATTCACCATGGAATTTCCGTTCTCCATGTCCAACAACTCCAGATGCGGATTGATCATGGTCGACGGCTGCGATTCTGACCACCCAAACATTCTTCCTCATGAAGAGGGTGTTGCCTATCCTCTGCTCGACGTAATGCCACCGAACAGATTCAGAATTAAGGACCCGGTGATTATCGGCCAGTTGAGCAGCAACACTTGCGTTCTTCTAACAAACGTGTCTCTGTCTCAATCTCCGTCTATTTCATTCTCATTCTCCCCCAATCTTACCTTGTTCGCCTGCTTCAATACCTCTTATAGTGAAGATATAGATCACCATTTCCAAAGCTATGAAAACACAAAATGTGGAATCACAAATTACTATTATAAACCGCCTTCTACCGAAGAAATTAGTAGTGTTGTTCCGGATAATTGTGCTGCGTTTCAACTGCCTATGAAGTCTGATCACGATAATGGTGATTTGTTCCATCTGTTAGCATCTGAGTTTAGTTTGGAATGGAGTATCTCTGAAGAGTGTCAACGATGTTACGATGACGGAGGGCAGTGTCTCAGTAACGGCGGGAATGAGTTCCAGTGCAAAAAAGGTACGCTTTAGCTTCTTTGATATTGTCATTTTGCTGGATAACATAGGATAAGATTACTATTCCATCTAATCCTTTTTGTTTGGTTTGCTTAATTTGGCTCTTGACTGATAACTAGCTCGGGTTAAGAATAGGGCCGTAAATGAACAAAGTTTTCGTTGAACAAGTTCGTTCGAGACCGACTTAATTATAATAGTAATGGTCATAATAATAGGAAAAAATATAATTGCATACTAAATATAACATAATATATTCTTATATTACCTGGTATGCTACTAAGTATTTAGTTAAATTAGTTTATCTATATGAAAATTTAGAAAAATGTGCGTTTATATAATATTTGTGAGCAGAGTAATTAGTTACTCACAAGCACAAGTATTCACGAATATGGTCAAATACATTTGCAACACGTTCATGAACAAAATCAAACACTACTCGGTTCTGCTCGAGTTCGATTAGAAATAAATGAACCAAACATGAACATCTATGAACTCGGCTCAGCTCGACTTTACAGCCTTAGTTAAGTATCGATAGTTATCCGTGTATTGCGTGATGGTTTATCCGCCTGCAAGTGGGTGGATAATTGATCGTGAGACACCAGTAGATTTGTAGAATTTAATCAATTAGTCTTATCATGTTTTGATTGAGTTGCAGGTATTCAGAGCACATCTGACAATTCGTTAGCCTTTAGCCTTTACTTATAGGAAATAGAGTACCATTATTAATTATTGTAGGATTTTGTTCTCGGATCACTAACGAGTTGAACCACGACCCGTTTATTTAATGTTACTATACTCCTTTATCCGGAATGAAATCATGTGTGGAAATCCAACTCAAATCACAACTCAAGTGCTAATTAGATGAAATTATAACCATCTATTAAGAAAAAAGGAACGAACCACTCTTGTAGAATTCCCGACAATTAAAGTATAGTGACAGCCACCGGGGCTTCGGTCGCCGGCTCTTTTGGTACTCCGGAAAATCAAATTTTGCACCAATTTCTCCCTTTGTTTTACTCAAAACTCCATTGAATTTCCCATTCATTTCTCCAAATCTTTCTATTATGTGGGAATAGTGGTCCTTCTTTACCTATACTCTATTTTCCATTTAAAGTTGGCTGTGATTGGTTGGAATTTAAAGAAGGTTTTGTAGGGTTGCAAAGGGTCATGTGTCAACTAGGGCCAAGTGTGGGGTCGGAAATTTCTCAGTCCATGCTTATTAATTAGTAGCTTGAGATGACCATTTCAAAGGACAGCTTTTATTATTTTCTATAGAGGAAATTCACAAAATACTGCACCCTTTCCCCGGGATGGTCCGGTCGGCATAACTTTTTAGGTGGATTGGCCCATATAAATCTTGATCCAAAATGCACGAAGACCAAAGTACCCAATCTAAGAGCAAATGTTCACTACGCACTGACTATCTTAGTGTAATTTAAGGAGATATACTGAGTCAGACTCTTCAATTTTCAGTCCGATATATGACATTGACATGATTAACTTGGACAAGACCTAGCGGCCAGAATTGCCACCTCTTGTTTATGTTGGCGAAAACCACGAAAATTTAGGAGATCCTCCAATTTAGGGATCCGAGTTCAAAGCCGACACATAATTCAAATTTCTAGCCAAATTATTTGCATTTTAATGGACCAAAATTGATTGTTTGAATACTTATAAGACAAGTGACGAAACCGTCCAACAATCGGAGGACCTCTTTGACAATTTTGTCTAGAAAATAAATAAGTACAAATTCTGTTGTGTTCTAAAAGATGCTAGGCGTTAGTCGACTGTAGATCGCAGCCTTGCATCTATTTGGGGCTTAAACAAGGTGAAGCGGGAAAGACTGAGTAAAAAAGGTAGGCAATCGACAACAGTTTAATGCTTGGATAGGACCTAGTCGGAGTTAGATAGAGACTTTTATTACAAAATCTGATGTCACCGAAAGTCTTGAACAAAATGTCAAAGATACTTCAAAGTCAACTACCGTGTTTGATCTGTTAACAACGACTTTTGTAAACAATAATGTGTAATAAATTCAAAATACATAAATGAGAGACCAAACCATAGAAATCTGCATCACTCTCATTTCTCTTTCTCACTTATATAAAAATATGTCTTTCCTTAAACTGTCCATTTTCTTCCTCCTATGTAATCTAAACCTACACTTAGTTTATTCCAGTTCATGTAATAAATCTTTCCCTTGTGGAAACTTCACTCTGGAATTCCCGTTCTCTAAAACCGAAGCTCCGGGCTGCGGCCTAGTCGCAGTTTCCGACTGCGATTCTGTTCATCCCAAAATCCTCTCATCCGACAGATCCTTCAACTACACAATTCTAAGCATGTTACCCCCGAACAAACTAATAGTTCGCGATAGTGGGATCCAAGATCAGACGGAAACCGGCCGCTGTATTTTCCTACACAACGTGTCTCTGCCTCAATACTCGCCGTCTTTCGTGTTCTCATTAGTCTCGCCTAGTCTCACTTCCTTCACTTGCTTCAATCAGTCACGTAGTGACTCAGTTGAAAGGCTTTTCCACGACTATACTCGGGAAAACTGCGCTGTTACCGGCGTCTACTATAAGACGTGGGGAAGTGATGTTAGTGCTGAAGAGAGTGCTGAGATTGGGTGTCCGCGGATTGAGCTGCCGGTTAAGAGTGGTGGGTACTATGGAAGTAAACTGTTGGATCGTTTGAGCTCGGAGTTTACTGTAGAGTGGAGTGTTTCGGAAGAATGCGCGGAGTGTCACGGACGAGGAGGGAAGTGCCTCGTCAGTAACAGCAGGGATGAGTTCCAGTGCAAGGAAAACGGTAAATCACCCAAAATTACATTTTTATCTTACTGAAATGCGTCGTATTTCTAATGTTCTACATAGTAGTTTCACAGCTCATCAGGTAAGTGTTTCTACCACATATTACGGGTCTTAGGACGGAGAAATAATGTATAATGTTATGGCTCAGCTCACTTGGACGACCCGTCATCTTGTCCATTGACCCAGATCCAATCCAATTAAACTAACATTACAATATTATAATCCTATGACTCATTCATTTGCATTTTTCTCCATTGAAACTCACCATTCATTAGCTTGGCTAAGTTCACTTTTCGTTTCATAATTTTTCACTTGTTCGATCTTCGTCCTACAATTTGTTGCTTTTTCAATTTCATTTAATAATTAAAAAAATTGCTCGTATTTGGACAAATTTCGGCTAACGAGTAGCAAATCAGCCGGAAAGGACAAACTTCCGAGCGATTTTAATTGACATGACACCTGCACTGAAATTTTTTTGGGACACGAAAAGTGATTTTAGACTTTTAGCTGAAACATGATCTATTCCAAAACCTGAACCATACCATTCATTTCTTATCTATTTGCTGCCCGTTCTTCTATTATGTTGTGTAAATTGTACTGGAAGGATCAAATGAGATAATCTATTTTATTTTGTATCTTAAAACATGTCACGTGTATTCAGTGACATCACTAACTAACACGTGACATGTTAATGCATGTAGAAAACTCCCTTTCAAGGTTCTTTTTCTATGAAGAATTTAAGGACACACAAAGTCTACTATCTAGGTACTGCCGGTCAACTACATAGTGTAGAGTAATAAATTTCTGCCACTTAAGTTGACTATTTCAAATGAAACAAAAAAAAAAAAAAATCTGCTGATATTTTGATCGTATATTTTCCACGTCATTACGTTATAGAAATAGCAGACTTGTTGATCTTTACGACGATACGAACTTGATCGATAAAAATGTCTTATCTTTTAGAAATCTAGCGCCGATCTCCTTCTGTTTCCTTTACACTTGTCTCCCTAATCTCACATTGTTCACAAGCTCTAATCGTACTCGAAGCTACCTGAAAGTGGACTATTTAAGTCGAATCTTCGCCTGATTCCTCGTTTATAAAAATTCAAATATAGAACATGAGAGTAGTATTCCTAATAGGGAAAACGTAGACAGATGATGATAACCTAATGCTTAACCAGGACCTAATTGAAGGTAGTCGTGACTTTTATAACAATGTGTTTAGCAATTCAATTGCCTATGAAGTATGACGATCAATCGGATGATTTGTTCGATCTATTGAGTGTTGAATTTGCTCTAGAGTGGGCTGCTTCCGACTTTGTTGCAAAATCTCCAATTACTCGTTAGACTTTCATAGAGTGCTTATCTTTTTCTTTTCGACTCTTTCTTACCTAACCACGATTATGCGCCGCTAAGTCTTGCCTAAATTTCGACTAGACACTAGGTCCCTATTTACTGCATGACTACCGCCTAGCAACTTTCATAATATAGGAGTATGAAGATAGCTATGAAATGTATCATGGAGGAGATTAGTGTCTTGGTGACAAAATGAACATATTCTACTGCAAAAGAGGTAGAGTGTTGCACGGTCGCTTCTATTATTATGTTTGAACTTGTTCAATTATTAATTGAATTGAGATTGAACGAGTATTAATAGAGTAGAATATAAGTCGAGCTTGAATAGTTACATTTTTATGCTTCTCTAATATGTTTTTATTTATCGAGCTTGAGTCGAGTTAAACTTCAAACTTTTATCAAAGGTAAATATATTCAATCTTGATTGCTATCTTTATCATACATAAGTCAAATGAGCTTTTAATTGGCTTGATTGATTTTCAACTCTATTAACGCGATATTGTATATACAACACTAGGGTGGAGCAACGTTGTAGGAGTCGTCAAATGATAGGCGCTAGCCTAGGACTTAGTGATTAGTTGAATCTAGGCGAGGCAGAATGAGGCATGTTAGGTGGGGAAGAATCGCCAAAAAAAATATAGGTGACTTAGTGAAAGTCTAACGCCTAGTCGGAGTTAGTCAGAGATTTTACAACAGGTGTGTTTAGGCTAGAGGAGAAGATTGGGACGGCTTAATCCTGCCTAACCTAGTTCATCGGACCAATCCATATTTTTGGACCGCATCAGAGCCTAAAATTAGTTAGCCCGACACAACCTAGTCTCTTCTAATAAACTAAGATTATTAAATCGGTCGGCGATCCTTCGAGTCGAACCTGTTGAGTTAAATAATACTTCGAATCAAAATATACATAAGATAGCTCATCTAAAATATCGAGCCATTTGGATCGGCCGATCCGGTCGAACAAATTTTGCCCCCACTAGTGGAGGCGGTGGTTGGGGACCACATAAGATTTTATGTTTTAAAATATATAGATATTTTCCTCCGACCAACTAAACTTGACTACCTGAGTAGTCTGATATGGAAAATGATTTGTACACGTCACCATTTAAAATTAATTAAAAAAATAATTTATTCACAGAAATGCAGCACTCAGGTCTATTCTTTTACCATTTAAAAGTCGAAAATAGGAATAACGAAACTTCTACGTTCATGTTAATACGACCATTTCAAAGAACAATTTTAGAAACTAAAAAAAATATACACTTTCCCGTCCCGACTTATTTTATACAGTTGATCGGGTACAGATATTAAGAAAAACGAACTTTGCTTTTTTTTTAATATTTTTTAATGGTGAAAATTGAGAGTTGAAATTTTGAGAATGAAAATTATGAGAATTAAATTCTTATTTTGAGCGCGTGCAAAATAAATTAGAAGAGTCGAAAACGAAAAATGTGCAAAAATAAATCGGGACGGTGGAAGTATTAATTAATATAAAAGAAAAGACCAGTAAGGTAATATTTTGCCATAAGTCTTACCAAAAACATTTCCAAGTCAACAAGCGTGTTTGATCAGGAACAATGACTTGTTACGAATCAAACCTCTGAAAATTCTCTCTAATTCCATATCTTAACATTCAATTTGTCAGCAAGTTCATTAATGGCGATTCGAACAATCTTCAATTTATTGTTAATCCTGTACCATCTTCTTCTGTTCTTCGACCTCGCCGATTCAAAATGCCGGAAATCGTTCGAGTGCGGCCGACTCGGCTCGCTCGAGTTCCCACTCACTCGCGACTCAGGCTGCGGCCTGTTCATGATCGACGATTGCGACTCCGATAATCCGAGAATCCAGCTCGAAGCAGGTCGGCGGTGGTACGAAATTCTGCGAAATGTGTCTCCGAACAGTTTCTTCATTCGCGATACTGAGTTGCAGCGGATGTTGAATGATAGAAGCTGCTTTTCGTTCGAAAATGTTTCCGTGCCTAAATCTCCCTACAGTTCGTTTACAGTTTCGCCGAATTTGACGTTGTTTACGTGCTTTAATCAGCCGTATAATGAGGAATTGAAGCGGCATTTTGGGAGTTATAATGAGCAGAACTGTACGCCGTTTAGCTTGTATTATAAGGATCCTAGGGTTGGAAATGGGGTTGAAACGCTTCCACAGTGTTCTATTAGTCAATTGCCGGTGAAATCTGGGGTAAATCATGATTGGAATGGTGAATTGTTTGATTTGTTGACGGCGGATTTTACGCTGGAGTGGTATGTTTCGCCGGAGTGTTATAGTTGTCATCATAGAGGAGGGCAGTGTCTTACGACTTCCATGAATAAGTTCGTCTGCAAAACAGGTATTGTTGTGTTACCAGATGAATGGTTTTTTCGAGCTGAATCAAGCCGAACGTCTAAAATTTATGTTCGAGTTCGGTTCAGCAAAAGCTCAGTAACGTAAACGAACATAGTTCGAGCTCAAATTTATTAAACGTGTAATTACTAAGTTTGCGAATAGTTTGAGCTCGATATGGCAGCAATTCAGTAACATGATATGTATTTGAGCTCGAGAGGTCATCAACACAGTGTTCGAATCAGGCTGAGCACAAGCATATATTTTTTGAATTAATATATATGATCGAGTCAGGCTCGGCTCGCGAGCTCACGAACCAATCACCTGCAGGCTCGAGTTCAGCTGGAAAATTTTGTCGAGCTCGAAATTAGGCTCAGGCTCAGTTCATTTAGGCCAAATAACGTTTCCAAACGATATATTTTTTAGAACCGAGATACTAATAGTTTGCGAATAGTTTGGTTTATTGCTGTGCTATTTGAAGTTTTAGCAATTTATCTTCTCAACTTTTCGTGTTTTTGCAATTTGCTGCTGAACTTGTGAGTTGTCGTTAATTTCCATCTCGAATAAATTTCAATTATTGATTAGTGTAGTGTCCAACCATTGCTAGCTATGATTTCTTCTAGATAACAACAAAATGTTTGTGCAGCAAAGTGCAAAAACACGAAAAGTTTGGACACAATCCGTAATTTTCGCATGTTTTACGGTGGCTTGATTACATCAACTGATCTGTATATGTTTAAATTTGATGCAGGAGACAACAAAGTGAAGGTAATATTAAGTAAGTCTGATCACACACTCATGATCCATATTCTCCACGTTAATCAAAATCAAGTGTTAATGAGACTAATTTTTCGTATTCAGTTATAGTCGGAAGCGTGGCTGCGCTGTTAATTCTCTTATGCTCGTTGATCTCGTATTTGGTTTGGCTAAGGAGGAAGAGGAACAGCGGGAAGTACCTTTTATCGCGAAACATATCGTCGAATCCCTCCTCAAAATCGGACATTGAAGGTGGGAGCTTCTATGGCATTCCTATCTTCTCTTACAGTGAACTCGAGAAGGCAACTAACTTCTTCGACCCTTCTAAGGAGCTTGGCGATGGTGGCTTTGGCACTGTCTATTATGGTAAGAAACTAATTCTGAATCATGTTTCCTGTTTCAAAAGTTAATGTCTCGTTTTATTAGTTCAGTTAGCAGTTGTGAATAGAAACTGTTGCCTTATTGTAACTAGGGAAACTAGCGGATGGAAGAGAAGTGGCGATAAAGCGTCTATACGAGCATAACTACAAGAGAGTGGAGCAGTTCTTGAACGAAATCAAGATTCTTACGTGTTTAAGGCACCCGAATCTTGTATCGCTATACGGCTGCACGTCAAGGAGGAGTCGGGAGCTCTTACTCGTCTACGAGTACATTTCAAACGGCACTGTTGCTGATCATCTGCACGGAGAGAGAGCTAAGGAACTACCCCTCACGTGGCCCGTCCGCATGAGCATTGCCATAGAAACCGCGAGCGCTTTAGCTTACCTTCATAAGTCAGACATAATACACCGTGATGTTAAGACGAATAACATTTTACTCGACAACAATTTCTGCGTCAAAGTAGCTGATTTCGGGCTGTCTAGATTGTTCCCAACTGATGTCACGCATATCTCCACCGCTCCTCAAGGGACACCTGGCTACGTGGACCCCGAGTATCACCAATGTTACCAGTTAACCGATAGAAGCGATGTTTATAGCTATGGTGTTGTCCTGGTTGAGCTCATTTCTTCCATGCCTGCAGTCGATATAAGCAGGCATAGGCACGAGATCAACCTGGCCAACTTGGCTTTAAATAGAATCCAACGCTGCGCGTTTGATGAGCTGATTGATCCATCTCTAGGTTACGACTCAGATCCTGAAGTGACGAGGATGACAACGTCAGTTGCTGAGTTAGCGTTTCGCTGTCTGCAGCTGGAGAAGGATATGCGGCCGTGCATGGACGAAGTTGTGATGTGTCTGAAGGGTATTCAGGGTGGTGAGGATTGTAATTTTGATCAGATGAAAGGGGCGAACGGTCATCGAATCGCCCCCGGAAAAATTCCTCCTTCACCAGAAACTGATGAGGCTGTTTTGTTGAAGAATAAGGATTTTAAGTCATCACCAACTGCTGTTACTGATACATGGGTTAGTAGTGATTCTACTACAACTAGTTCCATTGGGTAGTTTTGTAATTTCATTTAGAAACAGGAAAAAAGTTATATAGATTGTTGAAACTGGTGGGGTATTTATGTAATTTGCTCGTGTCATAGCCTATTTTTTCTTGCATTATAACAATGGTATATTATGTAGAAAAAAAGAAAAGTAATAAAAATAGGGAATGTACATAGTTATGGAGCTTTGCTTTTTGGACATTCATGACATTTTTCTACTCCTCCGTCTCGTAAAAATAGGCTTAGACGCATTCGTAATATCATCATATATACGTATCATGTATAGATTGAAATATGATAGAAAATGTTATATTGTATGGAATAGGAGATTCAAAATGCGATCTGAGTTATTTTAGTGCGCATCTGAGATCCTTTATAGTCCAACTTATTTTGGGACTTGGTCTCAGTGTCCCTTGTTAGTTTTTCGAAACCTCCTTCGGACATGTAGTTTAGCTACCAATGTAATCGCCCCAACTAGAGGTGGCAATCCTGGAGAACCGGCTCAGTCGGACACAGTTCGTCGGATCAACGTCATATTTTAGATTAAACCAAGTCAAAATCTGATCAGACTTAAAATTAGTCAGTACGGCCTAACCTATCAATCTATAATATACCAAGATTGTCGAAATAACCCACACCCATCAGGTCGGGCATGTCGGCCAAATAGTACGTCGGACCAATTTCTATGGCCAGTTCATCTAAAATATGGGGCTGGCTGGATCGGCCCATCGTGTTGGGCCATTTTGCAGAGTTCAACCCCCAAACCAACCCTACCCCCTCCCAAAAAAAGAAAATTGAAATCAAACAAGTCATTCTAAAACACAAGTTGAACCAGAGTTCATTCTTTACCTATGATGCAGGAAATGACTTTTCTCTCCCAAAAATATTACATAAAAAACAAGTCATTCTTAACCAATCTAAAGTAATACATCAAAATCATTTTGCTGCACAGCAGCAAGGGCTCTCAAGTACATCGAAAACGGCGCAAAAACGAAGAAACGGGGAATAGGAGAACAAACAACATGTATAAAAATACAACAGGAGTTCCCAGTTGCCTTTTATTGCCTTGAAAATCAGACAAAAGTCAGCTAGTCGTAAAAAAAATCGATGAAGCTAATGCCTAGCAGTGAGCTTATCCGTGTTATCCAAAGGAATAAGACGAGTTCTATCATTTGATGTGTCGTTTACAGATTGATGTAAAGTACCGTTTTCTCCAGCGCTTGTTGATTCCTTGGGGGACTTTATTCCATCGCCGGGTCTAGGATGGGGTTCTGAGTGCTTTTCTTCGAGTTGCAGTAGAAATCTGTGTATCATTTCGTAACTGGTGAAGGTTATAACGGCTGATGGAGTTGTCCGTAAGAGATTAGTGGCACAGCCCCGATAAAAACCGGGCAGACCTTCCTTTTTTAGTACTTTCTTGATGCAATCAACGACGCCTGAGTATTGTAACTCAGAGTTTCGCGCTTGACCTTGTTCTTGCAATCGTGAACGCACAACCTGGTGTGTGTGTTCGTATATTGCAACGTGAATCAACGCAGAGAGAGAGGGGGGCGAACTATTGAGTAGAGCAAGGAAAAGATGCCATACCTCATGAGGATAAGTTGATATGGAAGCGACGATCTTTGAAAATGACGAGGCGAGTGCAACTTTCCAGGGGCTGAGCTCATTAATGCTCTTATTTTCTAACAAATGGAGGGGGGAGGGTGGTTTCAGTCGTTCAGATAATAAAAAATAACGGTTAATTCTACCCTACCTTCATGGATACTCCCGCACACGATCAGATGCATTCCATGTGGAACATTGTTAACATTTTCTTGAATTTAGGTAATTTTCCACATGGCATGCATCTAAACGTGCGCGGGTAATACCGGTGTAGGTAGGGTAGAATAAGCCCAGATTAACATAGAATGGATACCACCCACCACAAGACACATAAAAACGTTGAAAGGGTATTTGCAATTGCTTATACTTTTGGTTTTGGAGAAGTGATTAAAATAAGTTATTGCAGAAAACAAGAATTTCAAGCTTGCAGCTTCTGGCCCAAACCAACTTATATTTAAGTAGAAACTATCGTTACAAACGTTCTTTTCAACTTATTTGAAGTTAAAAGCTCAAAATTACTTATTTTAAGCATTTGCAAACACCCCTAAAATTGCATATGGTTAAGGGGTTTCGTTTAAGAAGAGGATTTGTAGGAAAGATGTTAAATGGTTCCATTGCTAAGCAGATTCCAATTCCATTAAAATCACTACAAAATAAGTTCAAACGAAAGTAACAATCCCTTGTCAAATGGGCTCATCTGGAGAATCTTAGTGAATATGTCGTTTGAGATTTCAAATCCATCCTCCAAATACTTCAATTCGAATCCAACCTTATAAATGGAATACAGACGTAGAGACGTGGTTGTTACCTTGTGTAGCCAAGTAGAATTTAATTCTCTCATATGCAGGGAACTGGATAGCGACATGACTAATTCCAGCCAACGAGGGCAGAAGGCCACTGTACAAGGCAACGGCGGAAAGAAGATAATCATATTCTATTGCTTCCAGCAGAAAAACAAATAAAAATATGCGAATGAGAAAACAGCATATTAGCTCAGTGTTATTCTTTCGACAATTTAAACGAGGACTAACCGGTACCATCCCCGGAATCCTTCTTCATGGGCTATTCGACTCAAAGCAGAAAATATGCTCTTGTAAGGCACTACATCTGGCCTCATCCCTTGTGTCTAAGATAGAGATAAAGTTCAAATTAGTTCAATCACGAATGTACAAAGATAGAACAAAACCCGATAAGGTATATTAACGTTATAACGAAACCACCAGAATTACGACACTTCAATAAGCTATTGAATACACAGACTACAACTTGCAGTAGTAACATTACGTTCATGGACTACAAATCTAATGAGCTCGTAACCTAATCAATTGCATAAAGAGAGATATCTGTGCTGAATTTGCATAAACACATTTCTAATTAGGGTTATCAAGAACAGGTTCGCCGACTTTTAAGAACTAAGAGAAGGGGTAAAAAATGGAGCAATCATCTTCAAGTCAAGCATGCAGTGATCTTAAGGGTTACTAATGACCCGTAGACAGTAAAAGCAGGTTACAAGAACATTCCAACCTACTTGAAGACGTGTCTTAACGACCCATAAAGGATTTGTTGCAACAGCAGTTGCAGCACCAGCTCCGGCAGCAGCTACCATGTTTGAAGCGATTGAAAGCTGGTCGTCAGCGTCGCTTTCCTCTGTATTATTGCAAAATATAAAATTAAGAAATCGTAATCAAATCTTTGTAAAAATATTAGGTACTGTTTAATTGTTCCACTTTGTGGACCCCACTAGTAAGACTAGAAATGGAGTAATGCATACGAGCAAAATCAATTTCACACTTTGCTCAAGATATACAAAACCTACCATATGAATGTAGTGTCTCTTTTAGATGCCCATACACTGTGAAGTACACCTACAATGATCAATTTTCCATCAATATCGGAGTCATGCCGAAAATACGATTATCAAAGAGAATATATCACAATTCTGCTCAACTATAATACATTAAATAACTCCTACACTTAAGTTAAATGACATATTGATACTGCAGACAAATATTACTCAAGCCCTACACGGGTAGATTTATATTTTAATGTGGTAATACGAGCTCTCCAGAAAGGTAAAAATATGCAACAGTTTCGAGAATATGAAACACAACAACTTTGTGAGTTGGTTGTTAAAGAAAATCACAACATAAAACATATATAAACATGATTGAATAATCATATTTATCTTGGTGAAAATAATCAAATTCATCCATGTTGCAGTGAATGATGTAGAATATGACATAATGTAGAAGATAAACATATATAAACAGAATTCTAGCTGCAAGACGGGGAAAAAGAGAAACGGCATCTAAGAAACCACGTATCCTTTTAACAGAAAGAACCCAATTCTTTTCTGTTTGTTCAAACTCAAATGGAACCATAGGCTGTTATATATTATACCAAAGCAATTTGAACCATAATATAGCACAGAAAAACTGGAAATTAATTTAAAAACCGACTAAAAAGAATACTCCAATACAGAGAAAATAACAAGGTAACTGTCAAGTACACCAAGATAACACTCACAGCCCAATTTGGAAGTAATGCTGTCAGTGTTGGGGTAAGGCCGCGGTAAAGTCCCCTTAGACCTTCGTTTCGAACAATATTTTGTAGGCTCACAAGAATCACACTGCCTAATTGTCACCAGAAAAATGCCTAATTAAGCAAAAGTAATGATATACTGCAAAAAATTTCTAACAAATGCCATCAAAATTTAATTTTAATAAATAAAATCGAGAAATTGGTCACCTCTTCGACCAGAGGTGTGCATGTCAGGCAGACCATGGACTTGCAGTCTCGTCTTTATCACATCCAACGGGCACACAAATGTAGCTGCTATTGCACCTAAATTTTTCACACACACATACACACACTAATTAAACCAGCTGTATATAAACAATAAACAGAAAGCCAAATTGCAACATAAATCAAATTTCTGAATTACACCTTAACGTAGCTGCTATTGCACCTAAATTTCCACACACACAACCAAACACTAATAAAACAAACTGTATATAAACAATAAACAGAACAAAAGCCAAATTGCAACATTTCTGAATTACACCTAAACGTAGCTGCTATTGCACCTAAATTTTCACACACACACACACACAAACACATTAAACCAGCTGTATATAAACAATAAACAGAACAAAAGCCAAATTGCAACATAAATCAAATTTCTGGATTACACCTAAATGTAGGTGTAATAGCACCAAAAATACACACACACTAATTAAACCAGCTGAAAACAAATAACAAACGGAACAAACTCAGCGAAATTGATCAGATTTCTGAATTACCCGCAGCGGCGCCGGCGGCAGCGTCGTAAATGACTTCTTTAGGGCTCCGGCGGTCGCAAGCGGCGGCGGTCATCTTCAGCAACTTATTTCACCGATTCCCCGAAGATAAGATATTCCAACAAAAGCTTACCAGATTCCACCTTTATATGTATATATGTTTACATATATATAGACCCACATATATGAATCTGTGTAACTATAGAATTTGGATTTGGGGGCGTGGTAGACACTTCAGTTGAATATAATTGGAATGAGCTGAACAAGACCGTCTTCCCCCAAATGTCACTCTGCGTGTTTATGTTCAGATTTCAAAGCTGCTTTCGTAAAAATAATTCAGATGCTAATTGAATAAGTATTTGAGCATTTCTCGAAATTTATAATTTTGAAAGATTATATTCCTATACTAAATGAATTGAGGTGCTAATTGAATAAGTATTTATGTATTCGTCGATGAAATTTATAATACTAAATGAATTAAAATGTTAATTGAATAAGTATTTGTGTGTTCGTCAATTAAATTTATAATTTTGAAGATAATAGTACACTAAATGAATTGAGGTGCTATTTGAATAAGTATTTGTGTATTCGTCAATTAAATTTATATTTGTGTATTCGTCAATTAAATTTATAATTTTGAAGATGATAGTATACTAAAAGAATTGAGGTGCTAATTGAATAAGTATTTGTGTATTCGTCAATTAAATTTATATTTGTGCATTCGTCAATTAAATTTATAATTTTGAAGATTATAGTATACTAAATGAATTGAGGTACTAATTGAATAAGTATTTGTGTATTCGTCAATTAAATTTATATTTGTGTATTCGTCAATTAAATTTATAATTTATATTTGTGTATTCGTCAATTAAATAGTTATTCAATTAGCAACTCAATTCCTTTAGTATACTATAACCTTCAAATAATTAATTTAATAGACGAATACACAAATAGTCATCAATTCATTTAGTATACTATAATCTTCAAAATAATTAATTTAATAGACGAATACACAAATAGTTATTCAATTAGCACCTCAATTCATTTAGTACACTATAACCTTCAAAATAATTAATTTAATAGACGAATACACAAATAGTTATTCAATTAGCACCTCAATTCATTTAGTATACTATAACCTTCAAAATAATTAATTTAATAGACGAATACACAAATAGTTATTCAATTAGCACCTCAATTCATTTAGTACACTATAACCTTCAAAATAATTAATTTAATAGACGAATACACAAATAGTTATTCAATTAGCACCTCAATTCATTTAGTACACTATAACCTTCAAAATAATTAATTTAATAGACGAATACACAAATAGTTATTCAATTAGCACCTCAATTCATTTAGTACACTATAACCTTCAAAATAATTAATTTAATAGACGAATACACAAATAGTTATTCAATTAGCAACTCAATTCATTTAGTATACTATAACCTTCAAAATAATTAATTTAATAGACGAATACACAAATAGTCATCAATTCATTTAGTATACTATAACCTTCAAAATAATTAATTTAATAGACGAATACACAAATAGTTATTCAATTAGCACCTCAATTCATTTAGTATACTATAACCTTCAAAATAATTAATTTAATAGACGAATACACAAATAGTTATTCAATTAGCACCTCAATTCATTTAGTACACTATAATCTTCAAAATAATTAATTTAATAGACGAATACACAAATAGTTATTCAATTAGCAACTCAATTCATTTAGTATACTATAACCTTCAAAATAATTAATTTAATAGACGAATACACAAATAGTTATTCAATTAGCACCTCAATTCATTTAGTATACTATAACCTTAAAAATAATTAATTTAATAGACGAATACACAAATAGTTATTCAATTAGCACCTCAATTCATTTAGTATATTATAACCTTCAAAATAATTAATTTAATAGACGAATACACAAATAGTTATTCAATTAGCACCTCAATTCATTTAGTATACTACCATCTTCAAAATTATAAATTTAATTGACGAATACACAAATACTTATTCAATTAGCACCTCAATTCATTTAGTATAATATCATCTTCAAAATTATAAATTTAATTGACGAATACACAAATATAAATTTAATTGACGAATACACAAATACTTATTCAATTAGTACCTCAATTCATTTAGTATATTATAATCTTCAAGATTATAAATTTCATTGACGAATATACAAATACTTATTCAATTAGCACCTCAATTCATTTAGTATACTATAATCTTCAAAATTATAAATTTAATTGACGAATACACAAATACTTATTCAATAGCACCTCAATCCATTTAGTATACTATAGTCTTCAAAATTATAAATTTCATTGAGAAATACACAAATACTTCAGAATATGAATAAATTAATTCATATTCAGATTTGGATTCTTATTTTTGGATGAATCAGGCTATTTGAATTCGAACCTTGAATCGTCATACATCCCTCAATTCTTTACCAGACGCATCGAATTTATTTCGACTCAAATTTACTGAGAGAAATCTGAAATCAACCCGATGTAAAATACGATTAACAAATTATAACCAAATCAACTAAAATAAGTAATTTATTTTGAAATATAATAATTGTACATTTTGAATAACTTTTTATATATTACTCGAAACAACTCAAGATTGAATATAATCCCGACCAATAATTTGAATTAACACCCTAATAATTCACTCTTCAATTTTGATGCGTTTGCGATATAACAATGATGTTGTTTGACATATTGATAGAGTGGATCTGAATCCTCTAAAGTACTCTACCGTACATTCTGAAGAGAGAGTGACACACTTTATATGGGTCTTGTATTTCAATTTCTTTTTTTTCTTATATAAGATGTGTCACTCTCTCTCCAAAATTCACGGTGCAGTACTTTAGAATCCAAATTCTAATAGAGTTGGAACATATGTTCATTTAGAATTTTGTGTACACCCACCCGCAAAGGACAAGTACTTAAGTCGGAGTTTCCAACGGATCTCTTTATGTTAGACAACAAGTTACCTTTACAAAAAATAGAAGTAAAATGTATTAGGTATCAACCTTTATATAAAGGCAAAAACTTATGTGCACAATAGGCTTATTGTGCACCACGATACTGTATGAACAAATAACTATATTGTATTAGTAAGTAAAATCAATTATATTGTATAAGTAAATCAACCATACCTTAAGTGCACGAAAAAATACTGTATGAGTGGTGCATCATAGCATTATTGTGCACATGATATACCCAAACTCCACTCCTTTTTATGATAAAAGTCAGTTGAATCTTACGAAAGACGACCTTGCACAAATATTACTCCACCCCAAATACCATACTCTTTATTATATATTTCAACAATCTATTCAATTATTACATAATCAAACAATTATTCCTTATACTAATTCTACATTATAAATTGATGTTAGGATTTTATTGATGTTAGGTATATTTGTATGGCCCAAACACTACCACAAGAATTCCTTTGTAATAAATGATAATAATGAATAGAGGCATGTGCCTCCTTTATTGCTTTTTTTTTTTTTTTCTTGTGTTTTGTGTCTATCCTCTTCGACCCTTAATCGATGGCTTTCTTATACAATTTCTTAAATTTGGTTGGGTGATGTACATCAGAGGAAGCTAAATTTAGTTAGGTATAGGATATGTGTCGTGACTTTAGTTTGTTCTAGATCTTCGGGTTTAGTTTCCTTCGGGAAATTCTAGTCTCTTTCGAGAGGTCATCGGTTACTCGTGTTCGAGTAGGTTTTAATGAACACCCAAAATTCTTAGAGTTCAGTCATCCGTTACTCTTGTTAGAGTAGATTTTAATGCACATCGAGAGTTCTTAAAGTTCAGACCTCAGAAGCCGAGTCTTTAGTATTTTCTTTTGATTCTTCGAAATTAATGGGAAACATTTAATCAGTCGACTACAACTTATATTTTGTTTGAGTTATTTTCGATAAACAATCCTTAAGAAAATTCTGACATATTATTGAGGATATCTAGGCTCTCATCAATTCTGGGCCTCACGGTTTGGGCCCGGGCCCAATGACCAAATACTAGTTTTGGTTAATATCAATTTTATTTCAAATACGAATCAAATTTATCTTAGGTGGCAATTAGATGTCCACGTAGACTTTTTACTTAGAGGGTGTTTGGTAAAGCTTATAAGCTCTATAAAACATCTTATAAGATGTTTAAGAGCTTATAAGCTCTCAAAATTTGTTTGGCTAATTTTTTTAAAAGGAGCTTATAAGATGTATAATTAAGCTCCTTAAGAGATTATAAGCTCTTTTTAAAAAAGTACCACCACCCCACCTTTTTTTCATAAGCTCTTTTTAAATACATCTTTTTTTGTAATTATACTTATAAAAAGATCTTATAAGATCTTATATATCAAACACATCAATATCTTATAAGATCTTATAAGTTATTTGATCCAAACACTTCTACAACTTATTTTAAAATAAGACCATACAACTTATAAGTTCTAAAAACATCTTAAAAGATGTGAGAGCTTATAAGATGTTTTAGATAAGTTTAGCCAAACACCCTCTTAATTCATTTTGTAATATGATCTATAACTTTTTTTAATGCGATTTTCAATTTTAGTTCTTTAATTTTTGAAATTCTATAAATCGATTTTTTAACTTTTGAGATTAAAAAATGTGGACTCACAAAAAAAAGTCATATTACCTCCTCGAAAGTTGAAAAATGGATTATCAAATTTTAAAAGTAAACGAAATAAATTCAAAATGATAAAAAAATTATTCTTAAATCTAAATTTAATAAACTAAAAAAATTATTTTAAAATAGTATTAGGAAAAAGAAGATGGAGACATGAAGAGGATATGGATAAGGGCATTTAAAAGGGATTCCCACTAGCTTCATACCTACGCATAAGTCACCTTCAATAGGCCGACATGTAACACCAAGTCGACAGTGGATCATTTAGTCGGGTACTAGTCTGATTAAGGTGGACTTATGCTACATTTTAGGTGATATCTGCAGTTGTGGATATGGAATCTCCAACTGAACTTTAATATTTCTAATATTTGGATCATCTAGAGTATTTCAGTGTACATTTTGAAGAGAAAATGATACATTTTATATCGGTCTCATATTTCTATATTCACACAAGGAACGTGTCACTCTTTCTAATAAATACACTGTGAAATATTTTAGAGGATTCGAATTCATATTTCCACCAATGCTCACTGATATATGTTTTGACATCTAGTTCCTCGGGGATCGAAGTGGAACTCTAAAGCTGATTACGAGGGTGTTTGACTAAATTTAAAAACTCTTTAAAACATCTTAAAAGATATTTGATAGTTTATAAACTCTTAAAATGTATTTGAAGAAAGATGTTAAGTAACTTATAAGATGTACATTTTATTTTTTTTAGAGTTTATATATCACACTCGAACTACATACACACTATACACACACCGAACACACTATACACACTTCACACACTACGCGTGGCACACAATTTACACACTCCACACACATGATGCACCTCAAATACTAATAAAAGTGCATGTTTGATAGTGAATTCCAAGTTCGTTCCATTAATTCGTACTTTCAATTACATGTTTATAAGTTTCATTATCTAATTTTCCAACATTTCTTGAATCAACTTATAAAATATTCAAATTTATAAATTATTTAAAATAAATTAAGCTAAACACTCTCTATAAGGATTAGTTTATTCCAAATCAACTTCATTAGTTTTGCTGGTTTCCACAATCCAATATCTTCAAGAGAATTGGCATAAAAAGCTAAAACAAAACCAATACTAT
The DNA here is from genome assembly GCA_958295605.1 of Ajuga chamaepitys. Lineage (NCBI taxonomy): Eukaryota > Viridiplantae > Streptophyta > Magnoliopsida > Lamiales > Lamiaceae > Ajuga > Ajuga chamaepitys. The sequence continues at coordinate 1,123,089 of OY282508.1, forward strand.
TGCAATTCGGGCAGTCCAATCCGGCTCGACCCAAAAGGATAACCCATATATTGGATCTATTCCAAATTGACAGATTTAATATTTATTATTTGTTTTTAGATAATATTTAGACGCACTAACCTCTTGTCCATCGATTGCATGAATTTTACAGTGCGATAGAGTGTGACGAAAAAGTAAATTTTTTTATCTAAAAATGATACTTTTGCAAATAAGTGTGATATTTTCGGTACAAAAGCGATACTTTTTGAAAAATTTGATACTTTTACTACAAAAAGTGATATTTTTCCTATCATACCGTGTGATGGTCTCACAGAAATTTTTATCATTACAAATTAGGGCATATATCGCTCAGGCCTTTGCAGCCTAGTGACATTGCCTCTCCATTTTATATGGAAGGTAATAGGTTCGAACCACTTCTACTCTACATATAACTAAATAAGTCAAATCAATAAATATAAAAAATATCATAATTTATAGTTTTAGCTTTAAAAGTCTTTGTAATCTAGTCGCTAGACAGTTTTAGCTCAGTCCTAAAAGTCACCGTCTAACTCCGACTAGACTCCGCCTAGTCGCTAAACTATCGAGATCTGTTCTAAAAGTCCCCGTTTTTCTCCGACTAAGCTCTACCTAGTCGCTAGACAGTTTTAGCTCTGTTCTAAAAGTCACGGTCTAGCTCTTAGTCGCTAGACAGCTTTAGCTCTATTCTAAAAGTCACCGTCTAATTCTGACTAGGTCCCACCTAACCGCTAGACAGTTTTAGCTCTATTCTAAAAGTTCTGTCTAGCTCTGACTAGGCCCCGCCTAGTTACTAGATTGTTCTCGACTCCCTACATGTTTTACCCGACTTTTTTCGTTTAGTCCCTCCTAAACTCCGTTTAGCTTCATCTCTACTCCGATTAGACTCTAGTTCCTAGTCTGTTTCGATTAGACGTTAGATCCTAATTTACCGTCCGACTAACGCCTAACGCATTTTAGAACATTTGAGTCAAAAAATATGACTTCTTTTTTACTTCCCCACCCGAAAAACAAATCTAATTTTTTTCTATATTAGAAAAAATCCAATGATATTGCTTGCCAGTGGCCGTACAAATCTTTATACTGCCAAAAATATCTTTGTTAGCCTGTCCTGCTGATCTGTATCCTCTTAATAAAGAAAAAAAACAACAAAAAATCTGTAATTTATTACGAATGTTTTTTCTATTAAAGTAATTAAATATGGGAATTGTCGATGATTGGGACCTTACAGTTCATTCCCTCTCATCAATCCGCGTTAGGTTCAATTTCGCGTGAATTTCCACTTTCTTTCTTTATTATTAATCGATTCCGCAAGTGGATTTGTTTGTTTCAATCCCATCAGATCTGCAATTTGCCATTCATTTCCTCCAAAATTAATTAATAAACAAAGAAACATAGTACAGACGATAAAGTCTACTTTTGAGGTAATTCATTACTTCCTTTCTGCTTTTTTTTGTTATTTTTTTGGTTATTTTTTGTCTTCTTTGAAGTTGTTAGCTTTATGCGGTTTGAGATCTTCTGTTGTATTATTCATGAGTGATGATTTGTATTTGCAGGCAGCGGTTTTTAATTTCGGATGAAATTTGGGGTTTCTTTGAAGTAGTAGTATTAGAATTGGAATTGCAGATAAAGTTGGGGAAGAAGACTTCACTTTTCATGGAGTAAATTCGATTGGAAAGTGAAGTTGATTCCAGTTTATATTGTTGGAGTAGTAGATATGATGGTGGAAATTTCAGAAATGAAAATATATTTGTGATTTGTAGTGATAAAACGGTTTATATGTTAGAGGAAGTGGAATAGTGTGGCAGTTCGGATTATCAGGTCGTGTTCGTGTTCGTGTTCGATTCTGGTTATATATATTGTTGTTACATTTTAAGGTAAATTATTGATTTCGGACAGATTTGGATTAGAATGAGGATAATCCCGAATTAGGATAGTCGTGTTCGTGTCCGGTTGGTTTCGGGATCGTGTGGGGTTAGTGATTGCCACGCCTAGATTGTGATCTGTTGGACGTTAAAATGGGAACGAGGGAAGAGAGGCACAGAAATCGGCATCATGATCTTGTGCCGTTAGCAGAATTGATAAACAGAGAGCTAAAGAATGAGAAAATGGAGAAGCCAGCGGTGAGATATGGCTCTGCAGCTCAGTCTCGAAAAGGCGAGGATTATTTTTTTGTGAAGACTGATTGCCACAGAGTTCCTGGAAATCCATCCACTTCCTTCTCCGTTTTTGGAGTATGTATTTTTCTTTGATCAGTTTAATGGTTTGTTTCGATTGATTGTTATTGATGTCCTGTTTTCCTTTCTAATGTGAGCAAAAAGCAGGTTGAGATGTCGATATGGAAGAACTTTTTTGTTGTTTTGATAGTTCACTGAACAATATCTACGGATTTTCAGATTTTCGATGGGCATAATGGGAGTGGTGCTGCAATTTTTTCAAGAGATCATTTGTTGAATTACGTGTTGAGTGCGATTCCTCACGGTCTTGGGCGGGACGAATGGCTTCAAGTGTTACCGCGAGCTTTAGTGGCTGGTTTCGTTAAAGCTGACAAGGAATTCCAGAGCAAAGGCATCACATTCCGAACTGATTGTTTTTTTTTTTCGTTTAGACACTCATTAGTTATGTGTGAAAAGAAGCTGACCCTCTCTTCGTCTGTGCAGGAAAAACTTCTGGAACTACAGCGACGTTTGTAATTATTGATGGGTGGACAGTTACAGTTGCATCTGTTGGAGATTCGCGCTGCATTCTTGACGCTCAGGGTTGTGGCGTCTCAGTCTTGACTGTTGATCATCGGCTCGAAGATAATGCTGAGGAGTTAGTTCTTTTTCATCTAGTTTTAAACTAGTAGTTTCTATATATGGCATTCTAATTTAAATATTTATTTTATTTCTAAAAATACAGAAGGGAGCGCGTAACAGCAAGTGGAGGTGAAGTTGGAAGACTTAGCATTTTTAGTGGGACTGAGGTGAGATCTCCATTTGAACTACGTACAATACCGAGAACTTTGTTGTTGAAACACGGTCGAGTTTTTTTGTCTTCATAACTTCTTGCTTTACACTAATAGGTGGGTCCACTGCGGTGTTGGCCGGGGGGTTTGTGCCTTTCTAGATCAATCGGGGACATGGATGTTGGCGAGTTTATTGTTCCAATACCGTACGTCAAGCAAGTAAAGGTACTCATCTTACATTTCCCTCTTGATTAGTGCATGTATCTTCAAAACATTTATTTCATTGCTCGTTTTATGTGTTGATTATATTTTTATATTACCATGAAGTTGTCAAGTACGGGCGGGAGGCTAATAATTGCCTCTGACGGCATCTGGGATGCACTATCGTCAGAGGCGGCTGCACAATCTTGCCGTGGCGTGCCCGCTGAACTTGCAGCTCGTCTAGTGGTCAAGGTACTTAAAAAACTAGGTTGATCGGTCTAGCATGATCTACATTCGGAGCAAGTTCCAATGTCTTGTGATTTGAATTATGAACTAAATTTCAATATTGTATAGGAAGCGTTGAGAACACGTGGTCTGAAAGATGACACCACCTGCATAGTTGTCGATATAATTCCTCCGGATAATAGAGTGCAACCGCCATCTCCCCCACCCAAGAAACAGAACAAACTGAAAGCGTTTTTCTTTAGTAAAAGATCTACGTCGGCCAATAAATTGGCGAAGAAGCTATCTGCTGTGTGTGTTGTCGAGGAATTATTCGAAGAAGGATCAGCAATGCTTGCTGAAAGGTTAGTTTTCTCCTTAACATTCCATTAGCTCCATGTAGAGGTGGCAAAATCAGGCTGGAACTATATTGGGACCAACAGGCCCAATACGAGGGGTCACAGGCTGGCCTGACAATTTTAGTGTATTTTGATGGGAATGAGTCGGGCTGGGTGCACCAATTTTCGTCCTGATTTAATTTCAGGCAGGCCTAGCGGCCTAAGCTCCCACCTCTACCTGCATGTATTTTCAACTCGTACAGAAATTCTTATGTTAAACTTACAGCTCATCTATCCACCTGCATTTTAGACGGGATGAGCTATAGGAATCTTAGCCCGAAATACCATTGGGCCCAACATGTCAGACCCAAAATGGGCCACTGGCCACGGTTCGGCCCTACAATCTTAGTGTATTTTAGGGGGCTGGGCTCATTAATTTTCGCCAGATGAAATTTTGTGACAGGCTGGGCAGGCCTGAATGTGGCATCAGCCTGAATTGCCATCTCTACGTACCTGCATATCGTTTCAACTTGGGCAGAAATTCAAAATTTTGATCATGTGTTCAAATACAGGTTGGGAAATGATGAAACGAGTGCTCAAACGGGTGGCCTTTTCATGTGTGCCGTTTGCCAGGCTGACCTTGCACCGAATGAAGGAATATCGGTTCATGCTGGTTCGATATTCTCAACGAGCTCAAAGCCGTGGCAGGGTCCTTTCCTTTGCGTGGACTGTCGGAATAAAAAGGACGCCATGGAAGGAAAACGACCAAGTGGAGTTAGAGTAGTATAATTGCTAAGTTTCTATTCTTTTCTTCTTATTATTCATTATTCATTCTTATTCTTGGTGATTATTTTGGGCACTGAATATGTTTTAGCTAGTAATTCTTTATTGAAGTAGGATTATTCGTTGAAATTAATTGATTATTTATTGTATATCTAGAAATAAATTGAGATTTGATAGTCGTATAGAAATTATATACCCCCTCCGTCCCGCTCAGTTATGCACATTTTCCTTTTCGATCCGTCCCATTCAGTTTTGCATATTCTTAAAAGTGAAATTTCTCTTGCAATTTTCACCCTCAATCTCCATCTTACAATTATTTCTTAATATATGTGACCGTCCCTACGTGTAAAACTAAGCGGGACGAAGGGAGTAGTTGCTATTTAATTATGCTTGTGCACAGAACTGGCAAAATCTGCCAGCCTCATTGTCCGACATTTTAGACAGCGGCTGGATTATAAGATTCTTGGCATCGTGTTTAATAGGTCCGACCTGCTGAACTACGGCTAGTCCCAATGTTATATTTTGGAGGATGGACTTAGCTTCGCTTACTTATTTTTAGTTCGATGAAATTTTGGACTGGCCCAATTTGTTTTGATATATGGCATTGGCCCGTAACATAATGCGGTGTATTAGTTGGTCGGGGTAAATGCGTTTTGATTGGTGGATGAATTAATCATTTTGTTTACAGATAATTATCAAAGTTCTTGGAATTCGAGGTATATGAAAACGACCAATGTAACTAGTATAACGTTGTTTGTGGTGTATATATAGGCGGTCATTGAGAATCTTCGAGTGCGAGGGTGGCCGTGGCCGGTAATATGTTAGTTGTTTGAATTTACCGAGAGAAATCCGAAATCAAAACGACAAGAACACAAATTCATCTACAACGAGCCCCACAAATATAACATTTCACAAATTCAAGAAGTTCATTGAAACCAGATACTGTTTACAATTCTTCAATACCTCAAGTAGAAGAAAACCAATAAATACTACCTCCGTCCCGATCTAACTTGCCTACTTTCCTTTTCGATTTATCTCAACTTAACTTGTCAGCTCATAAATGACAATTTTTTCTCATAATCTCCACCCTCAAAATCTCCACCTTTAAAAAAGTCAAAGATTTCACAAAATCTATTTTTTCTTAACCTTCGTGCCCAATCAAAGTAGGAAAGTTAGGTCGGGACGAAGGGAGTAACAAGTTCAACACAAAAACTCAAGATTTGAAGAAGCAAACATTCACAAAATCAGAAACATCAGATTAAATAAAAACTTTAGCATGAATTCATCAAACATCTATTATCCAGTTGTTTGTAAAACAATCAATTTTGCAACAAAACTGTTCTCAAATGTTGGACTATAAATCATTATCAGTATCTGAATCCGATTCAGACTCTACATCCAACAACGGATTTATTCTGTTCGTGTTTGCTTCCAGAGGCGGAAGTCCATCATCACTAGAACATTCATCATCGTCATCGTCATTATGAGAAGTGGAAGAATTCAAACCTTCCTTCGACTTTTCTTCAGAAAGCGATCTGAAAATCTGAGGCCATTCTGAAGATTTCTGAAGCAAACGAACTTGATCGTGGTAGAGCACTTGTGTAACCATGCCGGCCACTTTTCTGCCATTTTCAATCGCCTCTTCTCTCCCACTTTCATCGACTACCACAAAGTTTCCTCGCTTAATCCACATGCTTTTCTGGAATTTCGCTGGAAATATCGCAATTAACTTTTGCCCTTTCGCATCCATTACCTTCATAGATTGAATAGTAGACGGTCAATAACACCTAATTTGACGTTTGTTGGTGCTATAAATAGGATTGTAAGTGTCGAATTGAGCCTCGGGTTGAAAATCGGGTCAAACTACTCGTATATTCGATTCGAGATCGTTTGTTAGAAGTTCTTCTGAAATTACATTTGGTTAAAGATATCAACAAGCATGAACATACTTTTACGTTCAATAAAATTTAAAGTTCGACTTGAGCTCGAGCTTGATAAGTCGAAAGATGTTACAGTAAAAAAATGTCAAACTACAATAGCGGACTCGTGTTTGGTTCGATTAAAATTCATTCATGCTTGATTTGGTTAATAATCTAACAAGCTCAAACATAACTGTAAAAACCAAACGTATTTTGTTCAAGCTTGTTTTTAAATGTAATCGAACTTGTAATGTTATGTTCGACTTTGTCGAATTATTAACCAAATTGAACGAGCTAAAATCAAGCCAAAGATAAGTCGAGCTCGAGTAGTTTGTCAATTTCACACTTGTTTTGACAAATTCTACTTAAAATTGTATCAAAAGTACAATCGTGTTCAACCTTTTTTTAGTTTTTTAATAGAACATAATTCAAATGAGCTTTAACGAACAATCTCAAATCGAGTATCGAGAAACTTTGTTTCATTTTCAGCTGAAGTTATACATTTCACCAATGCAGTTGCTGTATTTTGCACAAACTCCAACAGGAACCACGTATATTCGTGTGTGCTTAACAGACAGATACAATATGTAACGAAATTTATCCGAAAATCATATACCTCAATGAGATTGGATCCCCTCAAATCGGCAACCTGCATTATGCTTTGACCTTGTTGCAAAGTCGCCATCTCGTCTTCAACTGCCCGCTTCAGATTCTTCCTTCCTCCTTTCATGTCCAATTTTGAACTTCACTGCAGATTTCAGTAACTTAGCTTCTCGACTTTACCCCTCTCTCTCTCTGTTTACAGAAAGTAGCGAATGGAGACGAACTGTGAATTCAACTAAACTTAAAGCTATTGCCGAACGAAAACTCAAGATTGATGAAAAGCAACAATAACAGATCAAAGAGAAGCCACTTTTCTGAATGCAACAAGAAATTACTCGCTCATGTGCATAATTGCTCCTTTTTAGTTCTCTGATATGTGTTCGACGAAATTTTCAGAATTAAACAGAGAGAGAGATAGTAAGCTGGAGTGTTTTCAAATGTAACTATTTGCTACTTTTAGCTTTTGGCTAAAATCACTTCTATTAAAGCTAAAGTTGTTACCCCAAACACTCCAAAACAGTTTTTCCCGAGCTATAAGCTAAAAAACACTTACGAAAAGCAATTGCAAACACACCCTAAACATAATTTCCAATTACCAAACACCAAATATAGCTTTTCCAAAGCTGAAAAGCTAAAAGCTGGGGTGTTTAAGCAATGAAAAAACCCTCTAAATGGAGAAGAAATTTGAGAAGCACAAGTTTCTACATTGCATAGCAAACAGTGTACAGATAAAAGAACAATTTTTTTTCTTTGCTGAAAACTAGATAAATATCAACATAATTCGAATCACGAATCAAAATTCAATTCAAACTGCAACGAATACAAATAACCACATCTAGAACAGAATCCACACCAGCAAAAATAAAAATCGCCCAAAATCAAGGTAAAATTAAACCGCTGGTCTAATTTAGATTATTTTATACGTACCTTTGTAGAACACTAATTTAAGCCCTTGAACTGGATAATTAGGCGGCGGAATGACGGCGGGGGACGGCCTCAGGTGTGAGCGACGGCGGAAAGGGAGTTGCCGGCGAGTTGAGAGCAAGTTCGCGAGGTTAAACAATTTTCTGATTTTTAGTCTCAGTTAAAAAGGAAGTATAGTTCCACTTTTACCCTTAATAAAGAGACAAATTACAAAACAACCGAATATCGTGGGTCGGGTCTAACTAGAAAAGGTTAAAAAAAATCAATTTTATTTTATATTTTATTTAATATGGTTAAATTAGAGGAGGTATTTTGTGATAATTTCATGGGTTAAAAGTAGGACCGCAAACGAATAGAGTTTTCGTTTAACAATTCGTTAATGAATTCGTTTATTTGTATAATTGAACAAAATATTAAGTTCGTTTTATAAATGAACACAGCTTGAACATGATTGACTTGTTCATAAGAAGCTCGCGAATAAGATTGTTTGAAACTCAATTAACAACAAAAACAATAACATTTATACTATATATGATATAATATTCTTATATTACCTCTTATTATAATGAAGATTTGGTTAAATTTATCTACTTGGATAAAGGTTTAGGAAAATGAGTGTTTATTTAATATTCATGAATAAAATAATTAGTTGTTCACGAGGATAAATGTTCACGAACATGTTCATAAACAGTCCGAAATATGGCTCGGCTTGGGCTCGAGTTCGATTAAAAATAAATGAACATACGAATACAACAAGCTCGAATATAATTTTACACCTGACTTCCTAAGAACTAGATCGATGTCCCTGCATTAGCGATTTATTTAGTAGTTGCATAACCACTAAACTAGCTACATCCACTTCCCAACAAGCAAGTTAGAAATTATATAGTGTCTAAGTATGAGAATCAAATGTTGAATTTCCTCATCATAGATAGTAATTACTTCCTCCGTCCGATTAAAATTGTCATTAATTTTTTTAAAGGTGAAGATTGAGAGTTGAGATTTTGAAGTTGAGAATGGTGGGAATTAATTTTCTTTTTTGAGTTGCAAGTATAATTGAGACGAACCGAAAATGCAAATAGGCAGCTTTAATCGAGACGAAGTAGTAGTCATTAAACCTCAAGTGTTCGAAACAGACTTGTATCTTGGTTCAGCAAGAAGCAACAATCAATTACAACGGTTACTAGTAAAGGCAAAATGCGTTGTTGTAGGAAGCTGTTGTGCACAAATCTTGTGAATGCAACAACGACCGAAGGGGAATTTACATAAATCGAACAAGCGGAAAGTTAAATAGATTCCGAAGCTGAAAAGCTTAATGCTGATCTTGGAGGTGAAGAAATACAAGGGTTAGGAGGAACTTGCAATGATTCAAGCTTTCCTTCCAACATTTCTATCACCTTCGTCATCGATGGCCGGTCCCTCGGATCAGTCTGTATGCACCACAACCCTACAATCGTCAGTTTTCTCTTCGCGTATCGTCTTTCATCTTCATTCGCTATTCCATCATCGCCACAATCTATGTCAACTTCTGTTTCGAGTTGCTTGTAGATATAATGTGGGAAGTACGCTTCACTTGAATGATCAACGTCTCTAGGATCAACGGTTTTCTTTCCTCCGGCTGCTATTTCCAAAACCATCATCCCGTAACTATAGACATCAGACTTGTGAGAAACTTCTCCGAAGTTCCTACAGAAGACTTCGGGTGCAATGTACCCTATTGTCCCTCTTGCCACTAGCATCGACACTATACTCGATCTATTAGGACACAATTTAGCAAGCCCAAAATCCGAAATTCTTGGATTGAAATCCTTGTCCAAAAGAATATTGTGAGGCTTTATGTCAAAGTGCAATATCCTCAAGTTGCAGCCTTGGTGCAAGTATTCAAGCCCCCGGGCAATGCCAACTGCAATCTCGAACATTTTTTGCCATTGGGCATGAACTCATAAATGAGAGCACGTTTTGAACGCTCAAAGCAAAATCCGACAAGCGTGACGATGTTTATATGGGAAGTTCTGCTAATACTTGCAACCTCATTCATGAATTCTTCTCCATTTCCTTGTGACTCTTTCAGAATTTTGACAGCGACCAGACGACCATCGCGTAATTTTCCTTTATACACACTACCATAGCCTCCTTTTCCCAAGTTTTCACTAAATGATTTGGTCATTTTCTTGATGTCCGAGTAATTGTATCTCAAGGGTGCAAGATTCCCATTTTTCTTCAAAAAGAGTTCAATGTCCTTCTCATTTCCTGCGTAAGCCTTTCGAAACAATCTAAGCCGTGTATACTTTCTCCCGACGAAAAGGATCAAAATTGTAAAAGTGGCTATAAGAGCAACCACACCTCCTGTAATGAGACCTATCAATGTGGGACGACTCACTTGTAAATATTTCATCAATGATAATGATATCGCAAAAGTCCGCTAAGATTGTTGTCAACATAAATTATTGAAGAATTAGCAAGACATTGATGAAGGAACATACCTATAACAACAGAAATCGATTTGAATTTCCTGACTCCTACAAACAAGTTCAACATTAGCTTTCTAGAATCAGGTCCGGAAACAAGGAAACCTTAGAAAATCGTGAAGGTCGCAAAAAATAATGTCGTAAAAGTTGTTAGGCACTAATCTGGCAGCAACTTAGGGCTAGTGTTTATTAGGGAAGATTAAGCGGGACATAGGATTGGACAGTATCCGACTGGTAGAATTGAATTAGCCATAGTAGGCCCACTATTTCAAGAAGCAAATAGATAAGAAATGAATGGAGTTGTCAGTAAAATTGGGGCTTTTTGGTTATTAAGTTGATATCGCAAAAATTAGTCCACGATGGCAAACCGCCACGAGCCCTTGCCTGTCAAAAACGTTGTTAGCCATCATCTATTAACCCCCAATGAGATGATATCGACGTTATTGATTAATTAAATATCGTGGATTTCCCTCGTGAACTATATAATTTTTGGCACAACAACTTAATAACAAGAAAACCCTAAGTTTAATAGTCACGTGCAGCGAGCGTGACTAATTCCGGCCAAATTGGACACCGGTGATGAGTTTTCTCCTTAAATTGAACAAATTTCAAGACACAAGACCAAAATTGAACATTTGAAAGTTATATGATATTTTCTAGACAAGCCTTAACATACAGAATTAATAATGAATTTTTCCCTTGACATTTTATCTAGCTTCATCTAGTGTTTACTTTGGTGGAAATAAAAAGTCGGGTTACAATAATCCGGATAAAACCATAGATAATAATCTAGGCTCCCCCAGGATAGTTTACTAATACTCGAGATAACATTAGGAAAATTACATTTCTTTCCTTGCTATATATTTCTTTTGCAACTTAGTTTTAAAAGAGACCTTTATATAATATCACTCTTTTCATATATCACATAGTACAATGTGCATAATGATAGTTAATATCCTTATCCAGGATATTATATGTTATAGTAAATATTGAAAGTGGATAATAATTTATATTTTATCCTATAGTAATCTTGCTAGCCTTCGTAATTAACGTATATCTATTTGCCAAGGTAAACGAGCCAAAAGAAGGATATCTAAGAAGCTAACAGGTACCTTTTCTGCACAGGAACTCATTCCCGCCATTACTGAGACACTGTCCTCCTCGCCGGAAACATTCTCGACACTTGTCGGAAACGCTCCACTCCAGACTGAACTCAGATGCTAACAGATGGAACAAATCACCATTATCATGATCAGACTTCATAGGCAGTTGAAACACAGTACAATTATCCGGGACAACACTACTAATTTCTTCGGTAGAAGGCGGTTTATAATAGTAATTTGTGATTCCACATTTTGTGTTTTTATAGCTTCGGAGATGGCGATCTATACGTTCGTCATAAGTCTGATTGAAGCAGGCGAACAAGGTGAGATTGGGGGAGACGAATGAGAATGAAATAGATGGAGATTGAGACAGAGACACATTAGATAGAAAAACACAAGTGTTGCTTCTCAACTGGCCGTCAATCACCGGGTCGCGAATTTTGAATTTGTTTGGAAGCATTACGTCGAGCAGAGGATAGGCAAAACCCTCTTCATGAAGAATGCTTGGGTGGTCGGAATCGCAGCTATCGACCATGATCAACCCGCATTCGGAGTTGTCGGACATGGTGAAGGGAAATTCTAGGGTGAATTTTCCACAAGGGAAGGATTTTTGGCATTTGGAATTAGCTAGATTGAGCATAATAAGAAGATGATACAGGAAGAACAGGACCAAATCTAATCTGGGGACAGCCATACGAAACACAAAAACACGATAACAAGTAAAGATAAGACGAACCCAAAGGATTTACGCGGGTAATTCAGGATACAACAAGTCTTCTAGTTCTCTAAACGAGCAGCAAAATTACGCCAACAACTTCCATAATGTAATATTTAAATTGAATTTCTCTATAAAAAAAAGTACGTAACAGAATGCATAAGATATGGATAGTTTTTTCTTTATTCTGCTTCTCTTTATGTGGTGCAGTTTGAATATCACACATTTGTTAGGACAACTAATTGTTGTCCGATCAACACTGTAGTTGACTTGGAAGTCTTTTTGTACAAGTCTTTCCGAGACTAGGGCCACCCTTGCTTTTATTTCCACAACTCACTTTTCGCTACACATAAAAACATATTTATACATCCATCATCTGATTTTTCAACATCTAATTATCTCATTCAGCCTAAATACAACTAATTATCTTATTCATCGGTAGACACATTAACTTGTACTACGATTATTGTTGGAAATGGCCTTAGTAAGCTTTACGAAAAATATCTAATTTAACAAAACTAACAATTTAAGAAATGAAAGAAAAGAGAAAACTTAGACAACATTTTCACATCAATCTTCAAATCAAAGGCAAGATTCATTCAGAGATCATATCAAAACCTGTATATAAAGATGCTAAAATGCATAACCATGGTTCATAAAAGCTGACCATGAATTGTGACAACACAAAAATACAATCGATATCAGGGTATGTTTTTGCTTCCTAGACAGACTTCTCCTCCATCGGAATTCTTACGACAAAGTCGCCTGTTCGAGTGCTGCATCAACCGGAGATTATGTTTACAAATTGAATAGCAGAAATTCTCATTAGACGGGAGATGGCAATCTGGGCCGCCCAGCGCAACCACCAGGTCAGGACTGCCCAAAATTCCATTGGGCCTGCCCAACCCCTCCATAGGAAAATTGGGCCAGCCCCAAGGAATCATGCACCATCGGCCCATTGGGTCAAGCCTCTGTTTTAGGAGGGCTGAGCTGGACCGATTTTGCCACCTCTTGTGAAGAAGTAAAGTTCGCAAATTGTGTAACAATGTTAAATTACTTACCTTGAGTTGGAGGTTGAACCTGATTGCTCTTGTTGCTGAAAAAGCAGAATACGAAAACTCAACTTATTGTAGGAACTTATTAGTGATAAATAAACTTGTACAAGGAGAAACATACGCACCGCAACACTTGTCGTACACACTAACTGTGCTACAGCTTTACAAAATTATCGAGATGAAGACAATGAAGATGAATATAGTTTAAAAGAAAGAGTATCAATTAGTATATTGAAAACAGATTGGTTTACATGGACTAATTTCCCTTTTTTGTTTGTGCAGAAAAGGAGGCATTTTTGTTCGTGGATTTTCCTCTATCATATTTTATCTTATGGAGTGCAAAGCGAACCAATCAGACTTTTCAACCCTAACCGCAATCAGCTATAATACCAGAAGGTTAGGGTGGGGGGTAAATAGAGCCTAGAGAATATATTGCGTACCTTTCTTTTTCTTTTTCTTTTTCTTTAGGCTCATCTTGAGGTTTCATTGCAGGGAAAAGCAAAACTTCCTGAATAACAGCACAAAGAAAATAATATTTGACCCCAATATAGCAAGTAATAAAGATAGGAAGAAGAAATATGAAATGATTTTTGAGCAAGGCAAATAAACCAGTGATCATATACGAACCTTTATGTTCTGTGAATCAGTCAACAACATTGTGAATCGATCAATACCCAATCCCCAGCCACCAGTTGGTGGTAATCCATATTCGAGAGCAGTGCAGAATGTTTCATCCAAGGCCATAGCTTCATCATCACCCGATTGCCGGTCCTATTTTCATTCAGATCAGATGATTGCAGCATATGATATAACAATTATACATTCAGATCAGTTGTTATTCATTTATATCATTATAAAATACCTTGAGCTGGTCAGCAAAACGCTGGCGTTGCACAACAGGATCATTCAACTCCGTGTATGCATTGCAGAGCTGACAAAATTGATAAGCATTAGCAGGTATGGCAAAAACCAAGAGAAAGAGGAAGGGGATGTATTGTGGAAATACATACTTCGTGCTTGTTGATGAACAACTCAAATCTTTCAGTTAGGCCAGGTTTCGACCTATGCCATTTCGCGAGGGGAGACATGATTTCCGGATGGTTAATAATGAAGGTAGGGTTGGTACATGTCTCCTCAAGAAAGTGCCCAACAAGCTGTTTAGAATAGAAAAAAAAAACAGTGAAAGGTTATCTAAAACATGCTTCAACCCCTAAAAAAGGAATCCAGTCGCAAATGACACATAAATCAAAGAGAGATTATCTTACCTTGTCCAACAATCTAGCAGTTGTTTGAGGTGGGGGACATTTAATGTCAAACCTCGAACATGCATCCACGAGATATTTATTGGCTTCTTCACCTGCGAGGTCCTTGGGTATGCTCAAATTTGCAATTTTCTCCAACTCCTCTATCATATCAATCCGCCTGTAATAGCAAGACACATGTGACATTTTGCACAATATTATCAAACAAGTATGGTACCACATGCATACCTGAAAGGAGGAGTAAAGTCGATCTCGATGGGATCTTTGTCCAACCCATTGGCATGGTATTTAATTTTGTAGCCACCTGTGAGCTCCTTGACCATCCCTAACAACATATAATTTTAAATTTATTAAAATATTGCTAAGAAAACAGTAGTTTATTAGCCTGATTTGATACCTACCACTGAGCATATCTTCAGTTAGCTTCATCAGATCATTGTAATCGGCAAAAGCCATGTAGAATTCACACGTAGTAAACTCGGGATTGTGTGTTAAGTCAATTCCTTCATTCCTAAATTGCTTTCCGATTTCGTAGACACGATCCAGGCCACCTACAACTAGTTCCTTGAGATATAGTTCAGGTGCAATGCGCATGAAAAGCCTCATATTTAGATCATTGTGATGGGTGACAAAAGGACGTGCAGCTGCTCCACCAGCAATCATGTTCATCATGGGTGTTTCGACCTTATCAAAGAATTGGAAAATCAGAACAAGAAAATTAACTGTAAACATATAAAATAGGTGAAGCATTGAGCTAACCTCCAGAAAATCCCGTTCGTCGAGGAAGTGTCTAATGTACGAAATAATCTTTGACCTTGTCTTAAAGATTTCTCGAACCTCCATGTTCAGCATCAGATCCAAATAACGCTGCCTATACCGTGTTTCCTAGATAAAACATACAAGGATACAGTTTGATAAGCTTTTAATATTCCATACACATGCATAGACATCAGATACACAGAAACACATGCATATTGCGTACACTGGCCTTCAACGAAAAAATAGTAAGAGAACTGACCTGATCCTTCAATATGTAAGCCTCGGGATTTCTGGGATGACCTGGGATCCATGCCTCAGCAACCTGCCCAAAGTACTAATGTTAACAAAAAGGCTAAACAATATAAGTAAATCCAAATCAAGACTCATGGTCACCTGAGCATGCTCCGTCCCAGGACCAAGCTTTTGGCGGGGCATCATGTGAAGACAGTGAGACAGCACTATAAATGTTTTTGGAAAAATACTCAGCTCTCCCCTTTTACTTTTGCCTATAAAGAAAGGTAGTCGTGTAAAGGTTTAATATCAGGAAAGATTCAGAGGAAACCAAGAATTCTATTTTCCAAGAGAATAATAAACATCAAGTCAAAATTTCATAAAAAACACAGCAATGATAAATATCCAAATTTAACTGCACACACCCACAGCAAAGAGACTCAATGAGTAAGTTCGTATATACTAAGCAGATTCTTAAAGGGTATGAACTCTACAGCTCCTCGAAACATGAGATTGATGGGTCCCATGATTTGTATTTTTGTGGTATCATGACCTTTCGTACAAAGAAGTGAAAGTATCACAAACCTGGGAACCCAACTATCCCTACTATATCTCCTCTCTTCACAGAAGAATGAAATCGGGTAAACTCTGCCTCATCCAAATCCGATTTCCTACAAAAACACCATGATAAGATTCCATAATGAGAAAAGGCAAACAAAATCATGACAAAAACGCGACAACAAACTAGAATACTCTCTCTCAAGCTTCCTACTGATTGCACGAAAACTGGAAGACAATTACCTGGCATCAGCCATGACTTGGACCTTAGCACCGCCACCGTGTAGATCATAAAAGAACAGCTTCGATGAAGAGGACCTTTTGTTCATAAGCCGACCTGAAAAATAGAAATGTTCACAACATCACCCAAAGAAAATAATTACTAATAACACAAGCATAAATTATATATAATCTCTTCTACCAGCTATTCTTTCTTCGACATCTTCAAGATGATCACCACTATTCAAGCTTTCATATTTCGCCACATACTCTGGAATAGACAACTTTGCCTCGAACTTGTGGGGATATGGATTAGCCCCGGCTCCCTTCAGAGCCGCGAGAGATGTCAACCTATTTTGAAAGTATTGCTGAAGTAAAAAAAAAAATTATATTAGTTAACGTATCCAGACAACCTCTTTCAGGAAAGATATACTACACATCGGAAAATCAATTGATGACAGAACAGAAAGGAGAATTTGAAAAAAGAAAAAGCAAACCAAACAAATACATGAGATGTAAATACATTAGTCTTACCGTTGGATCCATGCCCTCATCTTCCGCAGCAGCAGGTCTCCTGGCCCTACCCGCCTGCAGCATTCAAACGCCATTACAAATACATACAGATGGACAGATTTGCAGACCAAATCACCACAAACATTTCATTATTTAACAAATACAAATTAGTGGAGTAGTATAAACCCAGCATCATGAACCAAAAAAGACCAAAAACAACTGCACTGTCTGTTTAATAACTTTAATGATTGTCTTCTGACATGAATATCCTAAAACATAATCATAATTCTGGAATATCAGGTATGTTCATATAACTGGATGTTGTACATTACATACTTGTTCTATAGTTAAATCTTGTCCTAACCACTAGTTGAATATTAAAAGGGTGCTTGGCTAAGCTTATAAGCTCCTCAAAATATCTTATAAGATGTTTGGGAGATTATAAACTCTTCAAATGTATTTCTTGAAAATATGATGTCAAACAACTTATAAGATGTATAAATAATCTCTTACAGCTTATAAGCTTCAAAAAAAATCTCTAATCTATCTTATTTTCTTAGGATCTTATGATTCACACTCAATTACATACACGTCACACACAATACATACACTTCCTCCAAACACTACACAAAATTCACACAATACACACACATACACACTTCACACACACAACACACATTTTACACACAATGTATACGCTTCCTCCACACGCCACATAAAATTCACAGCAAGGCACACGCCACACAAAATTCACACAATACACACTGCTACACAAAATTCACACAGTATTCAAATTCGTCTGCCAAATCCATAGCTAAACCCTTTCACCAAATTGCAAGGTATAAGCTCCACTATCCAAACACATATCTAACTTAATAAGCTCTTAAAAATTACATGTTATAAACTCATGAATCAAGTTACAAGCTTATAAGGTGTTTAATAAGCTTATCCTAACACAGTCTAGAAAAATCCAGAAAGCAGCGAAAATTAAAGTAGATAGTAGTTATTTCAATACTCTCTCTCTCTCTCAGTAAACAAACCGTGTAAAGAGAATCTCCATAACGTACATCACCCCCATCCCCGGAACACACAAACACACATAAAACCAGAATCTCAAATTAGCTAACATCAAACATAAAACCTGAACCAAAATCTCCAATTATAGCAGCTTAAACGATCGAAACAGTATATCATTACCATCGAACTAGAATAATTACAACAAAAAAGAAGTGTCCGCAAATGAACTCGACGGCACGGAAGCAAGACAGAGAGACGAGCAAGCATGCTCATGGAAATAGACAATGTACCATTGATGAACTCGGTAGCTTCTGAAATGGAGCTCTGATGCTGCTGATAAACAACTGCAAACGCAGACCGAAATTTCTTTTTCGCTACTCAACTCGAGATCACGTTAAACCCTAGGACTTGGTTTTGACTGAAATGCTATTCGTGAATTTCATTTGGGTTGGGAGTTCAAATGGCCCATTGGATTTCTTTGGGCTTTTGAGCTCATTATGGGCCACAGTTAGGTGGGCTTATGATTCGAGGGGTCCGGTATCTTAACGGAGGGGAAATTCAGAGCGTGAGTGAGTCGAGACATCTCGCGAGCTACTTGAAAGTGATTCGTAAAAAGATTAAAATCGACTCGAGATAAATGAGAGCTCAAGCTTAATTTACTCGAGTAGGTGTCGAGTTCGAGTCCATTGATAATCAGCTCGGCAGGCTCGCGAGATTTATCGAATTTGTGTTAAACTACTAGTTTATCCTTTAGAGTTGACATGATTATAGATATATCATAATTCTAAATTAATAATGTGAAACCTTGGTAGTATACTTATTGTTTTCAATTTAATGTATTATTATATTTTTCAAATTTTATTTGTATCAATCGGCAAGTCGATATTGAGATCAACGAATTTCTATCTAGCCAACCTCGAGTTTGCACGTCGGACAAGAAAAGATTGTGTCCATAGTCGTTCCATATTCAAATTATTTATGTGTAAGTTGATTTTGATTATGTTAAGTTAGTTAGAGAAGGGTAGGTGTCTTCAGGTGTGGATAATGCACACTTCTACTCATTTACCTTCAGCTTTCAATACACATACTTACTTTGATTCGCCTTCCCAGGATATTGTTGAGTCGGGTAAGGTTATCATGCCTAATGATGTCGTGGAGCATTTAGTTGTGAAGGGTGTTACTCTATCTCCTAATTCATTCCTGTATGATTTACCGACCCAGGTACATGAGGAGAGGATGATTTGGTGGAGAATAATGTTTTGCAAGATATCATGGTTTTTCGAATGTGTCCGAGGCAATCAGACTTTTCGAGCACTTTGAATTCAAATGAGTTGACTTCGAATGAGATTATGGGTACAACCTCTTCTAGAAAAGTAAGTGATAAGCCGGGGGGCTAAATTTTCGTCGGTTAGTGTACGTGTGGGTCCAGCTGGCCGGAGCCTTGCGACCCATGCTAAGGCTCGTCGAGGGGGCGGGACCCGGAATGCAGGGTGGTGTTGGATGGTTTGGGCGTCCATTTGGGGCTTGGGGCCGATGGGTTTAGGTTTGGTGGACTGTGGGCTTGTGAATTGGGCCGTGATGGAGGTTTTTGGGCTTGTGGTCTTGGAATGGAGGATTGGGCCGCATATTTTTTCCTTTGTGAGCTTGCACATTGGGCTCCTCTTCTTGTGGGCTACATGATTTGGGCTTGGTAATAGGGCCTGCATATTTAGTTGGGCTTGGTACCCATAATAATGTACTCAATTTTCTACTTAGATCAATATATAGGTAGGAGGTCGCACACTAACCCGTCTGAGGGGCGCCCTTATTTTAGTCGAAACTCATCTCAGTGATGGAGGGATTTAGGTAATGATCCCCAACCTGTATCATAAAGCATCGAAAATTTACAATCAACGAAATATTCACAAGTGCTTAATACAAGGATTTCTAGAAAGGGAATCTAAGGTTTAGCACTCCCAAACCATCTAAGCAAACAAACCCCCCAAGACTATTACAATTAGAAAGGTTTCTGAATTCATTGTTGCTTATAGGTCTAATCGTCAAATTAGCGAGATGATCAGCGGTGGAATTTTCTTCTCGGTGGATGTGCGAGATTCTCAATTTGAGTAATATTGAGAGCCTCGCAAAGTTTGCAAACAGAGTCTGATGCTTCCACGCCCCCTCATAATTGTTCCAAAGCATCATGACAATAGCGAGTGCATTCACCTCCAGTCATACCCCTAGCTTGATACAAAGTTTTAACCCTTCAATAATACCCATAAGTTCCACTGAGATGATATCCGCAATACCCAAGTATATCCAGTATCCGGCGACAAAATGTGAATTTCTGTCTCAAATGAGACTTCCTGCCCTAGTCAAACCGGGATAACCCTGGACGCGTCATTAAAATTTATTTTGAAAATCTCATCATGGAGATTCATAGACAAAACTAGTAATGTTTGGTTGGGGTTGGCCCAATCACTCATCAGTTGGGCCAAACCAACCACATGTTTCATTGGGGAATTGGGTCTAGCCAGTACTATTTAATGTTTGGGAGGACATAAAGTCATCTTTTAAATTCCGCATATCATATCACAATTTATAATTAATAATTAAATTTTCACACTTCAACTGCAACCTCAACCATCCAATCAAACATTACTCTTTAATACCCTCAATTACTAACTCCATCCACTTCTTTCAGCTCAGTCACCCAGCCCCGACCAAACATTCCCCTAATAGGGTGTGTATGGTTTTATATTAATAAAGCTAATGTACCACTACAAAAATAGACACGACAATATCAAGTATAATAAGAAAAAGGTCTTACCTCGAAAATGAAAAATGTCAAGCCATCATTATTTTGGAGCGTGACAAAAGACAAAAACGCCCTTAATTTGACTATCACTTTTTGTCTTCAAACTAAATTATTGTTATTCCTAAATACGATATTTTTATTAGTTAGAAAGATATTCAATTAATTTGACTACACTTTTTGTCCCAATCATTAATTTAATTTGAACCTAACATATATTTTCACAATATAAAATTAACTGTGTTTACTCAAGACTTCACTCAATAAATTTAGAGCTCAAATTTCGATTAAACATACTTATTAACTCCTCAACTAAGTTTGACTCAGTATTCTTCAATCTTAAGTAAATACAAATGATATATATACATTTTATTTAGCATATAATAGATGTTACATCTACGTAAAATTTAACTCTCCATAATTCATAAGAAAATATATATTCCATTATTTATCAATATTCTACAATTCTAAAATTTAAAAAGTAAATGTCTTCTTAGTTTTAATAGTTATTAACTACAATATTTATATATTTGTAATTAATTTTCTTTAAAATTAAGTTTTATATGTACAAAAATTTGAAGTTAATCTTTTTTTCTTGACAAATTAAATATTAGTATATTTAATCATCCTCATTAAAGTTTATTAAACAAACAAGTACTCCCTCCGTCCCGCTTAAAGCTGTCTACTTGCCTTTTCGGTCCGTCCAACTAAAGTTGCCACCCCAAAAAGAAAACTAATCCCATAATCCTTACCCTCAAAATCTCAACCACTCAATCTTTACCTTTAAAAAAGTCAAATAACTGTTTTTTCTTAACATTCGTGTCCGGTTAAAGTGGAAGCTTTAGCCGGAGAAAGTACTTTTATCTTTCTCAGAAAATATAAAAAATCAAAAATATTATCTTTATTTATTCAAATTTAATATTTTATTAATCATTAATTTGAAATTATTAATAAGGTTTGACTGATACTTTATGAATTAGTACCAAAAGACGTGAAAGTAGCCCTCTTTTGTCAGAAACCCTGGATATGAAGACAAATGCGCCTTTACCCATGGATTACTGGAACTAAACTAAAACAATTAAATTTGCCATTTGGGCCGTCCCTTGTTTGGGTCGAGTCGGGGTAATATCATATGTTAAATTGAGTTAGGTCGAAAATTGAAGAGTTTCAAATAATTTCTTTGAAATATACTAAGATTTATCACGTTTGCTAGACTTTATCATACTTTGACAAAGATTCTTGTAGCGTTAATCCGTTTGAAATATAGGTTAGGCCCTTTTTGAGAGGATAAAAGTGATTCATTACTTTGATTCCAAGTAATTCCCATTACTTATTGAAAACCAAGCATCTCCCAAAGTAACACTAGGTGACTAGAGTGAGAAAGGTTCACTTTGATCTGCACCTAATATATTATAGAGTCGGGAAATTCTATGATATCTTTGCGGGTAGTGTCTGTATCTTCATATTATGTGTGTTATATAAGTACTTCATCAGGATCGATCCAATATTTCAAAGGGTTCGGTGTAAAAAAAAAAAAATGATTGCCCCTTAAAATATTTGTTAATGGTATTAATTCCTGTATTCAAAATAACAATCTAGTGCTCGAGAAGGTTTCACACAAAATATTGGTTAATGGTTTGAGCCAAAGCCCTATTAATTCCTGTATTCAAAATAACAATCTAGTGCTCGAGAAGGACCGCACACGCACACAGGACCGCAACATCTGCTATCACCTATTGGGATATAATTACATTTGTATTATTTTAACTATCTACAGGGGCCAAAACCCTATTAATTCCTGTATTCAAAATAACAATCTAGTGTTCACAACATCTGCTATCACCAGGCAGCGCTAACTAGTTAAGCAGTGGCAACTATGAATACCTATTTTCATCTGTAATTGATATATAACGTTTATATAGGCATATATATATAGACAACACTAAAAAAAATTCGGGAGTCTGGTCGGCGAGGGGCCCAATGCGGCGACACCGTCTCGATTGTCCTAGGACCGCCCCCGTGTTTTATAAAAATGAAAAAAATAGATCATTAACTTTAAGTAGCATTTCATATATCACACATCTAACACAGTTATTGATTATAGTAGAGGAAGTCGTAAAATATATTTTAGCCTTTTTATCTTATTTTTTTAAAGCAAGACTTCTTAATTGGGGAAAGGGAAACAATTATTTACATATAAGTGTGACACTTTTATATAAAGGAGATGATTGTGAAACTTAACTACCCCTAATATGTCTAGTTTAATTTATTTACTCTTTTTAGGTCACTTAATTTGTTTAATTGGGGTTGATTATTCATTTCCAATATAGACTCGTTTAATGTTTTATTTAATCGAATGCTTATCAGCATGATATAAAAATCCTATCTATAATCTGATTCGTAATATAGTGACATCGGCTCACTTTTATATTATAAAAGTTAAAGGTTCAAGCCCATTTCCGTCAAAGTTAATGAGTGTCTGTTTAAGATTAAAAGTGCTAAGTTACTGTTAACTAGGGGAGTATATGAGTATGTTTTATTGGATTAAATTCCCTCAATAAATTAAGGACAACCCAAAATAAACGTCCCCATATACAAGTTTTGTAGATTAATTAACAATTCATAAAATAAAATAATAAAAGAGTTAGTAGCTAAAAGATAGAACTCCATGCTTCACTTTTGTTATAAAAGGCGCGAAGTTTCTTTAATTTCAGTAGTATGCAGCTTTCCAAGTTCCAACAAAATCTGCTAAAATCGATCTGACCTAATATTTTAGATGAAATAGATTGCGGATCATCTCGATAATTGTAGTATATTATAAAGTGATAGATTGTGCTGAACTGACTAATATTAGGCTCAATCAAATTTTGATCCGACCCATCCCGTCTTGAAATATAACGGTGTTCAGATAAATTAGGTCGGACTGAACTGTCCGAAATGCCACGTCTAATTCCAACCACATAAAATTGTCTTTCAAATTTAAAAGAACTCCATATTTTTTCTTCTTTCTCTTAGAACAACAATATTTTATAAAAGTTACGATATTTTATCGTAATTTAAAAATTAAATCTAAAATTCATACAATAAAAAATTTCACCCAGACCCAGAGTATGTTCATTTAAGACTTGACTCAATAGATTTAAGGACTCAAATTTCGATAAAACACACTCATTAACTTCTTCAACCAGATTTGGTCCAGCACTCGTCTCCGACATTAAATAAACATACCCCAATCTCCAAACAAACCTATCCTATCATATTACTACTCATTATTAAAAATAGATAAAATATATTAAAATAAAAAATAATTAATAAAATCATGAATTAGATCGTCAATTCTATAAACATGATAACCAAAATTAAGCATTAATTGTTCTGATCCACTATCATTAATTAGCACCAATTCCCAGTTACTATTTTCCAGTGTGCTACGTTACGTCTTCACTGAACAACTGACCTCTCCAGTCCCCTCTCTTCCCACACTCTCTACCATTACTCCAGTTTCTCTCTCACACACAACACACACCAACAATGGCGGAACCACCACCACCACCACCACCAAAACTAAAACCACTCCCTCTCACTCTCCTCTCCACCGTCCTGCTCCTCCTCCTCCACTCCGCCGCAGCCTCAAACCATCCCGACACCTCGCCTCTCCTCCTCCTCAAATCCACCGCCGACCCTACCAACACCATTCTCACCTCCTGGAACTCCTCCTCTGATCCATGCACAACCGCCGCCTGGCTTGGCGTCTCCTGCCTCCACGACCGCGTCGTCCGTCTAGTCCTCGAGAATCTCAACCTCCATGGCCCCCTCCCCCCCTCTCTCTCCTCCTTAACTCAACTCCGCGTCCTCAGCCTCAAGCAGAACCGCTTCTCCGGTCAAATTCCTGATCTCTCCAACCTCACTAACGTCAAACTCGTCTTCCTCTCTCACAACAGTTTCTCCGGCGAGTTTCCGGCGTTTTTACCCTCGCTTTCGAAACTCTACCGCCTTGATCTGTCGTACAATAACTTCTCTGGTGGAATTCCGGCGACGGTGAACCGGTTAACGCATTTGCTGACGTTCAGAGTGGAGGAAAATCGGTTTACAGGTTCAATTTCCGGTTTGAACTTACCGAGCTTGCAGGATTTTAACGCCTCGGGAAACGAGTTCACCGGAGAAATTCCAAAGTCGCTTGCAGGTTTCCCCACGACGTCGTTTTTACACAACCCTAGTTTATGCGGGGAGCCGCTGGAAAAATGTACGGTTCCAACTCATCCTGGCGGAGCAATGGCGTCGCCGGTAACACCGAAAACAACCGTCTCCTCATCTCCGACCGCAATTCCGCCGGAGACGAATCCGGTAAAAACTCGCCGGAACAAAATGAGCTCCTACGCGATAATCGGCATAATAATCGGCGACATTTTGGTTCTAGGATTAGTTTCGTTGCTACTCTACTGCTGTTTCTGGAAAACATACTCCAACAAATTAACTTCAGGAAAGAACACCGGATTACAAGCGGAGAAGATAGTGTATTCATCGAGCCCGTACCCGAACCCAGCCCAATCGGAGCGGGGGAAAATGGTGTTCTTCGACGGCGAGAGGCGGTTTGAGCTGGAGGATTTGCTGAGAGCGTCGGCGGAGATGCTGGGGAAAGGCGGATTCGGGACGGCGTACAAGGCGATTCTGGACGACGGCAATGTGGTGGCGGTGAAGAGATTGAAGGATTTGAATGTGAGTGGGAAGAAGGATTTTGAGCAGCAAATGGAGATTCTGGGGAGGATTAAGCATCCGAATTTGGTCGGATTGAAAGCTTACTATTTCGCCAGAGATGAGAAGTTGTTGGTTCATGAGTTCATGCCTAATGGGAACTTGTTCTGGCTGCTTCATGGTAAGCACTTTTCACCTCTCATGGAGTCCTTGAATTTTCACATATCGCCATGTTTTCACTTTTCCTGGTAATTCCGATCGATTATCATTTGCAACATAACTGTAGAAATGCATTATTTTTATAATCTTTTTAATTTAATGCACCGGAGCAAGTTTTGAGCTCCGATCGGTAACGTAGAGTCCTTGCCCAATTGCTTACGTCGTACACGAATTGTTTTAACCCCCAATTAGATGAAAATTATATTGTTTAATCGCTAAACATAATCTTTAAATGTTATCATTTTCATTTATTATGAATTTATAAATATCGTAGAGTTACACGTATGTAGTTGGGATCGCCAAAAACTCGATTTAGAGCTCCTGTTAGTAATAGTAGCAAAAAACTTGATCGATGTGTTGCATTGAAAAGATCATGAGAATATTGTTTTTCCAAGTCGTGTTTGAAACGTAAATGATAAAGTACCAAAAAGTTCGTAAATTTTCATGTAATTAAGCTGTTCTTTTCCTAACTTCTTGTTTATTTTAGACGCATTAGATTGGACGCATAAACTGTAGTAATAATTAGGAGTGGCAATGGTAGATTCTTGCTCGATTTGGATTATATAGAGTTATTCGAAAAATATAATTATTACATTTTCACCTAAATTACTCATTCTAGGTTATAATTAGGTTAATCGTGTTTGCGTGGAGTTAATTTTAAGTTATTTTGGTCGGTTTGCGCTGCCGTGTCGGGTTAGAGACCGTCATTTTGTAATAATGCCAATTTCAGTTAAAAAAAAAAAAAAAGCCATTTTAGTGGTTGAATTCAATGAGCTTATTTGTCTGCCAAAGCTTTAAAAAAGCCTTTTTGGACTTTTGACAGAGAAAAAATAATTTTGAATGTGTTTGGACCCCTGCATTTGCATTAATTGTGACATAAAATTGCTTATTTTGACTTATATTCTTTTAAGTACAACTTTTACATAGAATCACTTTTATTCAAATAATATCTTTTTTATAAATCACTTATTGCAAACATTATTTAATTTTGCTTAAAAACAAAATTTTCGCAATCTCTAGATTTAATCTATTAATCTATAGCCAAGTAGCCAACTAATCGCATCTATACTCTACGGAGCCTCGTCTAGGTACTGGTCGGACAACAGTAAAGCGTAGTGATTTTGTGTTACTGGAAAATATTAAAACACCAACACGGGTGGAAGTAGGATAATCCGATAATGCATATGCCATGATTGAGTTTGAATTTGTTCAAAAACACCATGCTTCGTAGTTTTGTGTTTGTTCTTGATGCTTGGAACTCTTCTAATTTTAATTAGTCATGGTGGCAAAATCGGTCCGGCTCGTTCCACATTTTAGATGAGCTAAATTATAGAAATTTTTGCCCACAATATTATTGGAACCAACAGCCCGACTCGATAGGTCAAAAGTTCGATGGATCACGAGGCGGCTCAAAAATCTTAGTATATTATAGGGGGTGGGCTGGGCTGAATCGACTAATTTTAGGTCCATTGAATTTTTGGGCGATCCGATATATGGTATTGGTCTGATGGGTTGGACCGGACTGCTCCATGCCGGTATTGGTATTACCCGTTGTTAGCCATAGCTGTGGCCCACATTTCACATGCAAATAGCAGAAATCTCAGATATTCTGTCACTTGCATGAAACATCACAATCTGTTGCTTAGGCTTTATGCACAGCTGACAATTCCGACAACCGGACCCTACCTCGTCGGGCCAAGGACATGTTGGGCCGGGCCTACCCGAAATTCCACCAGTTTAAAAATGGTGCGCCAAGATCGACCCATCCCCCTAAATTACACATAAACCTTTTAGGTCGGACCATCGCCCATCGGGCCAGGCCGGGCGTCGAATGGTCCTGCCGATACTTTGTGCTGTAAAAGGACCCAACCTACCTAAAATATCACGGGCCGAGCCAGTTTTACCACCTTATGTAACTGATAACTAAAAATGGATTTGGGACATTAATGAACTAATAAATGTGAAAGCATAGATCCTTATTTTGGTAGTTTGTTGTCTTTTGTTTAACTTCGGACCACATTGTCTACATCTCAACAGGCAACAGAGGGCCCGGAAGAACACCATTAGACTGGACCACCCGGCTAAAGATCGCAGCGGGCGCAGCCCGCGGCCTAGCCTTCATCCACACAGCGTGCCCCTCCCTACGCCTCGTGCACGGCAACCTCAAATCAACCAACGTCCTCATCGACAACACCGGCAATGCCAAGCTATCCGACTATGGCCTCTCCATCTTCGCATCGCCATCCTCCGCCCAGAAATGCAACGGCTACCGGGCTCCAGAGGCAGCGCTAGACGGGCGGAAACTAACCCAGAAATCCGACGTGTACTCATTCGGGGTTTTATTGCTGGAGATGCTAACCGGGAAATGTCCATCTATACTGGACAACAACGGGTCGAGTGTGGGAGGATTAGGGTACGGTGGGGTTGTGGACCTGCCGAGGTGGGTGCAGTCAGTGGTGCGGGAGGAGTGGACGGCTGAGGTGTTCGACTTAGAGCTTATGAGGTATAAGGATATTGAAGAGGAGATGGTGGGGTTATTGCAGATTGCGATGGCGTGTACGCAAGGTTCGCCAGATCAAAGGCCGAAGATGGGGTATGTGGTGAAGATGATTGAGGAGTTGAGGGGAGTCGAGGTGTCGCCGTCTCACGACTCTGTTTCGGAGTCGCCGTCGGTGTCGGAAGACACCGGCAGAGGTAGTGAGTGAGGTAAGAATTTGTTGTTTGTATACTATGCTTTTGGGGGTTTAGTGAGGTAGTTGAAATTGGGTTTTAATTAATTTAACTTAGGAATTAGGAATGTGTTTAATCTTGATGTTGTTATTAGCTATATTTAATTTGTAACTTTTGTGTGTGAGAAGTAGATTAAATTCAATGGTGCCATTTTTGTCATATTTATGGAGGTGGCAATTGAGGCCGCCAGTTCGGGCCAACGTAATATTTTGGGCTGATTGAATCGGGCCTAAAATTAGTCGGCTGATTCAACCTATTTCCCTATAATTTACTAAGATTATCAGGCCGGTTAGTGGTCTGTCGACTTTTGGTCCATCATTGGACCTGTCAAACCAAAGAATACTTCGGATAAAAAATTCTATAGATTGAGCCGACTCATCGGACTGGTCCGATTTTGCTAGCTCTGTAGGAGTAGAGCAGGAATGGGACCAAATGTATAAGAACTTGCATTTGCTTCTGTCATGCCAAAAAGTACGATTCCTCCTGCTTGAACAAATTTGAACTCCAATAATTGTGTCAATTACTATTCAACTTTCATCCATTGTTTTGCAATATTTTACAAATTCTATCAAATTTTATCCTAAAATAAATTATAAGAATTCTTCAAACCTAAAATTTCCATGAACATATTTGTCACTAGTGGCAAATCAGCCCGGCCATAAACGAATCTTAGCACAACTCATCGTTCGACCCAATAAGTCTGACCTGATGGATCATGGACTGTTCCAACAAACTTAATATTCCTTTCTGGAAAACTCTAATACGCTTATTTAAAACAGTGAATTAAAGCATACTGAGTGTAAATTACAATTTGAATAAACAATTTATTAGGAGCATATTAGTAAACTGAGCATTTAATACACTCGTAATAAGAAAGTGGACTCATTTTTAGACATCCAAAGAAAAGAAAAAAAGAGACTATTTTCTTGAGTCGGGGAAATATATTTTAAAGAGATAGGTTATGCAGGGATCATCAATTTCTAACTTGGTGATATAGTATATTGATCCGGTTTAGATTCAGCTCAAAACAAATGGTTTAATATCCAAAATTGGTCAACAATACAAAATTACAACCATATTTTGTTCATTACAATCTAAGAATCAAGCATTAAAAAGTAAACCCTAGTAATTTAGGAGCAATCCTAAGCAAAGGTTGTAAAGCATTAGGATGAAACTTTCTTGCAAAAAGGAAGCAAATTGAGCTCATCTCACCATTGTAGGTGCAATTGAACCCGTTCCGAACTCGGTCCAGAAACCCTTCCGTAACGTCGTTTCTCACAAACGTCGTAGGATGGGACCCACCTCCGGACCAATCGGTCCAAGTAATGGTCCTATTTGAGGTCAAATTAGGACAAACTTTAGTAACTAAAGTTGGCAAGTAATGTTCATCCATGTAACACGGTGGCATGCAGTGGTTCCTAAATATAGGGTAATATGTGACATCAAATATTATCTCTAGGGCAAGTGCCCTATTGGCTTCAAACCATTGGGAGCCTTTCCTCCAATCGGAAAGCGTGATTGTGGGCCCCATTCTCTTGTTATATCGGCCCCGGCCAATCGGCCGGGGGTCATCGAAGGTGCTAAGGAAGCTTTGATTGGAATTGATGAGGTAAGTGTAAATTGTGGAGAAGTTGAATAAAGGGATGCATGTCTCGGATAGAAGTACAAATCTTTCGTTCGAAAAGTCTAGAAGGGCGTTTGCTAGAAGGCGTCTCTCTGCGTCGATCATCGTTGATTTTCCCCATTGAACCAACTGCAAGAGGAGAAGGAAGAAGAAGTCGTAAGTTTGGAGTTTTAAAGTGTTTGTGGTTACTTTTACTTTAAAAAATGTGTTTAAAAGTTGAGATGAATAAAAAACACTATTGTGGTTTCAACAAATATCATAAGTGTGTTTGATAAAAAAACGACTTAATTTCCTTCAAAATAACTAGGAAAAGAAACACGGAAAAGAGTTTTATCATATTTACAGCAATACCAAGAAGCGAGAAAAAGACACATTATGTGCTTCTATGTTTTGGCTTCAAACTAATTTTTATAAGCAAAATTATAGAAATGTAAAAAAACTCTCTAAAGTGAAAAGTGGACAAAGTAAGTAAGTTAGGTCGGGACAGAGGGAGTATTCTTTTATTGCAGTGACAAAAACAATAGAAGGCTTTACATTGTGGTCCATGCCTGCATGAGTTTGCACTCAGGATTTTTGAGATCACTGCTGTCCTCTCATGATCTATATAAAAATCTTAAATTATGTATATAAGTTTGTTAGGTTTTGAATTTTAAAGATTTAGCAGGAAAACATATGACTCTTTAAAACTTAATTTTTTTCCAACTTTGCCCCGACATATAGACACAAAATGCCTATCTTAATGGGTCGGTCCAATCCACTCAACATTTTAGGCGAGCTCGGTAATAGAATCTTGGCTTAAAGTATCACCAAACCCCAATAAACCCGAATTGATAGGCCAATAGTCTGGCGGGTTGGGCGATAAATCTTAGTATATTTTAAGAATATGTTTGGATGTAGGCCAACCCAACATATGACATTGACCCGATATATTCGTGTCGGGCCGACCGACAAATCTTAATGTATTCTAAGTAGAAGTGGCAAAATCAGCCCTGCCCGATGAGACGGCCCAAGAGGCCCGATATGCCAAAAGCCCGATAAACCACGGGTCGACCCAATACTTAGTATATTATAGAGGAATAGACCGGACCGATTAATTTTAAGTCGGACCAAATTTTGACCCTTCCCGTCCAGGCCCGAAAAATAGCTGGCCCTACCGAGTTGGACCACCTGAATTGCCACCTCTAATTTTAAGAATATGGGTTGGGACATCCCCTCCAATTTCCGACAGAATGGAATTTCGACCCAGCCCAACCAAACATATAACATGGTCCCGAAGAATTCGGGCCGGGCCGGACTGCCTGAATTGTACCTTACTAGGTATTCTACGCTTGTAGAAGACGGATGACTCAAGAGGCTCATAAGGGAAGGTATGATGGAGGTAAATAGTGAACAACCCTTCATGTCCTCTAAAGAACATCTCCCAAAGTGGCTCCAATGGCAATCTCCCCCTAGACAAGAACATGAACGCAACTTTCGGCGTTCGTCTGAACGGGAACTCGACTATACGAGGAACCATCGACGCCCTCCACATGAGTTCTTCGTCGCTCATCGAATGCCAAACATCTTCCTTAGAGTTGTTACAAGAACATTGTGAAGATGGAGGAGACGAGAAGAGGGGAGGGAACGCGTTGAGTGACGCGGAGGAGAGGTTTTCGTAGAGCACGAACTTCTTGAAGTGATCGTTGATGATGGTGGAAAGGATTAGGATGAGGAATGTGATTGATAAAGAGAAGATTATGGTTGTTGTTACTTGGAATTTGCCATCTATGGCTTCTCTGCGTATGCGAATGGAGAGCGGTTTTGTAGCCATGGTGGTTTTTGTGTGGTGTGAAGAAGTGAGTTGTTTTGAGTGTGTTCATATTGTTGATGGAGGAGCTTCAAGATCCCACATGGGAAGTGTTACCTTAAACAAGAAGAGTGTGTGTGGGTTGGGGGGTTGGGGTGGGGAAGGGGGTCGAATGTTATACACTCTTCGTCCCGGCTAACTTTTCACGGTTGATCGGGCACGGAGGTTAAGAAAAAACAGATTTTGTTTTTTTCTTTGACTTTTTTAAAGGTGGAGATTTTGAGGATGAAGATTGTGAGAGAAATTTTCTTTTTAAAGGTGTGAAAAATTAAGTGGGACGAAGCGAAATGAAAAGTAAGAAAAGTTAGCCGGGACGGAGGGAGTAGTTGATTACGAGGCTGTTTGGCTGAATTTATTTCAAACATTTGAGTAAGCTCCAACCTTTTGTAAGTTGTTTCAAGGGTTATAAGATGCAATATCTTAAGAGCATATATTAACAAAGTGTTCAGATAATCGAAATATAAGCTTCTAACTGAATCAACAGTTTTAGCTACAAATTTGTGAGTTTGAAGGATGGATTTGTAATCTATCATCAAACACGTATTTTGATAAATTCGAAGTATGGAGCGCGTGTGGTGTTTGTACATGTGTGCGAATTGTGTGTAGTGCATGTATCTGTGCTAGTATATGCATGTGTGTACATTGTGATATATAAGATCTTAGGCCTAGGTTGGTTTAAAGGATTAGCTGGGAATAGGTTAATAATCCTAAGTAATTACCTGTTTGATATTTTAGTTACAATTCCAGAAAGAACAAGTGGTTCGATCTAAAATCAAACAGTTCGGACAATTTATTTCGACCAACGTGGTGAGATAATTTATCTAGAGTATTTAACCCCATTTTTTTGCTACATTGTACAATCTTACCCCATTTTATATTTCTTTCAAACCATACTTACTAATAATAATGAACAGTACAATCATACCCAATTTTATCTAGTTTACATATCCCAATTCTAAAACCAAACAAAGTCCAAGAAAATAAGATAGACCTAGAGATACTTTTTTTCGGAGCTTATAAACTCTAAGAAATTATTTTAACATCTTATAAGTTGTTTAACATCCTATTTTGCCAAACGTATTTTAAGAACTTATAAGTTCGCAAACATCTTTCGAGAAACTTATAAGCTCGACCAAACACCCCTAAGAACATATCTGCTGCCAAAAAAGTGAGTTGCAATGGATTAATCAAACGAGGGAAATAGGGGAGGCTTTGCAGTATCATGTGTAGCAGCATTAAAAAATACATGTTTTATTGGTAAGTCCCACGCTAGACATAAACCAAACTAAGCTCAAAAGCAAATAAAAATGTGAAAAAAGAACAATCTGAATTACATCCTGCAAAAGCACATAATTAAACATTTTTCTATCGATTCATTTTAATGGAAACGTTTCTTGACTATAATTCTGATGATACAACATAGCAGTGTACTAATTACTATTTTCTTATTTTATATATTCAGGGATTGTGCCTACGATTTTTTCTCGGAATTGTGCATCCCTCGAATAGAGTACAGAATCGCAATGGAAGCCACTGCCCCCGCTCCCATAACTTTAACTATATGTAGATGATGATGCTTTATAGAGAACTTACTGCATACGTATTCCCATATCCACCGCGATAAGAACTTCAGCTTACATGTCGACTGAAATTTCTGCATCGAGAATTCCTGGACATGGCAAAGCAGAAGAGGTCAGAGAGAGAGATGCAAAACCAGGCAATATCTGTTCAAATACGTGTTTTAAGGCAGTGTTCGTGTTTTACTTAATTTAAGCAGATTTCTAATTAATATAGAGCTATGGGGAGTGTTGGTGAGAAATTGCTTCTGCTCTAGTAAATTATTTAGAAGTTAAAAGCTAAAAGCAGAAGCTGCTTCTCAACATTGATTTCTGTAAATTAAGAGATGAAAAGTGCTTATTTATTAAATACTTCATTTCTTAAATTTTGTTTAAAATCATTTTACTCTCAAACACTGCTTACTTTTAATTATATGTAATTTTGACATATGTTCTAACTTTTGAATCACTTCTTCAAAAGCAAAAGAAAACACTCGCTAAGAGAATATAATGAGCAGTATTCGTAACGGTGAAGTTGTCGAACCTAACATAAGATGGTGTTGGCAAGGTTTTAGTGTAGCTTTCCTCATGCTCACATTTTTCCTGAGAATTCAGCTATACTGCCTCTGAAATATTCTAGAGAGAAATCCTGCATTTTCAGATCAAATTTTGAATATCGTTTAGTAAGCAGGTTTGATTGCACGAATAACTTTATGTTGGATGTATACACATACAACATGGTAGTATAAGTAGCTTTGTTTCTACCCAACTTAAGAACGAGTAGAGGTGGCAATTCGGGTGGCCTAACCCAAGAGAACAAGAATCCATGGTAGTATAATTAGCTTGTAATTTGTACCTAAGTAGAGGTGGCAATTTGGGCAATCCAGCCCAGGCCAACCAAAGGCCACCGTTCCGCACCAAAACCCAGTCGGGCTGAAACATGGTGAGTCCAGACCGGCCCGTCCTCATAAAATATACTAAGATTTTCGTGCCGACCCAATAGTTGGGCCTAATGGGCAAGGTGGCCCAGCAAGCGTGAGATTCGAATTTAAGTTCATTTGTTACTTCTTCGTGCAAATTCGACCTAGGTGTTTAATCACTTCATGGACTTTTACTCAATTAGTAATTACTAGAGTATTTATATTATTCTTGTTGGGCTGCCTGAGCCCGTGTGGGCATCCGATCAGTACAATATAGCCTGTTTCGGGCTTCGCCAAGCCCACACCTTTTTTTCTTCTTTTCCTGGCTCATCTACAAAAGGCCTCGTACCAACGGGAATACACACAACATAAACCCAAGACCATCCGGGCTCGCCAATGGTCTTGAAGAGAATTTATGTTGGACCACATAATTTAGTGCATGATCACAGTAAGAACGAAGAAAAGCTAATAACTGTTACCTTGGGTAATTTATTCTGCTGGGCAAGGTGATCAACATGGAGTCTCACATTCGATGAAGCATGAACCCACAGACTGCGATCAACGCTAGCATATACAATTTTAACAATGTCGAACAATGACTTGGCCCCATCTTCAATTGCCTTTAAGATGGTCGATTCTCTATTTCTGCGGTTTCTGGAATTTCAGGAAAATGCATGACGTAAATGACAGATGTCGATGATTAAACTGTTATTGATGAAGTTAAGTATCTTACTTAAGGTACGCGCAAAGCATGTGCTTTGGCCACAGATTAACTCTACCGTGCATAGGAATTAGTACATGTGGAGACAGCTCCATAAACTTGTACGTCGTGTCAAAGTAATCCTACAAAAATACACAGAGATTAAAACCAATAAGATGTCTGTATGATTTAAACCAATGAGTCTAATATCCTTTCTGATATTAAACTAAAGTTTGAGTTCCTTGTGCACGACTATAGTGAACATACAAATTTGACAAAGTGTTGATAACGATATTCTAAGTAAGCTTACACTCATATTTCCACCAGCATTAATATCTAAGAGTGCACTTCCTTGGCTGAAATAACAAATTGTCAGTTTAACACAGCTCAACTGTTTCAAAATTGAATTGACACCCCCCCCCCCCCCAAAAAAAGAACATCTTTTCGAAAAAATCATGATAGTATCCATTGGTTTTTGCTGATACATAAGATTCAGAATTGAAATCTGATCCCCACCTATCATTGCAATTAAAACCGCACCCACTCCTAGTAATAAAGGGTGGAAACGTAATCACCCCACCCCCAGATGTGTGTGTGTGTTGTTTATGTATGTATGTATGAGAAAAGATCCAAGTATATGCATATCCAGATGTTTATGTTGCTTACCCTACACAATGATCCCCAACTATCAAAGAGTTTGTAGCAACATGAAGCAACGCCACATGACCGTCTGTGTGCCCCTAATAATATTTTACCATGAAAAAGAAAAACATCAGTAGGTTCAAATAAGAAGCACAAGTTAACATTTTACAGCAAATATTAGGGTTTAACATTGGTAGATAATTACCGAAGAATCGAGAAAACAAAAGTAGTACTAAGGCTTCTTTCTTTTTTGAAATCAACGTAGTACAAAGGCTTAATAAATGCATTATAACGAAATTAGTTGTCGTGAATATGAAGGTAAGAAAGAAATTAAGAATTTCTTCATATGGGCTTGAAAGACAGTGGTACTGAACTAAAAGCAATAAATCAAAAGTTCCAGAACTAGTGATACTTTATACCAAGGAAGAAATAATGTAGCAAATGCACTACTTTGTGGGGCAAATGGTAATCCAATACTAGAAAAGGATGTAGAGAAACAGAACATATGAAACTTACTGGAGCTGCGATGAGTCTCAAGTGTTGGCCACCGATACAGATTTCTTCAGATCCCATAACTGAGATATGCCCCAAAGACCAGTCATCTGCATCCAGAATGACACTAACATGTTAGTGATATTCTAAGGTCGCTTTACTCGGTATGTAACCACAAAGTCATCAGTCTTTCATCCATAATGCTCATCAATCAACATACTAGTTTTAGGAGGATTCAGGGGTCCGAGTATTTTATTTTAAGAAAATGAACATCAGTATACAGCGCCCTTCCGTTTATGAAAAGTGATAACTGGTAACACGTATCTTGAACTGGCATTATCTGTTTTCTAAATAAAACAAATTAGTCCAGGGAGAAAATTGACTAAGGACTTCAAGTTAATTGTTCAGCAGATCTGACCCCCTTTTTCTTAGATTAGCATTTGCTATCAGGATAAAAAGACAACTGATCCTCAAAAACTGGTTTAATGAAGTATCACACCTTTCTTAATTCGTCGAATTGTGTTCTCATGGGCCAAGAGAGTAGCATCGGGATTGCACTTCTGGACAATAGAGAGACCTGTGAGAATATCAATGCTAATAATTAGCTACAATAATGATTACAATAAGGAGCTTGCATACGAGCAAATGTCGACATCACGTCCAAAAACCAAGTGCATTTTTTCAAACTTATCGAAAGGAATAGAAAAAAAGTCATAAAAGGGACACTAAGCCACCTCCAAAATACAAAGGCAGAAGATAGTTATACCCCTACTATGTGTAAGAGACTTACCATCCACATGATCATGATGATGATGGGTCACAAACACGACCAGTTTTCGTGGGAGAGCAGTAACAATTTGTTCCAGCTGATGGTACAAAGCACATAGTGTCAATATTGTATCAAAGTTCAAAAAGGGAAGAGGTGAAAATATTTTTGAGTTATACATGGTCTAGGTGGAGTGCATCTTCAAAACACGAGTTCCAATATAATGAAAAAGCATGTGGCAATGGTGAGATATGATGGCTGAGAGAGCCATTTTGATAACCTTACACCAGATATCAACAATGAAATTTATTTTCTTTATTATTTATTTTTAGCTCTCATTTCAATCTATAGCATCAACAAGAAAAGGGAACACTGAAAAGAGGAATTTAATACTATCGAAATATGTTTTTTGTATAAAACAAACCACTGAGAAAAAGTATACTACCTCTTTGTGCATTGCAGAGCTGCATCCAGGATCTATTATGAGGGCGTCTCCGCTTGCAACAAAAATATCACCACTAAAGTCTTCGTAACGTGTTCCAGGCACAAAAACGACCAAGTTTGTAGTGTGGTAAGGCTTTGCTGTCCGGCTCCTCATGGGGACAACTTTAACGCCAGGAGGATATTCCTGCCCAATGAAGAAGAATGCTGTAATTTGTTACAAAGCACGTTGTTCTCATTTCAAGTTACAGTAAGGAAACAATGAAACGACAGGCCCAGATGAGACTTAGATTCTGTTTCCACCAAAACTCTAACAACATCCACAAAGAAACAAACCTGAGGTCTCAAGGTGGGAGGAAGATTTATGTTCTCGTTTTGCAGTAAATCATTTAGAACACCAACAACAACTAACGATCCTATACGATCGTTGTGAGGCTTCACATCCACAAGCAAATCCGCACAGCATTTTGCGCTCATCCACTTGCAGCAATCTGTATGCAGCAATAACATATCTATAAGCCTCATCACAGATCACTAAATCTTTTTCCAAATAAAGATAGTAGATACTGAGAGCGAATTTAGGACTAACAAACCTCCTAACTTCCAATCACGAGTTTCCAGCTCTCCGACAATATACAAAGTCTTAGCTGGAATACCGGGTCCAAATTCAGGTTCTTCTATGACCTTCAAGAAA
Source organism: Ajuga chamaepitys (assembly GCA_958295605.1). Classification (NCBI taxonomy): domain Eukaryota; kingdom Viridiplantae; phylum Streptophyta; class Magnoliopsida; order Lamiales; family Lamiaceae; genus Ajuga; species Ajuga chamaepitys. The sequence continues at coordinate 1,161,057 of OY282508.1, forward strand.
CTCCACTTTAAATTCGTGATTTTCTCAAATCCCACTTGTCCGATAACCTACATTCAAGCCATTGATAAGTAGGTCAATCACCTGTAACTGGAGCTGCAACTTCACTAAAACGAAACATGTGAATGTGATCTCGAAATTTGAATTTGTTAATAACATCATACACACACTTCCTTCACACACTGCACACAATTCACACACGCTTGACACTACACAAACACCACAGAAGCAATACACACTAATGAAAATGTGAGTTTGATGGTGGATTTCAAATTCGCCCACCAAATCGATATCTAAACCCCTTCTTCAATTGCAAGCGTGTAACTCCATTATCTAAACACTTTACTGACTTATAAGCTCTTGAAACAACTTATAAGATGTTGGAGCTTATAACATATTTGAAATAAGCTTACCCAAACACCCTCTCAATCCTATACGCAATGGCATCATACTCCAAACGACCATACCATAAATGCTTAAGCTACGCAACTGCATTTAACATCAAGTTACGGCTGGTCGCATTGGACATATAAACCCTAACTCATAATGCTGAATTCAGTACAAATAATTACCTAAAATATTTAGTAGCATAGCACATTACATCCATTACACACTGTATTTTCACCAACAATAAGTGCTAATGTGCTTTAGTTGTCAAATACATCATAATTTTAGCTCCTCATATACTAAAACACCACTACTTTATAATAATCGAATTCTCAGAAATGATCATAACAGGTTCACGAACAGAAACATCCGAACTTTTTATAATGCGTTTTCCAGTTCAAATTCAAACTCAAAGCAAAGAATTACCTGATTGAGAGCTGAATCAACATCAAACTGATTCAACAATTCAGACAAAGAATTATCCTCAGCTCCATTCACTACTTGACTACCAGTCGACGAGCTATCAAGGAGTGATAGTTGTGCAGAGGGCAAATCCCAGAGATCAGAATCTCGATAAGAATCATACTCAGGATCGTCGAATTTGGGCGGTTGCGGGTGCTTTCTGAGTAGTAATTCGTCGCCGTTAAATGGGTTTTTTATGATCACTGCCAGTACCATATTTTGGGAACCCATTTTGGTTTGTTTGGGGAAGAATGCTGCCGTTTAAACTTTAAAGTAGCGGTGGTAATGATCGGGTTCGTGGTCGATTTCGGATTAAGCATAAAAAATTATTTTAAATAAATTATTTGTTTTAGATAATTTAAGTTAGAATTAATATTCTAAAATGTGTTAAGTGTTAGTCGAACAACAAATTAGGATAGAATTTAGCATGTAGAATTGTAAGTGAGTCGAGTCGAGTTGAGCCGAGCTTGTAGGTGTTCATATTTGGTTCGTTTATTTTTAATCGAATTCAAGTTGAGCTTACCGATGTTTGAGAGTATTTGATTTTGGTTCATGAACGTGTTCGACTATGTTCATGAATATTAGTGAACAACTAAGTACTATGCTCATGAATATAAAAGCACACATTTTTCTGAATTTCTATACAAATAAACGCAATTTGACTAAATACTTACTCGCACAATAGTAATATAAGAATATTAGATTATATTAATATGAATATTTTTTTGTTATTATTATTATTCCATTATTATTTAGCGAGTCTGAAACGAACTTATTCACGAACCAATCAATGTTCAAGTTCTATTCGTTTATAAAATAAGCTCAAAAAATTGATCGTTATTCAAATAAACGAGTTTATTCACGAGTCTTTCAACGAAAATTTTATTTATTTACGGACCTTACTATTGTCAAATCGGGATGAAGTGAAATGTAGGTGGTTGTTGACCTATAATGCACTAATAATTTATGTACTTTCCCAATAAAAATAAATGTAATAATTAATGCTGTTATTTTTAGTTGACATCAATATATAGGGAACTATCCCAACCTTCTCCCCTATCCAATAATTAAAAAATGAAGTAAATTAATATAGTAGTATTTTAATTTTAATTAATCGTCTACGTTTATTTTTCGATTTCTCCTTATTTAATCATGCACATGTCTCGATTAATTTCGTTCGAAACCCGACTACTCGTTAATTCTAATTCAACGTGTAACGAATTTTAGAATCTTTGATTTAGGTTTAAAATCACATACTAAAAAGTTGCATGACTTCTATCTTTTTTTACAATGTATTCACACATATCTTTATGTTTGAATATTCGAGAAGAAAAAATCGTAGGATTTATGATGATAGCATTTGTAATTTATATATTCATATATATTTTTAAGATTTATGATGGTAGCATTTGTAATTTTTCGTGGTCCAATTTTTTGGGGAATGGGCTTGGGCCTCTCCTAATTCTCCTGTAATTGAGGCGACCCAGCCCCTTCCGAGCTAAGTCCGTCGAACCAACGTCATATTTTAGATCGAGTCGGACCTAAAATTAATTAGTTTGACCCGATTTATTCTCCTATAATATATTAAGATTATGGGATCGAATTAGTCGGACTAAATAATACTTGGGGCGATATCGAAGATATCGGGCCTACTAAATCAACCCAAGAACCGGGTCGTCTTGCCACCTCTAGTCCAAATTATGGAAGTCTATGGTCCAAGTATATTTTATACAGTTCAAATCCAGAGCAAGCCCATCTATGATAGGCCCATTTACTTTTTCAGGAATACATATAGGCCCATGTCAATCAACAGCATAGTTTAAAGTGGGCTTTGTGGGTTTCAGACTAAACATTTCCCTAATATTTAATTTTTTTCCTACAAAATAATTTAATTATAATAATTTATTTATTTATTTGTAAATTCCAACTCTTTGTTTGAAGTTCAACCTTCTCTGTAAATAAGAATAATTAGATTGACAAGGATTAAATCATATATGTATTTTTTCTTTAATATCGGATAAGATTTACTATGGACCAAATCTCACCATACCCTTTAAGGACAGTTCTTGACCAAACACACGAATTTAAATTAACAGAGAGAGACTTTAACTTGGTTTTGGCCCAAATCGGCATGAATCAATAATTTATCTTAGAATCATCATATCTTTCAGATAATTTTTGGTGTATAACTCGAACACACCCGATGATTCAATTGTCACCCCTTCTCCTCTCCGTTTAGCGTTCGTATTATAAGAAATACACTCACGTACACCATGTGTCTGGATCTTAGATCAGTGCAGTCCCGGCTAAAGGGCAGATCCATAAAAATCTATCACTGTTTATTTTATTATATTTTTTTGGAACAATTAATATCTTTCAGCATAAACACTAATACATTTTCAATATAATACCTACTTAGGTAATAACTTTTAGCCTAAACATTAACACAATATCTACTTAAGTAATAACTTTCAGTATAATACCTACTTAAGTAACTCAAATTCCGCGAATCTAAAATCGATTCAACTGATGTGCAAAAGAACTAATCGAAAAAATATCCGGGATAAGTTTTTTTCTCCAACCAAGGGAGTCCATGTACCTAAGATGGGCCCATTGTCAAAAAGTCCAATTATGTAAAGGAAACTTTAAAGTGGTAAGGCCTCCTTCATGCCTTCTCCATCAAACTATGATTTCCTACTCGATTTCCATTAGTCTTTTCACTTCATCTTCATAATTATTTGCACTTGACCACGAATTGAAACATGTTTGGACAAGCCATCGATTGGTTGTGGACGAATTGAGTTTAGCTTTAAGGTGTTCAAGTAATGTTTGTAAAGTTTTTAATAAACGAATTCAAACCGGCTCTGCTAATTTATGTTTGTTAATAATCACAAACTAAACATTAAGTTTGTAAAAATTTAATTTATGTTCGTGATCACGAATGTTAAATATTATTCTAGTTTTGCAAAATAAAAATGGAAATTTGAGTTATGGCTTTTTAATAACAAGCTCATGGACATTTAAAATAAATGATTTTACATAAATAGTAAAAAAAAACGTTGTTGTTCTTATTATATATTCTTATCATTAGTATTACACGAGCTTTACGAACATATTTATGATCCATTAGATGAATTATTCAATGTTCAAACTATGTTTCTGAATAAACAAACAGAAATAAACGAACTAGAACAAGCACTGATCGAACATGAACACGAGCTATTTACAGAACGTTTTATTCGCCAACAATCCTAGAATGACGGAACGTGATGCAAGAGTATTTCGACCGTTCTTATCAAATACCATAATTTCAATGTTTCAAAGGTGTTCGATCAACACTCAGGTTAAGAATGAACGTGATGCAAGAGTATCGAATATCACAATTAATGTTTCAAAGGTGTTTCATCAGCACTCAGGTTAAAATCAATTTTCGTCCCACAAGTTTTTTCCTCGTTCAATTTTCATCTCAAAATTCATTTTTTTTTTTCAATTTCATCCAAAGATTTAAAAAAAAAAAATGATCATATTTGGACCAATTTCCAATGTCAATTAACAAATCGGCTGAAAAAATGGCACATGATACTAACTTATCATGTTTATTAAATAAATTTTGGGACGAAAATCGAAGGAGGTCATGTGCACTCATATAACAGCTTCTGTTATGATCTTTGTTACTAATGTTCCTAAAAAAATATGGCCTTTCACGAATAGAATAGATGCTAAAGATTTCATCAATCTTGTGACATTGCTATATGACTAACAAAACAATTTACAGACATAATCAAAACCTCCCCACTAAAACTTACTTTTTAGGGTAGATTGTAGCCTAGTTGGTGTGACAAGATTTAGACCAAGTCTCACGTGCATCGTGTAGGGTGAGTATCACGATTTATACTTAAAGATATCATATATTCTGGGTAAAGGTATTATAATATCTTTATAATACTTTTACTCATAACAGGTGATACATTTAAGCATAATACGTGATACATTTTAATCATGATACCTTTATCCAAATCATGTACTACCTCCGTCCCGCTCTAACTTGCCTACTTTCCTTTTCGGTTGTCCTAATTTAACTTGTAAGTCCATAAATAACAAATTTCTCTCACAATCTACACCATCAATCTCTACTTTTAAAAAAATCAAAGATTCCACAATTTTTTTTTTTTTATTTCCGTGCCCAGTCAAGATAGACAAATTAGACCGGAACGGAGGAAGTAATATTTAGGTATAAATAGTAATATTTTTTTTATCTATAACCCGAATTACACGGATCTTGTTCAAAGACCTCCCCAAGATTAAAGATCACTAAAGCCCTTTTTCTTTTTCTTTTTTTTTAATCTCTAATAACCTAACTCACTTATTTGATAAGAGAAAACTAGGTCAAAATCATGTTTCATTTTTTTAAATTATTGAAAAGCAATAGCACCAAAAAAATAGGAAAAGGATAAGGTAGAAGAAGTAGGGTTTAATACGGCTGTGAAAGATTAATGGTGGAAAATAATTTTATTTAATTTATGTGTGCTAGTAACCATAAGCACACCACACGCTTGATTTTTTTTAATTTTGGACAATGGAATGTACACTTGGCCCACTCAAACAGGGGGGTCAATTCACATCATCGGTCGAGTTCGTGTTTGATTTCAGGTTGACTTGATTATATTCTCTCCGTTTCGATTTAATTTTCCTACTTTAATTGAGTACAGAGGTTAAAAAAAAATAGATTTTGTAAAATCTTTGACTTTTTTAAAGGTGGGGATTGTGAGAAAAATTTGTCATTTATGGACTGACAAGTTAAGTTGGGACAAACCGAAAAGAAAAGTAGGAAAGTTAAAATGGGACGGAGGTAGTATTGAAGATTATTCAAAACATAATTATCTCATCTTAAGATAAATTATAGATTTTGGATTGATGCGAATCGAATTCGGGTTAATCGATTCGTGTCGGGTTGGATCGGATTCATGAGGTCGGCTTATGCTTGCCACATCTACACTTAGAGGAATCACTAGAATTGTGTGGGTGAACTGTTACATGTATCTCTGGGGAAATGTTCACCTACCTACCATGAGCACATATTAATGTGATCATTGTTAATGTGTAAAGATCTCGTTTACTGAGATGATTTGAGTTTTTTGACTAATTAACTTGTTAATATTTAACAGGTCAGCGAAGGGCACATTAAAATGTATCAATTGTGGACAGGTGAACAGCTCCAATCTTTGGAATTATTTAGTGTATGTGTATACAATTTTACTAATCCACAACGGTTAGAAAACCGTTGTTGTAGGGAAGACAAACATTATTGTCGTAAGGATGTTTCTAGTTATGTACACGAAGGGTTTCTAGATTGTTGGATTTTGGACCACATCCTATCGAGTAATAGTGGGCATTGTATGGGATGTTTTCAAAGATATCCGCAGACTCCGGCGGCCCTTGGGCGATCGAGGCGGTGCCGTCGCACCGGCCCCCAATTTATTTTTAGTATTATATATATATACATCGGTATAGAGAAATTATATAATAATTAAAGATGAATAGTTATATTAATAGGTGATGTAGCTTATTTGGTTGGCCTTGGTAGAGAAATTCTTGCATTTAGATGAGGTTTTTAGTGGATCGCAAATCCCAAGTTTGTCTATGAAGAGCGGATCTAATTGTATTAGTGTTTATAATTGATTTCTTCTGTGTAATACTAATTGATAGAGCCTCATTGGTAAGTGCTACAAGATCTCTTGCATTGGAACCCATGGTTATGGACCCGAATCCGTTAGTATGGAACATTTTATTTTCCAAGTGAAATCCCCTAGTACATGTTTTTTTAAAAAGAAACCATAAGTAAATGAATCAACCCTTCTAGTTTGGTACCTAAAAAATCTGACGGATAACAAAACCCCCCGAAAAATCTAAAGGAATCAACCTTTATATTTTTGTACCTGAGAAACCTGACGGATAACAAAACCCAAAAAAACTAATCTGATCAGATAAAACCCGACCACTCGATGATCTCCAAAAAAACAAAAGATTGGGTAAAATTTATAGAATTGGGTTGAATACTCTAATCCGAGTAGGAGCTAAAATTTTCCTTGTCAAAAGTAAACGCCTTCCCAAAAAATTATCACTCTAATTTATCTGCAACCCTAGCCGACACCATCCTCCCTCATCTTCCACATGGGAGGTTGTGGATGGTTTTACCTTCGAATTTTGTTTTGTTTCTCTGATGTCCCCCTTTATGGAAGTTTTTCTTTCCTCTCAATAAGTGGAGACTAGGAGTATTAGTCCCCGAAATAATGAGAGATCCGTTATTCGTGGTATCCGTTATGTCAGTTTTGAATATTCAGTCGTAATTGAGCATTTCAATATTAATTTGTGAAAAATTCAAGATCGAAATCAAGTATTCCGGTATGCTGCCCAACGCAATAGCGATTTGTTTGATTTGCTAGATTTAAATCTGTATAGGTTTATAACTAATAATTTTGTGCTTCAACTGTTTCATATCTATATTGTTTTAGCTGAATATTTTTATCAATCAGTGTTGACCGATTCCAGCATGACATTTTATTTGAAAAAAATGTACTACCTCTGTCCCGGCTATATTTGTCTACTCTGACCTGACACGGAGGTTAAGAAAAAACGGATGTTGTGGAATCTTTGATTTTTTTCAAAAGTGGAGATTAAAGGTAGAGATTGTGAGATAAATTTTCTCCTTTTGACTAACAAAATTATTTGAAACAAATCAAAAAGACAAATAAGAAAATTAAACCGAGACGGAAGGAGTATGCATATAGATGTAATAACGGGCACATACACATACATACACAAGTAATTAAAATTTGTTGGAGCCAAAGGGTGTATTTGGAAAAGCAAAAGGAATAAAGTGATTTTCCGAATAAATAAGGGTAAAACCGTACATTCAACAACTTAATGGGCCCGGCCTAATAACAATGTGGGCTTATTTTCTATGTAAAAGTCCACATCAAATCAAACGATAAACAAGTAGTGAGAGTTATCATTAGGGGCAGTGCTGTAAAATATTCATCTACTCTCCTTGGCTTTATTTATATCATTGCAGTCACAATTAATGCTGTCATTAGGATTGAATAAGACCCAATTTTCATATAAAATTAAGATTTTTGGAATGTTTCCAACATTTATAAACATATATATGAGCCTCCTTATGTCTAGAGGTGGCGGGCTGGGTCGGGCCAATAGACTCGATGTTTTAAATGGATCGAGGCATAAAAATATACACTATAAGAAAAATTAAATTAGAGACGAATTTTACATGATATTGGTTTCTAAATTAAAGTAGTGACAAAATGTGGTCTCTATAATGCTGGTCTCTAGAATTTAGAGATCAATTTTGTTCCATCTCTAAATTTAGTGACAGATTTCCCTTTCTATTATGAAATTAGAGACCAAATTACCTACCGAATAGAGACGGATTATGTCGGTCTCTAATATTCGGTTGCTAATTCGTCACTGATCGGATACTAATGATTTTTTGCCACTTTCCGTCGCTATTCTATTTGCATTCTGTTTTTATTTTGACCGATATTATCCGTTACTAATTTTCGTCTCTAGTATAATTTTTTTTTTGTAGTGATAGGTTCAAAGTACTATTTGACCTCATCGGGTCGGGTCGACCAACAATTGGTCCAATTCAACCCGGTCTGTAATATGGCATTGGCCTGACGGGCCTGGCGAATTCCACATCTACTTATGTTACACGCTTTTAAATTTGATATATCAACAAGTTCATACAGGATGCTAATCGTAATTGTACATCATATCAAAACTCAGAAATTCAGGAAAATGTAATAGCAGTGACGGTCAGTAAGACTGATAGGTAAATAAGTAAAATTTGGTCAGTTATATCAATCTTCTTAATTAAATATACTCCCTATATCCCATAAAAAGTTCTTGTATTAAATTTTTTTTTCTAAAATAAGAGTCATGTTTCAAAAGTCAACGTCTCGTTTACTAGTTCAAAACATTAATTAAAAATTTGTCAACGTCTCATTTACTAGTTCAAAACATTAAAAATTTGATTTCACATGTTAGTTATGTATGATTTGAACAAGTTAACTAAAAGATTAAAATAAGTCGTGTGCGTGTGTATTAATGCTTTTTGGAGAGCCGTTTCTTCATCAAATTAACTAAAAATAGAAAAAAAGAAGTTGTAAATTATTAAACGTGACTCCTTTTTATGACTGAGGGAGTATAATCTAATTTGACTATTTGACCACCTATTTTATTGGATTTTTTTTTACATGAGATCGCCAAAATAGAAGAACAATATTTTTGTCCGTCCCAAATAAAATGTGGATCATGTCTCCTAGAAGTTGATCCAAAATTTAGTAATAGAGTGGATCACAGTATAAGTCAAATAAAGAAAATATTACGTGTGAGAATTTTATTTTCAATGTTCAATGAACTTGTGTTAGACCTTTAAACATAATCATCAATAGAATCTTCATGTTGAATTTTTATATAAAGGCTAAAATAATTAATAAAATAATTAATAGATGGGTTTGACCGAAATAATAGTATTGATTTGGATTTGAATTTTGTGATAATAACTTTTGTTTGGATTAAATTAGAGCGTGAACAATAAAATTAAAGGATGTACTCGAATTAAAGTGTAAGTGGATAACAATCAAAACATCGCCCAATGATTATAGGATGGAATGAAAAATATGGTTGGAAATGAACATAATTTTTCTGGAACAACTCGCTAAGAGCTCGCTTACTCTAATAAATGAATAACATTTTGAGCTCGTTTTATAAACGAAGATAGTTTGAATATACTTTGACTCGTTTATTAATATTTTGCATGCAATTTTGTTCAAAATCCAATTAGTAATAAGAGTAATAATAGTAACGACAACAAAAACAATAATATTCATAGTGCATATAATACAATATTCTTACATTACTTCTTATTATAACGAACATTTAGTTAAATTTGGTTAAGCAATTAATTGTTTATGAGCACAAATGTTCACGAAAATTGTCAAATATGTTCAATAACAAAATTAAACACTCTTAAAAATGGCTATGCTCGAGTTCGATTAAAAATAGATGAACCAAACATGAACATCTACAAACTCGACTCGACTTTAATAACCCAATTGCTAAATTCACACATAAATTGGAAATCACATTTGATAAATGATCTAAAGCACGTGGAAAATTTTAATTTGACAAAAGATTAATAAATAAATCAAATGGCTTACCTACCAACTAATGGGACCACAATTAATGTTATGAGTATTTGATATTACGAACTAATAAATATATTTTTTTAAACATGATTATATAGTCATGTAAATATTTTTTTAGTGGCAAATGTTGAATTTAAAGAAAAGAATCTTTCGTTATTAAAAAAACATGAATAAATATTATTTCTTGGTGGAAAGGTTGAATTTAGAGAATAGAATCTTCCCACAATTAAATAATTATAAAGATTCTTTTGATTAATGTACTCCCTCCGTCCTAACTTATTTTGCACATTCACTCCAGGCTCCAGCGCGTGGAATAAGTGAAAGTTGTTTTGCGTTTTTTAGTTGACTTTTTCAAAGATGAAGATTGGGGTGAAGATTTTAAGGGTGAGATTGTAAGATTTCTTTTCATTTCGAGAGTGTGTAAAATTAAGTGGGACACTCTAAAAAAAAATTGTGCCAAATATCTTGGGACGGAGGAAGTATATAATAAGGAACGAATTAATCAAATATTATTAGATACCTAATCACTAATAATTTTGTTAGCTGTCCATTATTACTATAGAAGTTTTAGGTGAATAGTTTTATTCATTCTTTGAGCGGTCATAACCCATAAATAAGTAGGTGTGTGTGTTTTTTTTCGAAATTGTGGAAACATCGTATTAATAAGGGTTAAATACTTAAATTATTACGTATTTTGCGAGTTTTGACGCTTCAATATCTAAATTTTGTTTTTTAAATCGATTGCAATCTGAAGTCCACGAATTGTACAAGTTGCAATTTTCTTCGAATTTTTCGACTAAGTATCAAACACGTGACAATCATATGCCAAATTGTGAGGATTTGCTTCACGATTTGTTGAGGCAGATTCACAATTCAAATGAGGTTGTAACTTGACAATAACAAAGTGATTGTCACGTGAATCTGCCGCAACAAATCATAGAAATAACAAAAACTCTCTCAGTGTGGCATGTGATTGTCGTGTGTTTGATATTTGACCGGAAAAATTCGTCGGAGGTCGCAACTCGTACAATTCATAGACTTCAAATTACAATCGATTAAAAAATAAAGTTTAAGTATTGAAATGTAAGACTTCGCAAAGTCCAAATTGATTTTAGAATTTAACTCTATTAATAATAAAACTTTGTACAATCGTAGTAAAGAAACTACATGTTTTTAAGAGAGTTCTGAAAAATTAATGAGCATTAAGACCCATGCTCGAACCGAGCTAGACAACAAAGGAAACTAAAGACCCACAAGTAGGGGCGAATTCAGGATTTAATGATGGATGAGCTGAAACGTAAAAAAATATATATAATGAAAAGTTGTTAGAAATGAAGTTGCGACTTGTTATAAATTTTAAAAGAGAAAGAAGTTAGTAATAGAGTCTAACATAGATTTTTTTTTTTTTTTTAAATAATAGAAATTGTACTAAAACAATCAATCTAAAAATTTTGCACTGACCTGGAACCGGTGTTGACATAGACTAGATGCCCACAACCCTAGAAGTCTCCAACACACGAAATACTATCATAAAAAATTTAACAGACGAAACATAATCATAAACCTAACCAATGCTGAAAACTGTGTACAGAGAAGATATTTTTTTAATGATTAATCTGGAAGAAGAGAAAAGGAAAACAAAGACAGTAAAATAATGAAAAAAAAAATGAAAAAGAGTAAATTATTTTGTTATCAATTCATAAATAAATATATTCCTAAAAAAATTTCATTAATAAATAATTATATCAATTATTAAATAAATACAAATTCAAAGTCTACTCACACTGCGCATATTAGACACAGGCAGTTTATGGCCCATTGGTTAGTAACGGTCTCCAAAAGGCAGTCGTATGAGAAGACTGAAGAATTTGCATACATTTAAATTTTCTATTGGGTACAACTGGGACTGGTCAAGGTACAATCCTTCCAAGCTATAAAAAAGGTTTGGTAGGCAAACGCGTGACGGCACGACTGCCTTGCATTACTTGAACCTTCTACATTGTTACCATCTCATATTTATCTGGATTGTAGATACAATTAACGAGCAGAACGTTCGGCAAAAACTGATGTTCGAGTTCGATTAGTACTTGTTTAAATATATTTAGTTTTGTTGGTTTAATAATAAATATAGTTTGAAAATTGAAGGGCTCATTTGATAGCGGTTTGTGAAAATATTTTAGCTCGTATAAATAAAAATATTTTTATATTATTTATGTAACTTATTTATTTAAAATGCCCATCAATTTGTAGTTGAAAGATAACACAAAATGTTAACAAATTTAGTGTTCGTTAAATTAACAGGCTCGGTTCACTTAAAAATTTAGCAAATATTACTCGAACAACTCAAAGTTCGGCTCAACTCGGTGTTAACACCCCTAATTGTAGAGGTGGTAGTTCGGATGGTCAGACCCGCCCACTCCTATCAGGGCAACATCATATGTTGGGCTGGGTCCGACAGGTCTAAAATTTCATCAGGTCGGAATTAGTGAGCGTACCTAGTCTAATCGATCCCCCCTAAAAAATACTAAGATTTTTGGCTGGGTCCTGTTAGGCCGATAGTACTTCGAGCCAAGATTCCTATGGTCCAGTCCACCTAAAACGTCGGACCCGTAAGATCCCTTATCAGGCCGACCGATTTTGTCACTCTAGTGTTGATATACTATTCGACCTGCATCAACCCCATAATATACAGATGTCTGGTAAAATCCCCGCATGTTGCCCAATGGATAAACTACATTACATAGTACATGGATTGATGGTTTACCCATTTAGCTAGTGACTTGGCACTGGACGTTCCAAAAACAGGTGCCAGCTATTGAGTCGGATCAAGTTAATAACAAATACATATTGATACTTCACCACTCCTCATTTCTTGCCTATCCAAAATAGAATTAAATACTTTTTGGTCGTGAATATCTAAACTAATTATTTCTAGGTGAGCAGAAGGTGGCACTGCTTCCATAGTCTTCGACTCTTACTTTGTATAGCTCTTTGTGGATTGAAACAAGCCTCCAGGTCATGGTGTGACAAGTTCAACACATTCTCTTGTTTCTCCGGGCTATTAGAAGTCACTTTCAAATCCTTTATGCTTTTCATAATTTTCATGACAGTTTGATCACTATTTTAGTGTACGTTGATGATATATTGTTGATTGGAGATGATAAACATTCAATTGCTAGCTCCGAATCCTCAGTTTTCTCTAAAGGTTTCGGGAGAGGTGAGTTATTCTTTCGGAATAAAGGCTCACCACCTACTCTTTGGTATGATAATAGTGGAGCTATTACACTAGCTCCCATTCCACATTCATTTCTAAAAAAAATTCCATCGAAATTAATGTATAATTCATTCTAGAAAAAAATTCAATATAAAGAGATGTAAGTGTGTTATGTACCTATAGAGAGTCAAATCGCGATGTATTTACCAAAATCTTACTAGCTACTCGATTTTCAACATTTGTATAATTCATTTCTCTTGTTGTCGCTCCGTTGTTATATTCCAAAGGGAGCACATTAGACTATGGAAATGTAAGTTGCATGAGACCAACTTGTGTACTTGAAAGTTGCAACAAAGCATGGAAATTGGAACGATTATAGTTATGTGGTTTGAGGTTATAACTAACTTCATTAGTTCATTTACGTTAATTCCTATATACTTTTGAATGATTTATTTCGATCTGTATGTATCGTGTAAAACTTACAGCTTGAGTTGAATGATTATAGATATTATCGAAAATCTAAACTTTTCAACAAAATCACATAACTACCGAGGTGTTCTACTACTACTACTATTGATATTTTTTATTTTTTTAACGTCTGAGGAGTTGTTATTATGATTTAATAACTTGTCAATTTTCGAATATTTAATTAAACCAGATATTAAATTTAATCTGCTGACGAGTTATAATTAATAAATTAATAACTAAGACAGTTGAAATCTTATGACGATGTTGCCTACATCACTTTCACTCGTACCAATTTCCACAAACTCACTCACCCCACGTACTTCGCCTTTCCCCGCACGTGCCATGCATCGACAAAAGCTAGCATCACTTACGCTGACGTGGCCCAATACAGCCACATCACTCGCCCTTGAATCTCCCCCGCCACGTGTCCTACTATAAATTGCCTCCCCCGTTATCCATTAAAATTAATTTCTCACTTCATTTCTTCTCAAGGTAAAATCGAGAAATCAAATTCTAGAGAGAGAAAATCCCGAGAACACAAAAACGGACCTCGTTCAATTGTGTATGAGCAGATGGCGACGCCGGGGATACAGAACGGCGCCGTGTCAGTGATGGCAGCTGCGACGACGGTGGCGGCACCGGTGGATCAGCACGGCCACTCGGCGGCGGCGCTGAGGCTGTCTTCTCCGATTAGGATTTTCCTGTTCTTCCATAAGGCGATTCGTGCCGAGCTGGACGGGCTTCATCGGACTGCCTTGGCTTTGGCCACGAATAGAAGCGGCGGTGATATCAAACTGTTGGCGGAGAAGTGCCATTTCTTAAGATCAATTTATAAGCACCATTGCAATGCTGAAGACGAGGTGCGTGCGGGTGTTTCATTTTGGAATTTGTTGTTGCGTGTCGGAATTTGATGCTTCTGTAGTTGATTTTAGTTGACCGAACTGTATGTGTGTTGAATTTTTGCCGAATTATGTATTTAGTTGTTTTAACTGGTGCTGTCTCAGCTAGTTTTTAGCTTATATTTCCAGAATCTGTGTATCTCTATTTATACTCTCAGGCGAATTTGCTTTTATTTTGTGGTACTTGTTTTCTGCTACTTTCTGAGAGTTTGAAATGCCTATGCAGCAGCTTAGCTAAGTTTATTCAATTTGTGGAAGATTTTGCAAACTAGTTTTAGTGGAATGTGTTGTTTTGTTTGTATTTTCAAGTTTTGTGTACGAGTTTGCTCTTGTCCTGTATCTGGTACACGTTGTCTGCATTTTGGATTAATCATGGACTTTTTCGCACGACTACTAGTTCATAATACCAGGCGTATGTTATGAGATTCGAAAGTTAATATAGTCATTAGACTTCTTCCCTTATCTAACAAGGGAAATGAACCTGTATCCAGGCTTCTTTCGTCACACCTTTCTCTTTTGGTCTTTTGGTGATTGTTGATTTCTATTTTAAGAAAAGCGGTTGTTATTTGGAAGTGAGTTGGAAAAGTATGTCTCTCCCAAAGTGTTATTTGAACTTCAATTCACCTGCTAAAGCCTCTTCAGTGTAGGGCTATTTGCTTTCTGAAATGTCACATTCTTGCATCACATGCTAGAATATCTCGTAGTTCCCTTTCCGGATACAATGTTGTCAGACTTTTTCCAGGCCCAATATCTTTATATCTTCTCAAGCATCAATATCCATGTGATTCCTGTCGTATAATTTTCATGATTATAGGGCTCAAACGCGGATGCTTTCAGCTGTAAACATTCTAGTTACTAAAGTTTTATGGCCTGAACAATTCGGTGATTTCTGAGAATGTAATTGAGGAGCTTATTTAGAAATAAGGAAATTGGTGGGAAGAAACCTTACGGTAATGCTAGAAGGATCAAATATACTTTGTTAACATGCAAATATATCAACTTATTTTTGTTTGGATACCTTTTTGTACCCGATAACTTGTCAGTTTTAATAGACATGGCATTGTAAGTTACGTTAACATTCATTTTTTTTGTTCTTTTCCTATTCTCCATGCTTGTATTGTCTAAATCTGCAGCTTTAAGGAATTGATTCTTCGTTATTGTATCTAATCTCTCTATCATTCAAATACCTTCTCATGTAATAAAATTGAGTTTGAAATTCTGCCTTACCTTTTCAGTAGGCAAACACTGTTGTTTTTAAAAATGTACATAGTTTAGAATGGGTCCAGGGTGTTCATCCTATGGTCTAGCTTGTATTTAACACGGGGTGGGGGGTTATGTTATTTGCGTCCTATGTGAATTTGATTGCTTAATATTCTCTTTTCTCCTTTGCCTGTTTTGCTTTTTTTTTTTTTCCCGACTTAATGGTAATGGTTACACGCAAGGATGGTTGGGACAAATCCAACATCAAATTTACAAGAGAAGGATCACGGGCATACAAGGATATGGAGCTCTGATTGTAAATTGTAATCAATATGCTAGCGACCACTAAATGGCATTTCATAATTTTTTGGCAGGTTATATTCCCTGCACTTGATATCCGTGTAAAGAATGTGGCACGTACTTATTCACTTGAGCATGAGGGTGAAAGTGTGCTTTTTGATCAGCTGTTTACTCTACTAGGAAACGATACCAAAAAAGAGGAAAGCTACAAGAGAGAGTTGGCCTCTTGTACAGGGGCCCTTCAAACATCAATCAGTCAGCACATGTCTAAGGAAGAGGAGCAGGTTTAACTTTAATCTCTTGCTTTTTCTTGTCTTAGTACCACAAAGAATCATGCTTATCTTAAGGCAGTTTCTTCAAAGAATCTTAGGAAATAAATCTGCGCTGGCTGCATTTTTTTTTTGCTTTGAGTGTCCTGCTGGATTTATAACCATCCACATTGCGGCTGCATGTAAGGTGGATTTTTTTTTTCTCATTTGTCTTTATAGGTGGAGCTAGATATCCATTTTACCATTTCAAACCTTAGACAAGCTAGGTTGATTCTTAGAAAGGGCTTTGCGCAAGCATTTTCCTCTGCTATCTCATGCTATAGTGGCAAACAATTTGAGGTCGTTAGTGCCATAACAATGGCAGCAGCTCAAAATTAATATAAATAGCCTTTGACTTGTCACATAAGGCAATGGTGTTAAGGCATGCCAGGAACTATGGGTGGACTATTCTGGGTGATGGACTCACGGTCTCTGCAATTTAAGCTAATTGTTAGGACATAAAGGACAATATTCACGCAATATTGGGGTCTACTTTGTGAAGTCATCTAATTTGTGTATATCTTCCATAAAACAGTGAGATACCCCTGCCCTCATCTGATGCAAATATGTATGTGTAGCTTTCATTTACTTTTCATTTCCCTGGTTCCCACCATTCTTGTCCCTTTAATGTAAAGTCTTATCTTAAGCTTTTTATTTGGTGGGATATCTGAGCGGATTAACATGAGCAATTACAAACGCACCTTTAGAATAAGTTTTGGCTTAGTTGTATGTATGAAAAGATAAGCTTGGTGATAACATGCATGTTTTTTTATTTTTTATTTTTTATTATCATTGCAAAGTCTAGATTCTCTGATCCACTTAGCAAGAGGTCTTATCAGAAGCAATGCATGCATTTCTACTTCTATTCTGCATGGGTATTAAGATTCTGAATAATAGCTTCATCATTTTTACTTCGTGCATCATGTAGTCGTTGTTTCCTTTCAATAGTTTGTTTAAGGTACCCATGTTTAACAACAGTATATTGGTTTTTTCCAGGTTTTCCCCTTGCTTAACGAAAAATTCTCATTCAAGGAGCAGGCATCATTAGTTTGGCAATTCTTGTGCAGCATTCCTGTAAATATGATGGCAGAATTCTTGCCTTGGCTTTCATCATCAATTTCATCTGATGAAAGGCAGGATATGCGTAAATGCTTGCACAGAATAATACCGGATGAAAAACTGCTTCAACAGGTTAGAAACATCCTTTGATAACACAAGCATAAAGCACTTATTAGTTTTGTTTCTCTGACTTGCCTTCTTGTCCTTAACTAAGATTATATTCAACTGGATGGATGGGGTAACGATGCGCCACAAGCGTAAGCGTTGTGAGGATGACCCTAGACTCTCTAGTAGCTCTTTAACGGAGAATGGAGATCACTCTCATGAATCTTCCTGGACTGCCAGAAGGGATTTTATCCTGTCCGATAGTGATGCTAACAATTCCGCGCTACACCATCCGGTGGATGATATATTGCATTGGCACAAGGCTATCGAAAAGGAACTGATTGATATAGCTGAGGCGGCTCAATGTATAAAGTTAACGGGAGATTTCTCCAATTTATCTTCCTTTAATAGGAGGCTCCAGTTTATAGCCGAAGTCTGTATCTTTCATAGGTATTTTTTCGCTCATAATTTATTCGCCATGTTTTATGTATCCCAATTCATCTCATTTTTGCTACTTTTCTGGATTTTATTATCCTTATTGATGGATGGCATAAAATAACTTAAGACATTTTCTGCAGCATTGCTGAGGACAAAGTTATCTTCCCTGCAGTAGATGCAGAAATGTCTTTTGCTGAGGAGCATGCAGAAGAAGAGAGTGAATTTGACAAGTTCAGATGTTTGATAGAAAGTATTGAAAGTGCGGGAGCAAGCTCATCTGCTGAATTTTATTCGGAATTATGCTCCCAGGCTAATCACATAATGGAGACAATAAAGAAACATTTTCTTAATGAGGAAAAACAGGTCTGTGATCCCTGCTTGGTTCTTTCTGTCAGCAAGTTTGTTATGTACTTGTGTACTCTGAAAGAAAGGTCAATCTTGTGCACAAGGAAATTAAAGTTGAATAACATAAAGCTTGTATATAAATGCATCAAGTGGGGTGGTCAGGTACTGCACTGTGTTTTGGGTCATTAATAAAAGACTGGTTATTAAACATTCAGTGATTCAAATGACAATGAAGCTTCATTTCTGTGCTTCTGATATCACAATGAGTTGGATTGCAGGTTCTTCCACTTGCACGGAAGCATTTCAGCCCCGAACGGCAGCGAGAACTACTTTACCAGAGCTTGTGTGTGATGCCACTGAGATTGATTGAATGTGTCTTACCATGGTTGGTCGGATCACTGAGTGAAGAGGAAGCTCGCTGCTTTCTTTATAACATCCATATGGCAGGTATCTCAGATTACTTTTGCCTTACTATCGGTTTATACTATTTGCCAATTATTATAATTTCTAAGTAAATTATTTGTTGCAGCTCCAGCATCGGATACTGCTTTGGTTACTTTATTCTCTGGCTGGGCTTGTAAAGGTTGTCCTAGCGGAATATGTTTGTCTTCTAGTGCATTTGGTTGTTGTCCTGCAAAGGATCGTAAAGAAACAGAAGAGCATTTGGACAGATCTTGTCGTTACTGTGCCTGTGCAACCACCTCTAATGCAACTTTTAAACAATCATGTAGCTGTGAGAAGACGGTTGATAATGGAAACTTAGTTTCTTCAGTAGAAAATGATGTTTGCAATGCTTCAGAGATGGAATCTCCAAGAGCTTCCAACCAGTCTTGTTGTGTTCCTGGTTTAGGGGTCAACAGCGATAGTCTAGGAATGAGTTCCCTAGCTGCCGCAAAATCTTTGCGTTTGTTATCCTCCGGTCAAAGTGCTCCTTCTCTGAACTCCAGTCTTTTCAGCTGGGAGACAGATAATACCTCCAGTATAAGTGGCCATACTACACGACCAATTGATACCATTTTTAAATTTCACAAAGCAATCCGGAAAGATTTGGAATTTCTAGATATTGAATCCGGGAAACTCGGTGATTGTGATGAAAATTTCCTGAGACAGTTTACCGGTAGGTTTCGACTTCTATGGGGTTTATACAGAGCTCATAGTAATGCGGAGGATGATATTGTATTCCCTGCCTTGGAATCTAAGGAAACTCTTCATAATGTCAGCCATTCTTACACGTTGGACCATAAGCAAGAAGAGGAACTCTTTGAAGATATCTCGTCTGCGCTAGCTAAGCTTTCTAAACTTCATGAGAATTTGAGTGCAAAAAATGTGACTGGGAATTTGAGTGAAAAAACACGGGGTGATTGTTCCAAAAAGTATAATGAGTTGGCAACGAAGATTCAGGGCATGTGCAAATCCATTAAAGTAACTTTGGACCATCATGTTCTACGTGAAGAGGTTGAACTTTGGCCATTGTTTGACAGGCATTTTTCTGTTGAGGAACAAGACAGACTTGTTGGACGCATAATTGGAACAACAGGAGCAGAAGTTCTCCAATCCATGCTGCCTTGGGTGACATCCGCTCTTACTCAGGAAGAGCAAAATAAAATGATGGACACGTGGAAGAACGCAACTAAGAACACTATGTTCAGTGAGTGGCTTAATGAATGGTGGGGAGGGACCCCAGCATCATCAGCGTCACAGGCATCCACATCAGAACATAGTGTTTCACAAGGTATTCGAGCTGTAGGAATTTTAAATATTTTCATGTTTCAGACTTAGTTAGGAATTGATATTATATCATCCAACTTGCGACATTCCTCTGCCTTTGGCTGTATGCTGTTTTCCCTATTTCTTTTTTAATAAAATTTTCTAGTTTCTTACATGAAAAAGGAAAAGATATTACCAATTTGCTGGGCTGATGTTTCTATGTACATCTTTTCCAGAATATGATGTGCATGGCTCTGTGGATCAAAACGAGCATACTTTTAAGCCTGGTTGGAATGAAATATTCCGAATGAACCAAAATGAGCTTGAATCAGAGATCAGGAAGGTTTCTCGCGACTCAACCCTTGATCCAAGAAGAAAAGACTATCTGATTCAAAATCTAATGACCAGGTGCACGTTTTATTCTGTTTTCCATTGCTATGGTTTTCATAGTTGGTTAGTATTATCTTAGCACATTTGACTTATTCCGGCCGTGCAACTGTTGTTTAGTCAGTGGATAGCTTCTCAGCAGAAATTCTCACAATCAAGAACAAGTAAAGCTGATGATGATGAAGATTTACTTGGACGTACCCCATCATATCGTGATCCTGATAAAAAAGTCTTCGGTTGTGAGCATTATAAAAGAAATTGCAAGCTGCGTGCTGCTTGTTGTGGTAAGCTGTTTGCTTGCAGGTTCTGCCATGATGAAGTTAGTGACCATTCAATGGATAGGTAACTCCTCGAGAATTGATTAAGGTTATGTGAAATCATTTTTCTACATACAAGTCCTTATATTTTATTATTCTTCAGGAAGGCTACATCTGAGATGTTATGCATGAAATGCCTACAAATTCAGCCAATTGGCCCGGTTTGCACGACACCTTCTTGCAATGAGCTTTCGATGGCGAAATACTATTGCAGCAGCTGCAAGTTCTTTGATGATGAACGGTGAGGTTTCAACCTTCTTCAAATCCTTTTGCCTTCTTGAAATGCCTTCTTTATATTTACGAACTTCTTCAAAAAACACGGGGTGATTGCCTTTTAATGCGGACTTGTAATATTCCGATTCTCCGAATTCTCCCTTTTATGTCCAGCGGTACCATGCAAAGTTAATGTATTTGCGAGTTATTTCAATAAAGTGGTTACCTAAGTAGGCTAAATATGAAGTTTTTATGATTTAACCTTTATGGGTTGTTTTTCTTCAGGGACGTTTATCACTGTCCGTTCTGCAATTTGTGCCGTGTTGGAAAGGGACTTGGTGTAGACTTTTTCCATTGCATGACATGCAACTGTTGCTTGGGAATGAAGATAGTGGACCACAAATGCAGAGAGAAAGGTCTAGAAACTAACTGCCCAATATGTTGCGACTTTTTATTCACATCAAGTACAGCTGTAAGGGCCCTTCCATGTGGTCACTACATGCACTCTGCTTGTTTCCAGGTATTGTCCTTTATCTGTCTTTCTTTTTCTTTTCTTTTCGTTTTATCCCCCCAACCCCGAACCGTGCGTATTTATAATCTCTTTCATTCTCACTCCCACAGGCATATGCTTGTACACATTACATTTGTCCTATTTGCAGCAAGTCGATGGGAGACATGTCGGTAAGGATGAGCTTTCCCAATTGAATTTTACTTCTTGTTGTGCTCTTGTATAAGTTTAAATTGCATGAGGTAGATTGTAATAGAATTTCTTTAGTGGTCTTTATGTTGCATGCTTTTATGATCATGAACAATCACCACAAAGTACCGTAGTGTTTTTTTCTTGAGGAATTCGAATATCTTTGGAAGAGACATCTTTGTGGCCTATGACACCTTTTGTTGCCTCAGTATTTGTATGAGACCAATGTCAGGCTTGCCGTGGAAACAAGTCTGAAAATCTGTGGCCAATAAAACACGCAGATCTCGAACACCACATTTCAATCTGTCAAGTTCTGTATGGTCCTTTTACCAGTAACCGTTGCTAAAGGATGAGGCTAATAGGAGGACAAATAGAAGTACATTATTAATCGGAAGAGTTCTTGGTCATATTACATGTTGTGACGTTATGCTCTGTGTGTGAGAGAGAGAGAGGTGAAAATTATGGCGGGGAATGCAATACATGTTCTTTTCTTTCATAAACGAATGCTGCTTATGTATCATCGACTTTTTCTTGACTGGATCCCTACTGCTCAGGTATACTTTGGAATGCTCGACGCTCTAATGGCTTCAGAGGTGCTTCCCGAAGAATACAGAGACCGGTGTCAGGTGAGAACAAACATATCTCCATCTTATTTACTTTCGCCATCTCGTTTCTGCTCAATCGACCATAATTCCTAGCGTCTAATCCACAGGATATCTTATGCAACGACTGTGATAAAAAAGGAACCGCACCGTTCCATTGGCTGTACCACAAGTGCGGCTCCTGTGGTTCGTATAATACAAGAGTAATCAAGGTTGATCGAGATAATTGTTCTACATAGATATAGGATATTTTAATTCTTACGACGATTCATTTACGTGTAAAAATGTTTTGTTGTACCGTGTGGGCTTGCTCATGTAAATGGCCCCAGTTCCTCGTGTAACAAAATTTTGTTTTGCATAGGTGGAATGTCTCCAGATTGCTTTATGTTCAAGTGCATTGCGTTATACAGGTTAATATGCTAGAAGTGTTTGTTGGGTTATATTTTTTGGCTTCTGGTGAAAACTTTAGTGATTTGCTATATTTTTAAGGAAAGTTGTGAATGTGTTTAGTTTGGATGTTATAATTCGGGTTGAATTCGTACTCGATTTCGGGTGATTCGGATGCAAAAATTACTAGAAGGCCTGAATTTTGAAGATGTCTTAATTCGGGGTCTGAGTTTTGGAAGTTCTTAATTCGGGACATGAATTTTAAGTTTTTCTCGACTAGCGGTCTAAAATTTGATTTTTATTCTTGATTCATGGCTTACGTCCTGAAAACTACACACATCTGATGTATTGAGGTTCAGTACGATATATCAAAATTTTAATATACTCCATATTAAAAATTTTAATCTACTATGTACATTGGAAAGTATGTCCATTTTTTCAAGAGCTTAGAATTACGAATAAAATTTAAAATTCAGTCTTCTAATTAAGAAAAGATCAAAATTCAGGTCTCTAGTTGAGGCATTTTCCGAAATGCATGCCTCTGAGGATATGTTTCCATTGAAATTTCCATCTGGGTATTTTATTTTAAATTAAATTATTGATTTCACATCGATTCGAGTGAGAATCTAATTAATCTTGTTCAGTTTTAGGCTTATTTCAGTAAATTTAACTCGAATCGAATCCGTGTTGCGGTGTTGGGTTGGACATCGTAAACCTCAGTTTAGTTATGGCACATCATTGAATCCTGCACCTCTGAGTTTGGAGCGCAGTTACTGAGGCTTTTTCCCCCAAATAATGGTCAATAATTCATCATCCTTTGATATTTCTTCTTAATAGATTGTTGCTACAATCAAATAATGGTTAGTAACCTATCATCAATGATTGGTTATCATATACTGCCATATTTCCTCCGTCACGACTTAATTTGCACACCTACTCCAGCACGTTTATATTAAAAAAAAAAAGTAATTTTTGTTTTGCATTTGATTTTTTCAAAGGTGGAGATTGAGGGTGTAGATTTTAAGGATGAAAATTATAAGAGAAATTTCATTTTTAAGAATGTGTGAATTAATGTGGACCGGAACGAAACGGAAAGTGTAAATTAGAATGGAATGGAGGGAATTGGCAAAAAGTTGTTTCAATGTTATACATACAATTAAAAACTAGTTCTAACATTTAGTAAGTGTATGGTGATTAAACTTTAAACTCTTTTTAATCCCTATGCACATACAAGTATAGGGTAAAAGATCGAAGTTTGTACTGATAATATGTAAGTCGGAGTAGGTTAAAAATTAGATCAATCTGTTTGATTTAGGAGTGTTCGTTACGAACTTGTTTGAACTATGTCATTTGATAAAATTTGAAGCTAAGCTCAAGTTCGATAAGTAGTAAATATTAAACCAAGACTTATAAACTACTCGAACTCGACTCTTATTCGACTCGATTAATCTTGTTTGAGCTGCAGTTTACTGTTTGACCACTTGACGAAATGACGCCAGCAAATACACACTATTTAAATGAAAAGAAAAAACAGAAAATGAATATACTGAAATTCTAGCGTCTCATTGGTCGCCGTTCTCCACCTTTCTCAATTCGCATATTCGAGGTGATTCCTTCAAAACCCTAGCCTCTTCCATGCCTGTTTATTGATTTCAGCAATTTGAAATCTGTTGATAGATCTCAGACACAGCTACAATTCAATACTATTTCCGTCATTGTCGAATTCTCAAATTTGCATTGATTCGGAGCTTCGCGATCCGAGGCATTGAATTTTGCACCCTATTCTAGCTTGTTATCCCGAGGATTTGAAATTTGTGTTTATTAATTGCGTTTTGCTTGCAGATTTGCAGACAAGGGGACGCGGCACGAGGCTGTTGATTTAAAGTGCAGAATGTTTTTGAGAGAGCTGAAATATTAGGTTAATTTTGGTGGATGCGGAAGAAGAATTTTTGAAAGGGGGATAGGTGAATTCTGATTGGCGAAAAGGGAAAGGAAAGAAAAAGGGGAAGTAGGTGAGTTCTGGAGAGGAATAATGGCGGGTACGAAGATGGAGGGCCCATCGGCACCAGCCTTGCGTCGTGACCCGTATGAGGTGCTTTCTGTGTCGAGGGATTCTTCTGATCAAGAAATTAAGACTGCTTACCGGAAGCTTGCTCTAAAGTGAGTTTCTTGATTTACTGGTTTTGTGTTACATTTGTATTTGGTTCGATAATTTCGACGCACATTGAGTCTGTGTAAAATTAGGGAATCATCTTTCTGAGAAGTTTGGTGAACTTCGGGATCAGATGTCAGCTCTGAATATTTGTGGTTTGTTTATGTTAAATGTTTGGCTCGACTGGGAGTGAAGTTGGTTTGAAGCTCGAGTGATGACTGCCATCAAAGTTTGCCTGTGTTATAATGTGAATACTTAAATGGATATTTTGATAATGTTATTGAGTTTCTAAGGTTGCTTTCCAATTAAAGGATTTGAGAGTGGATTTGAAATTCATGGTACCAAATCCATTGGTGTTGTTTGCATTGCTATGGATTGAAGTCATTCCGATCCCTTGTAGGAGCTACCTATAACACTGAATTTGTAAAATGAACCACAGCGTTCAATTTGAACTAAATTTTAAGGGATTCATGTGGAATTGAGATCCATTATAGTTTGGCTGAATTTGAAATTCCTCCATCCAAATTCATTCTAAAAGAATATCAGGGTGGTAAGAGAAAATCTTTATGTTACGGACAGGCTTATCAACTTCTTGTTATGTAAATGGATCTGACCAAATTAATAAGAGAAAATTATCATGTCCTCGATATCTTTATTTATTTATTTATTTTATTTTTTGTGATTTTTAACAAATCTTATCACCGTTCTCTGTGATGACTGTCACAGCCTCACTTCAGCATATTGAATTATTACATCTGGAAGATTGTTCTGTTAATATTTGTGAGACAGGAAAAATAAAAGAGTGGATTAGCTAGGAGTTACAGTTATTTTATCAAGATATGGGCGCCAGAAAGGATATAAATTCACAAATTTCTTCCGTTCTTTTCATAACATTGCTACCTTGAAGTATTTTTTTTGAATAAACTATGTTTTCCAACACACGCACTTACAAACTTGATGTGCTGCCTTTCTCTAAATATGTTTGAAAAGTTCTCTATGACTGGTTAACAGAGAATCCAATAAATTGTCAGGTACCATCCAGATAAGAATGCTAACAATCCTGAAGCTGCAGACCTTTTCAAGGAGGTTGCATATTCATATAGTATTTTGTCCGATCCAGAGAAGAGGCGGCATTATGATAATGCAGGATTTGAGGTACTCTTGTCTTTCTGTTAGCTGCATTTGTTTTTGCTTTATTTTTGAATTGTAATTAGTAATCTAGGGAAGTTTCTTGCTTGTGAACATTTAAATATTGCAGTATGGATGTGATATATTCAGGTAAAAGTTTGCTATTTTGTTTTGTGATTGTTTCGGGCCTCATAAGACATCTCATTGTTATCCGAAATGGGTTTTTGATGTCAAGTTGAATGAACTTCTGCCAGTTGATTCATTCCTAAAGATACATTATGAATGCCATCTCATGGTAGTTTAGGCTGTAAGGAAAATGAGAAATATTCATTGTTGTAGTCTTTGCATGTAATAATGACTGACTTAATAGAATTTTTTCATGTCTATGCATGTATATACTGATATACATACATGTCATGTCAAAAACATGATTTCAACTATGATCCCGTGTCTTGTTATTTTTCCATAGTATCGTTCTCCAGTCATTGATGCGAAGTTGTCTTCTAATTGCTCTGACATCTACATTTTTGTTGATAATAAGGCCCTTGACGCTGAAGGAATGGATATGGAGATTGATTTGTCAAATCTCGGAACTGTCAATACAATGTTTGCAGCTTTGTTCAGGTTTTATTCTTTTTCCAGATAATGGATATTTTCATATGGTGGTGGAGCTGTAAGTTCACTATTCTCTATATATTTGGACAGCAAATTGGGTGTGCCTATCAAGACTACAATTTCTGCTAATGTTCTTGAAGAGGCTTTGAATGGAACTGTCACAGTTAGACCTCTACCTATTGGAACTTCAGTCAGCGGAAAGGTGTGTAACTCCCTTACTAGACTTAAATAATCTGATAACTGGTACTGCTCTCATTTTTACCAACCCGTTTATTTTATATACAGGTAGAAAAGCAGTGTGCTCACTTCTTTGGTGTAACTATCAGTGAGGAACAAGCAGAGTCGGGCATAGTAGTTAGAGCTATTTCAGCTGCACAAAGCAAATTTAAGGTGCCTATTAATGCTACCATCATTTTAAGTCTTATGTGCTTGTTGTGATGGGGATAAATACTTCTTACTTGCATCTTTACAATCCTTATCTTACACTTGATTGGAGTTAGCTTCATATCCTCGTCCTGCCCTTCTGCTCTTTTTGAAAGTTGACCACAAGGCTCCAAAGCATTTTTGCCATGTACTTCTATACTTACTCAGAATCAGGAAAGGAGTGGAGAAACAGTTCTTTCACCTTATCTGTTTTATGTGCATATGCATGAATCAAGTTTGACACTTAACAGTTCTGTTATGTGATTTTCAGCTTCTGTACTTTGAACAAGATGCGAACGGGGGATATGGTTTGGCTTTGCAGGTACTTCCGTAGTTTGTTTGTAACTCTATTTCTTTATCTTTAAACTATCATTGCCTCTATTGGATTTTCAAATTAGTTTCTGGATTTACTGCATCTCATTTACATTCTACATTCTTGTTTTGGGACAGAGAGGTGGGGTTGTTTTTGTGTTTGCTGTGTTTTTGGGGTGGCGAAAGGGGAGGGTGTGGGGAGATTAAAGTGTGGTTGATTTTCTCTGTTGCCCTCGAAGCAGTTTAGAAGTCTAGGTTACTCAAATGTTGAGATGAATTTCTCTTAAATTTCTTGAGGTTGGCTATGTGGATACTTGAATTTCATTTTCATTTAACATTTTGGGGCTTGTATGATCCAATTATATTCATTATCTTTTGATCTGTTTCCTACATTTAAGGAAAAAGAACCAATATTAATAATCTTTTTGAGCTATCTTTAACACAATATTTTCAGCAGAAATTGGTTAATCAACTTTCTGAGTTCTAAAATTGAACAACATGACTTATCAAGGTAACGTACCACTGCTAATGCAGGAAGACAGTGAGAAAACAGGCAAGGTTACATCAGCTGGAATGTACTTCTTGCATTTTCAAGTCTACAGAATGGATTCAACTGTAAATGCGGTGTGTTATCTCTCCTTATTTAACTGTAAGAACTTAATTCCTATCTATTATCTTGTTGATGATGACTTGTTTGGTTATGTAGTTGGCAATGGCTAAGGACCCAGAAGCTGCTTTCTTTAAACGACTAGAAGGCCTTCAACCATGTGAGGTCTCAGAACTAAAAGCTGGAACTCACATATTTGCTGTTTATGGTCAGAACATCTTACAACCTGTTTATTGTTTGTATTTCATGGCATATGAATCTGAATGCTAATGTTTACACAAAAGCAGATAAGGACTTGAGGGCTAATGTATAATGTAATGACTGCAGGAGATAACTTCTTCAAACCTGCTACATATACGATTGAGGCCCTTTGTGCGAAGACATATGAGGATACAACTGATAAGCTCAAGGATATAGAAGCTCAGATTTTGAGGAAGAGAAATGAGTTACGACAGTTTGAGACAGAATATAGGAAGGTATTCCAACGTATAACCCCTGTTTTTAATATCTTCAGGAGAGATGTGATTATATACCTTATAGTGCCGTCTCTTTTTCTCTTCTTTTTCAGGCATTGGCCCGATTCCAAGAAGTCACTAATAGATATAGCCTGGAAAAGCAGTCTGTAAGTTTGCATCCCAAGATCCCTTCATAATATATTCTTTATATTATTTGTGTTGTTGGAATGTCGTGTCATTCTAAGTTCTGAACATTAACGCTTATCCTAACACAGTAGTTTCTTAGACCTTAGTTATAGGAAAGGGGAGTACAACTATAAAAGCAAAGCTATAGAAGAATAACTGTTGTATACATTTCTAGATCTTGAGGGTGAAATTTGGTTCTCTTCTGCAGCCAGTTTACCTTTTACTGTTGGTGATTTATTTAGCTTCCAGCCCTATTTTCATCTTATAGCAAAAACATGCATCAAGTGTACCATCTATGCCAAAGTATCTCAAGCTTATATCAAATCCTCTCTTAAAAGTTCCACACCCCCCCTCCCCCCGTCTCTCCTACAATAGTAGAACTCTGATGACTTCCACTTTTTTCCACCGACTTGGAGCTTCTTGCTTTGTGTTTCTCTCCTTTGTCCTCGCCTGATTTTATTTGCCCACCAGTGAGTTCTCTATCTTCACTGGTAGTTCTGAGCTTCGTCTTTTGTGGTAGTTTTCTGGACCCCATCTTATCAACCTTCACTCAGAAGAGAAGCATTTTTCGACCATTAAATTAATGCCAGCAACTTTTGCATAAACTTATCGCAATTTATCTGCGTCTGGCAGTGACTTTTTATGGGCATGATGTAATAACCATTCCATTAAATAGGCCCTTGGGTTGTCCTACCACCCGATAGCTCAGGGCGTACCTCTTCTGTATTTATTCTTATTTAGAAAGTTACTTCAGTCAATTTGAATCTACAATGTCGGTTAAACCATTATTTGATTATTATCATTTATTCATACTTATGCTTGTACAGGTTGACGAGCTGCTAAAACAGAGGGACAGCATCCACTCTTCCTTCACCGTTCAAAGATCCGTTGCTGTTTCAAGCGGGAGTGCACATTTTAGCAACGGAAGTAGCAGCAGCAAGTTTACTGGCGAAGATTATAAATCCGAGAGCCCCAGCGAAGAGGGCAGTTCAGATTCCAAGGACAAATCTGCCAGAAAGAAATGGTTCAACCTTAACCTAAAAGGATCCGATAAAAAGTGATTCTTTGCTTCCCGAGGTTTGTAGTCTTCTTGCGCCTAAGCTTTTCCTGTTTGCTGTCTATACAAAGGCTCGCCCCGCATTATGTGGTCGAGGTTACTTGTTATATTCGATCACATTTTCTTTTGATTGGATTGGGATATTATTGCTGTATAATGTTGAAAAAAATGTATGTAATTAGGTCTCTATTGTTGGAGCTGGGTTAGTTTGTAGGACAGTAGAAGAAATCAGTTTTATTTGCTCTGATTTTGTTGTAACGTTAACTTTTCCTTTCTTTTGCTTTAAAAAAACAAAAGAAACTCATTTTTTACTCTTGCTAGTTGGATTGGTATAAGGGTGTTCATTTGCTATGCTTGTTAAATAAGATGTGGAGGTGGCAAATTGAGTCGCTTGAACCGGGCCCATCGGGCCAATGCTATACGTTAGGTTGGGAAGTGCCGGCCCAAAATTGGTTGGGCCTTAGGATAAAGATTTGTTGGTTGGCCCATGGTCTATTGGGTCCATTGAGTTATTGGCCCATTGAGTTGGCCTTATTGGGCCTCTGACACTTTAGGACAGATTCCTATAACCAGTCTGTCCAAAATGTCGGGTGGTTTGGGCTATCACATCAAGTCGAGCAGATTTTGCCACCTATATGCCAGTGAAATAACCTTAACTTCCCCATTTAGTGATTGTGTTATATGTATATACCCATTTTAGACAACTTTGTCTGTTCGGAAATTGGAGAGCCCAACTTATCTTCTTAAAACACCTAATCGGGAGGGCTTGTGGTTTGCATGGTATGTTGGGCAAGTGATGTTTCATGCCAAGATTTTTATGGTCCAGTTCGCCTAAAATATTGAATGGGCTGGACCAGCTTCATGAATCATCAAACCAGGCTGATTTTGTCGCTTAGAGTTTTTTTAACTTCTCCCATTTATTGATTGGTTTGTGTGATTAGTACCCACTTTAGATAATAAAAAAACAAATTTATTAGCAAGTTTGTATAAAGAAAAAAAATTGTACATGCAAAGATTAGGAGATAATATTTTGTTTAATAGAGGTTAATGGTGGCTGACTAGGCCTTCAACTATCTTTTGGTTTTATAAATGTCATCCCACATTTTGGGGATTTGTTGTCCTAAGCTTATCATTCCTAAAATGTTGCATAAGATTTGATCGGGACTTCTAAAACTTGAAGAAATTGATTATTGGTTATGCATATAAGCTTCTTTCTTAAGGAAAAGCTCTTTAGTGTTTTTGGTTTGTATGTTTGTAAGAAAATAAATCTTGATGACTTGGTCTCCACACGCGCATGTCACACATATGTACAATATGTTGGGCTCGATAATATTTCAAGTTCATATGTAGTTGTTTTCCAAAATAAAGTTTATATATATATATTATGTTCTTTGATCCAATTTTCTTGTCAAATATTGTTTTAGCAAAGTAGGATTTGATAAATCAAATTGATTAACTGCATCTTCATCGTAAGTTCTCTTAGTTTGCTTTTAGATGGAGGAACTTGATTGCGAATTTAGAGGATGAATTTGAAATCCATGATCGGATCCACTCAATGTGTTTGGCTAAAACGTCAAATGAATGGATTTTAAATTCTAGTTCGTTTTTATGAATTTGAAATGTTTTTAAAGCTAATTATTTGGTATTAAAAAAAACCTAATTATCCGAAAATCATCATTTCTCATATATATATATGTGTGTGTTTTTATATATATGTAAATTACATAATTACACATATTGTTTTCGCTTCACAATATAATATACATATATGCACACTTCATGAACACATGCCACAAATTTCACAGACACAACACACACTACACTGCACGCCCTGCATATATTGCACATACTTCACAAACTATGCACACTTCACCCGCACACTACTTACGATTCACACTGCTCACATTTCACACATATACCAATACCAATGTACATGTGTTGCATTATTAAGTATTCGCTTTACTTTAACATATGAAATTTCACATCTTGAATAGAAAGAAAGAATGATTAATTGATACCTGCTACTAAGGTAAACTTTACAAAACTCATTAATATAGCTAGAGATGATAAAATCGGTCAGTCCATCGCCCAACATTTTAACTAGGTTAGGCTATATAAATATTGCTCCATGAATCATCGGGTTCGACAGACCCTACGCGATAGGTCAAAAATTCGACGGGTTGCGAACTGATCCAAATATCTTAGTATATTATAGGGGCATGGACTGAGTTGATTTGACTAGTTTTAGGTCAGACGAAATTTTAGACCCAGCCTAGGGGTGTAAGTGAGTCGAGACAACTTGCGAGCTAAGTGAAACCCTAAGGTCACCATTGGCCGACCTTTGTAGCAGAATTAACGTTTTTAATTTTAATATGTTTTTATATTTTTTAAATTCTATTTTGCGTTAATTGAGTCGAGTCGAGCTCAATTTTTTTTTTAAAAATGAACTCAGTCGAACTCGAATCTGTAAGTACTCGGCTTAACTCAACTCGTTTATACCCCTAACCTAACCTAACATATTGCACTGACTTTAGGATTAAGTCTTGTCGGATCACCCGAATTACCACCTCATAGAGCTGAGCCTAAGAGATAGACCAGAACTTATCCACGTAGCTAAATATGTGTAGCTCATATACAAAAAAAGAAAAAAGAATCCAAACTGCCCAATTAGCTTAATTGAAGTACTTTTTTTAATTTTAATTTTAAAATCCCAAGACATGTGCATGTGTTCCCCACCTTAATGTCCTTGTAATAACATCTTATGTGGTGTTTATGTTGCCGTCTAATTGTCCACTTTTTTGGCAACCCAAAGCACATTTAATTTGTCTCATTGATTGACCAAGTACCCCCCCCCCCCCCACCCCCCCCACCCACCCACATCCAAGGATTCTCTGTCCCATATTTATTTTGTCTCAATCGTGTCCCACTCCAAAATCGAGACATACAATATGAATTTTGAATCCCGAACATCAAGTCCCACAACATGAATCGTGAACTCCGAACACATGAATCATAAACCCTAAACTATGATCTATTGAGTAATAAACACTGAACCATTAAATCATGAATCGTGAATCGTGAAATCGTAAGTCTACAATAGAAAATATACCCTAGTCCAAAAAATCCGAACCCTAAACCTTACACATGGAATCTAAACATGAATCTTGAACTTAAATCATGATCATTGAATTCACAAATCGTAAACAAATACTCCCTCCGTCCCGGCTAAACTTTCCTACTTTGACCGGGTACAGAGGTTAAAAAGAGCAGATTTTGTGCAATCTTTGTCTTTTTTAAAGATCGAGATTGTGAGAGAAATTTGCCATTTATGGGCTGAAAAGTTAAGTTGGGACAAACCGAAAATGAAAGTAGAAAAGTTAGAGCGGGACGAAGATAGCAATTATAATTAACTCGATTATGAAGTGAGACACAATTGAAATAGGGTAAAAGTCGGATGGAGGATCCATGTGACCCCTAACCCACCCCCAATTCACGGGACTTCTACTAATCATATTTTATTAACAAAAAATAAAATAATCCTAAATGGAGTTCACTTTCAAGATATTAAAAAAACATTAGATATTCTTGACCGTAATCTAGGCTTAGGCTTTAGTTAATTAGGTTATTAATTAAGTAGTTAATAATTTAATTATTGACATGTGTATATTTAACTATTATAGAGGTATAGGATAGCCACTTCACATGACTTAAAGCTAACTCCACCAAACCTAGTATTAAAATTAAAGTAGGTAGTATTTTTTTGGAAGGACTTATGATTTGAGTCCACGCAAAATTCTCTATTTTTTACTCCCTCCGTTCCAGCTAACTTTTCACAGTTGATCGGACACAGATGTTAGTAAAAAACAAATTTTGCTTTTTCTTTGATTTTTTTAAAGGTGAAGATTGAATGTGGAGATTTTGAGGGTGAAGATTGTGAGAGAAAATTCATTTTTAAAGGTGTGAAAAGTTAAGTGGGACGTACCAAAATGGAAAGTAAGAAAAGTTAGCTTGGACGGAGGGAGTATATTTTATTTTATTTTTTATCAATATACTACCTCCGTTTTATTTTAGTTGTCATTCTAGTTTTTTTTCGTTTTGTTTGTAAATAGTTGTCATTCTAATTTTTTTATCATTATTTTTTAATATTAACCCTATAGTTATGGCAAGTATTAATAATAATAAGGAAATGAGGAAAAAACGAAAAGATTTAAGGAAATTAGTTGATGGCTTATTTATCTACTCCTCAAGTCCCTTAATAATAAGAAGAAAATGAGGAAAAAACGAAAAGGTTTAAGGACAAAAATGGTAAAAAATTCAAAACGGGATTTAATTTGAAACAAATGCAAGACTCTCAAGCGACAATCAAAAGGGATTCGAGGGGAAAATAGGATTTTAAAAGACGATAGACGCTAGTTGGACGGTAAATTGAAGTCTAGTACTTAATCAGAACTTAAACGGAGCTAAACATAATAAAGTCGGAGGGAATCGGAAGAAAAACGTAGACGAAGCTGACAGTTTAGCGCCTAGACGCGATCCAACCAGAGTTAGACGGGGACTTCTAAAGTAGTGCCAAAAAGTCTCATTGATTTGAAATATCCCACATAGATTGGATTACTTAATTAGGGTTTGAGCATATCTAGATAAGGGGATTACAACTTGGAAACTAAGTCTACACATTAGGGGCAATATATAATCTTTTTATTCTTTTTGGATCTTTCTAAAGTCATGGCTTTAA
This sequence comes from Ajuga chamaepitys, assembly GCA_958295605.1. Taxonomy (NCBI): domain Eukaryota; kingdom Viridiplantae; phylum Streptophyta; class Magnoliopsida; order Lamiales; family Lamiaceae; genus Ajuga; species Ajuga chamaepitys. The sequence goes on from OY282508.1 coordinate 1,195,446, forward strand.
AAAGGGGACAAAGATGATTAGAAAGTTAATGGGGGTTGTATTATGACAAGGGTTTTCTCTATCCTACTCGATATTATTCGCATGTGTTATACATCATTGGATCAGTGTATAAATACATGATGGAAATAATATTAATCCTTCATTCTGCATCTATATATCAATTCAATGGTGTATAACATCAGCTAGGAACCGACACGGACCGGGCGGTTCGAGTCTGCACTGAGTCGAGGCGGACCGCCCGTCAACAGGTCGAGCCGGTTCGAACCCGGATCTGCGAACCGACAAGATCATGTCTGAAATAATCTTTTGTTGAAATTGATTGAATAAGCCCGGTCCGTGCCCGCACCGGATCGGGTCGGACCGACTCGTTAGCAGGTCGGGCAGATTCGAACCCGGATCCGCGAACCGACAAGATCATGTCTGAAATAATCTTTGTTGATACTGATTGAAAAAGCCCTCATTGGCTTAAATTGTCTTGATAAACACATTTAGTGGGCCATAATTGAGATTTGGGCAATCTTAAATAATAATTATTTAGCATTACTTCAATCAACACCAAATAAAGAGCATGATTGAGCTCCTTTAAAAGCTATCTAGCATTATATATTGGGTGGTGGAAACCATTAACAAGAAGAAAAGACCCTAATTAATTTATTAATTAAGTACATTAGTAGTTTAATCAACAATCTTGAAAAGAAGTTGATTGTAAAAGCTATATAGCTATCTAAACACTCTATATCAAGTTGAAAACCACAAGTAGTCCACATGAGATGTATGTTATATTTTATGTGTGATGTTGTGTTTCATAATTGTTCCGGCACGTGTGTATAAGATGACATTATTAATTCGTATATTTTTATAGTATAGACAAAAATACATAACATGAAATATTTAAAATGTAAAAGAGGATTAGACTGCAAATAAATTGTACTTGTGGCCCAAATGACTAGAGGTGACAGTTCAGTCCGAGTCTGCTGGACCAAAGCCATATGTCAGGCTGCGAAAATTTCATCGGGCTTCAAATTGATGAACCAAGTCTAAGACATCCCTCTAAAATATCTTAAAATTTATAGGGCTAGTTCGCTGAGCAATTAGCCCTTTGAATTAGTCTAGTGGACCCGATGATACTTCGAGTTATATAATTCCTAATAAATTGTACTTATGGCCCCAATGACAGAGATGGCAATTCCTGCGACTCAATCCGCCCTGAATTAGCCCGACCAATGTCATACGTCGGGCGGGGCTTCATTGAGCTAAAAAATTGTGAAACAAGCTCGGCCCTCTTTCTAAATATACTAAAATTTATCGATCTAACATGTAGGACCACTAGTCCCTCGGGTCAGGCCTAGTGGGCCTAATAATATTTTGGGTTATGATTCATACGGTGCAACATGTCTAAAATATAGGGCGGAGCGACCCAGATATCTCAACGGGCTAATTTTGTCACCTCTTTCACACACACGTATAGAGCCGGCAAAATCGTCCCGGCCCAATAGACTGGCCTAGTCTGTTCGACATTTTAGATCGATTGCGCCATATAAATCTTAGCTCATAGATCCATTAGGCCCAACAACCTGATCCGATGGACCAAAAACTCGACGAGCCACATATCGACCCGAAAATCTTTATATATTTAAAGAGGACGGATTATATATGTTAAATAATTGTGTGCCCGCAGAACCATCATGCCCAACAAACTCAAGCTTATGATCTTAACCCGAGAGAGTGGGCCGGACGGGCCGAATCGACACCTCTACCAACACAAATAGTTGCACATAACATGGTGATTGTGTAATAAGTTGTTGTCATTGTTTGGACCGTGAGTGATAGACCAATTGTATGATCAATCACATGTACTTGAATGGAGTGGCCATGTGCATATCTCTTTTCTCTAACCTTAACATTTTCCTATCTCCTCAGACAATCTTGTCTTATCCATATATACTATGATTATATAAATACAAATTAAATATCATGGAATTTTGTTTCCTATCAAGACTTAGGTTTCTTATAGAACACAAAAAACCAAAGTGGCAACAGGTTAGATTGTCATTACATATCTTAACAAGAAAACAACATTAGGTTAATTTCTTCACTTAAAGTCTTTTTAGTTCAAAGTTCAAACCCTTTATCTTGTCCCGGCTTATTTTGTACAGTTGATCGGACACGAATGTTAAGAAAAAACAGATTTATCGTAATTTCTAAAAATGTGTTCACTAAGTATCTAAAAATGTTGATATTATAAGCAAGACTTGTGTAAAACCGTCTTTCATAAAATGGGAGTTACTTTTATCGTAAAATGACCTATGTTCTAAAAGTCCCTGTCTAGCTCTGTTTATACCTCGTTTAAGCGCTAAACTGTCCTCGACCGTCTATGTTTTCTCACCATCCTCCCTTCATAATCTCGCTTAGACCCAATTAACCCATCGTAATCGTCAATCAAGCGCTAGATCATAGCCTATGGATTGGCTAGAGCCTAACGTCTTTTAGAATATTGAAAAGCTACTCATTTTTCCGTAATTGTTGCTTTTGTAACACTCAGAGTAACACTTTTTATATCAAAAGTAACATGTTTTATGAAAAGTAACTCTCGTCTTACACCCGCTACCCATTTTCCACTAAAGTGTTTGCCTAATATTACACTACAACTTTTGAAAAACGTTGTACAAATGTAAGTTTTTAGGCAATTCTTGCAAGTCCAAACAACTTTACACATAAAATTAATTAACTCACTTAATTGTCATTACTTAAATTAGCAAATGTCAAACCAACTTCTTGAGCCCCTCTAGAAGAAACTATAGCTAGGGTTCCTAGCTAATCAAATATTATAAGCATTGGATCTATGTTTTCTTATAAGAAAAAAAAATGAATATAGCTATATAGGTTTGTAAGAAATAATTTTCTATTATGGGATTCCAATTTTCCAATCTACAATTTCTAAATCTTTTGGTCCCACTAATGTGATACATGAATGTTGCATTATAGGTTTAAATCTATCAATCTATTCTCTTTCTTGAATTTCATGATATACTAGTCCTTTCGTCCTACTCAGTTTTGTACACTTTTCTTTTTGATTCGTCCCACTTAGTTTTGTACATCCTTAAAAAAGAAATTTCTTTTACAATCTCCACCCTCAATTTCCACCTTTAAAAAAATCAACCAAAAAAGCAAAAAACAATTTTTTCTGCCCATTCCTACGTACAAAGTTGAGCGGGACGAAAGGAGTATAATTTAGTCAAATTTAGAAGAGACAAAAACAAGTGACCATTTTTTATTAGGGTTTTGTACAGCAAATTAAGATGCAATGCATTTGGAGGTTTGGGTGGGTGCCTTAATTATTTTATACACTCTTGAACAAAACACTATAAAAAATCTATCCTAGAGATAAACAATTAATAACGGATAATATTGGTTATTAAACAAAAACGAAGTAAAATGAAATAGTGACAGGAAATGGTAAAATACTTTTTATATTATTAGCATCTGATTAATGACGAAATAGCAACTGAATTTTAGAGACGGATATAATTTGTCTCTATTTTATAGATAATTTGATCTCTAATTTCATAATAAAAACGATAATTTTGTCACTAAATTTAGAGACAGAAAAAGTCGGTTTCTAGATTTTAGAAACAAATATTTTAGGGATCAAGCATTTCGCATCAAGTGCGATACTTTAAGTTAGAAATGGATATTAAATGATTATAGGAGGACTTTTCCGTCTCTGATATACAGATTGAGGATCTGTATAAACCCACATCTGCGAATTTCTTTTCCTTAAAAAGGGAAAAAATGGAGGGAATTTAGTTGTTATTAAAAGAGCTAAATATGCTAATAGATATTTGACACATCTTAGTTAATTCTTAATTTGATGTTCCACCCTAACTTTTGAAATTAATGGCACCAAACAGTCCCTAAAGCACCCAAAACAAATTTGATTGGTCTATTGACTAATTCAACAATATTAATTATCAGGATTAAGGAATACTATTTGGGATTATTTTAAATAGAAAATGACTTAACCAAATACATAAAAAAAATATTTAAATAAACTATCCATCAAGTAATAAATAAACATATGTAGGGTAATAAAATAATTATAGAGTCGAATCCGAGGGTTGTAAAGAGTTGGAACTTTAAACGATGCATGATCCAATCATACATGATAAAATATTGTACTCCCTTCGTCCCGAGATAATTTACATACCCCTTCCGGTACGTGGAATAAGAAAGAACTATCTTTTACTTTTTAATTGATTTTTTTAAGGTGGAAATTAATGGTGGAGATTGTAAGAGAAATTTTATTTTTAAGGATGTGCAAATTATTTCGGGACACCAGAAAAAAAATGGTGTACAAATTATCTCGAAACGGGAAGAATAATTTATATGTGTGTGTGAGAGAGGAGTTGAACATAATAAAAGATGAGAGAAGGTGGGTCATTTTTGGAGTTCAGGTGAAGTCATGAAGACTTTGGAAGCCTTTTTATATATATATATATATATATATATATATATATATACTAGCAATTAACCCGTGCATTGCAGGTGGTTCGTAATTCTTTTATCAATAAAACAATAAAGTAATATAATATTTAATTTAAAATAAATTTAATTAAGTATTAATTCTATATTATAAAAATATTTTATTACATATACTGTAATATAGATGTAAACTTTTTAATATTTTTTTTTTCCTAATAAACACACAAGCACATAATATCAGTGTAATATTGGTATCTTTGATTATGTTGGATTTTTTTTATTATATTTCCTTTTGTTAAATTTAAACATTATTATTTATAATTATCTTAAATAATATATAGAACGAATTATTTATGTCTTATTTGTATAATATTTAGATATACTTAGTTTTACTAAAATAATATTTAAGTTGCATAAAGAAAATAATAACTATTTTAAAAAGATATATATATGTTTATGTTTCACATATATTACATGCATATGGTAACTAGAGCTACCCGATTTATTCGACCAAACCCACCAATCAATATTATATCGAGCCTTAAATTAATGAGCCTACCCCAACCTTCTAAATATACTATACTTATCGGATCGGACCACTAGAGGTGGCAAGATCTGCTCGATCCAGTGGACCATCCGAGTCGGCCCAATATTTTAAATGGATGGGGTCATAGAAAAAATCTTTGTCCGGTGTACTATTTAGCCTAACAGGTTTGATCAAATGGGTCAAAAGCTTGATGGACCGTGGGTCGTCTCAATATTCTTAATATATTATAGAGATACGTTAAATTAGACTGACTAATTTTAGGTCAAATCTAATTTTAGACCGGTGAGACATATGGGTTGGTCCGGCAAGGTGGGCCCGACTAGAGGTGGCAAAATCGGCCCGACCCGACGGGCCAGCCCAGTAGGTCCGATATTTTAGATGGGCCGGACCATAGAAATGTAGGCCCGAAGTACTATTTGGCCCGACCGAATCGGTCCGAAAATCTAAGTATATTATAGGAAAATACCCCGGACCGACTAATTTTAGGTCCGACCAAATTATGGGCCGGCCCAATCAAGTCGAGCCGCCCGAATTGCTACCTCTAGGCCCGACTGAGCAAGATTGTCCGAATTGCCACATCTATGAACCACTACTCATCCAATTGAATATGTTGGGTGCAATAATTATACTTATGATCCCGTCCATCTAAAATATCCACCCGTAGGTTAGGACATTTTCTGACTCATGATGTAGTTAGTAAGATTGTAGGAGATCTTTCCCATGGAAAGCAAATCTTAAACTATATAAATTTCAACGTCAATCACGCAAACATCCTCAACAATAATTCATCATCACCACGTAATGTCATTCGTGGGGCCCAATCAAGCTGCAACACCTGATCAATTTTCATACCATCAGTATGTTTCTGTGTGTAAAACATATCTTAAGTTACGAAAATGCCCTTAGTGAAACGCTTAGTCAGATCTTCGACGAGGTTTAGAAGGGAGAGAGGAGGAGGAGTTGGAAAAGGAAAATATAGTAGTCGAGGGTAGTCTGCAACTAACTAGATAAGTCTAGTTGAAACTAAACGAAGATTTTTAGAACAAAGAGTTATTTAAGTAAGCTACTCATCCATGCACAAGTAGATGTGGCAATTTTGGCCACCTGATTCTGATCCGTTTGGCGAATTCTAAATGTTGAGCTGGTTCAAAATTCTGTCAAAATAAAAATCGGAGAGTCTAATTCAGCTCATTTCTTTAAAATATATTTGGATTTGCGGGACCCTCTTAAATATATAAATATTTTTTAGTCGATTCGTAGTTTGTCGGACTTTTGATCCATTAAATCAAATTTGTTCGGTCCGACGACACTTCGAGTCTGATTCCTATAATCCAACACATCTAAAATGTAAGACCGGGTTACGTTATTGCCGGGTATAGTATACCTTGGTGTTTCCGAAGCAGGGGTAGCAATCCCTGACTCGACCCATCTAACCCGACGAACCCAATCAACCCCGACACGAATTTATTGAGGGAAATTCGCAACCAAATCGAACCAATTAATTCAATTTTGACCGGAATCAACCTGAAGCCAATATTTTTTCTAAAATGTAATAGTTACATGTTTCAAATTATTTTTGATATAGAATTCGAATTGATCCGAAATCGAATACGAACTCGACCAGATGAGCTGATCGTAGTAAAAGTTTGGATGAATATGCACACAAAACGATGTTGTTTGTGAGGAAAACATTCTTGGCCATTGCATGCAGACATTTACTACAGAGAAAGATGAAATGAATGTGAAAGTGCGTTAACAGATTGACAGGGAAATGGGTTTCGCCATACTTCATTGGGGCACGTTCCACTATATCCTGTACTAGAAATTATATGCTACCCAGTCGAATAGTGCTCGATATAGTGATTCAATCATTCATTCAAGAAGTGAATGAAGATTAAATAAAAATTAATCATTGATCTTAATTCAGATTTTTAATGGATGATTGGATCACCCAATCGAACACTATCCGACTGAGTAGTATAGAATTAGCTATCTTATGCCAACACAAAATAATTTTGTAAAGTTATATGTTTGACCAAATTAAGCACTTAGTTTCTTAGGTATTAAGCATTTTAGCTTTAGCAATTTTGGCCAAAATATACCAATTCTTTCTATTAAATATCTTTGTTGGTCGGTGATGCAAAAAATTGGTCTAGGACGTCTAGGCGGCTGCCTAGACGTTAGGCGATTATAGTCCGCCTCGATTATGTTCGAATCAGCTTTTTTAGGCGTTTTTTATATTACGTGCCGACGCTTAGGCGATTTATTCGGTCCTGGATGGTTTTAGATTTTTTTTTTTTTGTATTTTTTAATTGAAAGCGTAGTCGTTTTATGAACTTGAGACAGTTGATTAAATTGATAAGATACAAATTTAAAAGTTAAAACCCTCTTCTCCACACTTCAAGTTCCTCTGTTGCCCCCTCTTTCCATTCCATCTTACATAATTAATTAACTATAAAATAGTGAAGTTTGGTCCACCGTAAGTATAAACCTACGACTTGAACTTGTAAAAATTATATATTTTTAGGAGGTAGGGGGCAGGGGATTCTCTAGGCGCCGCCGCAATAACGCCTAGCCTCCGAGTTCCAAATTTTGCAACCACGGTGTAGGTATGTAACATATAAAGTGTTGATATGTTACATACCTACAATGATCACCTTAAAGAATACCTATTTATAAGATCGTTTTTCAAATATGCTACATCATTGACACATCAATAGGTGCTCACTAAGTGATCACTGTAGTTTTCTGTGTGTGTTTTTATTATTTATAAAGTTGAGTGTTGTTAATTTGTTTTTGAACATATTTAGGACGCGTAAAACGATGGTACTCCATTTTAGATTTCCTAGTACATTTTTTACTTTTAAAGGTATACAATATACAAATTCTAATATTTTAGATCTAAAACCTCCCGTACTTTATATACATAATTGCTCCCTTAGAGTATAATCAACACGCTTCCTTTAAGACGAACTCCTAAATCTATTTGTGAACGAGCCACGTCGATAAAATTTCTAGTTCCATCACTATATGCATGCCACTTGATTTTCACCAAATTTTAGTACCCTATCATATTATTAATTACCCTTTCCTACTAACATAGTAATTGGTGTAGGACAATGTATGTATTGGGAAAGGAATTTCAAATCACAATTTTTTATAATTTGGCATAATGAAAAGATAAAGGAAAAAGATGTCATCAAGTTAGGTAAATAGCTACAATTTTAACTAAAGTTTGGTACTTAAGTTAGACTAATTATGTGTATCATGAGGTTAATTCGTACAGTGCTCTCATATGAAGGAGCACGTATATTAAGAAAAATACTATTTTTTACATTTTAGTTGACATTTTTAAAGGTAGAGCTTTTGAGGGTGAAAATTATGAGAGAAATTTCTTTTTTAAGAGTGCAAAATTATACGAAATGAAACAAAATGAAAAGTGTGCAAAATTTGACGAGACGGAGATAGTACTAACTTGATTTTGACACCATTATTCAACAATATATATTTTAACATTATTCATAGCTACACTAGCTCCAATTGAACATCACAAAGATTTTTTTGACAATATATCATATGTGACTTTTGAGATCTTGTGGGTTACCAAATCTAGCATTCTAATTAACTTATTATCCTAATGTTGTTTTCTTGGACATCTAATGATTCCAACTCTTTAATTCAAATATTAAATGATTATATATAAATTATGAATTTTTTTATTTATATCCATTGGCTTTCTCCGATCTCCTCCTACATAATCATCGTATATTTCCCACTACATCATTAAACTGTTGCTACGTAGAAACTAATTTTCTTATGATAAAAATTTATATGTGGCGGTCACACGGATTGAGTCAACTTAAGTATAGTAAAAAGGGAAGGGTAAATGGGGCTCCGCCTTCTCCTTGTTTTGAGTAAATACGGCTCCGTCACATGAAATAAGATCAGTGTGACCGCCACACACAAGACTTACTCTTTGCTTACGTGTGATTTGTCATTTCTTAAGTTATCTTTTAGTTGATGAAACAATGCACACTTTCTATGATTTTTTTATTTTTTTTAAGATTGTTGAAATGTGTGCAAAATGATGGTCGACTTTGTTAAAAAGAAACTAACCAAAAAAAATGTCCACCTACAAATACATGGTCAGGAAAAACCTGACCCTGCAAAAACTCAATCCAACCTGACTTAAACTCTATACCCGATAAATTATATAATATTGATCGAGTAAAATCTGCACGGATCGAACTTCAAGGATAGAAAGCCTACCCCTAGATATATGTTGCCTATGATGATGTGGATGTCTCTTTCACTTGGTAACAAGAAAAAGGTAGTAGGAAATTTGTAACTCAAAAATAAGGGGCAAACTCAATCATTTGATAGTTCAACCACCCTGCAACACTCACATGCATCACATTCTCTCACTCACTACTTACAAAAACAGCAAATTAAATTGACACTTGCCCTCTCCCATTCATGCATTACCTATTTCCAAATACTCCATCCGTCCCGGTTAATTTTTTCTACTTTTTATTTCGATCTATCCCACTTAATTTTTCACACTTTTAAATAAGAAATTTCTCTCACAATCTCTATCCTCAAAATCTCCATCTTTGAAAAAGCCAAAGAATAACAAAAAATCTGTTTTTTCTTAACATCCGTGCTCAGTCAACTGTGAAAAGTTAGCCGAAAAAACGAAGGGAGTATATTATAGTGGATAATTTAATTAAGAAAAATATAACAAAAACAAGAGGGCTAATTGGTAATTCACTCACTAATAATCCTGGGTAAATTGTACCATGAGGTTTCATAACTTTGCGCAAAGAAAGATATATAACATGATACGTTTCAGCATAAACATCGGTACATTATCAGCATGGTACATTTCTTTAAAGTAAATAATATCTTTCAATATAAACACTAATACCTTCTAATGAAAAAACCACATTATCAATATTATACATGTCTTCAAAATAAATAATACATTTCAAACATGAACACTAATACATTTTTTTATGAAAAATTGCCCATGATCCAAATTGCATGAATATCAGAGTCATGCAACGGTGTACAAAAAACTTACTTTTCGACAATATCCTTTTATTCGAGAAAAAAAGTTTGTCGCTAAATCTTTTTATATTTTGTGGGCGAATACTTGGATAATCTTTGTAAAAGCCCGTTGGTAGCAGAGGTGGCAATTCTGGCTGACCAACACGTCTCGATCAAACCCATCAAATCAATATTATATTTCGATTTGGTTGCACCAAGATTTCATCAGGTTTGAAATTAGCTAGTCTAACCCAAACCAATCAATCCTCCTAATATATACTACGATTTCAAACTAGCTAGTGGCCCATTGGACTATCTAAATATCTATCGAGTCGATTTATTGGGTCAACAATATTTCAAACCAAGAGTTCTATAACTCAACCCCTCTATAGTATCAAACTGGTCGAATCGTCCTATCAAGCCTAATCCATTTCTCCACCTATAGTTCATACTCTTTGTTCTAAAAGTTTGTGTCTAGGCGTTAGGCGATCGTTAAGACGTTTATGTTTCTTTTTCGACTTTTTCCGTCTAATCTCCTCTGAACCTAATTAATACTTCATTCATTTCATATTAATTTACGTTTTAGGATGAAATATTTTGATAGATATACTCTCAACAAAAGATTTGACCAGATCAAAATATCTCTGATAGATTGAAAAGTAAAGATATTTTAGGATTCAGTCAAAGTGAAAATTGGTAGAATTAGTGAAAAATATGTAAAACATCAATTAATTAAAAAGAAAAAATATTCTAAAACGTCAATTAATATAGAACGAAAGAAGTACTGTCTAAATCTTAATTAAGCACTATACTCTAATCTAACACCCGACTAACGTCTAGGATCGTTTAGAATATTGTTTACTGTTAAGAAAATAAAAAGATGATGATGATCAAAAGACAAGTGCAAGCCAGTGGGTCCCCAAGTGTTCCTTGGGTGATGTTCCCAGTTTTACACTTACTTTCTTCTTCTTGGGATATCCGCAACCATCTCTTTCTCTCTCACACACTTACACACATTTACACACACTCTTACAGAACTTGTATAAATACCCCACCATGCAACAATTCTCCCAAACACCACACATACACACACTTGTATGTACACACCATGGGAGAAATCGAATACCAAACCAGCAGCAGCACAATTACCAATATGCCCCTAAAACTCTTCGGCTTCACCATGACCGAAGATCACGACGACGCCAAAACGGCGCCGTCTGGATCGCCGGAATCCGCCGGCCGGAAATACGAGTGCCAATACTGCTGCCGTGAATTCGCGAACTCGCAGGCATTAGGCGGCCATCAAAACGCGCACAAAAAGGAGCGGCAACAGCTCAAGCGCGCGCAAATGCGGAACGCCGCCGTTTCGTACATGCGTAACCCTATCGTCTCCGCCTTCGCGCCGCCGCCGCATCTGTTAGGCCACGCCGCCGGCGTGCCAACGCCGCCGGCGTGGGTGTATGTACCACGCGCAGCGCCGCCGTTCCACGTGTCGCATGGGTGCGTGTTTGAGAGGAGTGTAGGGGGGTTATCGTATACTGGCGGTGTAGGGGAGTCTAGCTTGAGTGTTGGGCCGCAGCAGGCCCATAATGGGAGGATTGATGGGCCTTCTTTGAGTAGATTTTCTAGAAGTGATGATGGGCCGGGTTTTGATGATGCTATTGGGCTGGATCTGCATCTTAGCTTGGCTCCAGCCGCGCCATAATAGCCGACTAGGAGCCGCTAATGTGGCTCTGTTCTAAAATTCCTCGTCTAGTTTCGACTAAATTTCACTTTGGCGTTAGCCTGTATTCAGCCGCCTACATTTTATTACCAGCTCTTTGCGGCGTAATCCCGACTAAACCCGATCAGATATTAGACACCGATTATCACCGGCTCTTCACGTTTTAATCCTGCCTAAATTCCGCTTAACCTTATTTAAACCCGACCAGACATTAGATCTCAATTACCGACCACATTTAATCCATCCTAAATCCAGCTTAACCCTGCCTCAACACCGATGAAGCACTAGATTTTAATCTATCGCTCGACTAAAAGCTTAGTGTCATTTGTAAATTTTTTATTTTTTTCTCCTTTTCAGATTGGATTATTTATTATTCTCCATGCATCAATTAATTTCTACAATTGGGAAATTATTGATTGAGATTTGTAAAATATCAGATGTACATATACATATTTAATGTGAAATGACTAGATATTGTCCTATAATACGTCAAACAACAGAAATTAAATGTTGGAAACTGACAAAAAATTGTCAGAAAATAATTGAATAGTATATCGACCAACAATGTTCAAATGCAAGCTAAAAACAGAAAAAAAATACTAGCTCCGTTTTTATTTAGATGCATGGATAAGAGAATTAAAATAAAGAAAACATAGACAATTTATCATCCTCCTTTCTTTATACCGAGTCCTGTATAAATATACTATTGTCCTAAAACAAAAGTCAAGTTTGAAAACAACATTTTAATTAAGTCAATGTAATTCCTCGATATGTATTTATCGTATTTGATTAAATTTGTTTATTTGTGTAAAGATTTAGGAAAATATGTGTTAATTGATGTTTGTGAAGTATGTAATTAGTTATTTATGAACACAAGTATTCACGATCAAACACATTCTTGACCAAAATCAAACATCCTTAAATACGCTCAACTCGACTCGATCTTGATAAAAAAATGAACGAGCCAAACATAAATACCTACAAGCTCAGCTCAAATTGATTGGCTTGCAGCGCTACGTTGGTTTGGGTGATTATGAAAATTGGACGATAAATTAATATTAGGTCTTTGTTAACCCACCACAATAAAAAAGTATTTGGTAACACATTTTTAGACGACTATTGTTATTTTTAATAATAAGTTTATATGACATGTTGTTACAAAATGCTTTACAAGGTTTCTAAAGTTTTTTTCAGACTATTTTGTGAGACAACTATCTGTCATCGAGAATATCTAATACGCGTTTTAGATGACTTAAATATTATTTGCAATAAGGTTATTGAGAGGATTCGACATTATCTATTGTTATTATGACAAATACTTTTCAGGGTAAATAGTATTATTAGTATATTAAGTTTCATCATTTCTTATTTAAGGACATTATTTATATGACTATTTCGATTATGGTCCTTTAACTTTCAAAATTTGAAAACATAGACTTACCAATAGCTGATTATATTACCCGTTCTCGAAAATTTAAAAAAAAAAATTATTTATCGAATTTCAAAAGTAAAACGACCAAAATCAAAATAGACAAAGATAATAGCTTCAACATAAATTTATTTATGTGCATGGCTGACTTATATCATAAATGGAACAACTAGTTGAAGTGTAAGGAAATTAAGATTAGTATTAGCCGGGAAAAGTACTATAGATATATACAATATACTCCCTCCGTCCCGGCTAATTTTTCACAATTGATCGAGCACGAAAGTTAACAAAAAATAAATTTTGCTTTTTCTTTGACTTTTTTAAAGATGAAAATTGAGTGTGGAGATTTTGAAGGTGGAGATTGTAAGATAAATTTTCTTTTTAAGGGTGTGAAAAGTTAAGCGGGACGTAACGAAATGAAAAGTAGAAAAAGTTAATCGAGATGGAGGGAGTATATATAATATATATTAGGTAAGTATATATATTCGAATATTTTAAAAGACGTTAGGCGTTAGTCGGGCGACATATAGGGTCTAGCTTTTAGTTGGAGTTTAGACAGAATTAAGTAAGAAGAAGTCGTGGAAGAATATAGGCTGTCAAGAACCGTCTGAAGAATATAATCAGAAGTAGACGAGAACTTTTAGAACACGAGTATATGCGTGTGAACCAATGAGATATGTGTTTAAGGAAGCTTACGTGGAAGCACGAAAACACTATAATGCATTCCAAGAATGAAGCACCTCAAAGTCTAATCTGCTTAAAAGCTGTCCAACAATCTTTACAAGAGAAATGGTCAAATTAAAATGAAGCTTCTTTTCGGTGCAAAAGTGCTTTTTTTGTTTATTAAATTGATAGTATATGTTTTCTAAGTCGGTGCTTTTAATTTGCATGCCTCTTCATGTTGCATTTGGACTTCAATTTTAATAAATACTACCTTCGCCCCGACTTAACTTGTCTATTTTGATCGAATACGGAGGTTAAGAAAAATCAGATTTTGTAGAACTTTAACTTTTCTAAAAATGGAGATTGAGAATGGAGATTTTGAGGGTGGAGACTGTAAGAAAAAAATTATCATTTATGAACTGATAAGTTAAGTTAGAACAAACCGAAATAATTTATAGGCAAGTTACGCCGGGACGGAGGGAGTAAATTATTATGATAGTGCTTCATTTGTACATTTATCAGTATGCCATAAACGGAGGAGTTAGGTTTTAACTTTTTATCCAAGAATTCCATAATTTTGGATCTTCTGCCACATTTTAATTCACACGAGACACACGTATATGATGACATCACGAATATATGATAAATGATTATGTTGCATGATTAATATAATATATTGTAAAAGATGTTGTACCAAATGTTGTAGAAAATTTGAACCGTCCATATCATACCATGAGGGTGTTCGGCATAGATTATTTTAAATATGTTACAAATTCTAACAATTTATAAGTTGTATTAAGAATTTAAAAGTATAACTTTTCAATAGTTATAAGTTAATAATGTACTAGGAAAGGTTATAAGCGTGCAATTAACGGAAAATTTACGTACGAATTTGGAGACGAATTTAAAAACCACCATCAAACAAACATTTTGATTAGTATGTGAAGCGTGTGGAGTGGGTGCGGTGTATGTGAAGTGTTTGTATTGTATGTGAAGTGTTGTAAAATATGTGTAGTGCGTTTAAAGTGTGTGAAATCTACCATCAAACGCACAATTTATATGCAGTTACCTTTATTATACATAAAATTAGAGAGCAATCTAGTAGGCGGGTAATATTTTTATTCTGGAACAAAAACTAGATGATTTTCTCGTCTTCTGTGTTATACTATCCAGTTGACTACTGTCTAATAGGGTAATCCAACCATCCACCCAAACAGTAGATTGAGATCTCAATCTACTGTTCGAGTAAATGATTGAATCCAAGTTAAATCGTACTTCCTCCGTCTCGTATATGCAGCTCACCGACTTTTTCACAAGAACTAAGAAAATCATTGTAAGAACTAAGAAAATCATTGAAAAGACAAATAGACAAATTGATTTTCTAATATATTTGGTTCATATATAGATGTTGAAAACTTGTGGACTTGAGAAAATGTTTTCTTGGATCGTTGCAAAGATCTTTTCGGTCGACATATATTTTGTGGTGGTTACAAGTTACCCAAATTTCAACAAAATTAAATTAAATCAAGGCTGTAAAATTTGCTAGATGTTAATTAGACGATGAACTAGAGTCTAGCGATTAGTCAGAGTTTAGGTGGGGCTAATCGAGGGATAAATGTTATTAGGCGGGAGAAAATCGAAAAATAAATGTAGGAGGATTAATGAGAACCTAACGCTTAGACGAAAATTAATTAAAGATACTCGGAAACTTTTGCAACGGAGAATTAAATTAAATTAGCCCTATAATTTTCTTCATCAATCTTGAATTGATGTGCGGATAGCCACTTCACCTGAATCAATCATCTCTCTCTCCCTCTAACTTAGAGGGAGAAAAGTCATCCTCTTTATTTTTTCAACGAGTGGGGCTCGCGTGCACCTCATGCATAATATTATGGTACATTATTTATACAGTGTTTTTTCGTACACTTAAGGTATGATGGATTTACTCATACAATATACCACTATTAATATAGTTGATTTACTGAAAAATACAGTATGATTGATTTGCTCATACAGTATTGTGGTGCACAATAAGCCGATTGTGCACTTTGTGGAGACAAGTTTTTGCCTTTTTCATTAAGGGGTGGGTTGACATTTGTGATCTATGTTCCAAGTATGATATCACAAGCTTTTCTTGTAATTAGAGCCGGCAAAATCGGCCCGGTTCAATTGACTAGTCCAATTTGTTGGACATTTTTATGGGTTCAGTAATTGAAATCTAAATTCGAAGTACCATTGGCTGTAACAGGTCCGCTGAAATGTGTTAAAAATTCGACGAAGTACGAACCGACTAAGAATCTTTGTAAATTTAAGAAAGCTGAGTTAGGCTCAATGATTTTGGCACGATGAAATTTTGGAGCAGCCCGACTTATGATTTGAGTACCATTGTACAAGAAAATCATCTTGTACAAATATAGAAGTTAAAGATAAAGGGACTAATCCTTATGCCGAATCAATGTGAATATATGGGTTAAGTGAGGGCTGGCTAGCTTCCTTAAAGTGAGGCAATAATCATGGCCATGTTATTTATACCCTAATTAGCCCCCAATAATTATATATTTAGTGATATATATTAGAGATGTTTAAATAGGCTCGGCTCTGACCCTATCCTGAAATACAAGGGTTAGACTTCAATTTTGCAGGTTCTTATAGTTTAAGGGCTTTAAGTCCGATCCTTCTCGGTCTTCGGGCTGATTAGGGCTTGGGTCGGGTTAGGGTAGGTCCTGTTCTGAGGGCTCTTATTTATATATTTTATATAAATTATATATAATATCTCATAAATAAATCTAGAGTTTCATGCAATTAATATGCTTTCTAGTTTCCTTTACTCTTCCGACTTCATTACTCTGGAGTTCACTTTTTGTTCTATAATATTGCATAAGGTAAGTTATAATTTCGACTTTTATTTTGCTTGTTTCCACTTAATAAAATTCGTGATTAGGGTTCCTATAATTCTATAATTATACCACTTCAAGAAAACACTGACGAAACATTAGGCCTCCTCTAATCATTAGATTGCTTGATTACGTTTTTCTCGTAACTCTTCTCCACTTAATCTCGTCTATATCTCGTTTAATCTCATCCGGACTACGAGTCTGATTATCAGTAGGCCTTAGCCTCAATGATCACATGCTTTGTTCCTCCAATGTGGATTATTGTCACTTCCATGTGTGTCCTAATTAAAATTGCAAATTGTTTTTTTTTTTAATTATTATTGTTATTAAAAAAAAAAATTGGAGTAAAATTTGGCACTGATATTGGATCTGAATCCTAGGATTTAAGATTGTTCAAATAGAAGTAGCTTCCTAGGGGACAAAGACTTCAATATAATAATATATGTTTTTGTAGCTATTATATGTGTCTATTCATATATTTAAATTTTATAATTACAATACTATTTTAGTAATTATTATATTTATTTGATTAACAACCGCCCCACTATGGAATAGGGCCTTGATGTTATTATATCATGTCATTCAAGTACATCTTTTAAGTGCTTAAAAAAGTACTTTTATAAGTAGTTTGAATTTTTTTCCCTTTTTCTTTTTGTGACAATAACAAAAAACAACTTCAAATCAGTGGTTGGCATAAGTTCAAATTTCATAAAATTCCATTTATTCACACATGCTTATAATTGTGGTATATAGTGAGATCGGACGTAAAATAAAATGTAAGTTCAAATAGAGGATTCTAGTTGCGTTCTACGCTGCCTACTTAATACGATGAGGAAATGCTTAGTCAAATTTACTAGTATGGTGCTTAAAGACAACAAAGACCCGTTGTTATTATTACGAATAGCCCTTGTTGTAGAGGTAACCATTGTCTTAGTGCGGATTATTTCGCTAAGAAACAACGGTTATGGATCACTGTTGTCGTTTGGATGTTTTAGATTTGTATAGTATAGAAGACAGTTCACATAAAGAAAATAAAATACAAATACATACTTAATTTTTTCTTATGTTGAAAGCTACTTCATTCGTTCCATAAAAAAGAGTCAAGTTTAAAAAATATACAACTTTTTCTTTTTAGTCGATATGATGAAGGTACAAGAATCCAAAACTCATCAACACACGCTTACATAAGTGCACATCGTCATATTTGACTTAATATATATATATATATATATATATGATTGTAAAAGTAGCTAGACATTAGTTGGACAGTAGATTGGGGCCTAGCGACTAGTCGGAGCCTAGACGGGCCTAATCGGGGCATAAGCGTTGTTAGGCAGGGAGGAATCGAAAAATAAATGTAGGCGACTAATGAGAGTCAAGCGTAGGGGTGGGCACATTTCGGTTTTACCGACCGAACCGAATTCGGTTCGGTATTCGATTTTTTATTTTTTAACATTTCGGTATTCGGTTTGGTTCAGTAAAAATCGAACGGTAATTCGGTTTTTACCGAAAACCGAATAGAGGTTGCTAATATGCCTATATTCTTTTTGTATTGGGCATTTTATATTCATATTTGGACTTTTAGGTGTCATTAGATTATATAATTGGACCAAATCAATTTAATTAGTACTCATTTTCTCAAGGAAATGAAATAATAAAAGCATAATACGAAAACATAAGAGTTAAAAAAAAGGAAAATGAGCAAAATTTCGGTTGAAAGTAGCATTTTTTTTTCAAAATAAAAATTTTGGTTTTTTACCAAAAACCGAAATAAAAAACCGAAATATTTCGGTTTTTACCGAACCGAAATATATTAATTCGGTTGGGTATTCGGTTTTAGAGATTATATAAAATTTCGGTTCGGATTACCGAAATTTCGGTTCGATTCGGTTTTATCGAATGCCCACCCCTAGTCAAACGTCTAAGCGGGGATTAATTAAAAGTAGTCGGAGACTTTTACAACAGAGCATATATATATATATATATAGGTTTGTACATTTTTGTCATGTATAAATGAAGTTACGTTTTGGACTTGAATTGTCTCCAGGATAATGGGCCTACTCTTTTAAAGTTGTTGATTTAATACACAACTAAACAAGTACAATTCTATCGGCCCAATTTAATTGCTATTCTAATCCATACCACTTGTAAATAATCCAAGGAACACGACAGGGATAGGAACCACCGAAGGTACTAAAGGAAAAAGAACAATAACTATTAATTCATCCGTTAAGATATTTCTGAAAAGTTGAAAACTAAATGATAATGGTTTTGTGAAAACTTCTAAGATGTTAATGGGTAAAAGGATTAGGGTTGGTTGAATATATTTCCCAAAATAACTTAAGCCCTTTTTGGTAAGACCCGCATAGAAATATCAAATATGCCACTGATGTGAGTAAAGCCAAAGCAACGATAGTATTTATATACACTTTACTGAAATAAATATCGTTCCACCAGACTCCCTTTATTTTGGTAGATAATCGAGAATAATGATATTTTATCTAATTTCATCTAGCATTTACATTGGTGGAAATAAAAAATCGAGTTATCTTTCCGACCTAGGATAAAATACTAAAATCCAAATAAAACATTAGTAGATAGTACTAAGCTCTCCTTTATGATAGTTTATAAATACTTAGGATAACATTAACAAAATCACATGTTTATCTCTACTACTCCTTTCTTTTACAAACTTAATAGTACTCTCGTTTTAGAATGGAGGGGAAGAACTGAAAATCTTATAAATCTAACAATTTTTTTTCCTATTC